>CM041216.1:13448842-14048842 GCA_023065735.1 Coffea humblotiana
AGTGGAGACACTACCTATACGGGGTGACTTTTGAGGTTTATACCGACCACCAGAGCCTTAAGTACCTATTTTCCCAAAAAGAATTAAACATGAGGCAACGACGATGGATGGAATTCTTGGAAGACTATGACTGCTCAATCAACTACCATCCGGGAAAGCAAACGTAGTAGCGATGCCTTAAGTCGGAAGGCTCAAATAGCTGGATTGATGGTCAAGGAGTGGGAGATACTAGAAGCAGTTAGTGAATGGCACCCTAACTTGAAACATCAAAGGGTAATTCTTGGAAATGTCCGAGCAACCTCTGTTATACTAGAACGAATCAAAGAGGCCCAGGAGGCGGATCCAATGGTACGAAAGTGGAAGGAAAAGGTGGAAAAAGGGGAAACCCCTGATTTTAACTTGAGTCCTGAAGGAGTTTTAAAATATCGGAATCGGTTAGTGGTGCCTAAAGAATGAATCACTAAAGAAAGAAATTTTGGAAGAAGCTCATCGGTCGAAGTATACAATCCACCCAGGCAGTAGCAAGATGTACCAAGATTTGAAAGGAACATATTGGTGGGATAACATGAAGAAAGAAATTGCCCAATACATACAGACCTGTCTCATCTGCCAACAAGTTAAAGGCTGAACACCAAAAACCCTCTGGCTTGTTACAACCTCTTGAAATACCGTGAGTGGAAGTGGGAAAATATTACAATGGACTTTGTTTTTGGGTTGCCAAGGACGCAAAGAGGACATGATGCTGTTTGGGTAGTTGTAGATCGATTAACCAAATCAGCCCATTTTCTTACCTGTGAACATGAAGTACTCCATGGAGAAGTTAGCTCAGTTGTTATAGAGATGAAATTGTGAGATTACATGGAGTCCCCAGTGAGTATAGTTTCCGACCGAGATCCCAGATTCGTGTCTAGGTTTTTGGCAGAAATTTCAAGAGACCTTGGGAACTAAACTCCATTTTAGCACCACCTATCACCCCCAGACAGATGGACAGTCTGAAAGAACAATTCAAACCCTCGAGGATATGTTAAGAACTTCTATCTTGGATTTTGGGGGTAGTTGGGGACAACACTAACCTTAGTAGAGTTCGCCTATAACAATAGCTACCATTCGTCAATTCAAATGGCTCCGTATGAAGCGCTCTATGGACGAAGGTGTCGTTCACCAATTTATTGGGATGAAGTGGGAGAAAGAAAAGCTCTAGATCCAACGATTATTCCGTGGATGGAGGATGCACAAGAAAAGGTCAAGCTGATACGTCAAAGGCTCCAGACCGCTCAAAGCCGACAAAAGAGCTACGCTGACAACCGAAGGAAAGATTTGGAGTTCGAAGTTGGAGACCGTGTTTTCTTGAAGATTACTCCATTACGAAGTGTCACGACGGGTAGAGGAAAGAAACTTCAACCTCGCTTTGTAGGACCCTTCAAAATTCTCCAAAGAATTGGAAAGGTAGCGTATCGACTGGAGTTACCATCAATCCTATCTAGAATCCATGACGTTTTCCATGTTTCGATGCTCAAGAAATACCATCCTGATCCAACTCACGTGTTACAACCGGAGGAACTCGAAATAGATGAAAACCTTACCTACGAGGAGAAACCTGTGCAACTGCTTGACCGAAAGGTTAAAGAGTTGAGAAACAAAACAAATCCCTCTAGTGAAGGTCTTATGGAGGAACCATGAGGTAGAAGAGGCAACCTGGGAGGTGGAGGAAGAAATGCAAAAGAAATACCCTGAGCTATTTAGTAAACCAGGTGAGTAATTTCGAGGACGAAATTCTTTAAGGGGGAGAGAGTGTGAGAACTCGGAAAAAAAAAAAAAAATTTTTAGGGTTTTAGGGTTTCTCGATTTGCGTGCTTATATTTTCTATATTTTCTTTATTATAATTGTTTTACACGCATTTTATAGGTAAATATAGTTTTTAAGGTATTTTTCTAGTATACGTGAGTTCACGAGAAATTGGAGCGAATAGCGGTGGTGGGACCCGCTAGCGCATTAAGTGAGAGGAATTCGGCCATTTCGGCTCAATTGTACAGTAAGGTATTAAATTACTGAGTGTTAAGAGATAACTGGAGGTTGGTTTAGATATTTAGTCTTTGGGAAGCTAATGGATAAGGAAAAGAAACAAAAGGCGACACGTGGCGCGATTTCATTGGACCAAGTTGCACCTAACTTTCTTACAACTTTACTAAGTTGAAAATTGACCAAATCATCTTCATTTCTTCATGCTCCTTGGCCGAACCACCTTGAGGGAAAAAGAGAAAAGAAAGCTTCAATTTTCTTCCAAATTCTTGCCCAAATCTTGCAAATCAACCGATAGAAATCCGATTTACTCCGTAGAAATTGCTTACTAAGGAAGATCAAAGGTGTTTGTGGAGTGAATTTGCAAAGGGAAGGCCTAAGTTGCTACCTTTCTTGGTGATTGAGGTATATGGCTTGAATCTTCAATTTTGTCCATAAAAATTTCAAATTAGTGACTTATATTGGATATGGAGCTTAGTTTATGAATGATTTTGTTGATTGAAAGTGAAGTTTGGTGAATTTTTCATTTTCTTGGGAATTTTTCTGATTTCATATAAATATCATAGTTGGCTTGAATTGATGGCTTAATATGGTGTAATTGGGTGCTAGTATACGTTAATTGCGGTGAATTGCAGAAAATTTCAGCTTTGTGCGGAAAATTTCAGCTTTCTATTGAAATTTCAGCATTAGGGTTTATGCAATTTGGGGCTTTCTTATGGTTGTCTATTGAACTTGCAATTAGCCATGATTGAAGGGTAATTGTGACCCTAATGAGGTTGTATTTGCTAGTCTATGATGGATATGATAAATTGTGATTGGATTGGATGAATTTGGGTACTTGTTTGTAGGATGGAAATGCTGAAATTTAGGGGAAATGCTGTCCGATTGCCGCGAACTTTAGGACTTGGTAAATCTAGGTTAAGAATGAGCGAATGTGAAATGCCTTAGGGTTTTCTTGAACTTTTAACCCTAAATCCGATATATTTTGCATTTGAAGCCCTAATTGAGGCTCTACTTGAATTTTGCTTTAATGATTCGTTTAAGAGGTACTCGATTCGTAATTGAACTTCAATTGCACTTTCTTGATTGTTATAGGACGTTTGGGTGACCCAAAGCATCCGTTGGACGGGAATCCTTGAATTTGCTCATCTAAAGTGGTGAGTGTACTATTGCATGATTTGAATGCCTAAGTGACTACTTGTCTTTGAAACTGTAATGTGACCACTGTGAACTGTGTGAATGAGGCGAGAGTGTACTTTACCGCTCTCGTCCTCTTGTTGTGTAACTGTTTACCATTGTATTGCGCTGTGCTTGACTGGAAACTGTGAAAACTGCACTGTGATTGACTTGAATATTGGGCATGAGCCCCACCACTGCACTGTAATCACTGAGCTCAAAGCCCTAGTGGGAGTTACTCGAGTCGAGCCAGCAAGGGCTGGTAGACGAGGTAACGATCCTCGGGTCACTGTTTGTCGAGTGGAGTGTATCTCCTCGACCTTCCGGTATACTCGAGTATTACCAACCACTGTTACTATTGAGGTGTTCGGGCCCGGTAAGGGGAATGTACGGTGGAAGGAACTGGGAGTAAAGTGGGGTCTACGGTCATGGTATTTTCTTTATACGTTGACGGAGGGTCAACGAGGTGCGATCAAGAACTGCAATGGGGAACTGGCTCCTGAGAGCCACCCGTATCCTTTCATTTGAATTTGTTGTGGTATTTGCATTCTGTGATTTATGGGTTGTTTAACTGAGCTTGATTATCTATGAATTTGGGGCTGCATGACTGTTAAGTACCTCATTGGGCGAAAGCTCACCCCGTTACCTTTGTTTTCCTTACAGGCATACCTTTGGGAATGTTATGAGTTGAGGAGCCAGTTGAGCTAGTAAAATAGTTTTGTTTCTTTGATAGCTCCTTGAGCACTGGAAAACCTGAATGTACTTTACTTGAATGCTCTTTTGGACTGTATATTGGGGTAACATGTATATGTACCTGGTGGTTTTGTATAAATAATATTACATGTGGAAATGAATGTTTTAGCCCTGATGGGGAGTCTCTTGCATTTAGTTTTGTGCGTGTGTGAGTGATCCGCAGTCCTGGCGAGAGCTGGGCAGGCAGTCCGCTGATACCCTAGGGTTCGCCCTAGGGAGAGGTGGAGCTGTCACAGCATAGACCTAGACAATGAAGAAACCCAAAATTATTCAAGGAAAATGATAAAGCTAAACGAAGAAAAAAGAAAGGCCAAAATTTTTACCTGAATGATAAAAGATCCAACTCCACCAGCACCACCCAGAACAAGAAGTGATTTACCAGCTGAAAGCCCAGCACTTTCAAGTCCCTCGTACGCTATTTCAACGGCAACAGGAAGGCTAGCTGCCTCGGCAAAACTCAAATTCTTGGGGTTCGAAGCTAGTACCTTCTCCACTGTATTGTACTCCGCCAGTGACACACATCCCTTTGGGTACAAAGCATGCTCGTGAATGTCTCCGAATACTTCATCAAAAAAATTTTGCAAAAAAAAAATTAGGGCAAATTTTGCAAAATTTTGCAGAAAGAGATGATTAAATCCATGACTCAAACTAACCACCAAAACATTTTGCAAAAAAATATTTGGGGAAAAAATTTAGGCAAATTAATTGGGGAAATTAGGGAAACAAGTAGAGACATGAGAGGACCTACCTAAGCATTGACCTTGTAGAACTGGAGGACGGCAAGCTTGACCTTCTTCTTCTTGTGCTTGATCTTTTTGGGTTTGGTGTAGGTCTTCTTCTTGCGCTTCTTGGCGCCACCACGGAGGTGGAGGATGAGGTGGAGGGTGGACTCCTTCTGGATGTTGTAGAGACATGAGAGGACCTACCTAAGCATTGACCTTGTAGAACTGGAGGACGGCAAGCTTGACCTTTTTCTTCTTGTGCTTGATCTTTTTGGGTTTGGTGTAGGTCTTCTTCTTGCGCTTCTTGGCGTCACCACGGAGGTGGAGGATGAGCTGGAGGGTGGACTCCTTCTGGATGTTGTAGTCGGCTAGGGTGCAGCCATCCTCCAGCTACTTATCGGTGAAGATGAGGCACTGCTGGTCTGGGGGGATGCCCTCCTTGTCCTGGATTTTGGCCTTGACATTATCGATGGTGTTAGAAGACTCCACCTCAAGGGTGATGGTCTTCCTTATCAGGAATTTCATGAATATCTGCATCTTTGATGATGGCGGCTACTGCCTACCCGCCTCCGTTGCTGCTAGGGTTTTGGAAAATGAATAAATGGGGTTGAGAATAAAGGAGTTGACTGAAGGATTGAGAGTGTGAAGAGTACTGAAGACATCCAGATGTGAGGAGTAAGAGTGGTTCCTTGTATGGTACCCGCGCCACTTTTTTTAATTTTTAGTTTGAACAAATTTCTGGTACTACTCAATCAAGACAATCCAAGTCAATTTTTAGCTTCAATTTTTATTTAGATTTACTAATGTATTTCTAATCACTACTTCTTAACATATTTATTAAAAAATTATAATGGATGAAAAATTTTTGCTAAATTCAAAGAACTGGTAAATGTACTCTTTCTCAAGTTGTAATAGTTTATATAGTTGTTCTAACTAGAAAATTTCATTAATTTTTTCTAGTTAAAAACCTATTATTATTTGAGTAACTATGACTAGTTTAATAAATCATCAAATTTTAAAAAAAATTAAAATAATATTGAGGCTCACAATTAAATAAATGCTTTGGAGATGTTCAAGTTAGTGATGATACTATGTTGTCATTAACTACGCTATAGTTTTACTGACAAAAATTGGTCGTCAATAAATATAAACAGTGATAACAATGAAAAGTTGTCAAAGAAAGAGGTAGAATTACTGACAACTTTTATCAAGTTGTCACTATCACAAAACTCGCGCCTTCCAAGTTCCATGGCGCGAAGTAGTTTTGTGATGACAATTAAGGGTTGTCACTGAAAACTTAGCTGCTTTGAGTCAATTGTGACAACCTTCAAAAGTCGTGACTAAACAACCTCATTTTGTGACGACTTTTTTGTCATCACAAAGAAATGTTGTCACTAATGACCTTTTTTCTTGTAGTGGGAGGTGCCTCTCATCTTTCTTTAGTATCTTTATCTTGATTAAGTCGATTGGAAAGTTATCTCATCGACCATACTTGTTCTTGCGTGGGTATACTCGAGTATTACCAAAACCCTTGTGGATGTTCGGGTCCGATAGAGGGTGAAACGGTGGATGGGGATTCGTGTCAAGTGAATTCTACGGACTTGTTACTTGCATGGTTGGCGGAGTGTCAACAAAAGAAAATGATACCCAAGATCATGAATTGGCAAGCTTGTGGATTAAACTCCTGAGAGCTCCTGTATCCTCTTAATGAACGTGTTTTAGTCCTTTTGTTGCTTTATGTGAAACTATTGTTGTTATTCTGTACATGTGCTACTTGAGTTGATTTATGGTACTTGCTTTACTTGCTTGCTTGCTTTCTTGGCCTCACTGAGCATCCGCTCATCCCTTTAAGTTTGTTATTCCTTAACAGGAATTTGAAGTGAAGAATTGGAGGCGCTAGACTAGCCAGCTTTTGTTTAGAGCTAGTGTAATTCCGTGAGCGACTTTTGGACATTTGGAAGTGTAGATTCCATTTGTATTTGAAATATTATGGCTGTAATAGTTAATGCTATTGCCTAAGGATTGTGGATGTTGTTATTCAAGTACTTTCTTGGTTTTAAAAAATTGTTTGGCTTGAAAATCTTGATTGGGTTCGAGTGAGTACGTGAGTCCTGGCGAGAGGTGGGCAAGCGCCCCGCTAAACCCTCTAGTTTGCCTTAGGGGGTGGTGGGGGCATCACATTCCAAATGAACTCTACAATTTGATATAGAAGGTAGGATTTAGGAAGAGAAATGTATGAGCAATGCATTTAGTATAAGAAAATGGACATGTTTTGTTTGTAAAGTAGGTTCAATTCTAACATGTAATTGCTACACTTCTCAAACTATTGTTACTATCTTACACCTTACATCAAAATGGCCATGAATGATTATCTTTGGCAACCTTTTCCCACTTCTACAGATAAACCAAGCTGGACACAGAAAAAAAAGACAAGACAAATAAATATGAAAACAACTGCCATATGTAGTTCATAACTTCAATTAAAGTGCATTCCAAATGGTCCTTGATATGACTCTTACTGAATATGGGACTATAGACAAAACAAAGCAAGCTGGACAGAATTCAGAATTCAAAAGATATAAATATAGTGCCTGCACTTGCATAATTCCATGCCGAGGTAAAAGGTGAAAAAGCAAAAGGCATTTTCTTGTCAAAGGAGCAACTATCACAATAGTTTCTCTTTTCCCTTCGATGAAGATGAACTAGGAGCACCAAATCTTGACTTGGCAGCAGCAGCAACATGAATATGAATATCTCTAATTCTGAAGGCCATCTCAACTTGTTTTTTAGTTTGTGGTCTTGTTGGTTTTGGTGTTATATTTTCACTTGAGACCTTGACAGGCCAAACACTTCATACATATCATTGTCAAGCTGATCTAGGGCAAAGGATGTTATGTCAATCTCAACCAATGGTTTTAGCACCCTGTTGTTGTTTAGTATTTGAATCATCTTTAGTTTGTGTAGCTGTAACTCTTCTTTTACCTTGCTATCTCTTCTACACAAAACAACAACACATAGCAAAAGTCAGAATGCATGAAATAAAAATTAGAATGTAAAACATGTGTTTCTACCCTTTTTTTGAAGAAAAAGCAGTAGGCTCCTTGGCTTTCTTTGTTGCCTACAACTTAAAGGGAAAACATGTTATTTATTTACCAAGTAGTAAAGATAGATGTACCAAGTATACAAACCAACTTATAGCTTTTTTGGGAGCTTTAGCATTGCTATTCTTGTCGAATGTTTGAGGTGTAGGTGAAATCACCAACTCTTCATAATGTGTGTAAGGACCCGAAAATCATTTTTACTCCTTCTATTTTATTTCTTTGAATACATTTTCTTTACTTTACTTTATTGCTTTAATTTTCTAGATATTTTTATAAGTAATTCAAGATTTTAAATCATTTTTCTTCTAAAAGTTAGTGCTTGCTAAGTTTGTAGTGCATTATCGAAGTGAGACCCACTAGTGAGGTGCGTAGTAAATTTAGTGAACAAAATGGGTATTTTTATAAGAGGGTTTATGTGATTTAAAGTGTTAAGAGTGAATGAGAGAAAACAATATGGATTAGTGATGAGAGACAAAGGAAAGACAAAGGGATAAGTATAAACCCAAGCTCGCCACTTGTCGCCATTCAAGCTAACTTTGACCAAGACTAGTCTTGGTCTTTATCTTGAAAAAATTGGACAAAATTCCTCACTTTCTTCTTCCTTCTTGGCCGAACCTTTGAGAGAGAAAAGAGAGAAAAGAAACTCCAATTTCCACTTGATTTCCTTGCTTGAATCCTTGAGAATTCACCCTACAATCCAAATCCAATCCATAGAAAGTGGTATTAAGGAAGGAAGAAGGGCCTTTTGTGGAGAGATTTGGGGAGATAAGAAGCTCTTGGTTGCATTTCTTCATTTCTTCATAGGGTTTAAAGGTATTTATGTCTAGAAACCAACTTTTCTCTTTTATCTTGCACTTGAGTAGATTTATGACTTGATTATGGTAGATTTCATGGAAAATTTCATAATTTGTGTGGTGGTTTGAAAATTTCATCTTTGATTGAGAAATTCCAGCTTTGATATGTTAATTCAAGCTTGGCTATGATCTATTAGCTTTGCCATGTGGATTTTCCAGCTCTTATATGTTCCTTTGGCTTCATTATAGAAATTTTCAGCTTGTAATGGTGAATTTCAGCCTAGGGTTAACATTTTCCATCATTGGTAGGGTGATATATGAGCTAGATATTTATCCATTTTGGTTAGCTTTGTAGCCTAGAACAAGTGTCCTTTATATCCTAGAACTTGTAGTCTTGATCAAGGTGGAGTTGCCATGTAGTTAAACTTTGAGGTTGGAGGAAATTTTAAGGAGAAATAGGGGAAATGCTGTCCAATTTGGAATCATCTTGGTTTCCTTTGATTGTGGAGTGATTTTTGTGGTAAATTTACCTAATATGCTTGGTAACCTTTAAGCTTTACTTACGTGTTGAATTTTATTTGAAATGAAGGGATTTCATCGGTGATTTTCTCTAATTTTCAGGGCTGCAAATTTGCTTGTTGGCCGAGGTGATAGTGATACATTTTACCTTGCTTTTCCTCAACCTTTTCATGTTGAGTTTCGGCCAAATCTTGTTCCAAACCCTCGATAAGATTTTTGTGGGTTGAACTTGAGTAGAAATCATGAGTTTTGGAAGGTGAAAACCTCATATTATGCTTGTTTCTTTTCGAAAATTCTAGTAGGTTGGCAGCCTAGATTGTTTTATTGTTTTAGCCTTAAAATCGTTTCGTTTGGTGGTCTTTTGGATTCAATCTTGCACATTTCACTTGCTAAAACCTTGAATTACAATGGGGTGTTAAATTGGAGTGAATATCATAACTTAAAGAGGTGAACTACCTTGTTTTTCTTCACTATTTTGCTACTAGAAATTTTCAGCAATAACATGAAATGTTGAATTCTTTGGTTACTCATGTTTCTTGGATCCAAATGCTTTTTTTCACTCCAAAATCATAATTGAATCTTTGCCCTAGTATCTACTACGATTTTTCCTTGGTTCACCTAAGTTTTGGATGGTCGGACCATAATATCTTTATCTTGGTTGTTCTTAGGGTTTGACAGTGAATATGAAAACCACCTAGGGACGAACGTTTAGCATTGCTCTACTTTGAAATGGTGAGTGTATCACTTGCATGACTTGTTGCTTAAGTGAGCTACTTTGTGATTGAGATTTATGATTTGTATGACTGTGATTTGGTTTAATTTGAGTTGGACAAGTGTGTACTTTATAACACTCGGTCCCACTTGACAGTTTGACTGGTCTATAGTTCATTTGAAATATGTTACTTGTGCATGAATTTGACGTCGTTTGGAGCATAATATCTAATGACCACGTTCTGAATTTGGACCCAAACCTCATTGGTAGTTAATTGAATCGAGCCAGCAAGGGCTTGGTCGAGGTAGATTGATAGGCCATGAGGAAAACTGTCACTGATTCACTGAATACTGGATTCTACTGATATTTGGTATACACGAGTATTACCACTACTGTTTCTGTTTGGTGTTCGGACCCAGTAGGGGTATGATTGGTGGATGAAACTGGGTGTAAAGCGAGGATCTACAGTCAATGTTTCTGCTTCTCTAAACGTTGACGAAGTGTCAACGGGTTTAGATCAAGCTACTGCGACTGAGAATTTGGCTCCTAAGAGCCAACTGTATCCTTTTACCTGAATCACTCTGTGCTAGTTGTGATGTTTATTTATCTCCTACTTGGTACTTTTTATTTGATAGTTTAAAGTCCGAACTATGTGATTTTTGATTGCGTGACCTTGTGGTACCTCATTGAGCGAAAACTCATTCTGTTGTCCTTGTTTTCCTTTCAGGGGCGAAGAACTTGGGCCGGGGAGTTTTGGAAAGAGTTGAGTTAGCATAGACTTTAAGCGTTTTGTTTAAGCAAACCTTAAAATTGAATACTTTGGCTTGTACTCTAAGTTTTGAATGGTTAATGGCTCCATTGTATATAGTTGGGGTTTGAAATGTTTTGAAATTACTTGTTCATTCTAGTGCCTTCTGAGAATATTTGGGTTAGTGAGTCTTGGAGAGAGTTGGGGCAGGGCAGTCCGTTAACCCTTGGGGTACGCCCTAGGGGAAAGTGGGGTTGTCATAATTGGTATCAGAATCTAGGTTAGAAATGGTGTGGGGACTCGAAAATTATTTTATATTTTATTTTATTTCTTTTGAATACATTTTCTTACTTTACTTTATTGCTTTAATTTCCTAGATATTTTTTATAAGTGAGTCAAGATTTTTAATCATTTTTCTTCTATAAATTAGTGCATGTTTAAGTTCGTGGTGCATTATGGAAGTGGGACCCACTAGTGAGGTGCATAGTAAATTTAGTGAACAAAAACGGGGATTTTTGTTATAAGAGGGTTATGTGATTAGAAGTGCTAAGAGTGAATTAGAAGAAAACAATATGGATTAGTGGTGAGAGACAAAGGGATAAGTTTAAAACACTACAACGACACTTGGCGGCCATCCAAGGTAGCTTTGACCAAGACTAGTCTTGGCTTTATCTTGAAAAATTGGAGCAAAAATCCCTCACTTCTTCTCCCTCTTGGCCGACCTTCATGAGCAAGAAAAGAAAGAAAGAAAACTCCATTTCCAACACAAAAACCTTGCTTTGATCCTTGAGTTTTCACCTTAACCTTGCAAATCAATCCATAAAAGCTGAATTTGAGGTAGGAGGAGGAACTTTGATGGAGAGGTTTTGGGAGGAAGAAGCTTGTGGCTGCTTGGTCTTCTTTGGATTTCAAGGTAACAAAGTCTAGAAACCATCTCTTGTCATTTAACTTGCTTTTGAGTGGATTTAAGGGTTAAATTATGGTGGTATTCATGAAAAAATTTTATGGTTCATGTGGTGAATCAAAATTTCCAGATTTGATTGAGGATTTCTAGCTTTGATGAGTTCATTTCAGTTGTGTTATGATTATTAGCATTAGCATATGATTTTCCAGCTTTCCAATGCTTCTTTGACTTTGCTATAGAAATTCTAGCTTTTGATGAAAAAATTACAGCTTAGGGTTTGTGATTTGCAGCTTTTGTAGGCTGAGATATGAGTTGGTTATTTATGTGTTTTGACTAGCTTTATGGCTTAGAATTACTGCCCTTTATAATCTAGAATTATAGCCTTGATTGCGGTAGATTTGCTAAGAAGTTGTACTTTGTGATTTAGTGGAAAATTGAGGGAAGACAGGGGAAATGCTGTTCGAATTGTAGTAGCTTGTTTCCCTTTAAATGTGGGGTGTATTTGTGGTGATTTTTGTCTAGGTTCTTGGTAAATCTTAAGCCCTGCTGGTATGTTGAATTTGAGTTAATTTGGAGACATTTTATTAGTGTTCCTTTGGTTTTTCTTAAACTGTCTTGCATGCTAGCCAAACTCAATGCTTGCTGGGCCAAATTGAAGGGCCATGTTACACCTTGTTTTTCGACCTTTTATGATGAGTTTTGGCCAAACCTTGCTTCAAACCCTGGTTAATACTTTGGTGTGCTGATCTTGGGGTGAAAACTACTAATTTTGGGGAGGTGAAAATCTCATGTTTGTACTTCTTTCATTGCTGAAGTTTCGGGTATGCTGGGCAGTTTTATACTTGCTGTTCTTTGGCCTTTAAGTCTGCTGGATTGGGTCTTATGAACTAAATCTTGCTCACTTTACTTGCTAAAATCTTGTACTTATAATGAGGTGTGGAATGGAGTGAATTTCATAATTTAAAGGGGCTAACAACCTCATTTTTTTCACTGTTTTGTTGCTGGAAATTTCCAGCAATGACCTAAAGTGGGGGAAACTCTTTGGTTATTCATGTTTCTTGGGTCCAAATACTTTTTTTTCACTCCAAAACCATACTTGAATTTTGCCCTACTATCTACTTTGATTTTCTTGGTTCACTAAGTTGGATGGTTGGACTATAATATTGTATTTTGGTTGTTCTTAGGGTTTGTCGGTGAGCATGAGCATAACCCGGGTGGCAAACTATTTAAAGTTGCCACTTGAACTAGTGAGTATACCACTTGCATGACTAGTTGTTTATGTGAACCACGATGCGACTGAAACTTATGAAATTATGACTATGGTTAGTTTTCTCTAAACTGGACAGGTGTGTACTTTATCGCACTCGATTCCCACTTGATTTTGACTTGAATTTGTCATTTGTCTCTAAACTGGACAGGTGGTTATATACTGTTCACTTGAAATTTGTCATTTGTACTTGATTTGAATGTCGTTTGGAACGACCACCCTATGAACTTGGGCCCAAACCCCATCGTTAGTTGATCGACTCGAGCCAGCAAAGGCTTGGTCGAGGTAAATTGACAAGCCATGGGGGACTGTATCTTTGGAATTTTTGAGTATTGGAGACTCTGGATTTCTGTATTACTCGGAGTATTACCTCCCTCTTAGTTTTGGTGTTCCCGCCCGGCAAGAGGTATAAATGGTGAATGGGACATTGGCGTTAAGTGGCGATTTTACGGACAGTATTATTGGTTCTTTAAACATTGACTGAGAGTCAATGAGCGTGGATCAAGCTACTGTGACTGGGAATTTGGCTCTTGAGAGCCATCTGTATCCTTTACTCTGTTAATTGCTGTACTTGTTTATCTTTCAAATTATTACTCCTATGTGAGTTTATTTCTTTTTTATGATTGACTGCATATGCATGTGGTACCTCATTGGGCGGAAAGCTCATCCCCTTTATTTGTTTTTCTTAATAGGGTGTAGGATGAGAGAGACAAAGCATAGTATTAGTTGTATTAGGAAATTTTAAATTTGTATTTGGCCGGCACTGTATTGTAGTACTAATGGTTCAAGTTCTTATATTATTTTTGGGTTGTACTTTGGTTTGTATATTCGATGATTTGTAGCATGTAAGTGTTTATTTGAAGAATTGTAGTATTTCTGATTTGATATTTCAAAAGAATAGTTAATTCGAAAGTTGTAGTCCTCATTCTAAGTAATTGCCATTCTAATTATACTTAGTTAATTGATTGAACTTCTTGAATTTCGATCCGTTTAGTTGTACGCATAAGTATGGTAGTTTTGGAAAGTTGGATGGTGTTATAATAGTTTCTTGGTAAGTCTCAGGTTTATTTTGGATTTAGTGTTATCTCTGGAGTTAATGTTTGTGACTGAATCCTAACGAGAGTTGGGTAGGCGGTCCGCCAAACCTTTGGGTACGCCCTAGGGAGAGGTGGGGCTGTCACAAATGGTCTAGGCAAAATAGAAGTTTTGATCTTGAGAAAGTGTAGTGAATTATGTTAAAATGTCATTTGGTATGATTAAACTTATGTAACTTATAAATTGTGTTTATTCTTGTTAGTCATGGAAGAAAACGGTGGAAACGGGGAAAGCGAGCCGCTTCGGAGACGTCTTCGGGTTATTGACTATCAGGGAGAGATAGGGGACTGATCCGACGTTAGAGTCCCGCATGCCGGACTAGGAGATGTAATCGCTGTAGGACTTATTTCCTACCCTGATCATGTGGTTTTGGCGGTACTAGACGAAAGGAGGAGACTTACTAATGCTAGTTCTAGAGACCAAACTGAGATGGAAAGGATGAGAGGGATATTAGAGATGCAAAGGGATAGGATCCAGGAATTGTAAAGAGACTGTTAGTCAGGAACAAGAATGGACGGATGCTATGCGGGCAGCAGGTGCAAGCGGTCAATGAACGCCTTACTAGGGTGGTAAGGGAAGTAGGAGATCAAACTGAGGGTATTTTACAGGAATGTAGGGCTTTACTTTGCGAGAGTGGTGGATGCAAATTAGCTGACGGAGGCCATAGTAATGAAGTCCCTAGAAATGAAACACCTACTAGCTCGTTGGGAAACTAGGTTAGAACTCCTGTGAGCTATGTTTTGACTCTGTTTGAGGGTAGTTAGGAAAGGCCCTAGTTCAATGTTTTCGGTTCTTTTGATATCGTTTTATTCACTGTACTTTTGGTATGATCCTGCTACTTTTGTTAATGGGATTGTTTTTGTTTGTACCCTACTTTTATTGTGTGGCATGTATGAAAAAGGTTGTGTTTAGATATATTTGACTTTCTGGACTTGTCATATTTCTTACGTCTTGCCATGCATCTAGGTATTTTTTAAATTTTGCATCTGCATTTTCAACCCTAAACTTGTTAAAAATCAATTGGAGGGTTAGATTGTAGTGGACGAGACCGTAGGCGTGGACCCAAGCAACCCCTAGATCAAGGGGGATCGTGAATCGGCAGCCAAACAAAATTGTGAACCAAGGGCCGATCCCAACGAACAAGTAGCTTACAGTATACCACGTATGACTGACCAGTTAGCACAGATAGTGGACCGTCAGGGCCAAAACCCTGTTAACTAACCTGGAAACCATGTAAAAGGGGGAAGATAGAGCACTCGAACGATTCCAAAAATTCTTCCCACCAAAATTTCTTGGAGGAACCTGACCTTGATGTGGCTAGAGAAAATAATTGATATTTTTGAGTGTTGCATTATACTGAAGAGAGGCATGTGATTTCGTTGTTTTCCAGTTGGAGGGAGCAACCCGTTCTTGGTGAAATGTGATACGAACGAAATGTGAGAGAGAACAAATCCCAAGGACTTGGGTAAATTTCATGAGGGAGTTTAATACGAAATATTTTTCACCTTTGATTCAGAAGAAAGGGAGGATGAGTTTATTAAACTTCGTCAGGGCACTCATAGCATTGCGGAATATGAAAAGGGAGCAAAAGCCAATAAGGCGCTTTGTACAAGGGCTAAATATCGAAATTCAAAAAGATTTAGCCGTAGCTCAAATCAATACAATTGGTGACGCTGTCGAGAAAATCCAATTGGTTGAAAGTGCCAAGCTCCAAGTCAGAGCTTTTCAAGTAAAGAAACGAGGTGTGCCTGGTAGCAGTCTTGGGCAAGTTAATAGGAATGTACCTCCTAAGTTTGGAAGATGGACTGGTGGTATAAGACTTCCGAAAACGCCAAGAGGAGCCCCGTTAAGAGGAGCTCAAGGCGGAGAGGACAACAAAGAAATGCCTCTCAAGGAGGCTCTACATCAGCTCCCCGTGTCTCTTGTGGGTACTGTGGAAAGCCAAACCATACCGAGGAAAGTTGTTGGAGGAAGGAAGGAAATGTTTGCGTTGTGGAAACGCCGAGTATTAGATCGCCAATTGTCTAGTTCCGCCTCGAGAAGGGAGTCGGACCGAGCAGTCAAATAAGGTAAACCCTGAGCAGACAAAGGTGGAAGGAAATAGGCCAAAAGTGCCGGCTCGGGTATATGCAATAGAGCAACACCAGGTCCCTGATTCGTCTGAGGTTATAGAAGGTACGATCCCTGTGTTCCATCGTCTAACTAAAGTTTTAATAGATCCTGATACTACCCATTCATTTGTCAACCCTAATTTTATATGTAGAATTGATGTGAAATCTGCTAGATTACCATATGATTTAAAGGTTAGAATGCCTAGGGTGACCAATGTTTAATCACTAGTACGATTTATAAGAATTGCGAAATTTGGGTTGGAGAGCGAAAACTATTGGGGAATCTGATAAGTTTAACCATTAAGAGGTATGATGTCATGTTAGGTATGCATTGGTTTGCTCAATACGATACTCAGTTTAGATTGTAAGAGAAAAATGATGGAATTTCGTATACTGGGGGAAACAACCTTAAGGTTAGATGTGAGAGGTCGATTAGTCTCATTTGCACTCATTTCGGGTATTCAGACTAGGAAATTGTTTAGTAAAGGAGCGCAGGGTTACCTAACTTTTTCTAATAAATACTCCGACAGATAAGGTGAAGATAGAAGATGTACCAGTAGTAAAGGAGTATCCGGATGTGTTCTCTGATGAATTAGTGATTTTGACTCTGGAAAGAGAGATAGAATTTAAGATCAATTGTTACCCCGATATAGCACCTATCTTTAAAACTCCATATCAGATGGCACCCGTTGAGATTAAAAATTGAAGTTGCAGTTGCAAAATTTATTGGAGCGAGAGTTTATTCGAGAAAGCGGATCTCCGTGGAAAGTTCCAGTACTTTTTGTTAAAAAAAAAGACAGAAGTTTAAGATTATGCATAGATTACTGGTGGTTGAATGATTTTACAATTAAGAATAAATACCCTCTACCACATATTCATGAATTGTTTGACTAGTTGCAAGGAGCGGTGGTATTTTCAAAATTAGACCTCCAATAGAGGTATTATCAATTACGAATTAGGAAGGTGGATGTATCAAAGATTGCATTTAATTCTAGATATGGACATTTTGAGTTTACAGTAATGCCTTTTGGACTAACCAATGCCCCTACAGCATTTATGGACTTGATGCATCGGGTTTTCAAACCCTATTTGGATTGGTTTGTAGTAGTATATATTGATGATATCCTTATGTAGACACCAAATTTTTAATTAATTTTTATTTTTTATTTATTTATTTTTATTGATAATTATTATCTATTTTTATTTATTAATCTCATGAATTTTGTTTTTAGACATTTTTTAGCATTTTAGATACCAAAATTTTAATTTAGCTTTATTTATTATTTATTTTATTTATTAAATGATAAGTATTATTCGTTTTTGCTCATTAGTCTCTTAATTTTCATTTTAAGACATTTTTAGCATTAAAATTTATCAAAAAAAAAGAGGGTTGTTCACGCGCGCGTGCTAAGCACGTGCGCTGCCCATTTTCACATTTGCAACTAAGAAAACCAGAAGCAAGGACGCGGAGCTGGAACTGGATGCGATTTTGCTCTTCATCCATTCTGCCTCAAGATTTTCCAGTACAAGGACAGCTCACCTCAATGAGAATCATCGGGAAGCATCTAGAGGAAATGGATCAAACGGCTCCAGAAAAAGGAACACTCCAACTTAAATCTCAGCCTTAGTTCTAAGGGTTTAGGGGGCTTAGTCTTATAAAAGGGAAAAAGGCAGCAAGGGTTGAAGAGATAGGGTGTGACGGCTGGAGGTAGAGAGTGCATATGGGTGGCGGCTGGGAAAGAAAAAGAAAGAAAGCCAACAAGAGGGTTGAAGGGAATCTGGGCAGCGAGGGAATCAAGAGAGAAAAAAGAGAGATTCTGAAAAGAAGAAAGGAAAACCGGGGGAGATTGAGAGGGTTTTGACTGAGGAAAAGGAAAGGCTACGGGGAGTTCTTGGGAGGAGAAACAGAGCCTTAGCGGCGGCTGAAAAGAGAGGTTGCGGCTGGGATTGAGAAAAAGCAAGAAAACTGAACCAAAGGAGGGAGCTTCTAAGGTGGTTCGGTTGAGGAAAAGCTTCAGGCACAGGATCATCGCACGTTCATCCAAAACATTTACTAGAACAGAAGGTAATCCATCCTTATCTTTGGTTCTTGGTTAATCTTTCATGTTAGCTTTCATATCTGATGTGTTTGTGTGGGGATTTACTATTTTCTGGTTTGTGTATTCATGGTTATGATTGATGTGGATGATTTCTGGTGAATATGGCTTTATGCCCCCTGTTCGTGGGATCCGTTATCGTAGTTGGGCAGATCTGGATTCTTAGAAATAGATTGAGCTTCTACCGCAACAGGTTTGAAGCTCTCGGCTTGCTCGAATCTGTTGCGGCAACGATTGACCATTCCATGTGTTTTTTTTACGTTGGGTTGTAGTGGTTGTCATTTTCACGTATTTGTTTTGCTGTTGATTGGAAGTTCTATGAAGGCAGTGAGTGATATCATCTGATACCTGTCACGAGATTGTATATTAAGATCATACCAGACTTCATGTTTGTGATAGCCCCGCCTCCCCCTAGGGCAAACCGAAGGGTTCGGTGGACCGCCTGCCCAGCATTCGCCAGGACTCGATCACTCTTTCCGAATAAAATAAAATATAACCTCGAGGAAAACGAAACCAATTCTCAAACTTGAAACATTTATACTTACATTTATCCAATCTCAAATGGTAGTACAAATCCAAAAGAGACAAAAGTTCTTAGTTCCCAGTACATCCAACCCCAATCAAGCACTAGAGCTAGAACGAACGCAAAATAATCCAAAAGGACTAGACTATACTATACAAGTCTCTTGTCCTTGCTCGCAACCCCTGTAAGGAAGACAAACGGCGTGGAATGAGCTAAAAGCCCAGCGAGATTCTATATACATGACCAAACAATTAAACAAGAACATTAGGCAAGTAATAACAAGTAATCCAGATAACATTTATGATATAAAGCAAAAGTAACACATTCATTAAAAGGATACATGGAGCCATTCGTTCGTTCGTTCATCGACCATTTCCTCATTCCTTCAATCGTTTAGAAAAAATTTCATTTGTAATTGAAAATCCCTCCGTCAATCTTGCCATTCATCCATTCATTTCGTTCTCCCCGTTCTAGCCAGCGCACTGGCCAGTCCTCCCAACTACGTGGTCATACTCGAGTATACCAAACATTCACATTCACCCAGGGTCACTAATCGCCCGACCGAGTCCGCTTCTGGCTCGAGTCGACCAGTAACAAAGGGCAAGGGCCCAGTTCAGCCAGAAGGCTTACATTCATGCACAAGTAACATTTAATTATTCAATCATTGAAAATTTCACGTTCGTTTAGGTCGAGTGCGATAAAGTACACACTCGCCTAGCAAAAATCTTTTTAGCAATCATTGAGAACATTTAACATTTAATCAAGTATTCCAACTAGCCACATAGTCAACGAAACATAACGTACATCAATTCTTATTAGGGTAACAATTCAAATAGTCACATCAAGTCACATAGTCATTAGAAACAAAACGTATATAGAACACTCACCTATATAAGCAAAATAACGTCCAAAATTCCTTCCGGGTAACACTCCTAATCACCAAGAAACCCTAAGAATAATCATAAGAAAGTATTATTTAAGAGCATTGAAAAATAACTAAGGATTGAAACTTCAACATTTCGTTTAACGAGAATCAAATAATTGAAACTTATTTAGGGACTATTCGTAAAACCCTTGCTCACTTTCCAAACGGTGAAATTTAAAGCCATTATATGTGGAAAATGCCATTTGGATCAAAGAAATGAAGAAAACATATTTCCATTAGTTGTAAATTCCAAGGGTACAAGTTTCGACTGAAATTCGCTTTATATACCTCCACAAAAGGAAACTTGAATAACCTAGACAAATCGAGTTCGATTCGTCCTCAAAGTCTTACTCAAGATAAGCGTAATTCTACTTAAACCTCAAGTACAAATTTGGGCAGCATGCCCTTTGTTTACCAAATTTCCAGCCATTTATGGCTTCCTTATTTTTCCCTAATTCAGCCCCACAATACACACAAGTAAGGTCACCACAATAGCCCTTCCATTAGGCTCCAAAACCATCCAAGAACAACACAAGTGCAAAAGTACAAGCAAATATCACTTTTGAAGATAAAAGCTAAATGGCAGATTTGACATCTCGTAGTATTTTAGTCATAACTAGAGCTGTGGTTATCAAATCGGGGTGAATTTTATACCATTTCGAAGCTAAGACAGAGGGAACAACTTTCATGAAGGGTACTTAACCTAATTTATAGTTCATCTAATTCGAATTTGCCAATTACAGATCCAGAAGTTCATAATCAGTCTGGTTGTCAGCACTAACTTTAAGTGGCAATAACTCAGGCTACACAATTCCGTTTTGGGTGTTTTTAGAGGCGTTGGAAAGCTAACACATAGGGCTACAATTATTATGAAGAAACCTCAACCCAGTTCTCAACCTAACCTAGTAAAATTGACCCAAACAGCTCCAGATTTTCCAGTTCGAAGCTCACTGTAAAAGTCATCTAGCAGTCCTGACTTATTCAATCATATCTCAGCACACACAACTCCGATTTAGTTGATTCCAAAGCCATTCGAAAGCTAGAATACAAGGATAAAATTCTTAATAAGGCATCAAAAGCTAATTTATTCATCTTCCCAGCCAAACGAGCCAAATACAGAGGCCGATTATCATTTTCGGACAGAAACAGGGAAGCAGGGGTAAATTAGTCATTTCACAAACTACCCTGCTCCGATTGAGCTGAAAATTTACAGAAATAATATAAATTCAATTCTCTACAACTTTCATGTTTTGGGCTAAGGCTAATTCAGCCCCCAACATGTTCAAAAATTGCAGACTAACTTCGGACAGAAATCTTGACAGAAAATGAATATTGAAGTTCATTCAAATTCCACCCAATCAAACGAATTTCCAGCCATCCAAATCAGTTCCTAGCTAATTATATTCAACTTCCAATCATCAATCATAAGTTTTACCACAAGAATCAAGAGTTAGGAACTAGTTACCTCAAAGAAAATGGTAGCTTAGACTTTCTTCCTCCAAAACAACTCCACCAAAGTCCTTAGACTCCCTTAGTAATCACTTGTATGGAAGGGTTTCAAATTTGGTTGGTTAAAACTCAAGATTCAAGTGAGTTTGGAAGCTAAAATTGGAAGAGCTCTCTCTTGTTTTTCTTCACCAAAGGGCCGGCCAAACGGGTGCAAAATGGAATGAATTTTTGGTCAAAATTTGTTTTAGTAAAGGTTAATATCTTGGGTCAAAAGTCCATCATCCAATGGAAGCATGACACTTGGCATCTTGAAGGTTCCAAACTTATCTTCTCTCCTCCAATAATTCATTTAACTAATTAACCTCTAATTATCTCCTAATACTATGGAAAATAATATCACTTAATATTTCGTCACCTAATCTGCAAAAATTATATCGCACTAGCGGGTCCCACATCGAAAAATGCACTTCAAATTCACGTACATTAACTTATACTAGGAAAATGATTTAAAATTGTACTGACTTGTAAAATGTATAAAACATTTAATATTTTCAAAGGACAGTATAAAATGTAGGCAAAGAAATAAAATAATACTTGAAAATGTGAAAACTTTTCGGGTTCTCACAATGTTCCAGTATACAAGCTGCTCCTTTGTAATCTCCTAAGTCCTCCTCTTATATGCGTGTCTTGCATTTCGTGGGTTTGTTCGCTGTATGGGTAGGGATGTTGTGACAGCCCCACCTCTCCCTAGGGCGAACCCTAGAGTATCAGCGGACTGCCTGCCCAACTCTCGCCAGGACTCGGTCGATCAGAGAACTAGTAACTCAAAACATTCAGTGAAAACTTCAAGTAAACGGTATAAACCCTAAAAGTAAATAATAGACAACCAGCTTTCCAAACTTAAAAGCCAACTAAACGGTACATATGCCAAGCCATACTACAGTTTCATGACACAGGTCGAACTTATAAAGTCAAACTTACAAGAGCTACAAGTAGGAATCTCTTAAACAAAAGGTTACGAGTTTAAATAACACAAACTAAGAAAGCTCTTGCCCAAAAGCCCGTCCCTAACCTGTTAAGGAGAACAAAGGGAGTGGGGTGAGCTAACGCCCAGTGAGGTTCCAAATAAAACAAATAAGCACATAGCCAAATAAGAGTCTAAATTAACCGAATAAGTACCGTACAATACACTAATAATTAAATCACAATTCAATTTAAGGATACGGGTGGCTTTCAAAAGCCAAACTCCCCTCAGCTTGATCATACCGAGGTCCGTTGACTCTCCGTCAACCTTTGCATTTAAGGAATATACAGTCCGTAGCACACCACTTTCTATCATCTCCGTCCACCAATCAACCCCCTACCGGGCCCGCACTCCAAAGCAGTGGTTCGGTAATACTCGAGTATACCAGTTTCCACTGTGGCTCTGATTACTGTTATTATGAGATATAATCTCGTTATATGTGACTGTATGAGATGTGATTCATCTATATGTGACTGTACATAAGTTGACGGGTGATACCTCAACAACCATTGCCACTGTTTGGGGTACCCTACCTCATAGGCAAACCGGTTCTATCGAGCCAGCAAGGGCTTGGTCGAGAAGGCCGGTAAACCTTGGGGACTGTTTACTGTTCACTGGAAACTGGTATACTCGAGTATTACCGAACCACTGCTTTGGAGTGCGGGCCCGGTAGGGGGTTGATTGGTGGACGGAGATGATAGAAAGTGGTGTGCTACGGACTGTATATTCCTTAAATGCAAAGGTTGACGGAGAGTCAACGGACCCCGGTATGATCAAGCTGAGGGGAGTTTGGCTTTTGAAAGCCACCCGTATCCTTAAATTGAATTGTGATTAATTATTAGTGTATTGTACGGTACTTATTCGGTTAATTTAGACTCTTATTTGGCTATGTGCTTACTTGTTTTATTTGGAACCTCACTGGGCGTTAGCTCACCCCACTCCCTTTGTTCTCCTTAACAGGTTAGGGACGGGCTTTTGGGCAAGAGCTTTCTTAGTTTGTGTTATTTAAACTCGTAACCTTTTGTTTAAGAGATTCCTACTTGTAGCTCTTGTAAGTTTGACTTTATAAGTTCGACCTGTGTCATGAAACTGTAGTATGGCTTGGCATATGTACCGTTTAGTTGGCTTTTAAGTTTGGAAAGCTGGTTGTCTATTATTTACTTTTAGGGTTTATACCGTTTACTTGAAGTTTCCACTGAATGTTTTGAGTTACTAGTTCTCTGATCGACCGAGTCCTGGCGAGAGCTGGGCAGGCAGTCCGCTGATACTCTAGGGTTCGCCCTAGGGAGAGGTGGGGCTGTCACAGGTGGTATCAGAGCCTAGGTTTGAATTTGCCTGGGCAAGTTAGAAATTTCTAACTTAAGGATTATATTTGGTTATCCCCCTTAAGAGTACTTACGTTTCCTTTATATTTGGTGTAGGATGGACGGACATAGCGGCCCTAGTGATAGTCCTGCTGGTGAGACGCCCCGTGGCGTACTGTCTATGATTAAGTACCAGATTCGGCCAAGAGGGGCCACTGTACGTTGGAGTCCGGCTAATCGCCATCGGCGTTGCGAGTGCCGCCATACCTATGCCTATCCTAATATAGTTGTTTTGGCCGTGGTAGAGGAGAGGAAGGAGTTGGCCAAAGACAACGCTAGGCTTGAAGCCGAGGTGAACCAACTGAGGGAAACTAATAAGAGGCAAGCCGAGCGAATTAAGGAACTAGAGTACGATGTGGTCGAGAGCCAGGACCGAGTTGATGACCTTTGCGCACAGTTTCGAGAAAACCATGAGCGCATGACTAAGAAGGCCAAGAAAGTGAGAGATAGAGCTAAATCAATCTTGAATACTTGTGATGACCTGATTGAAGAGGCGAGTGACGAGGCCTCTCAAGTTGGTTCTGGGCCGGAAATTGACCCATCCGAGGATATGGGGTCAGCTAGTCCCGCCGCGGACTAAGCCTGCACTATTAGGTTACTTTTGTGGAGGATTTTGATTACTGTATATCGATAGGATAGGGGAGGTAGTGATTGGATGGTTGTATAGTTTCTTTTGACCGCCTATACTAGGGTTTTGTGTTTTATTGCTGTATTTGCACTTTTAAGGCTTGTACTTGATATTTTGGCTGTATTATCTTGTAAATGACTGCTATGAACCTTTGAATGTATAATACTGTGACTGTTGACTTTTGACCGTTGACTTTGACTTTGACTTATTTTGGCACTGGCTTTTAACTGCTTCGCATTTTACTCGCTTATCGTGATTCCGATTCCATTTCTTACTTTACTTTTAAATATGGGTAAGTGTATATCGCATATACACATTTGCTTACACTGCTAGTTATTATATGTGGGCCTTAGGCCAGTGAGTAATATGGAGACCAGACGTCGTGGTCGGGACCGTGGCCGTGAGTCTAGGCAGGTTCGGGACCGAGATGAGGAACAAGGTTCGGTGGCCAATCAAAACCAAGGACCTAGAGCGGAAGGAGGCGACCAAGTGGCTACGGCGATCAACCGCATGACTGATCTAACTGGCCCGTTTGGTTGACCAACAAGGTCAAGCACCTGGTAACCAACAAAGGGACCCTGAAGTAGGAGAGGATAGCCCTAGAACGATTTCAAAAGTTCGCACCTCCAAAATTCCTTGGAGGACCCGATCCAGAAGTTGCCGAGCATTGGTTCGAGCGAATGGAGGACATATTCGCTGCTTTACATTACACGGAGGAGAGGCAAGTAACTTTTGCCGTTTTCCAGTTAGAAGGTGCGGCCCGTTCATGGTGGAACGTAGTAAGGGCCAAGTGGGAAAGAGATCAAACCCCACGTACCTGGTTGAACTTTACTAGAGAGTTCAATGAGAAATTCCTTCCGCCTCTGATTCAGGAAAAAAGGGAGGATGAATTTATTAAGCTACGTCAGGGCACCTCAAGCGTGGCTGAGTATGAGACTCAGTTCACTCGACTTTCCAAGTTTGTTCCGGAATTGGTAGTTAGTGAGCAAAGTCGCATAAGGCGGTTTATACAGGGGTTGAACGTTGAAATTCAAAAAGACCTGGCTGCTGCTCAGATTGATACATTCAAAGATGCGTAGGACAAAGCTCAACGGGTGGAGCAGGCCCGACTCCAGGTTCGAACCTTTCAATCTAAGAAACGTGGCGCACCTGGTAGTGCCACTGGACGAGGTGAACAGACTGTAACCCCTCCAAAGTTTGGAAGAGGCGCGGGAGGAGTTCGAATTGGTGGGCCTCAAAAGGGAGGAGCTCCATCTAGGGGAGCTCAAGGTGGAAAAGGACAAGGACAATACAAGACTGCATCGCAAGGGGTTCCTACACCCACTCCGCAAGTAAGCTGTGGATATTGTGGTAAGGCGAACCACACTGAGGACGCTTGTTGGCGGAAAGTTAAAGAAATGTTTACGCTGTGGAAGTTCCGACCACCAACTTGCCACTTGTCCGGTTAAGAACCGGGAAGCAAATGAGGGCGCACAACCGGAGAGGTCGAGCGCAAAGCAACCAAGTGCTAGTGGGGGTAGGCCAAAATCTTCTGCTAGGGTTTTTTGCCTTGGACTACCAGCGAGCTCCGGAGTCCTCGGATATAGTGGAAGGTACGGATTCCCGTATTCCACCGCTTAGCTAAGTTTTTAATTGACCCTGGGGCAACCCATTCATTTGTGAATCCTGCCTTTATGTGTGGTATTGATGTGAATCCTGTTAAACTGCCCTTTGACTTAGAGGTTAAAACACCTACTGGGGATCAAAGTCTAATTACCAATATGGTTTATAAAAATTGCGAGAATTGGGTTGGAGAAAGAAAGTTAGTGGGGAGACTTGATAAGTTTAAATCTTAAGGGGTATGATGTGATTATAGGCATGGATTGGTTAGCCCGCTATAATGCTCAACTGAACTGTAAGACGAAGGTAGTGGAGTTTTCCGATCCCTGGAGAGGCAACACTAAGACTGGATGTGAGGGGTAGGTTAGCCTCGTCTGCACTTGTTTCGGGAATTCGAGCTAGGAAATTGTTGAGAAAAGGGGCACAAGGTTACCTAACATTCTTAATTAATACTCCGGGAGATAAGTTGAAACTGGAAGATGTTTTAGTGGTGAATGAATTCCCCGATGTTTTCCCCGGACGAGTTGAAATCACTGCCACCAGAGAGAGAGATAGAATTTAAGATTGATTTAGTGTCTGGAACTGCGCCGATTGCAAAAAACACCCTAACGAATGGCCCCTGCTGAGCTTAAGGAATTGAAATTGCAGTTACAAGATTTGTTAGAGCGCGGATTTATTCGAGAAAAGTGAATCACCTTGGGGAGCACCTGTTCTATTCGTTAAGAAAAAAGACGGCAGTTTGAGGCTCTGTATAGACTATCGTGGCTTAAATAATGTTACGGTGAAAAACAAATACCCTTTGCCGCACATTGATGAGTTATTTGACCAGCTACAAGGGACAGTAGTATTCTCTAAGTTGGACTTGAGACAAGATTACTACCAACTACGGATTAGACAGGAGGATATACCTAAGACGGCTTTTAATTCCAGATATGGACATTTTGAGTTTGCAGTTGTGAGAACCCGTAAATTTTCTTTATTTCTAGGCTTTAAATTATTTATTTGCACCCGTTTTCCACAATTTCTTTATTTTATAAATTTCTGGACATTTTTATGAGTAAATAGGGTTTTAAAAATATTTTTCTAGTATAGGTCAATTTACGAGATTTTTGGAGTGAATAGTGGACGTGGGACCCGCTAGTGCGTTAAGTGAGAGAAATTCGACCGATTAGGTCAAGTTTTGCGTACAGGGATTAAATTACTAGGTGTTAGTAGGTGATTAGAGGTTACCTAGATGAATTAACCATGGTGAGACAAGATGATAGGAATGAAGTTAAAAAGGTGCCACGTGTCGCGGCGGGATTGGTCAAGACTTGCCTAACTTTTATCACCTTTACCAAAAGCTAATTTTGACCCAATTCTTTCCCATTTCACCCCCTCTTGGCCGAACTTCATAGAGAGAAAAGAAGAAAGAGCCTTCAACTTTTGATCTTCCATTTCTTGCTTAATCTTACAAAATTAACCACTTGAATCTCAAAGTACTCCATAAAAACTACTTGCAAGAAGGATTGAAGCTCTTGGTGGAGTTGTTTTGGGGACTAAGGCCTTAAGCTACCATCTTTGTTGAGGATTTGAGGTACCTTGCTTGGAAACTTGACTTTTACTACTCTTAATGTCAAATTAGTGGCCTATGGTGGATTAGTAGTTAGATTTATGGATGAATTTATGGTTTTAATTGAAAGTTGAGTAAATTTCTGATTTATTGGGAATTTTTCTGTTTTATATAATAAATGTTAGTTAGCCTTGGATTGAAGCTTTAGTATTGAGCCAATTGGAGCTCTTGTATGTGAATTGTGATTAATTGTGGAAAATTTCAGCTTTGAACAAAAATTTCAGTTTTAGGGTTTTGGAAATTGGGGCTTTCTATAATTGATGATTGGAAGGGCAATTGGCTTGGAATGAAGGTTATTGAGTAGCCTATGAGTGAATTGTAGTAATTGTGGTTGAATTGGATGGGATTTGATGTTTGTTGTAGGATGGAAAAGCTGGAATTTAAGGGAAGTGCTGTCAAAATTTCCGCAGGAATTCGTGAGCAGTCTCGGGGAAATCTGTTATAACTCGATGTAGGAATATTTAGAATTAAGTTCCGTTTGTTGCGTTTTAAACTAGACTCCTAGGGCTACAAACCGTGAAAATTTCAGACCCTAGTTCTGTCTGTGTGATTTATGGTTGATTTTCCAAAGTTGACTGAAATTAACATACCTGTTCTGTCTTTGACTGGGACGATGCTGCGACTTGAGGCTAGAATTTTAACTAACTTTTGATTCGAATCTTGTAAACATGTCTTCTAAGTAATTGTACCCCTTTGAGTGTATTTTCCGACGGTACAAATTTTATCAATTTTGGACTTAAGACTTGTGAGATATGATTTTTCCCAATGAGGGTGCGCAAAACTGGAAAATCCTGTTTTCCTAGAATTATTCTTACTTTCCTTTTACCTCTTAGGTTTGAGAGTTTGTTACACCTTTAGCCTTAAAATCGAAGTATTTTCCATTTTAAAGCTATAATTGAACTTTACTTGGCGGTAATCATGAAAGAGACGTTTTGACTCGTATCCGAGTAATCCAATGGTAGTTTCTTGCTTCTTGTAGGTCGGGTTGGTGATCCCGGACAACCGTCGGGCGAGAAATTGTGATTTGCTTGCTTAAGTGGTGAGTGTACTATGCATGGCTTGTGTTTACTTGGTTGTGTACTTGGATCCTTGAATTGGATAACTGTGATTATGTGCTTGAGGCGAGAGTGTACTTTATCGCTCTCGTTCTCTTATGTGTATAATTGATTACTGGATATGTGTGAATTGAACTGAATACTTGTGAATTGGATTCATGTCTGGCTTCATGTCGTTTTGGGTATGAGCCCTACGACTTTACTGTGATAACTGAGCTCAAGCCTTAATGGCCGTTTATCGAGTCGAGCCGGTAAGGGCCGGTCGATTAGGTAACGTGCCGTGAGGTCACTGTGTGTCGAGTGGAGCGTTTGCTCCTCGACTTGTGGTATACTCGAGTATTACCCCTGATTACTGTGAGGTGTTCGGGCCCGGTAGGGGAATGTATGGTGGAAGGTATTGGGAGTAAAGTGGGGATCTACGGTCGTACGTGTCCGTTGGACGTTGACGGAGTGTCAACGGGAAGTGATCAAGTGTCGCAAAAGGAAATTGGCTCCCGAGAGCCACCCGTATCCTTTCACTTGTGAAACTAGTTTGGTATTCTTCCTATGTGTGTTATTTGTGTATGATCGAGCATGGCTATTTGTGCGCTTTGAATGCATGAATTTTAGTACCTCATTGGGCGAAAGCTCACACTCGTACTTTTGTTTTCCTTACAGGGCATGTTATTGGGAACCATGAGTTTTGGTGAAACGAGTAGAGCTTATTAGGCATTCTTTTGCATCTTGTATAGCTCCTCGACTTTTAGGAACCCTAATGTGGGACTTGAACATTTCATTTTGAATTGGAAAACCTAGAGCGGGTTATGTGTATATATTTTCTCATGTATATATGATGTACTTTCTTGGAAATGTACTTGTTCTATGCTTAATTAAAGTTTAGCCGTGTTTGGGACGCGTTCGCTCCGTTTTTTTTTCCGTTTTCGTTTGGCGCGCTTGTTGTCAAACTTACTTGTTGGTATACCTCCCGAAATGTTTATATTTGCGTGTATGTGACCGTTAGCAGTCCTGGCGAGAGCTGGGCAGGCAGTTCGCTAACCCTTAGGGTACGCCCTAGGGGGAGGTGGGGCTGTCACAGCAGTGATGCCTTTTGGTTTAACCAATGCTCCCGCCGCATTTATGGATTTAATGCATCGAGTCTTTAAACCCTACTTGGATCAATTCGTTGTAGTCTTCATTGATGACATTTTGATATATTCTAAGACTCGAGAGGATCATGAGCAGCACTTGAAGATAGTTTTACAGACCTTAAGGGAACATCAGCTATATGCCAAGTTTAGCAAGTGTGAGTTTTGGCTGGAGCAAGTTTCTTTTCTAGGGCATATAATATCTAAAGATGGCATTTCTGTGGATCCGGTAAAAGTAGAGGCTGTATCGGAATGGAAACAACCCAGAAACTCCAAACTGAGGTCCGTAGTTTTTCTAGGTTTAGCAGGTTATTACCGTCGGTTCATCAAAGATTTCTCCAAGTTTAGCCGGTCCTTTAACCGATCTGACCAAAAGCATGGTCAATTTGTTTGGAATTCTAAGTGTGAAGCTAGTTTCCAGGAATTGAAGAAACGATTAATTTCGGCCGCCAGTTTTAGCCTTACCAATGGGAAAGATAGCTTTGTTGTTTATACGGATGCCTCAAGGGAAGGTCTAGGATGTTGTTTTAATGCAGAATGGAAGTGTTATTGCCTATGCCTCTAGGAAATTAAAGCCCCATGAGCAAAATTACCCCACTCACGACTTCGAATTGGCCGCTGTAGTTTTTGCATTAAAGAAGTGGAGGCAGTACTTGTATGGATTGACTTTTGAGGTGTATACCGATCATAAGAGTTTGAAATACCTATTCTCTCAGAAGGAGTTAAATTTAAGACAACGTCGATGGGTGGAATTTTTGGAGGATTATGACTGTACGATTAACTACCACCCAGGTAAGGCCAATGTCGTAGCGGATGCTTTAAGTCGAAAAGCGCAGGTAGCTAGATTAATGGTTAGGGAGTGGAACTTGTTAGAAGAGATAAGTGAATGGAACCCACGATTGGACCAACAAAAGGTGATGTTAGCCAATATCATGGTGAGGTCTAGTTTGATGGATCGAATTAAAGAAGCTCAAAAGAATGACCAGTTTGGTACAAAAATGGATAGAAAAAGTGCAAAAAGGGGAGATACAAGACTTTAAAGTGAGTCCCGAGGGTATCTTGAAATTTCGTGAGCGCGATAGTGGTGCCGCAAGATGAAACAATAAAAAGGGACATTTTGGAAGAGGCACATCGATCTAAGTATACAGTACATCCTGGAAGTAGTAAAATGTATCAAGATTTGAGAAGGTTGTATTGGTGGGATAAAATGAAGGTGGAAATTGCCCAGTTTGTCCAAAAATGTTTGGTGTGCCAACAAGTGAAAGCTGAACATCAAAAACCTTCAGGTCTTTTGCAACCCTTGAGATTCCTGAGTGGAAATGGGAGCACATAACTATGGATTTCGTATCGGGGTTACCCCGTACTCAAAAAGGTCATGACGCCGTTTGGGTAATAGTAGATAGGTTGACCAAGTCTGCTCATTTCTTAGCTATAAACATGAGGTATTCTTTGGAGAAATTGGCCCCAACTATACATGGATGAGATCGTGAGGTTGCATGGGATTCCCGTTAGTATTGTTTCGGATAGAGACCCCCGGTTTGTATCCGTTTCTGGCAACAATTACAAAGAGTATTGGGGACTAAGTTGAACTTTAGTACTACGTACCATCCCCAAACTGATGGACAATCGAAGAGAACCATCCAAACACTCGAGGACATGTTGAGACTTGTATTTTGGATTTTGGTGGAAGTTGGGGACAATACATGGCTTTAGTGGAGTTTGCCTACAATAATAGTTATCATTCTTCTATACAAATGGCACCATATGAAGCTCTTTATGGACGGAAAATGTAGATCACCCAATTTTCCTGGGATGAAGTAGGGGAAAGAAAGGTTTTAGACCCAACCACTATACCTTGGATTGAGGACGCTTATGAAAAGGTTAAAGTGATACGTCAGAGGCTTCAGACAGTTCAAAAGTCGACAGAAAAGTTATGCAGATACTCGGCGAAAAGACTTGGAGTTTGAAGTTGAAGATAAAGTGTTCTTGAAGGTTACACCGCTCCGAAGCCTCACGGCGGGGAAAAGGGAAGAAACTGCAACCGAGTTATGTGGGACCATTCAAAATTCTCCAACGAGTCGGTAATGTGGCATATCGACTGGAGTTACCAACGAGTCTATCCAGAGTTCATGATGTGTTTCACGTGTCCATGTTGAAAAAGTACCATCCAGATTCCCACTCATGTACTAAAGCTAGAAGAAATTGATGTGGATGAGTCGTTGTCGTAATGAAGAAAGACCAGTAAGAATATTGGATCGAAAAGTGAAAGAATTGAGAACTAAGCCAGATACCCCTAGTTAAGGTTTTGTGGAGAAACCACGAGGTGGAAGAAGCTACTTGGGAGGTGGAGGAAGATATTCGTGCCAAATACCCTGAACTACTCAGTGATCAAGGTGAGAATTTCGAGGACGAAATTCTTTAAGGGGGAGAGAGTGTGAGAACCCTCACTTGAAACCCTAATTTTCCTTAAATAAATGCTTTATTCTAAGATTTAGACCACTTATTATATACCATTGCATGGCATTTCCCATGTAGTACAACATTGTTCATGCATTGCATTTTATTCCTTTTACTTGAAGAAAAATAGTTACTTGAGTTGAATTTTAATGATCCACCAATTATTTGTTTCCAAGTGGCTTTGATTTGGATTGAGGACTTTAAAAGATAGGTGAGGGGTGTTAATTAAGTATTGGTACACTTGTTTGGGTGGAATTAGCATTGGTCAAAAGTTTAGGAGAGATTATGGACAAGAAAGAGGCCATGTGGCAAAACCTTAGCCTTGGATGTTGTTTGACCAAGAAACTTGAATTAATTTAAACCTTCATGAAGCCTTATTTTATCTTCAATATGGCCGAACCTCTTGAGCTTCAAGAGAGAAGGAGAAAAACTTCATAACCTTGCCTACTAACCATAGAAATCAAAGCCAAACAATCAAAGATAAAGTTTGTAAGTTAGTGAGAAACTTTCCCTCCAATGCTAGGGGTTGATTCAAGCTTCCAAGGCTTCAATTGGTTGAGTGATTTGGTGGTCTAAGCTTCATATAAGAAAGGTAAATAATACTCAAATCTTGGTTCTATGATGTTTTATCATGTGCTTGGAGTTTTAATGGTGAAATACATGTTGTTTTGGTTGTGATTTGGGGTTGAAATCTTGAAGTATACAAGTAGAGGTTAAGGCAATAAGCATGCACACCAAGTGTTTGATGAAATGTTTACTCTTTGTTCATGGTTGTTTATGATAGATTTACATGTTTTAAACCTTCTTTAAGCAAGATTTATACTTGATATGTGGTTTAAAGTGCAAATCAATAGGAGATGAAGGTTGGTGACATGATTGAGGAAATGGTGGACTGTTTTGTGCATGGCTGACCAGCTTTTGTAGGAAGGGTTTTTCATGGATTTGTGTGGTCTAATTACACCCTAAGCATGCTTAAACAACTTGGCTAGAGATTGGTTAGTTCATATGTGAATTGGATTGAATTTGGAACAAGTAAGGTGGCTAGAAGAACCATTAGAGGACTGGTTTAGCCTTTGCAAAATAACTAGCTTATTATGGAACCCTTGTGCATGTTTAGGTGTGTATTTTGAACTCAAATGATACCAAGTGACTTAAGATTCTGTATATGATCACTTGAGGACTGATTTGGGTGAATTGAACCAAAACAAGTGAGGTTAGCATGAGGAATTGGTGTGCACAAGTAAGGGTTTGAGACTGATCCAGGTTGGGAAAATCAGCCAATTTTCCTGAGCTAATGTTCTTCTAGGGGACGAACTAGGAAGTATGTGAGGTACCTTTGGAAAGCCCTTTGAGTCTAGTTTCCAACGCCGCCGACGGCACCTAATTCTGACCTTCCTACAGTGAGATACGGCCATTTTACCGAGACTACGCGAGCGCGACTGTGCACCCGCGAGGAACTTTTAAAGCTTGAATGAATCTTTCCTTTTACCCAACTTTCATGCACTTGTTAAACTTGTTTATTCATGAACTTTTACTGCATTTTCGGCCTAAAGCTTAGGTTGAATTGAGTATAGTTAGTCACTCACTTAGGCACTTAATGAGCTCACTTTGCTTGGAATTAGACCTAATCGTTGACGTTTTCACTCGTTGCCCTAGGAGGGGGAAACAGTGGTACACGAAATCGCGCGACTTGACGTGACCGCTACTTTGCTTGCCAGGTGAGTGTTCCACTACCTGTTACCTGCTTATGTTAACTAACTGATTGCTTGAATTGTCACTGCTTGAGCCAAACCTCGTTTTAATGAAATGGAGACGAGTGTGTACTTTATCGCACTCGGTCTTCCCATTTTCCACTGTGGCTCTGATTACTGTTATTATGAGATATAATCTCGTTATATGTGACTGTATGAGATGTGATTCATCTATATGTGACTGTACATAAGTTGACGGGTGATACCTCAACAACCATTGCCACTGTTTGGGGTACCCTACCTCATAGGCAAACCGGTTCTATCGAGCCAGCAAGGGCTTGGTCGAGAAGGCCGGTAAACCTTGGGGACTGTTTACTGTTCACTGGAAACTGGTATACTCGAGTATTACCGAACCACTGCTTTGGAGTGCGGGCCCGGTAGGGGGTTGATTGGTGGACGGAGATGATAGAAAGTGGTGTGCTACGGACTGTATATTCCTTAAATGCAAAGGTTGACGGAGAGTCAACGGACCCCGGTATGATCAAGCTGAGGGGAGTTTGGCTTTTGAAAGCCACCCGTATCCTTAAATTGAATTGTGATTTAATTATTAGTGTATTGTACGGTACTTATTCGGTTAATTTAGACTCTTATTTGGCTATGTGCTTACTTGTTTTATTTGGAACCTCACTGGGCGTTAGCTCACCCCACTCCCTTTGTTCTCCTTAACAGGTTAGGGACGGGCTTTTGGGCAAGAGCTTTCTTAGTTTGTGTTATTTAAACTCGTAACCTTTTGTTTAAGAGATTCCTACTTGTAGCTCTTGTAAGTTTGACTTTATAAGTTCGACCTGTGTCATGAAACTGTAGTATGGCTTGGCATATGTACCGTTTAGTTGGCTTTTAAGTTTGGAAAGCTGGTTGTCTATTATTTACTTTTAGGGTTTATACCGTTTACTTGAAGTTTTCACTGAATGTTTTGAGTTACTAGTTCTCTGATCGACCGAGTCCTGGCGAGAGTTGGGCAGGCAGTCCGCTGATACTTTAGGGTTCGCCCTAGGGAGAGGTGGGGCTGTCACAGATGTCATGCACAAACTTTGTCACCGTAAACCCAAAATTTCTATGTCGAAAAAGTAGGAGGAATGTTTGATAATCTTGTCGCCTAGGTTCAGTTTGCATTGCACTTAGATTTGAGCATAAAAATCTGCTGCAACAAGCTTAAAGCTCTCTGCTTTGTTGCAGCAGTGATGAATGATGCATTGTTTGGTCACAAGAAGTTTTGGTTTGCTTGAACTTTCGTTTGATGGCCATTAGAACGTGTTATTATGAATAAATTGCAGCAAGGGGTATAACAACAGGCCGTAACAATGACACTGTTTTGCAACTTTGAAACATTTAGTTACTCCAGTTCTGTTTGGAGCATTGTGTGGCCGCAAGATGTGGTTTGTTGAAGTTTGTGTAGTAGCCTCTCCCTCTTTAAAGCTTCCTGGTTCTTTTTCTTGTTTTTCTTTTGTCCTGCTCCCAACCCAAGTTTTGTGACTTATAATAAACACTGTTTTCTGTAGTTTCTTGTTGGGAATTTATGAACAAGAGTCATCCGTTTTCTCATTCGTGAAGTTGAAAGGAACGTGAATCATGCATTTGGTGTTCATTCTTTTGCTCATTTTATGATTTGGGTTTGTTTTCTTGAAGACCTATGGGTTCAAAGTTGCTGCAAATGTTAATGTCATTTTGTTGCATGTTATGTCCAGCAACTGTGTTGTATCTTTCCTCTCTCCCTTGCCCCAAATGCTTGCAGTAGTGGTTGAATAAGTGAGGACTTGTTTAAGTTAGGTTGCATGAATGTATTTGGACTCAATAGAAACGAAAGCTGCGGCAAATTTTGTTGCAGAAGGCTTCTCCGTAATATTTGCATGAAAGTTTTTCCAGAATTGCATATTCTTACTCTAAGCTTCGGCTTGTTTGGATGAATTTGGTGTTTTGTTGTTTAAGGCCGAGGCTTTGATGTTTGTTTGAGATTGTATCCTAAAGGAATTTCTACCAAGAAACTCAGAAGAAGATTGCAAGAGTGTTTTCGGTTGCAGAGGAGTAGCTTCAGTTGTAGAACTCTTTTTCGTAACATGCATGCAAAAATTTTCATAAATTGCACTCTAACCCCTCAAGTTTTGTCTAATGCCACTATATCCCAACTAATTGCATAACTTAATCATTTTTGTTCCCTTAACATGCCATTTTCCTTCAACATATCTTGGCGTAATTTTGGATAGACTTTTAGTGGGATTCTAGGATAAAGTTTGAAAGTTTAATAATTTTGAAGAATTTATAGTTTCGATTTCCATTTGATCAAAGTTTTGACTAATTTTGTCGTTTAATCCTAATAAATAAGTTTCCATTTTTCTTTTGTGAAGTTTTAGCATTTGATTGTGATAGATTCCATCTTAAGCGATTAAATTTTAGTATTTCATTTTAAACTTTTAAAAATTTTTACTTAGGACCTTGCTTGCTTTAATTTCTTACACATGGATGGTTTATTTCGTGTATAATTTTCATTTCGTGTTTAAGTTTCATTTTGTGTTTAATTTTCGTTCCATGTAATTAATTGTTAATTAAAGTGATGCATTGATCCTTTTTTTATTATTTTGGAGGGTAAATAAGTAAATTCGTGTCATTAGAGCCCCAACTCAAGGGAGGTACACTATATCCCCTTATTTTACTTTATTTGACCCTATGTGCACTTATGTGACTTTATGGGTTTAATTGCATGCCTTTTGAATGTTTTATTTCATTTCTTTATTTGTTTTATTTGTTTCAATTTTTGAATATTTATTTTAGTCCCATTTTAATTATTTAAAAGGCATTTAAATGCCAAGTTGTAATAGTTAGGGGGTTCAAGACTTGTATTTAGATAGAATATGTAATAGTTAGGGATTTATCTATTTATTTTATTCTTTTCCCCCCCTTAGATTGTAGTTAGGGCCCCTAATGTAATAGTTAGGGCTCCTAATGTAATAGTTAGGGCTTTGTTTGCTTTATTTGCTTTGTGTGCCTTGCATGCCTATGTGTTACGTGTTTACCGCTTTCCTAGGACCTTGCATCTAGATATCATGCTTATTTGCTACGTGTTTATGTGAACTTATTTGCTACGTGTTTATGTGAACTTATGTGTTTATTTACTTTTTATTAGTTTTACATGATTAGTCATTTATAAATTAATGTATAATGTCACCACACTAGTCCAACGCTAGTCGTGGCCCTTTTTACAATTCCACACTAGTCCAACGCTAGTTGTGGCCCCTTTTTTTCGATTTCTCACTAGTCCAATGCTAGTGAGAACTTGTAGACATGGGGTAGTCCAATGTTAGACCCTTAGGAGTCCTTCGAGCGTTAGATCATGATTGTGTGATAAGATCACTTCATTTCATGCATATTTTACTTTCTAGGGTCTTTTATCAATTTTTGCATGTTCCCTTTATACATATAACCTTTATCCCATACTCCCCCTTATACATGTGTATTTTTTCCCCATATTCCCCTTATACTTATATCCCTTATTCCACACTTTCCTTATACGTCTATCCCCTATCCCATGTTCCCCCGTATATGAATATCCCTTATCCCATATTTTCCCTTATAAGTATATTCCTTACCCCTTTGTATGAAAACATGACATTAGACTTGTATTTCATTTAGGGAAATAGAACTAGGTTAGTACATTTGTATGATTAGATAGGAGAAAAACCCCTTGGATATGGGATATGGACGAGTTTGACTTTCTAACCTTAGCACACTCGTATTCCCTCTATTAAAGGGAAAATTGAGTCACGAACATTAGTTCTCCGTACCCGATATGATGCATCCCTTAGATCATGTATTCATATATAATTATTTTATTTTCTTTGTATTTTATTTTTCTTTTCTTTTCTTTTTACTGCTTTTTTGAGTCTCATATTTTGCACAATTCGTGACTTCTTCGAAAGTTTACTTGTGGGCATCACAATTAATGTGATTGGCACCTATATTAGCTTTGAAGAGATATTTTGACCCCCCGATACATTAGGTCTAGGGTTTGCATTCATATAGTGACATCCAAATGTGATAAATTTTTAGGTTAAAATAAGAAAATTTTTGACTAAATCACGCAACTAACCTTGACTAGATCGAAAGGGTGCCTTGGATTCTTATCCTTGCCTTCCCTTTCTTCAAATGTGACTCCCGAACCTTTTTCTTTGATTTACGTAAACTTGGAGTTTTCTACTTTTTTTATTTATTTAAAATATTTTAGGTGACTTGGTACACCTTAACTCAATACCAAGTGGCGACTCCGATTTTTATTCAAAAACCCTTTTTAAACTATAATTTGGGCCCAAATCGTAGCATTTTCAAACCCCATTTAGGCCCTTTTTATTTTCTTATTTATTTTCTTTAAAACAAAAATCATTTTCAATTAAAATTAAATCAAAAATCCATTTTTCTTATAAACTCCTTATTTTTCTTTTTATAAAAATGGGGTGCGACACCTTGTTTACTCTAAACTCGGGAAGAGCATGAGCAGCATTTGAGGATCGTTTTGCAGACTTTAAGAGAACACTAGTTATACGTTAAATTTAGTAAATGTGAATTTTGGTTGGAGAAAATCTCTTTTCTAGGGCATGTGATTTCGAAAGATGGCATCACTGTAGATCTGGCTAAAGTAGAAGCTGTCGCTGAATGAAAACGGCTAGAAAACCCTACTAAGATTCGTAACTTCTTAGATCTAGTAGGGTATTATCATCGGTTCATTAAGAACTTCTCGAAACTAGCAGGTCCTTTAACTGATCTGACAAAGAAGCATGATAACTTTGTTTGAGATACTAGATATGAAACTAGTTTTTGAGAATTGAAGAGAAGATTGACCATGGGTCTAGTTTTGGCTTTGCCAAATGGAAAGGACAATTTTACTGTATCTACTGATGCCTCGAGGGAAGGATTGGGGTATGTATTAATGCAAAATAGAAATGTGATTGCCTTTACCTCTAGGAAGTTAAAATCTCATGAGCAAAATTATCCGACCCATGACTTGGAATTAGCAGCTGTTGTCTTTGTCCTGAAAAAGTGGAGACATTATTTATATGGAATAACTTTTGAGGTCTATACGTGTGAGAACCCTCACTTGAAACCCTAATTTTCCTCAAATAAATGTTTTATTCCAAAATCTAGACCACCTATTATATACCATTGCATGGCATTTCCCATGTAGTACAACATTTTTCATGCATGGCATTTTATTCCTTTTACTTGAAGAAAAATGGTTACTTGAGTTGAATTTTAATGATCCACCAATTAGTTGTTTCCAAGTGGCTTTGATTTGGATTGAGGACTTTAAATGATAGTTGAGGGGTGTTAATTAGGAATTGGTATAAGTGTTTGGGTGGAATTAGCATTGGTCAAAAGTTTGGAAGAGGTTATGGACAAGAAAGTGTCCATGTGGCAAAACCCTAGCCCTAGATGTTGTTTGACCAAGAAGCTTGAACTAATTTAAACCTTCATGAAGCCTTTTTCTCCCTCACTTGGCCGAACCTATTGCAGCAAAAAGAGAAGAGAAAAAGCTCTACAATCTTGCCTAATAACCATAGAAACCTAAGCCAAACAAATCAAAGATAGAGTTTGTGAGTTAGTGAGAAACTTTCCCTTCAATCCTAGGAGTTGATTCAAGATTGAAGGCTTCAATTGGTTGAGTGATTTGGTGGTTTGAGCTTCTTATAAGAAAGGTAAACAATCCTTAAATCTTGGTTTTATGGTGTTTTAGCATGTACTTGAAGTTTTAATTGCAACTACAAGTTGTTTGGTTGAGATTTGGAGTTAATCTCTTGAAGTAAGCTGAAATTTTTCCAGCTTGATTCCAGTTTCTGTACCTACTTCAACTGGATGTTCGACCATGATAATGGCCAAACTAGCTTTTACACAAAACATGAAAGTTGTAGAGAATTGAGTGTAGAATACGCCTACAAATTTTCAGCTCAATCGGAGCAAGATAACTTGTGAAATGACCAAAATGCCCCTGATGCCCTGTTTCTGTCCGAACTGATATTTTGCCTCTGTAATTGGTCATTTTGACCAGGAAGATGACTGATTTAGCTTTTGATGTCTTCTTACGAATTATAGCCCTGTAACTTAGCTTTCAAATGGATTTGGAATCACCTGAATTGGAGTTGTGTGTGCTGAGATATGATTCAATAAATCATGGCTGCCAGTTAAATTTCCCAGTGAGCTTCGAACTGGAAAATCTGGGGCTGTTTGGGTAAATTTGACTAGGTTAGGTTGAGAACTGGATTGAGATGTCTTCATAAGAATTGTAGAGCTCTATCTTAGCTTCGAAACGGTATAAGGTTTGCCCTAATTCAATAAACATAACTCCAGTTATGACTAAAATACTATGGGATGTCAAATCTGCCATTGTATGCCTGCCAAATGTTTGATGAAAAGTATGCACACCAAGTGTTTGATGAAATGGTTACTCTTTGCTCATGATTGTTTATGATAGATTTACATGTTTTAAACCTCTTTTAGGCTATATTTATACTTGATATGTGGTTTGGGAGCAATTCATTAGAAGAAGAGGATTGAATGACTAAAGGCAACATTGGGACTGATTTCAATAGCTTGGCTGACCAGCTTTTAAAGGATGGGTTTTTCCTTGACTTTTGTGGTTAATTTACACCTTACGCATGCCTAAACAACTTGGCTAGAGGTTGGTTAAACTTATGTGTGAATTGGAGTGAAATTGAAACAAGTAAAGTGGTAAAATTGAGCCTTAGTGGACTGGTTTAGGGTTTAGGGTGACTAGCTTATTTTGGTAACTTTTGATCATGTGGATGTGTTATATTTTGAGCTCAAATGATACCAAGTGACTTAAGCTTCTGTATATGATCATTAAAGGACTGATTTGGGTGAGTTGGAACCAAAACAAATGAGGTTAGCATAAGGAATTGGTGTGCACAAGTAAGAGTTTGAGACTGATCCAGGTTGGCAAAATCAGCCAACTTTTCCGAGCTACGGTTTCGGCTAGGGGACGAACTAGGCAGTGTGTGAGGTACCATTGGAAAGCCCTTCGAGTCTAGTTTCCAACGCTGCCAACGGCACCTAATTCCGACCTACCTACAGTGATATACGACCGTTTTACCGAGACTGCGCGAGCGCGACTGTGCACCCGCGAGAAAACTTTTAAAAGCTTGAATGAATCTTTCCTTTTACCCAACTTTCATACACTTGTTAAACTTGTTTATTCATGAACTTTTACTGCATTTTGGGCCTAAAGCTTAGGGTGAATTGAGTAAAGTTAGTCACTCACTTAGGCACCTAATGAGCTCACTTTGCTTGGAATTAGACCTAATCGTTAACGTTTTCACTCGTTGCCCTAGGAGGGGGAAACGGTGGTGCACGAAATCGCGCGACTTGACGTGACTGCTACTTTGCTTACCAGGTGAGTGTTCCACTACCTGTTACCTGCTTATGTGAACTAACTGATTGGTTGAACTGCCACTGCTTGAGCCAAACCTTGTTTTAATGAAATGGAGACGAGTGTGCACTTTATCGCACTCGGTCTTCCCATTTTTCACTGTGGCTCTGATTACTGTTATTATGAGATGTAATCTCTTTATATGTGACTGTATGAGATATGAATTCTCTATATGTGACTGTACTTGAGTTGTTTGGGTGGTACCCCATCAACTACTGCTACTGTTTGGGTACCCAACCTCATAGGTGAGTCGGTTGGATCGAGCCAGCAAGGGCTTAGTCGAGACGACCGATAAACCTTGGGGACTATCTACTGTTCACTGGAAACTGGTATACTCGAGTATTACCGAACCACTGCTTTGGAGTGCGGGCCCGGTAGGGGGTTGATTGGTGGACGGAGATGATAGAAAGTGGTGTTCTACGGACTGTGTATTTCTTAAATGCAAATGTTGACGGAGAGTCAACGGACCCCGATATGATCGAGCTGAGGGGAGTTTGGCTTTTGAAAGCCACCCGTATCCTTAAATTGAATTGTGATTTAATTAGTATTGTGTGGTACGGTTTATTCGGTTAATTTATACTCATATGTGGTTATATGATTACTTGTTTATTTGGAACCTCACTGGGCTTTAGCTCACCCCACTCCCTTTGTTCTCCTTAACAGGCTTGGGACGGGCTTTTGGGCAAGAGCTTTCTTAGTTGTGTTATTTAAACGTGTAACCTTTTGTTTAAGAGATTCCTACTTATAGCTCTTGTAAACTTGACTTCATAAGTTTGACCTGTGTTGTGAAACTGTAGTGTGGCTTGGCATATGTACCGTTTAGTTGGCTTTAAGTTTGGAAAGCTGGTTGTTTAATATTTACTTTTAGGGTTTGTACCGTTTACTTGAAGTTTCCACTGAATGCTTTGAGTTACTAGTTCTCTGATCGACCGAGTCCTGGCGAGAGCTGGGCAGGCAGTCCGCTGATACCCTAGGGTTCGCCCTAGGGAGAGGTGGGGCTGTCACAATACGAATTATAAGAGTCTTAAATATTTATTTTCTCAGAAGGAGCTAAACATGAGGCAGTGTCGATGGATGGAATTTTTAGAAGATTATGATTGTACGATTAACTACTACCTTGGGAAGGCCAATGTAGTGGCGGATGCCTTAAATCGAAAGACTCAAGTGGCCGGATAAATGATTAAAGAGTGGAATATGCTAGAAAAGATTAGTGAATGGAATCTTCGTCTTGAACCCCAGAAGGTGATTTTCGAAAATATCACAGTGAGGTCCACCCTATTAGATCAAATCAAAGAAGCTCAGAAGGAAAATTATGCAATGTAGAAGTGGATGGAAAAGGTACAAAAAGGAAAATTACATGATTTCAATTTGAGTTCCGAGGGGATCTTGAGATATCGAAACCGAGTGGTTGTGACGAAGGATGAAACATTGAAAAATGAAATTTTGGAGGAACCTTATCGGTTAAAATACATGGTGCATCCGGGTAGTAGTAAAATGTATCAGGATCTAAAAGGGTTATATTGGTGGGATAAAATGAAGAAGGAGATTACTCAGTATGTTCAAACCTATCTCACCTGTCAACAAGTCAAAGCCGAACATCAAAAACCCTGAAACTTGTTACAACCTCTTGAAATACATGAATGAAAGTGGGAGTGCATTACGATGGACTTTTTCTCAGGTTTGCCACGGACGCAAAGAGGCCATGATACTCTTTGGGTAATCGTTGATCGGTTAACCAAATCTGCCCATTTCTTACCAGTAAACATGAAGTATTCTATGAAAAAATTGGCTTAACTATACATGGATGAGATTGTGAGGTTGCAAGGAGTACCCGTAAGTATAGTCTCAGACAGAGACCCCCGATTCACGTCTCGGTTTTGGCAAAAGTTGCAAGAAGCCTTAGGGACCAAATTAAATTTTAATACCACATACCACCCTCAGACAGATGGACAATCCGAAAGAACCATTCAAACTCTTGAAAATATGTTAAGGACGTGTATTATGGATTTTGGAGGTAGTTGGGGTTAGCACATGACGTTGGTGGAGTTTGCTTATAATAACAGTTACCATTCATCTATTCAAATGGCACTATATGAAACTCTCTACAGAAGAAAGTGCTGATCACCAGTTTACTGGGATGAACTAGGGGAAAGGAAGATTTTAGATCCAACGACAGTGCCATGGATGGAGGATACACATGATAAGGTCACGTTAATATGTCAGAGACTCCAAATAGCCTAAAGTCGGCAAAAGAGTTATGCAGATTGTGACAGCCCCACCTTCCCCTAAGGCGAACCAAAGGGTTTGGCGGACCGCCTGCCCAGCTCTCGCCAGGACTACGGAGTTGAAAACACGCAAAACCCTAGACTACGCGCGATAGAATCCAAAGCCATAGAATCACAACATCTCAAATGATTACACTTATACATATTTTTACATCAAAGTCTTGAACAAGTAACTAAAATACAAGCCAGGGTATCCATATCGGTCAAAATACAATTAGGGTTTCAGTTGCAATAGAGCTTAACAAAATACATATACAATAGCTCGCCCCTTTTTCTTCAAAAAATCATGATTTCGAAGTTGGTCCCCTGTAAGAAAACAAAGATAACGGGAACGGGGTGAGCTTGCGCTCAATGAGGTACCAAGAATACAAGTAGTCATGGATCATGGCATTTCACGTTTAAGGCACATATAAGGAAATGAACAATTATCCTCAACTGGAAAGGATACAGGTGGCTCTCAGGAGCCAAATTCCCATTTCAGTACTTGATCCAAACTCGTTGACCCTCCGTCAACGTTTAATGAAATAAACATGTCCGTAGATCCTCTTAAACGCCAAATCCCGATCACCAAACATACCCTTACCGGGCCCGAACGCCGACAGGAATAGAGATGGTAATACTCGAGTATACCGGAAATCCAGAGTCTCAATACCCAAAGATTTCCAAAGAACAGGCACCCATGGTTCGTTAATTTCCTCGACCAAGCCCTTGCTGGCTCGAATCAAGTAACTACCCATGAGGTTGAGCTCAGAGTTAACAGGCACAGGAAGGTCATTGGATACGTGTCCAAACGACATCATATCAAGTATAAATAACAGATTCAAGTGTATATGAGATCCATAGTAGACACAAGTAACAGAGTCAAGTACATATACAGGAAACAAGTCACACAGGCCAGAGAACGAGTGTGATAAAGTACACCCTCGTCTCATACCGGACAAACAGATGATACAGTCATTCAAGTTACAATTTGCAAGTACATATACAAAGTTAGGCAACAAGTGAGGGGAGTGGTACACTCACCAGTTCAAGTGCAGATACTTCAAAAGTTTTTCCCCCAAAATGACTTTAATCGCCAAGAAACCCTAAAATAACCGAAGTAGCAATTAAGGTTTTCACATCCCAAATTCTAGTAAATGAAACGCACAAGTGAGGCTCGACTATGAGTCGTATGCCTACCCAAATGAACTATGAAGGCAAAGTTACAAAAGCGTGATTTCGGAACGAAAAGGTAACAGGAGGACCTAGGGGCTTGAATGACCTAAAAGCCGTTCATCTACTAAGAATCAACTCAAAGTTGAAGGAACCAAGCGGCCTAGAAAGTTGGGCAGCGTGCCCTTTGTGTTTACCAAATTTCCAGCCATTTACGGCTTCCTTATTTTCCTTAATTCAGCCCCACAATACACACAAGTAAAGTTACCACAATAGCCCTTCCATAGTCTCCAAAGTCATCCAAGTACAACACAAGTGCAATAGTACAAGCAAATATCATTTTGAAGACAAAAGCTAAATGGCAGATTTGGCATCTCATAGTATTTTAGTCATAACCGAAGCTATGGTTATCGAATCGGGGTGAACCTTATACCATTTCGAAACTAAGACAGAGGGGAACAACTTTTATGAAGGCCACTTAACCTAATTTATAGTTTATCTAAGTCGAATTTACCAAACACAGATCCAAAAGTTTAAGATCAGTCTAGTTATCAGCACTGACTTTAACCAGCAATAACTCAGGCTACACAACTCCGATTCAGTTGATTCCAAAGCCATTAGAAAGCTAAGATACAAGGCTACAATTCTTAAGAAGGCATAAAAAGTTAATTCATTCATCTTCCCAGTCAAACGAGCCAATTACAGAGGCTGATTATCATTTCCGGACAGAAACAGGGAAGCAGGGGTAAAATAGTCATTTCACAGGCTACCGTGCTCTGATTGAGCTGAAATTTTACAGGGAAAATATAAACTTAATTCTCTACAACTTTCATGTTTTGAGCTAAGGCCAATTCGGCCTCCATCCTGGACGAACAGAACTGGTCAGAACAGGGCAATATAAGAACCCTAATCTGGAATTTTCCCACATAAAGCTGAAATTTCCGCAATTAACCACAATTAATGCACAATAACTTCAATTCCATACCATACTAAGCCACCAATCCAAGCCAACCTTAGTCATCATATGAAAACAGAAAAATTCCCAAGAAAATGATAAATTCACCAAACTTCACTTTAATTCACAAATCATCCATAAACTAAGCTCCTTAACCGATATAAGCCACTAATTTACAATTATTATGGACAAAATTGAAGTTCTAAGCAATATACCTCAAACACCAAGAAAGGTAGCCTCTTAGAGCTTTGATTTGCCAAATCACTCCACAAACACCTTTGTTCTTCCTTAGTATGCGATTTCTACGGAGCAAATCGGATTTCTATCGGTTAATTTTCAAGATTTGGACAAGAAATTGAAGTAGAAGTTGAAGCTTTCTTTCCTTTTCTCTCTAGAGGAATTTCGGCCAAGAAGCTTGCAAAATGAAGATGATTTGGTCAAATTTTGCTTTTGGTAAAGTTGTAGAAAGTTAGGCCAAGTGTTGGCCCAATAGGATCGCGCCACGTGTCGCCTTTTTGGATTTCTCCTTATCCTTTAGCTTCCAATGATTAAATACCTAACTAACCTCCAGTTATCTCTTAACACTCAGTAATTTAATGCCTTACTGCACAACTTAACCTAATTGGCCGAATTTCTCTCACTTAACGCACTAGCGGGTCCCACGTCCACTATTTACTCCGAAAATCTCATAAACTGACTTATACTAGGAAAACATTTTTAAAACCCTATTTACTCATAAAAATGTCTAGAAAATTTATCGAATAAAGAAAATATGGAAAACAGGTGCAAAGAAATAAATTAATACCTAAAATAAAGAAAATTTACGGGCTCTCACACTCTCTCCCCCTTAAAGAATTTCGTCCTCGAAATTTTTCTTACCTTCCACGTCTTCAGACGAGTCAGGGACTTGATGTGACTCTAGGGAATACACCCGAGCTGACACCTTCGGTCCAGTTCCTTCCCCCTTCGACTGATTGGGATTGGTTTTGGTCGTTTGTCGGTTCTCACTCCCTTCTCGAGGCAGGCCTGGGCAATTAGCGATGTGATGATCTGCACTCCCACATCGTAGGCATTTTCTTCCTTTCTTCCAGCAGACATCTTCCGTGTGGTTCGGCTTCCCACAGTACCCGCAGGGACCACGAGAAGCAGAGGTCGAGCCTCCCGGTGTAATACCTCCTGATGTCTTCGGGAATCTCGTTCCTCCATTTCCCTTTCCAAACTTAGGTGGCGTACTCTTATCCTCTTGTTCCGAGCCGCTCCCAGGAAATCCCCTTTTCTTGGCTTGAAATTTTTAACTTTTGCCTCGCATTCTCAACTCGCTGGGCTTTCTCCACAGCGTCACTAAAGCATCAAGTCGGGCTACAGCTAAGTCCTTTTGGATCTCAACGTTCAAGCCCTGGATGAAACGTCTTATTCGCCTCTGCTCAGTCATGATCAGTTCGGGGGCAAACTTAGACAACCGAGTGAATTGGCTCTCGTACTCGGCTACAGTTTGGGTTCCCTGGCGAAGTCTTATAAACTCTTCCTCCTTCTTTTCCTGTACTAAAGGAGGGAAAAACTTAGCGTTGAACTCCCTCATGAAGTTCACCCACGTCCTTGGTGTCAGTTCTCGTTCCCACTTCTGCCTTATAACGTTCCACCAAGAACGGGCTGCCCCTTCCAGTTGAAATATGGCAAAGGTCACCTGTCGCTCCTCCGTATAGTGCAAAGCGGCAAAAATGTCCACCATCTTCTCCAACCACCGTTCGGCCACATCTGGATCTGGCCCTCCTATAAACTTTGGTGGGGAAAATTTCTGAAATCTTTCAAGGGCTCTATCCTCGCCCTCTACATTGTTACCAGGGTTTCCAGTTGGAGGATTAGGGTTTTGGCCCTGGTGTTCTACTACGTGGGCTAGCAGATCGGTCATACGCTGGATAGCAGCGGCTACTTGAGCATTTGGGTCGACCCTAGGTTCAGGATTTGGTTCAGGTCTTGGTTCCCGGTTACCCCTTTCATTCGAGGGTTGCTTACGTCCGCGCCCACGACCTCTTCCACTACGAGTACCCTCCATAGGTCTAACCAATCTAGGGTCGAAGCGTGAATAGAACAGTAAAAGTAGTTATATACATAAACAAGTAACAAGAAGTACACACAGATCAAAAGTATGTCTACACACACAACTGTACCGAACAAGTCACACAGTAGCAGTCAGTCAAATACGAACAAAAGAAATTTCATGTAAGTATCGGGGTTCTCCATAATATAATATACAAATTAGGCCCCTGAGCACGAAACAACTAACTAAGAGCTTTTCCCCCGACTACCCTCACACGGAATCAAACATGGCTCATCTCCAAACCTCTCCACGAGCTCCTCCAAAGTCTACAAGAATAACAAGATTATATCTTAAACAGGCTAAACCGCACTTGATGAAACCCTAAATATATCTCACAAAGTGCTATAGAGTCACATTTCTAGTCTTGCCCAAGTCATTTCTAACCTAGGCCCTCATCTCATTCGTATTCGGGCACAAGAATCCAAAATAAGATAATTCACAACTCGAGCCGGCCGGTCCCAAGAATAAATCATCCATATTAAAGATTCCTACCCAACATACATACCTATCTTCCTCAAGTCCCATGATAAAGATCTTTACACTTATAACATGCACAGTTCATAGCTTATGCCCAAGAAAAGCACTTAATCCTTTATATACGTCCACAAAAAATCAGGACCATACACCACTCGGCCTAAGCTCACTTCGCGCAAGGACCAAGCGACGTGGCTCTGATACCAACTGTGACAGCCCCACCTTCCCTAAGGCGAACCAAAGGGTTTGGCGGACCGCCTGCCCAGCTCTCGCCAGGAACTACGGAGTTGAAACACGCAAAACCCTAGACTACGCGCGATAGAATCCAAAGCCATAGAATCACAACATCTCAAATGATTACACTTATACATATTTTTACATCAAAGTCTTGAACAAAGAACTAAAATTACAAGCCAGGGTATCATATCGGTCAAAATACATAATTAGGGTTTCAGTTGCAAAAGAGCTTAACAAAATACATATACAATAGCTCGCCCCTTTTTCTTCAAAAATCATGATTTCGAAGTTGGTCCCCTGTAAGAAAAACAAAGATAACGGGAACGGGGTGAGCTTGCGCTCAATGAGGTACCAAGAAACAAGTAGTCATGGATCATGGCATTTCACGTTTAAGGCACATATAAGGAAATGAACAATTATCTCAACTGGAAGGATACAGGTGGCTCTCAGGAGCCAAATTCCCCATTTCAGTACTTGATCCAAACTCGTTGACCCTCCGTCAACGTTTAATGAAATAAACATGTCCGTAGATCCCTCTTAAACGCCAAATCCCGATCACCAAACATACCCCTTACCGGGCCCGAAGCGCCGAACAGGAATAGAGATGGTAATACTCGAGTATACCGGAAATCCAGAGTCTCAATACCCAAAGATTTCAAAGAACAGGCACCCATGGTTCGTTAATTTCCTCGACCAAGCCCTTGCTGGCTCGAATCAAGTAACTACCCATGAGGTTGAGCTCAGAGTTAACAGGCACAGGAAGGTCGTTGGATACGTGTCCAAACGACATCATATCAAGTATAAATAACAGATTCAAGTGTATATGAGATCCATAGTAGACACAAGTAACAGAGTCAAGTACATATACAGGAAACAAGTCACACAGGCCAGAGAACGAGTGTGATAAAGTACACCCTCGTCTCATACCGGACAAACAGATGATACAGTCATTCAAGTTACAATTTGCAAGTACATATACAAAGTTAGGCAACAAGTGAGGGGAGTGGTACACTCACCAGTTCAAGTGCAGATACTTCAAAAGTTTTTCCCCCAAAATGACTTTAATCGCCAAGAAACCCTAAAATAACCGAAGTAGCAATTAAGGTTTTCACATCCCAAATTCTAGTAAATGAAACGCACAAGTGAGGCTCGACTATGAGTCGTATGCCTACCCAAATGAACTATGAAGGCAAAGTTACAAAAGCGTGATTTCGGAACGAAAAGGTAACAGGAGGACCTAGGGGCTTGAATGACCTAAAAGCCGTTCATCTACTAAGAATCAACTCAAAGTTGAAGGAACCAAGCGGCCTAGAAAGTTGGGCAGCGTGCCCTTTGTGTTTACCAAATTTCCAGCCATTTACGGCTTCCTTATTTTCCTTAATTCAGCCCCACAATACACACAAGTAAAGTTACCACAATAGCCCTTCCATAGGCTCCAAAGTCATCCAAGTACAACACAAGTGCAATAGTACAAGCAAATATCAATTTTGAAGACAAAAGCTAAATGGCAGATTTGGCATCTCATAGTATTTTAGTCATAACCGAAGCTATGGTTATCGAATCGGGGTGAACCTTATACCATTTCGAAGCTAAGACAGAGGGGAACAACTTTTATGAAGGCCACTTAACCTAATTTATAGTTTATCTAAGTCGAATTTACCAAACACAGATCCAAAAGTTTAAGATCAGTCTAGTTATCCAGCACTGACTTTAACCAGCAATAACTCAGGCTACACAACTCCGATTCAGTTGATTCCAAAGCCATTAGAAAGCTAAGATACAAGGCTACAATTCTTAAGAAGGCATAAAAAGTTAATTCATTCATCTTCCCAGTCAAACGAGCCAATTACAGAGGCTGATTATCATTTCCGGACAGAAACAGGGAAGCAGGGGTAAAATAGTCATTTCACAGGCTACCGTGCTCTGATTGAGCTGAAATTTTACAGGGAAAATCTAAACTTAATTCTCTACAACTTTCATGTTTTGAGCTAAGGCCAATTCGGCCTCCATCCTGGACGAACAGAACTGGTCAGAACAGGGCAATATAAGAACCCTAATCTGGAATTTTCCCACATAAAGCTGAAATTTCCGCAATTAACCACAATTAATGCACAATAACTTCAATTCCATACCATACTAAGCCACCAATCCAAGCCAACCTTAGTCATCATATGAAAACAGAAAAATTCCCAAGAAAATGATAAATTCACCAAACTTCACTTTAATTCACAAAATCATCCATAAACTAAGCTCCTTAACCGATATAAGCCACTAATTTACAATTATTATGGACAAAATTGAAGTTCTAAGCAATATACCTCAAACACCAAGAAAGGTAGCCTCTTAGAGCTTTGATTTGCCAAATCACTCCACAAACACCTTTGTTCTTCCTTAGTATGCGATTTCTACGGAGCAAATCGGATTTCTATCGGTTAATTTTCAAGATTTGGACAAGAAATTGAAGTAGAAGTTGAAGCTTTCTTTCCTTTTCTCTCTAGAGGAATTTCGGCCAAGAAGCTTGCAAAATGAAGATGATTTGGTCAAATTTTGCTTTTGGTAAAGTTGTAGAAAGTTAGGCCAAGTGTTGGCCCAATAGGATCGCGCCACGTGTCGCATTTTTGGATTTCTCCTTATCCTTTAGCTTCCAATGATTAAATACCTAACTAACCTCCAGTTATCTCTTAACACTCAGTAATTTAATGCCTTACTGCACAACTTAACCTAATTGGCCGAATTTCTCTCACTTAACGCACTAGCGGGTCCCACGTCCACTATTTACTCCGAAAATCTCAGAAACTGACTTATACTAGGAAAACATTTTTAAAACCCTATTTACTCATAAAAATGTCTAGAAAATTTATCGAATAAAGAAAATATGGAAAACAGGTGCAAAGAAATAAATTAATACCTAAAATAAAGAAAATTTACGGGCTCTCACACAGATAATCGAAAGAAGGATTTGGAATTCGAAATTAGAGATCTCGTGTTTCTTAATGTCACTCTGTTGCAAAGTGTCATGGCGGGTAAAGGAAAGAAGTTTCAACCAAGATAGTGGGACCCTTTAAAATTCTTCAACGAGTCGAAAAAGTGGCATACCGACTCGAACTACCACCAAATTTATCCAGAATTCCTGATATTTTTCATGTCTCGATGCTAAAGAAATACCATCCTGACCTAACTCACATCTTACAGTCAAAAGAAATTGAAATAGATGAATCTCTAATCTATGAGGAGAAACCTGTGCAGTTGCTCGACCGAAAAGTTAAGTAACTAAAAAATAAGCAAAATTTCCTTAGTGAAGATCCTGTGGAGAAACCATAGTATAGAAGAGGCAAGCTGGAAAGTGGAAGAAGAAATGCAAAAGAAATACCCTGAACTGTTTATTAATCAAGGTGAGAATTTCAAAGACGAAATTCTTTTAAAAGAGAGAGAGTGTAAGGATCCGAAAATTATTTTTATATTTTATTTATTTCTTTGAACACATTTTATTTACTTTACTTTATTGCTTTAATTTTCTAGATATTTTTATAAGTGAGTCAAGATTTTTAATCATTTTTCTTCTAAAAGTTAGTGCATGTTAAGTTTGTAGTGCATTATGGAAGTGGGATCTACTAGTGAGGTGCGTAGTAAATTTAGTGAACAAAACGGGTATTTTTATAAGAGGGTTTATGTGATTTGAATTAGAGGAAAATAATATGGATTAGTGATGAGAGACAAAGGGATACGTATAAACCCAAGCTCGCCACTTATCTTCATCCAAGCTAACTTTGACCAAGACTAGTCTTGGTCTTTATGTTGAAAAAATTGGACAAAATTCCTCACTTTCTTCTTCCTTCTTGGCCGAACCTTTGAGAGAGAAAAGAGAGAAAAGAAACTCCAATTTTCACTTGATTTCCTTGCTTGAATTCTTGAGAATTCATCCTACAATCCAAATTCAATCCATAGAAAGTGGTATTGAGGAAGGAAGAAGGGTTTTTGTGGAGAGATTTGGGGAGATAAGAAGTTCTTGGTTGCATTTCTTCATTTCTTCATAGGGTTTAAAGGTATTTATGTCTAGAAACCAACTTTTCTCTTTTATCTTGCACTTGAGTAGATTTATGACTTGATTATGGTAGATTTCATGAAAAATTTCATAGTTTGTGTGGTGGCTTGAAATTTTCAGCTTTGATTGAGAAATTCCAGCTTTGATATGTTAAATCAAGCTTGGCTATGATCTATTAGCGTTGCCATGTGGATTTTCTGGCTTTTATATGTTCCTTTGGCTTCATTATAGAAATTTCCAGCTTGTAGTGGTGAATTTCAGCCTAGGGTTAACATTTTTCATCATTGGTAGGGTGGTATATGAGCTAGATATTTGTCCATTTTGGTTAGCTTTGTGGTCTAGAACAAGTGTCCTTTACATCCTATAACTTATAGTCTTGATCAAGGTGGAGTTGCCATGTAGTTAAACTTTGAGGTTGGAGGAAAGTTTAAGGAGAAATAGGGGAAATGCTGTCCAATTTGGAATCATCTTGGTTTCCTTTGATTGCGGAGTGATTTTTGTGGTAAATTTGCCTAAGATACTTGGTAAACCTTTAACCTTTACTTATGTGTTAAATTTTAGATGAAATGGAAGGTTTTCGTTGGTGATTTTCTCTAATTTTTAGGGTTGCAAATTTGCTTGTTGGCTGAGTTGATAGTGATGCATTTTACCTTGTTTTTTCTCAACCTTTTCATGTTGAGTTTCGGCCAAATCTTGTTCCAAACCCTTGATAAGATTTTTTTGGGTTGAACTTGAGTAGAAATCATGAGTTTTGAAGGTGAAAACCTCATATTGTGCTTGTTTTTTTTCGAAAATTCTAGTAGGTTGGCAGCCTAGATTACTTTGTTGTTTTAGCCTTAAAATCTTTTCGTTTGGTGGTCTTTTGGACTCAATCTTGCTTATTTTAATTGCTAAAATCTTGAACTACAGTGGGGTGTTGAATTGGAGTGAATATCATAACTTAAACAGGTGAACTACCTTGTTTTTCTTCACTATTTTGCTGCTGGAAATTTTCAGCAATAACATGAAATGTTGAATTCTTTGGTTACTCATGTTTCTTGGGTCCAAATGCTTTCTTTTCATTCCAAAACCATACTTGAATCTTTGCTCTAGTATCCAATAGTATTTTTCTTTGGTTCACCTAAGTTTTGGATGGTCGGAGCATAATATCTTTATCTTGGTTGTTCTTAGAGTTTGATGGTGAATACAAGAACCACCTAGGGCCTAATGTTTAGCGTTGCTCTACTTTGAAACGGTGAGTGTACCACTTGCATGACTTGTTGCTTAAGTGAGCTACTTTGTGACTGAGATTTATGATTTGTATGACTGTGATTTTGGTTTAATCTGAGTTGGACAAGTGTGTACTTTATGACACTCGGTTCCGCTTGATTATTTGACTGGTCTATAGTTCATTTGAAATATGTTACTTGTACATGAATTTGACGTCGTTTGGAACATAATATCCAACGACCACACTATGAATTTGGGCCCAAACCTCATTGGTAGTTAATCGAATCGAGCCCGCAAGGGCTTGGTCAAGGTAGATTGATGGGCCATTAGAAAAACTGTCACTGATTCATTGAGTACTGGATTCTACTGATATTTGGTATACACGAGTATTACCATCACTGTTTCTGTTTGGTGTTCGGACCCAGTAGGGGTATGATTGGTGGAGGGAAAATGGTGTAAAGCAAGAATCTACGGTCAATGTTTCTGCTTCTCTAAACGTTGACGGTGTGAGGACCTAGAAAAAAATTTGTCAATTTAATTAGTCTAACTACATGGTACATCATTTGTTTAGTTATCTACTTGTTTATTTATTGATTTGATAATGATTTTGCCTTAATGCTTTTATTAAATTTTACATGTAAAAATTAGTATGTGGGGGTAAAAATGAACTTTTTCCTCTTTAGTAGGGTATGAAAGGAACTTTTGGAAAAAAAAAAGAGAGTTTAGTGCAATAAGAAACTACTAGAAGTGACATGTCTCACTATGAGAGAGCTAAGCTTCTTTCTTTGACCTTTGACTAAGCTTTTCTACCATTTAATCTTTCCTTTCTTGTCTTAAAACCAAAAAAAAAATCAAGAGAAAGGGAGAGAGAGCGCCGAGAGTTAGGGAAAGAAAAGAGAGAAAAAGTTCACCAAATTTTAGCTTCAATCTTGCTTGAATTTTGAGTGAAAAAGAAGAAGATAGCTTGGAGCTTCCATCAACCTTTACTTGAACTTGAAAAAGAGAGAAGATTTGGGAGATTAGATTGAGTTTCATGTTGGTTGGAAAATAAAAGAGGTAAAATGCTAGCTTAACCTTCTTTCTTTGTCTTATGTTGAAAATAGGGTTGATTGTTGGATAAAAACATGATTTGGTGGTGAATCTTGGTAGTTTTCAAGTTGATGATGCTTATCTTTCATACTTGAGTTCTAGGGTTTAATTATGCCTACGATTATGGTATGATTATGGTGGTTTCTTGTTGTGATTATGGCCACATATGTGTTTATGGTTATGTTGGAGATGAAACTTTATGGATTTGCTAAGTATGGTTGGTTGAACTTGGGCCAATTAGTTGGAGGAAAGTTGAAAAACTTGGAAGAAAAATTTTTGGTTGCTAACTGAATGGAAGGGCTGAAGTTGCAACCTCAATTTCGAAATTTTTATCATGATTCTAGGCTTGGTTTTCCTCAAAATACTTTATACTACTTTAGCCTACAAGTGTGTGCTAAAATTTGATTAAAAACATGCATTTTAAGTGGCTTAAACCTCACATTTTGACCAAAAACCATGGCCGGAAATTTTCCGCAGGAGACTCTTAAAGTCTTGGAAAATCTATCATATCTTGGGGTAAAAAATTCCAAATTGAGTTCTACTTGTTGCATTTGAAACTAGACTCAGAGTACTTTATACCGTGAAAATTTCAGAAATTTTCTCAATTCTTATGAATATCTGTGATTTTCCAAAGTTGACTGAATTTCCATTCCTGTTCTGTCTTTCAACTGGATAAAGCAGCCGCTTGAGATTGGATTTTGACTGACTATTGGACAGAATCTTGCAAAGGTGTCTTCTGAGAAATTATAACTCTTTGAATCTATTTTCCAACGGTATAAATTTTATAAATTTTGGACTTAAGAAGCTTGAGATATGATTTTTCAAATAGCGTCGCGCAAAACTGGGAAAAATTCTGTTTACTTAAAACTGTCCTTACTTTCACTTCCAACTTCAAGTTGGAGCTGTTGAACCATTTTGATCTTAATTTTTCTTTTGGAATAATGTGGCTTGGCAAAGTGGATCTCATGGCACTTTATAAATGTGATTTTAGTACGTGGAGGTGAGGTCGAAAGTGCACATGTGGTGAGCACTTGAACTTGTACCGTGGTGAGTGTCAAGTGCATGTTTCTTGATATCTTGATTTGAATGATACCGCATGTTATGTGTTGAATTCTGAACTTGATGAGGTGAGGGTGTACTTTATCACACTCGCTCTCCCCTTCTTGAATGATCGTGTACTCGCTTGAACTTGATTGACCTGTACTTGTGTTTGTGTTCGTGCTTAACTTGTAAGTGCTGAGCGGCAGCATGTACCATACTCAATTCGAGTGGGAGGTGCCTCTCATCCCGTCTCAGTATTTTTATTCTGATTAAGTTGATTGGAGAGTTATCTCGTCGACCCTAGTGTTGAGCGGCAGCATGTACCGCACTCAATCCGAGTAGGAGGTGCCTCTCATCCCGTCTCAATACCTCTATCTTGATTAAGTCGATTGGAGTGTTATCTCATCGACCATACTTGTTCTTGCTTGAGTATACTCGAGTATTACCACCACTATTTCTATTTGACGTTCGGACCCGGTAGGGGGTAAAAAGGTGGATGGGGATTCGTGCCAAGTGAATTCTACGGAGTTGTTATTTGCGTGGTTGACGGAGTGTCAACAAAAGAAAATGATATCCAAGATCGTGAAATGGAAAGCTTGTGGATTAGCACCTGAGAGCTCCTGTATCCTTTTAATGAACGTGTTTTAGTCCTTTTGTGGCTTTACATGGAACTATTGTTGTTATTCAGTGCATGTGCTTGAGTTGAATTATGGTACTTGTTTTACTTGCTTGCTTGTTTCTTGGTCTTGTAACGCCCCCACTTCTCCCAAGGGTATCGGCGGGATGCCTGTCCAACTCTCGCCAGGACTCGATACAATTCCAATTCAAACTTAAGGATAAATAACTAAATAATAAAAGTTGAAGGTATAAAGAAAAGCCGCTTCCTTAAAATATTTAATCTTACATCACAAGTTACCAAAAGTACATCAACATTCCCCAAAATATACAACCTCCAAAAGTTGTCTAAACAATTACATTCAAAACCCTAATCAAAAGTCTATCAAGTTGGCTTCTCCAATTCTTTCCATTTCAGCTCCTGTTAAGGAAAACAAAACTAATGGGATGAGCTAACGCCCAGTGAGGCCAAGAAAAACATGCAAACACATAATTCAAGTAGCAGTAGCACTTAAGCGACAAATAAAGCTGTAACATTCAAGCAATTCACAATTTAAAATAGACACACTCAATGAGGATACAGGAACTCTCAGGAGCTAGGTTCCCCTTGCTTCGCCAAGACTCGATCAAATACTTCCCCGCGATGACACTCCGTCAACCGGGTCGGTATTAAGTCCGTAGAACTCCACTTTCTTCACAATTCCCGTTCGCCGTTACAAACCCCAGTCTCGAGCCCTCTCTTCTATAAAAGGCACTACTACGCGAGTAGGCCAAGCGAGATCTCTTAATAGATCAACCTTACAATTATCTCATGGTTCACCGAGCTTCTCGACCAAACCCTTGTCGGCTCGAGTCATAAGGTCGGCCAATTGAGATTTGGGCGTCCCCCAATTCAGTTGTAGGTCGAGGAGATTCACTCCAAACGACATTCAGTCAACCAAATACAATTCAGTTATTAGCAGTTCAGTTATACAATCAGTTAAAAGAGAACGAGTGCAATAAAGTACACACTCGACTCAACAATTATAAACCATTCCATCCATAAGAAGCAATTCACATAATTGCAACAAGTCATGCACTTGACACTCACCAAGTCAAAATAAGGGAGTAAGTGCAAAAGATCTTTAGTGATCGACTCCGAGATTCTCTTCAAGATCCTCTTGAGCGCCTGAAGACATAACAATTAACCATCACCCATAAATACTTACAAACTCTTTGCCAAACAAGGAAGAATGTACGTTCGTTTTAAGCTAAGACAATGTCTCGAAAAGCCTCAATATCTCGAAAATCGAGATTCAAAAGTGAGGGTTTGATAACACAACAGAAACTGATTTCCTCCATGAAATCGAATTTAAAACAATCAATCAATATCAGAAGATAGGAAAAGTTTCCAAAAACACATTTCCCAACAAGTCATGAAATTTCAGCTCTGCGCGATAAACTTGCTGAAATCAGATCTTGAGATTGGGAAGTCCAAAAAATGGAAAACTTTATACCGTTGGAAACTAGATTCAAGGTACTAAAAGTTCCTAGAAGACATTTTTCCAAGATTCTAAACGGAAAGCATTCATTTTTCAGTTCAAAGTTTCAGTTCCAAGAAGACAGGTTTAACCAGTCTTGGTTTTCCAGCAATCTTTGGAAATTCGGCATAATTCACAAAAAGTGAATCAGCCCTTGAAATTTGTAACACAATAAGAGTTCCAAAAAATGTTTCAAACACGATAAACAGAACTAAATTCAGAGTTTTGCGAGTCAAGATATAGTAGCTTAAAGGCGGCTGACTTTTGTACACTGATAAAAAATTTCCAGATTTGAAGAGCCACTTTTGGGGCGTTGTTTGGATATCGAAATGGTATTGAAATTACACTAGATTTGGTACACTTAAACTTCCATATGTAGACTACCTCTCTATCAAATTATAGGCAAAAATTCACTTGGGAAGGCAGTTAACAAAAGGACTAAAGTTTGTGAAATTTTCAAAGCAAATCTGCCAAGCCACTCTTTCTTTCATTCCAAAGTTTGGTACAATGAAATCAGCCCCAAATTGATCCATTTTTGAAACCAAGGTTCTAGAAACATTTAATAAGCAAGTGACAAGAAATTGACATCAAAATTTTCGAAACAAAACATCCCAAAACAAGTTTGACCATTCGGTCAGCAAGAAAGGAAAACTTCCAGTTTTCCAGCTTTGTTGAACTTTCAAAATCAGACCACATCTCACTCGATACAAACTCAAATTGGGAATGGTTGGTGGCATTGGAAACTAGGTTCAAAATGCCACATTTCATTAGTCATTTCCAAAATCAGTTCACAAGTGAGAGAAAATCAAGCCAGAAGATGCAGCATCTCCATTTCTCTCGGACAGACAGTCACAACAGAACAGTCAACTTTGTTAAATCACTACGGTCCACTCAGTTCGAACTAACAGGTGATTTTTACACCGTTAGAAAGCTATAAATGTCTAGTTTCAAATGCCATAAACGGCACTCGATTTTGAATTTTGTACAACAAGTTATGTTCGAATAAAGCACTACTGTTCAGTTGCCCTGATCACCATTTCCAGATTTCTTCCATTTTCGAAAACCCTAGTTTTGAGCAACCAATTGAAATGATTTTCGCAAGGCACTTTGTACACCCAATAAACAACATATATCCATCCATTTCATAGTCAATAACCAACAAAAATTCGAAATGCAAGCAAGATAACAACAGGACAGTTTCGGCCAGCTAACATCTCACACCTCTTCCAACTTTCTCTCCATTTTCTAACCATAAATCTCTTATATAACACATAAACACAACAATCAAGCATTTTAATCCTCAAGTCAGCTACCTATAATCCACCTCAAGACCGCTAGCCTAGATATTAAAGCAAGAAATGAAATTCCTCAAGTCCTCTAACTTATTTCTTGCTTAGGGTTGTAAACCTATCCAACCTAAGCTTCATTCTCGAAGAAATTAGAAGGATTGAAGAAGGTGAAGGGTTACCTCTTGAACCCTAGATGAAACCAGAAATTTTCATCACAAAACCTCCAAGAAAATCCACAAGATGAAGCCTTTCTCCAAGCTAGAACTAATCTCCAAGTAGTATGTGATTTGGGTAAAGATTTGTGAGGGAAATGGAACAAGATTTGGAGCAAGATGAAGAAGCTTTCTTCCTTCATTCCTTGAGAGAGAGTCGGCCGAGAGAGGTATGGGAGAGGGGAGGGTTTGTGTGTTGTGAATCTTGTCTTGGAAGCTTTAAGAAATTGTGGCAAAAGCTTTACAAAAGTCAACTTTGAATAGGGTTCGAATAATGTCCCGTACTACCACTTTTCTCTCTTGTTTGTTTTACTTATGCACTAATCCTCAAATGTAATTCCTTTAATACTGTATTTACTCACTTTTATGAGTCTAGTATACTTTCTCAAATCTCCACTTAGTCGTTCCTACGCGCAATACGTGAACTTTCTACTCGCGTGCGATAAGGCGAAAATTTGAACTCACTCACCTCTAATCCCTCAATTAACTTTTTTTAGTCTACTATTGATCATTCTTAATTCTCCAAGATTATTGTACTCTCGAATCGAATATTGTCTCGAAAAACGTGTATTCAGTATTTCTTACTAGACGAGCCACAGAAAAATTAAATTTGCTAACGGAACGTTTTAAAAATATAAATGAGACCTTGTTGCATGTAATTAGATTTAAAATGATTGAAATAAATTATTCAGAGAAAACAGGTGAATAAATCATTAAATAAGCCAGTAAAATAGAATTAAAAGTAGGTAAAATTCGGGTCCTCACATCCTTCCTCCCTTAAAAGGAATTTCGTCCTCGAAATTCACACCTAAGATAACATCGTACCTCTTAATAACTAGGTTTATCAAATCGATCAACAACTTACACTCTCCAACCCATATCTCTCACTTAACAATTAAACTTTGATCCCCAATAGGCGTTTTAACTTCCAAGTTATAGGGTAACTTAATCAGCCTCACGTCTACCCCATATAGGTAATGTCTCCACTTCTTTAATGCAAATATTGCAGCCGTTAAGTCTTTTTTTTTGGGAGAATTCTTTTTTTTTTAACTAAACAATAATTCTATTAATCAAGCTGCAAAAAGGAACAGGGAAACAAAACAAACTACTACCTGCCGACCCTACTTAGCTCTACTTCTACGAAAGCTCGGAAGCCCCAACCGATCAAGATTAATATCACCTCTCACCAGACAAGGCAACTCAGATAACGACCTATACGTAGAAGTGCTCCCAGAATCCACACCCGCATTTGCCAGTCTATCTGCAGGCTTATTCGCTTCCTGAACGCAATGGGAAATCTCACTAATAAACCATCTAAAGTCCAACAGCTCCTATACCTCCCTCTGTAACTGCCATGGACACCTCGCTGTTCCCCGAATAATCTGAACCAGCACCAACGAATCTGATTCGATGTGCAGCTCGCGGTATCCCCGATCCAAAGCCAACCGAACCCTATAAAGAAGCGCCTTCAATTCTGCCTGCAGACTCGTTAGCTCCCCAAAAAAACATGAGAACCCTAAAAGAAACCTTCTCGCACAATTCCGAATCACGCCTCCTCTTCCACTCTTGCCAGGATTACCCCTAGAGCAACCATTGGAGTTTAGCTTCACGACCGACTGCACCGGACACCGCCATCGAACTATTTGCACATGGTATCGTCTTGCTAACCCAGCCACATTATCAAAGAAACTCGGCCAACCGCAAAAATAGGTAACAGTATTCTTAAATCTAAGATGAAAAAGGTCTCGCACATTACCAAAGATTCTATCACAAACGATTGCAACAGGCACAAGCTGACCCTCAAACACGACTTTATTCCGCATTTTCCACAAATTCAAACAGATTAAAGAAGGCAACAAACGAAATAGAAACTGAAGGAATGGGTTCCGAGTAGGCTTCAACCACCAGCTAATCACCTTATGTCTTATCGTCGAGGAAGCACCAAACCCTCCAACCACCACTTCAAAGTTACCCCAGATTCGACGTGCAACCTCCCCAGTGCAAAAGATATGGTCCAGAGTCTCCTGGCACGGGAGGGGACAGCAAAAGTGTGAGGACCCAAATTTTTACTTATTTTTATCTTATTTTACTGGCTTATTTAAATATTTATCCACTCGTTTTCTCCGAATAATTTATTTCAACTCTTTTAGAACCATTTACATGGAACTACGACTTGCATACATTTTGAAAATGTCCCGTTAATAAATTTAAATTTTGAAAGCTCGTTTAGCGAGATTTAATGAATACGCGTTTGGAGGCAATAATTGATTTGAGAGTACAGTGACCTTGGAGATTTGAGAACTCATGCGTTAATCTTAAAATAGATATTTTTATGATTAAATACCCTAGTATTAGTTAGTTATATCATCGTTATAAGAATTTCTTAGAAATTTCGCTTTATCGCGCACAAGTCGGAATTTCGCGTTTTCACACCCGTGACTAATTGGAGGATTTTAGAAATTATTGCTAGACTACTAAGAGTGAATAATAAAAGTGTTAAAGTAAGTGCATTAGAGGTATAATGCACAAGTCAAACAAATTCGAGAGGAAATGAGCACGAAACGCGCGCATGCGCGCACTAGCGAGAGTTGACTTTTGAGCACTTAAAACTCTCACCAACCAAGCTTACTCTAGAAGCTTTTCCATCAGCCACAACTCTCTCTTTTCCCTCTCTAAGCAGCCGTGCAACACCAAGGAAGAAGGAGCAAAAAATTTCTTCATCTCATCTCACTCAATCTTGCACTAAATCATCTCAAACTCCTACCACACTTTGCAAATAACTTGGAGATCATCTTGGACTAGGAAGAGGGCTTCATTCTCAAGATTTTCTTGGAGTTCAAGGGCCAAAATTTCTGTTTTAGTCATCTAAGGAGGTAATGAACGATCAACCTCTTGAATCTTGGTTTATATACGTTATATTGCACTTGTGAGCTTGTAGATGCATGTGGGTAGCTTTATATTGTTGAAAATCTTGTGAGTGAGCTCTATGAAATCCGACAATGGACTTGATGAGTTGATTTGATGATATTGGGTGTTATTTGTGTTGAATTAGTGCTTAATCTAGTGGATATAAGTTGTATTGTGGAAGGAAACTCAAAGGAAGCGAAATGAGAAAAGAGGACAGTTCTGCCCCTGTGTTTGCCGAGCCTCTTTAGTGAAATTTTTGTGGTCCAATTGACTTGATTTTGATGTAAATATGTTGTATGGGTTGTTGTAGAAAGTTTCCTCAAAAAACTACTTGATTTGGATGGGTAAAGGTTGAGATTTCGGAATTTTATCAAAACTGGAAACTTAGTCCCGTATTGCTCTGGCAGTGATTTTGTTTTGACCATAACTCTTTGCTCCGACGTCGAAATGGAGTACCGTTTGTGGCATTGGAAAACTAGACACTTCCAGTTTTCCAACAGTATAAAATGACCCCTTGATTCCACCTGAGTGAACCATACCAATCGTTTAAAGATGCCTGCCCTGTTTCACTGACTTACTGGAATGCCTGTTATGAGCTGCAACTTGATGCTCCAATATGAGCTATGAGCTAGTTGTGGACAGAATTACACAATGATTCCTTCTGTGAAATTTTCACCTTATGAATCTAGTTTTCAACGCCACCAACCGCGCTCAATTCCAAGTTGAATTGAGTGAGTTATAGCTGAATTACAAAACTGTCTCAGTGTAAGAAAACCCTAATTCTGGGCTGTGTTATGACTAATCTTGATATGGGACTTGTTATTTCGAATTTCTTGGTGTTAAACACCTACCAAATGTAATTTGGAGGTTTCTTAGACATTGTCTTCATAAATGAACCATGTTTGAGAAAATTTATTTAGCCAGATGTTTGAGAAAAGGAAAACAAAAGTGCAAGGCAGATTTGCCTTGGAAATTTGGAAACTTTAGTGGCTTTTTTAACTAGCTTCCCGAATGAATTTTTATATGAAATTTGACAGCGGAATAACCCTTATATGGTAGGATAATACTGCCAAATTTGGTGCTATTCGGAGTCCGTTTTGATCCAACTAAAGTCCCAAAGTTCAAGCTTCAAATATGGAATTTTGCCCAGAGAACTTCATTTTTGTATCAACTTTGACCTGCTATATCTTAGTGATCAAAACTCCAATTCTTATTCTGTTTGTTGTGTTTTAAACCTTATTTGTAACTCTAATTGAGTTCCAAATTTTAGAGGCTAGTTCACAATCTGTGAATTTTTCCGAATTTCCAAAGTTGGCCAAAAACCAACCCGAAACTGTCTTGGTAAGCCTAAAACAGCAACTTTGAGCTGAATTTTGAATACCTTCCAGTTGGAATCATGGAAAAGTGTCTTCTAGGAACTTTTATTACTTTGGAAGAAGTTTCCAACGGTACCAAATTTTCCAATTTTGGACCTACGGAGAGTGAGTTATGATTTTTCCAAAAGTGCACCTCAAATCTGAAAATTTCCGAACTTAAAGGAAATTAAGTTTTTACAGCTCACCATTTTCCTTCGATACCACTTGACCATTTTGGACTTTTTTTCACGAAGGAATTAGTTTTTCCTTGTGCTTTTAAATACCACCTTTGAACTTTGAATTTGAGCAAGTTAAGGCTCATTTTCTTAAGATTTCTCTAGATTGCACAAGTGTGCAATCTTTCGTGATAATTGGGGGTTTCTAATGGTGGTTCATTACTAATTGCTCAGGCACTCAAGAGGACCTTCAAGAGGATCCCACGGTGGACCGCCTGAACCCTCAAATGGGCATTACTTCTTTGTTTATTTGGTGAGTGTCAAGTGCATGGTTTGCTGCATCTACTTGATTTATCTTACTTAAATATGTGAATATTACTTGATTAGACGAGTGTGTACTTAATCGCACTCGCTCTCCTTTACCTAACATGCTACTCAACTTGTTATGTGATTACTCGAACTTTCTTGCATTGAACTTGGTTTTGAAAGTCGATTGGAGTGAATCTCCTCGACTCATAATTGAACTGTATGACTGCTGATTGGAGTGCACTCATCGGCTTATAACGGTATTTATTGATTGGACTGAATGTCATCGACTATTATAATTGTAATCGTATAATCGAGTCTTTGAGCGATAGCATGTACCATAACCGATTCGGGTGGGAGGTACCTCTCATGTCGACTCAAAACCCTAAATAATTGATCAGTTCTCTGAGCGATAGCATGTACCACACCAATTCGGGTGGAGGTACCTCTCATGTCGACTGAGAACCATAAACAATTATAGTCGGTTCCCTGAGCGGTAGTATGTACCACACCGATTCGGGTGGGAGGTACCTCTCATGTCGTCTCAGAACCATAAACCATTCTAAGTCGATTGGAGCGATATCTCGTCGACCACTGAGCGATAGTATGTACCACACCGATTCGGGTGGGAGGTACCTCTCATGTCGACTCAGAGTCATAAATAAAGTATAGTCGATTGAAGCGATGTCTCATCGACCACTGAGCGATAGGATGTACCACACCGATTCGGGTGGGAGGTACCTCTCATGTCGATTCAGAACCACAAACACATAATCGATTCCTTGAGCGATAGCATGTACCACACCAATTTGGGTGGGAGGTACCTCTCATGTCGACTCAGAACCATAAATGGAGTAAGTGAAGTTCCACCGACTTAATTACCTACGCGGGTGATGGAATGTCATCATGAGAAAGTTTTGGATTGAACTTTGGCGAAGCAAGTAGGAATTAGCTCTTGAGAGCTCATGTATCCTCAGTGAATGTGTTTAATTGAAAATTGTGAATTGCTTGAATGTTACAGCTTTATTTCTCGCTTAAATGATATTTTTATTTAAATTACGTGTTTTGCATGTTTTCTTGGCCTCACGAGCATTCGCTCACCCCGTAGACTTGTTTTCCTTAACAGGAGCCGAAATGGAAGGAATTATGGAGAGGTCGACTTGATGGCCTTTTGATTAGAATATTAATGTAATTGATTAGACGACTTTTCGGAAGACTGCATTTTGGGGAAAGTGATGTACTTTTGAGAACTTGAGTTGTAATACTTGAAAGTTTGTTTTAAGGAAGTGACTTTCCTTACTTCGACTGTCATTCTTTAGTTGTTTATCTTAAGTTTGAATTGAAATTGTATCGAGTCCTGGCGAGAGTTGGGCAGGTGTTCCGCGGATACCCTTGGGTTCGCCCTTGGGAGAAGTGGGGCGTCACAAAAAGCACCGAGACGGGCTGACTACCCCAATCCTATGCAAACTATCCATCATAGGCAATCTGGCACCCAGCAATCGCAGCATAAAGAAAGAAATGTTAATCGGCAACCCCTGACTCTAGAGCGAGGAGTACAGACAAGAACTGTTCCCAAACCCCTCGAGCAATATGATAGGCCGACGATAGGGAGAACTCCTCTTGAGGTACTGGGAGACCAGACCATTCTGTCCGAGTATGCCAAAGCAGGAGGTTCAACGCTCAAGATCTGCCCCACCCACTAGCTGGGCAACACAGAGTGTAGCCTCTGCACGTTCCACCGACCATGCTCCACGAATTCGGAAACTACAGATTTCTGGAAGGTATCCACTTGGCGGCATAACGGGCCTTGACCTAACCAGTTATCATGCCAAAAACTTACCGATCTGTTGGACAAAATACAATGTATCTGTTGCTCAGCATCCCCCTGAATAGCTACCATTCTCTTCCAAGTCCATGAACTCCCCGGCGAGACGTCAGCAAAACAAGGGTGAGAGTTCGGGCAATATTTGCAATGCAAGAACTCAGCCCATAAGGACTTCCGCAACCTAAACTGCCACCATAGTTTCATTGAGAAAGCCTCGAATACATGCCTCAACGACCTTAAACCCGCACCCCCCTGTCATACGGTTGACACAGATGTTCCCATTTTATCCAGTGGAAACGCGGGCCACCCTCGAAGGAGCTCCAAAGGAAGTTAGCAAAGGTTTTCTCCATCATCCCAAAAATGGCTTTGGGAGGGGTCGATGCTGCAAGACTATGAAGAGGCATAGAAGATAGCACACTCCTGATCAGGATCAGCCTACCACCATGCGACAATAACCGCCCTTTCCACGATAAACCCTGCCCATGATCGAATCGCAAATTTCCGAGAAATAACCTTTCTTTCTCCGCCCAACGTATAAGGGGCAACCCAAGTATTTTACTGGAAACTCCTTGAGTGGAACCCAGTAATCTCACCAAGCATACGTTTCCTCGCCGTGGGGAAGTTGCTATGGGACAAGAAACAGCTCTTTTGATGGTTCACCTGCTGACCTGATACCAAAGCATAATCTTCCAAAGCCTTCATCACCAAACGAATGGACCTCTTAAGCGCACTAGAGAAGATAATGACATCATTGGCATAGGCCAAATGCGTAACCTTCGGGCATCCTTGGGAAACACTGAACGGCGAAAAGTTCGGGGAGTAAAGCAAAGAATTTAGAAGGCGAGAAAGGACCTCGGCCCCAATCACAAAAAGAGCTGGAGAGATAGAATCCCCCTGCCGCAGCCCAAGACCAGATTTGAAGAAACCTTGTGGAGCACCATTGACTATAACCGAAAACCACACATTCGAAATCATCCTCCAAATCATATCAATCCAATCTCCCCAAACCCAAACTTACGTAATACTTGCAACAAAAAAGGCCAAGAGACTCTGTCGTAGGCCTTGGCCATATCCAACTTCAGCACTACATTGCCCCCTCGATTCGGTTTCCGAATATCAGATATCAACTCCTGGGCCAACAAAAAATTCTCATAAATTTGCCTTCCCTGAACAAACCCACTTTGTTGGCGGAGAAATAATACTCGGCAGCACCTTTGCCAAACGATCAGCCAACAATTTTTAAATGACTTTATTGACAAAGTTACAAAGACTTATCGGCCGAAATTGACTAAAATCTTGAGGGGAGGTCACCTTGGGAAGCAGCATAATCCACATCGAAGAAACGCTCCTCGGAAACTCATGCCCACAAAAGAAACTAAGCACTGCTTCATATAAGTCGTTACCCACCACTTCCCACACAAAGGTAAAAAACGTGCCTGTAAATTCATCTGGGCCACCCGTACTCTCCCCATCCATCTTAAACACCACCTCCCTTATCTCCTCATGAGATGGAAACCGCTCAGATCAGCATTTTGGGCGTCGGAAATGACCCTAGGAATTACATCCAATATACTCCATGACCCCCTGACAGGCTCATCCGAAAGTAAGGATTGAAAGAACTTCACCGCGATAGCAGAAACCTGTCCTTCATCAGATATCCATTCCCTTTGGCCATTTTTAATTCGGTGTATGATGGACTTAGCTCTTCTCTCCGCAACTATCGAATGGAAGTACTTAGAATTTTTGTGCCCGTTCTTAAGCCATTTGACCCTTGCCTTTTGCCTCCAATACCCTTCCTCCCTTACCAGAGAGTTTCTTATTACAGCACGAGCTTCCTGAAGGGCCAACCAATCGACTGAGAAGGCTCATTGTCAAAAGCAGTCTCTGCATCTGCAACCGCACCTTCCGCCTTCTTCACCGCATCAAAAATGTTACCAAACTCCTCACGAGACCAATCTTGAATGTCCCGTTTAACAATTCGCAGCTTAGCAGCTAGCCGTTGCAAAGGACGCCCAGAACAAGGAACTGCCCAACTCCTCCTAATGACATCCAGCAACTCCGTCTTCGTCGTCCAAATATTCAAAAACCGAAAGGGTTTAGGCTTGTTATCTAGCCTAGTCGAAGACGACAGTAATAGGGGGCGTGATCCGAAGGCTCCCTCTTTAGATGTTGAACTCGAAAATGAAACCCTGAACTAACGCCGTCGAGTTGACAAGCATTCTGTCCAGGGGTTTCCAAATATGAGCCAAACCCCCCCTATTCTTACACCATGTAAAGGGGGCACCCCAAAAAGCCAACATCCGAAACTCCCGCCATCGACATGAAAGTTCTTAGCTCCACTACTTCATCCACTCGAAGGGGCAAGCCGCCCCACTTTTCCTCCGCACTAACGATGACATTTAAATCCCCCGTCACCATCCAAGGGAACTCCCCCGAATTTTCCGCTAACAACGCTGACCAAAGCAAGGTGCGCTCCTGCTCAGTGCACTTTGCATGGATAAAAGAAAAATAAACTGGACCCGATAAAAGCTGAGAACTGATTTTGAGAGACAAGTGCTGAGAGGATTCTCCCACAAGGTCACAATTAAAAGAGTTTTGAAAAAACACCCAAATAGAGCCCTGGCTATTCACGATCCAATTATCCATCCTGAGTCATGATCTAATCACATGAATGTCACCTGGTAATACCTTAGGCTCACAGATAGCCACTAAAGTAATTGAGAACTCATCAATTAAATGTTTTAACCTACGAAAGTTTGGGGTACGCGAGATACCCCGAATGTTCCAAAATAGAAAATTAATCATGAGACAAGGTAGCAAATGAGTTAGAGGAAACTTTCGATTTAGAGCGTAAAGCACGATCACTCGGGAGCGGGAGCCAAGTACTCTTCGGCTTAGTTTTATTGACCAATCTAAGCTCCTCCCCACTATTAACCTTTTCTTGCACATGCTGAATTATAGGATCAAGATTAAAAATGTCAAGAACCAAAGAACCAGTCTCATGTTGCTGACCTGGCGGGTGCCCTCGCGGCGATAAACTCCCATAACTCTGTTCTGCAATAGACACCTTCTCTTCCCCTACCTCAAACTCCCCCTCTGACATCTCCTCCTCCCTCAAACCTGCCACCATTCTCGTTGTGTCCGCACTTATCAAATTTGCAGGAGTATCAGCAACATGTCCATCTCCCAAATAGTTGTCAACCGCATCAGATTGCATCCACACTTGCTGGAGCACCGCCCGCTGACCATGAAAATCATCGTCACTCCGTTCCATCTCCATCTCCCCCACCAGCGTCTCTTTCTCCGACGACACGTGACTTGTAGCCGCACCCAGGCCCTCTTCCGCGCCGGCCATCGCGTTGGTACGCTACCCTTCCAGCACTGCTAGCGCCACGGGTCCGTTATCAATCCCAGCTTCGCTTGCGGGCAGCGACCGCGCCTCCCCAAAATGTGAATCAGCCCCCACCACCTGCGAAGGCTGCATGTTGTGGCCATGCCCGACACCCCCCTTACCCTTCTGCTCATTTCCCGTTGCGAGGTGCGCGACCCTAGTTTCTTGTGTAACCTCCAGTTTTGCCTTCGGATGAAACGCCAGCTTTGCTCTCCTTTCCCGCAACGCAGGTTCAGCCCTCTCCATTGCCGGCACCTCACGGATCTCTGGGTGTTTAACCCGACACTCCTGCTCGTTGTGCCCCTATCGAAAACAGTACACACAGTACTGCGGCATCCCCTTAGATTCAAGGGCCCGCCAGAAACTATCATTCTCCCCCTGCCCAACCCCTACCCATACTCTCCTAGGCAGAGGTTTCACCAAATCAACCTCCACGCAGACTCTGGCTACGCTCGGATGGGACAATGAACTCGTGGCCGACCCAGTGGCGATCCGATGTGGAAAAAGGCACTCCTTGTTGAAGAGATGTATCGGCAGTTTGGGGAGGGAAAAACCAGACAAGAACAATCGAAGGCTCCTTATCGACATGGAACAAAGGTGTCCATTTGAACACCCGCATCGGGTAACCCAGCACATACCAGATGTGGCGCCCCCAGATTCTGTGAAAATCACGTTCAGTTTGCAAGCAAATGATAATGTGACGATGATTCAACAGACCCACCGAAAAGGCCGTCAAGTCCAGCATATTGAAGAACTTTCAGATCTCCTCCATAGCCGGCCACCTCTTGGAGAACTTCCCTATCAGAGCAAGGGTGAATGGCACCGCAACCCTAGCAACATCTGTTGGCGAAAAAACCACGGCAGGCTCCCCTCCTCTCGTGGTCTTGTTGGCTCGCACGTTCAAACTAGTTGGCTCCTTAGGCGGAAAGAGCGAAGAAAAGGATTTTACCTGGAAAGAAGGGAAAGAGGTTGGTTTATGCCCTTCAGCAGGAGGCTGAAGGGCAGGCGTGTCCGCCATGGCAGCCCACGCACGGCATAACGGATACAAGAACCCTAGCGAAACAATGCCAGAGAGCTAAGTTTCATGCAGCCGAACTTGGAAGATATAGGTTTTAAGTCTTATGTTGCTTTCCTCGGGAGAATTCCTCAATATTCATAGGTAACCCCACCGCTAAGTCCAAATCATGAGTTGGATAATTTCTCTCGTGAGATTTTAACTTTCTAGAGGCATATGCGATCACCTTATCATGTAGTATTAATACACATTCTAAACCATCCTTTGAAGCATCTGTATAAATCACAAAACGATCTCCTTCGCTCGGTAAGACTAACATAGGTGCATTGGTTAAGCACTTTTTCACTCTTGAAATTCTTCCTTACATTTAGAATTCCAAATAACTTACCATGCTTCTTAGTCAACTCAGTTAAGGGTCTTGCAGTCTTAGAAAAGTCCTTGATAAATCGAAGGTAATATTCGGCTAACTCTAAGAACTCCGAATTTCGGTAGGGTTTTTTTTTCTTCTGGTCATTTCTTCTTAAAACAGCTTCCACTTTAGCTGAGTCTATAGCAATTCTTTCCTTAGATATTGTATAACTTAGAAAGACTACTTCTTCCAACTAAACTCACAATTATTGAACTTAACGAAAGTTGGCGCTCTCTCAGGATTTGTAAAACTATTATCAGGTGTCTTTCATGATCTTCTCGAACCTTAGAGTATACCGATGTATCATCAATAAATGCCACCATAGATTAATCCAAATACGGTTTAGAACTCCGATGCATTAGGTCCATAAATGCTGCTAGTGCATTAGTCAACCTAAAGGACGTAACTGAAAATTCAAAGTGCCCATATCTTGGATTGAAAGCGGTCTTAGGCACATCAATTTCTAGGATCCTCAACTGGTAATAGCTCTACTTTAAATCCAACTTGGATAGTACCACGGCTCCTTACAGTTGATCGAATTCTTATCCATGTAAGGCAAAAGGGTATTTGTTCTTAATGGTCACATTGTTTAAGTCTCGATAGTCTATGTATAGCCTCAAACTTCCATTCCAAATATTATATCCTATCTCTTAATTGTTAGGCTCATTAAATCTATCAAATATTTCCTTTCACCAACTCAAATCTCACAATTTTAATATATCAAGTTGGCAATCAAGCATTGCGTCCCAGTTTTAACCCTAAGTTCTCAATTTTTGGTCCACCGCCGATCCCTGGTCACCTCCAAGACTTCAGGTTTGCCTACGCTCTCAAGTACAATCTCGACCACGTCTACTACCGTTCATGTCTTATTACAAATCTAAAGGTGTGGGGCAAAGTTTAAATATACCTGTAAGCCATAAAATCAATTAAAAGCAAGTAAATTGTCATATGTTATAAAAGATCATAATAGTTACATCAAGTTGGAATAGATTTATCAAATCATTTCAAAAGGAGAAGGGAAACAACAAGATCATAACAGAACGTGCCGAGTTGCCAAGATACAAAACACAAAAGGACTTTCCCTTTTACAAAAGATTACCACCTCTAAAATGCCAGTCTAGACTAGATAAAACTACAATCCCTATTCCTCGAGTGGAGTCAAATCCATCCCCACTCGTATTACTTCCATTACTTGGATCTCTCTCACAGCCATTAGCATTAATCACCCCTTCTGGCCCTCGACTGCTTTGTAGTGGATCTAGCAGACTGTCAAGTATTTCCTCTTTTCTTAGAAGCTTTAGGACAATTCGAAAACTTATGCTCGGTACTACCGCACCTCAGACATTTTCCTTGCTTTCTCCAGCACTCGGCCTCAGCGTGGTTAATCTTGCTACAGTATCCACAAGTTACGTGAGGAGTCACAGCTTGATCAGTTTGAGAATTTCCTTTGTATTTCTTTTCCAATTCTTCGTTCTTGCGTAGCAAATCAATTTTCTCCGCATATTCTTGTTTCTACCGTCCTTCCCAGTAGTTAGCCAATTTCTTTTGAAATTCTATTTCCTTCCGAAGAATGTCCATTTCCTTATGCATCTCTCCCAAATTTGTCATCTCACCGGTTGGCTTAAGTCAACTGCTAGCCTGCCAGGCAAATCAAGGGATCAAAATAAGTAACTATTCACAATGGAAGCTCTGGCCATATTACTCTTTTATTCTTTTGCTTCTAGGTTACCCCAGAATATAAATCTTAACTATTCTCTGCTTAATATGGAAGAGCTCTTGAGTCTCCACGAGATTACTATCACTACTTATAAACATAACAAAATACGGAGATCTTATTCCTTAATATAAAAGTTTCACACCCTAATTCACTCTCCAATACTCATCTACAAAGTTGCTCGAGAAGAAACCCTAACCTCTTACCCCTACTAGTGCCTCATTTCATCCCCTCAAACCAATCTACTATTTCGAGGTTAGACCCTCCGTGAAACTTAGATGGGCGAACTTCAAGAATCGCTCTATTCTCACAACTCTCTTGGTTTTTAGGTTGGTTGATTGGTTTAGGGCTTTGGTGCTCAACTAACCGTACTAAGATATCAATCATATGGTTAATAGTAATAGCTACTTGGTTCACTCTTTCATTCCTAGGGTTTTGGTTTGGTCCAGATGCCATTCCCTAGTCATTCCCTTGAGTTTGGGGTTGCCTAACCCCTCGTCCTCAACCCCTTTCACTCTTTTGGTCGTTCATAAATTTAACATTTATAAATGTATGACGTAATATAAGTACACATAAGCGAAGTTTGAAAATGACATTTTGATCATGTAAAACGACAATAATTAGGGAGACACCGAAATAATTGTAAATGTGTACAACCCATAACATAGATTTGAAGTCATAAAGCAACAAAGTCGAGCACCTCATAAGTAATGTTCAGTTGCTTCAAAAAGGTAGGAAACATAGTGAAACAAAATACAAAATGCAATGGTCTTTGAACAAGCACCACCCCGACTATCCTTGACAAAACTATTAAAATAGACTAAATCACTAGCTTAGGGATTGGCGGAGCCAGAAGTCCCTGCTACTTCAGTAGGATCATTTCCATCTTCAGCACTAGCAGTTTCTATCTCATTTTCCCCATCAAGTATCTTGCCATCCACTACTTATTCGACCAAGGTAACATACCCAGCCATCCGGTCTCTAACTTCATGTACTACCCTAGCAAGTCGGCTCATAACCTCCCAAAGTTGCTCACAAGGAGTCTTAGTCTTTTCTTCGCTCCTCAAGTACCTCCGTCTCTAATTCATGAATTCTAGTAGTCTGGGCATCCACAGTTGCCCTCAGTCATCGATTATCCTCTCGCACTACCCTATTCTCCTCGGGATAACCGTCTCCGGTCATCGATTACCGCTAACACTACGTTATTTGAGTACGAGTAAGTCATCTAGTAGTCACATGGAGTTCTAATTTGGTGAGTTGGGTTATATCTCCAACGAACTCCCTTAGGCTTTTCTTGATAACAGATCACCGGAAGGCACTCCCGAGACGGCTCAATACCACTATTACCTTCGATAACTCACACCTAAAGTTAAAAGTTTAGATGGATCTAAGTATACTAAATAAACTAGGTCCGATCATTTCGCACTATCCTGCATATCTTCCACAAGATCAAGACTCCTAATTGTCCACTAGTTCAAACCTAGACTCTAATTTTCATTCCTACAAGCGGTCAGGTAATCCTCAAACCAATCCCACGGTCCCGCATCCTAAACTTCAAGTTTAGGATACACTACAAAGATCTGAAACCTAAACTCTGATACCAACTGTGACGCCTCCACTTCTCTCAAGGCGAACCCATGGGTATCGGTGGGACGCCTGCCCAACTCTCGCCAGGACTCGATACAATTCCAATTCAAACTTAAGGATAAATAACCAAATAATAAAAGTCGAAGGTATAAAGAAAAGTCGCTTCCTTAAAATATTTAATCTTACATCACAAGTTACCAAAAGTACATCAACACTCCCCAAAATAGACAACCTCCAAAAATTGTCTAAACAATTACATTCAAAACCCTAATCAAAAGTCCATCAAGTTGGCTTCTCCAATTCTTTCCATTTCGACTCCTGTTAAGGAAAATAAAACTAATGGGATGAGCGAATGCCCAGCGAAGCCAAGAAAAACATGCAAACACATAATTCAAATAGCAATAGCACTTAAGTGAGAAATAAAGCTGTAACATCCAAGCAATTCACAATTTAAAATAGACACACTCAATGAGGATACAGGAGTTCTCAGGAGCTAGGTTCCCCTTGTTTCGCCAAGGCTCGATCAAATACTTCCCCGCGATGACACTCCATCAACCGGGTCGGTATTAAGTCCGTAGAACTCCACTTTCTTCACAATTCCCGTTCACCGTTACAAACCCCAGTCCCGGGCCTGCTCTTCTATAAAAGGCACTACTACGCGAGTAGGCCAAGCGAAATCTCTTAATAAATCAAGCTTACAATTATCTCATGGTTCACCGAGCTTCTCGACCAAGCCCTTGCTGGCTTGAGTCACAAGGTCGCCCAATTGAGATTTGGGCGTCCCCCAATTCAGTTGTAGGTCGAGGAGATTCACTCCAAACGACATCCAGTCAACCGAATACAGTTCAGTTATACAATCAGTTAAAAAGAACGAGTGCGATAACATACACACTCGACTCAACAATTATAAACCATTCAATCCATAAGAAGCAATTCACATAATTGCAACAAATCATGCACTTAACACTCACCAAGTCAAAATAAGGGAGTAAGTGCAAAAGATCTTTAGTGGTCGTGTGAGAACCTGAAAATATTTTTTTATTTCTAGGCTTTAATTATTTCTTTGCACCCGTTTTCCATAATTTCTTTATTCTATAAATATTCTAGACATTTTTGTGAGAAAATAGTGTTTTAAAAATATTTTTCTAGTATAAATTAGTTCATGAGATTCTTGGAGTGAATAGTGGTCGTGGGACCTGCTAGTGCGTTAAGTGAGAGAAATTCGGCCGATTAGGTCAAGTTTTGCGAAAAGGAATTTAATTACTAGGTGTTAGGAGGTGATTAGAGGTTACATAGATGGATTAACCTTGGTGAGCAAGAGGATAAGCTTAAGACATAAAAAGGTGCCACGTGTCGCGAGACGATTGGATGAAGACTTGCCTAACTTTCTTCACCTTTACTAAATAACAATTTTGACCAAGAATCATCTTCATTTTACTCCTTCCTGGCCGAGCTTCTTGAGAGAGAAAAAGAGAGTGAGCTTCAACTTTTGGTTTCCATTTCTTGCTTAAATCTTGAAATCCAACCGATTAAACCTTGAATTCCTCCACAAAATCCACTTGCTAAGGAAGCTTGAAGGTCTTGGTGGAGTTGTTTTGGTGGTAAAGCTCTTAAGCTACAACCTTTGTTGAGGAGTAAGGTATATTGCTTGGAAACCCAGCTTTTGTTTCTAATAATGCTAAATTAGTGGCTTATGGTAGCTATAGAGTTTATTTTATGGGTGATTTGGTGGTTTAATTGGAAGTTGGACAAATTTCTGATTTTATTGGGAATTTTTCTGTTTTATATGATAAGTACTAGTTAGCCTTGGATTGTTGGTTTAATATTGGGCCAATTGAGGCTCTTGTGTGTGAATTACGGTTAATTGTGGAAAATTTCATCTTTGTACGGAAATTTCAGTTTTAGGGTTTTGAATTTGGGGCTTTTTTATGATGGATTATTGAGATTTCAATTGGCTTGGAATGAAGGGTATCGTGGCCCTAATGAAGGTTATTGATTAGCCTAGGATTTGTTTGTGGCAATGGTGATTGGTTGGATGAAATTTGATGTTTGATTGTAGGATGGAAAAGCTGAAATTTAGGGGAAATGCTGTCCGAGTATCGAGAAAATTAGGGTTTCGTGTGTTTAAGTTATGATTGGGTAAAGGTGCGAGGTTTTGGGGTTTGTTTACACCTTTGACCTTAAAATCGAAGTATTGTCCATTTTAAGTTATATATTTGAAGTTTGCTTTAATAATTCATATAAGAGGTATTCGACTCGTGTGTGAGTCTCAATTGTACTTTCTTGATTGTGTAGGGCGAGTCGGTGATCCCGGACAACCGTCGGGCGAAAAATTGTGATCTTGCTTACTTAAAGTGGTGAGTGTACTATGCATGATTTGTGTTTAAATGGTCGTGTACTTGAATCCTTGAATTGAATGACTGTGGGTTCTGTGCCTGAGGCGAGAGTGTACTTTATCGCTCTCGTTCTCTTAGTTGTGTAACTGATTACTGAATATTTTGTGAATTTGACTTGTGCCTGGCTAAATGTCGTTTGGGGCATGAGCCCTACGACTTTACTGTGATAACTGAGCTCAAGCCTCTATGGTCGTTATCGAGTCGAGCCAGCAAGGACCGGTCGATTTGGTGACGAGCCATGAGATTACTGTGAGTCGAGTGGAGTGGTAGCTCCTCGACTTTGTGGTATACTCGAGTATTACCCCTGATTACTGTGAGGTGTTTGGGCCCGGTAGGGGAATGTACGATGGAAGGTAATGGAAGTAAAGTGGTGATCTACGGTCGTACTTGTCCGTTGAACGTTGACGGAGGGTCAACGGAATATGATCAAGGGTTGCAAGGGGAAATTGGCTCTCGAGAGCCACCCGCATCCTTCTACATTTGAACTTGGCTTGGTGTTTCTTTCCATGTGTGATGTGATCCTTGTGTATCATTGAGCATGACTACATATGTGCGCTTTGGTTGCATGCCTTATTAGTACCTCATTGGACGAAAGCTCACACTCGTTACTTTTGTTTTCCTTACAGGGTATATTTTGGAAACCATGATTTTGGGAAGCGAGTTGAGCTAGTCAGGCATTCTTTTGTACTTTTGTATAGCTCCTCGACTATTAGAATCCCTAGCTGTGGTATTTGAACATTTTGTTTTGATTTGAAAACCCTAGAGTAGGTATGTGTAAATATTTTCTCGTAGGTAATTAATGTATTTTCTTGGAAATGCACTTGTTGATTCCTATTTAAAGTTTGGTCATGTTTGGGATGCGTTCGGACGAGTTCGGACGTCAACCGCGAAAAGAAAAAATTTCTGGCCGGACACTGTTCATCAGAATCCGCCCAAGAATCCGGCTAGTTCTCGGCCGGATATCCGGCCGAATTCGGGGTGAACTTGGGAAAAAAAACTTGAGGCAGCTACTGCCTCCAATCCTGCCGGATTGTGACGTGTCATTACTGTTCATCTCCGTTTCTTTTTTCCGTTTTCGTTTTGCGTGTTCATTGTCACCCTTAATTACTATTATAATTTCCGAAACGTTTTTATTTGCGTATATGTGAGCGTTAGTAGTCCTGGCGAGAGTTGGGCAAGCAGTTCGCTAACCTTTAGGGTACGCCCTAGGGGGATGTGGGGCTGTCACAGGTGGTATCAGAGCCTATGTTAGAAACAACTTGGGCAAGTTAGAAATTTGTTTTAGTACCTTTGGGTATCGTGTTAAGGCGCCGTTAAGTATGATTTTCTCGTTTAAGGTGTGAATTTCCATTGTTCTTGTAGGATATGGCTGGAACGAGTTCAGAGGGCGGAGGTGAGCCGCCTCAGAGACGCTTTCGCGTCATTGACTATCAGGAGACACCTGGAGGACCCATCCGTCGCTGGAGTGCCGCTAGTCGGACTCGCCGTTGTAACCGATGCCAGAACTACTCATATATAGATCGAGTAGTCGTAGCCGTCCTTGATGAGCGAAAGAGGCTTAGGCGAGCCACCGCTAGGGACCACACCGAGATGGTCAGGTTGAGGGGTATTATACGCATGCAAGCGGACCGAATCCGCGAGCTTGAAGGGATGTTGTCTTGGAGCAAGAGCGAACCAACACTTTTAGAGAACAATTGCACGTGGCTACTGACCGCCTCACGAGGGTAACCAGGGTAGTTAGAGACCGGTCGGGAGGAATCATTAACGAATGCGAGGCGCTAATCCAATGGGTGATTGGCGCCAATGTGCGAGTAGAGGCGTCCAGTGATAGTACATCGGATGAGGGAAGCACACCTAGCTCTAGTCAAGGGGGAGAGTCTGTGTGCTCGGTAGGGAACTAGGCTAGAGCTCCTTTGAGTTGTGTTTTGATCCCATGTGGGGACTAGCTAGGGGAAAGCTACTAGTTAGCTACTTTTGTCTTTTGACCTAGTTTTGTGTATGTATTTTTGAATGACCTCGCTACTTTCATGGGATTGTTTTGTACATATTTGACTGACTGCTACTGTATGACTTGTTTAATATATCTGTGAGTTATTTGCATGGATGTCTTTGTTTAGTGTTTAATTCTTGTTCTTTGTTCACTTCTATTTCTTATTTTGATACCGTACTTGTGTTTCGACCCTAGATTTGAGTTTAAGTCATGGAAGGTACTCGTAGTGGCCGAGGTCGTGGGCGCGGTCTTAGGCGACCTTCGACTGATAGGGGTACTCAGGAACCCACGCCTGGACCTAACCCTGAACCTATAATCGACCCAAATACTCAAGTGGCTGCCGCTATTCAGCGAATAACTGACTTGTTGGCCCATGTAGTAGAACATCAGGGCCAGCACCCTGTCCAACAACCTGGGAACCCTGGCAATCATGTAGAAAGTGAGGACCGAGCACTCGAAAGGTTCCAAAAGTTCTCCCCTCTGAAATTCCTAGGAGGACCCGATCCGGACGTGGCCGAACGGTGGCTGGAGAAAATGGTAGACATTTTACGGCACTCATTATTCGGAGGAGAGACAGGTCACTTTTGCTGTCTTTCAGTTGGTGGGAGCTGCCCGATCGTGGTGGAACATTGTTCGAACTAAATGGGAGAGAGAACAAAACACTGCGGACTTGGCAAACTTCATGAGGGAATTCAATGCGAAATACTTACCGCCTTTAGTCCAAGAAAAGAAGGAGGATGAGTTCCTCAGGCTGCGCCAAGGCACGCAAACGGTGGCCGAGTACGAGAGCCAGTTTACTCGACTATCGAAATTCGCCCTGAACTTATAGTAACGGAGCAAAGGAGAATTAGGCGATTCACTCAGGGGCTGAACGTGGAAATTCAGAAGGATTTGGCGGTTGCCCAGATCACCACCTTTAGTGAAGCAGTGGAGAAGGCACTGCGAGTGGGAAAATGCTAGGCTTCAGGTTAGAAACTTCCAGGTGAGGAAGCGGGGATTCCCTGGAAGTAGTTCTGGTTAGGGCGAGCGGAGCAACCCTCCTCAGTCTGGACGAGGGACTGGAGGAGGGAGATTCTCAGGGTCGTCGAGAGGACCTCGTCGAGGGGTGGTTCGTTTGGGCGAGGCCAGCAAAGGAGTGCCTCACAAGGGAGTTCCGCCTCAGTTACCCGAGGACCTTGCGGGTTTTGCGGGAAACCGAACCATAACGGAGGACAACTGTTGGAGGAAGGAGAGAAAATGCTTGCGCTGTGGGAGCGCGGAGCCTCAGATAGCTACCTGTCCGATACTACCTCGTGAAGCGAGAGTAACCCCCCAAGCTTCAAGGACCAACTCAGGCCAGTCGAAAGTGGAAGGGACGAAACCAAAAGTGCCAGCTCGGGTGTATTCCCTTGAGCAACACCAGGTCCCTGACTCATCTGGGGTCGTAGAAGGTACCATCCCTGTTTTCCATCGTCTAGCTAGGATTTTGATTGACCCCGGTGCTACTCATTCCTTTGTTAATCCCGATTTCATGTGCGGCATTGATATAAAACCTGTTACCGCTACCCTATGATTTGGAAGTTAGTACCCCTACGGGAAACCAACGGTTGATTACTAGTATGATGTATGTGAATTGTGAGATTTGGGTAGGAGAGAGGAAATTAACTTGGGAACTTGGTAAGCTTAGCTATTAAGGGGTACGACGTCATACTAGGTATGGACTGGTTAGTTAAGTACGATGTCCAACTTGACTGTAGGAGGAAGGTAGTAGAATTTCGTATACCTGGGGAGGCGACTTTAAGGCTAGATGTGAGGGGTAGCCTTGCCTCATCTGCATTGATTTCGGGCATTAGAGCTAGGAAACTGTTGTGTAGAGGGGCGCAAGGGTTCCTAGCTTTCCTCATAAACTCTCCAGTGGATAAATTGAAGGTAGAAGATGTACCTATCGTGAGTGAATACTCAGATGTGTTTCCCGGACGAATTAGTAACCTTATCTCCGGAGAGAGAGATAGAGTTTAAGATTGATTTGATAACAGGAACATCACCTATCTCTAAAACCCCCTATCGAATGGCACCTGCTGAACTTAAGGAGTTGAAGTTACAATTGCAAGATTTGTTGGAACGAGGATTTATCCGAGAGAGTGGATCTCCATGGGGAGCCCCTGTGCTATTTGTAAAGAAAAAGGATGGGACATTGAGGTTGTGTATAGATTATCGGGGATTGAATAATGTAACCATTAAGAACAAATACCCACTGCCCCATATTGATGAGTTATTTGATCAGCTACAGGGAGCGGTAAGTCTTTTCAAAGTTAGACCTCCGTCAGGGATACTATCAGCTATTGATTAGGAAAGAGGATGTACCCAAAACCGCCTTCAATCTCGGTATGAGCATTTTGAATTTGCCGTTATGCCCTTTGGTTTGACCAATGCCCCTGCTGCCTTTATGGACTTGATGCATAGAGTTTTCAAACCCTTCTTGGACCGATTTGTCGTCGTTTTCATTGATGACATTTTAGTCTATTCTAAGTCCCGAGAGGAGCATGAGCAACATTTGAGGTTAGTTTTACAAACCCTAAGAAATCACCAGTTGTATGCCAAATTTAGTAAGTGTGAATTTTGGCTGGAGAAAATCTCGTTCCTAGGGCATGTGATTTCGAAAGAGGGCATTACTGTAGACCCGGCGAAAGTAGAGGCGGTAATTGAGTGGAAACGACCCGAAACACCCACCGAAGTTCGAAGTTTTCTAGGGTTGACTGGGTATTATCGGCGGTTTATTAAGGATTTTCGAAACTTGCTAGCCCCCTAACCAATTTGACGAAAAAGAGTGGGCGTTGTCTATGGGATGCTAAGTGCGAGGGTAGTTTCCAGGAGTTGAAACGCAGATTAACTATGGCCCCTATTTTAGCCCTACCTAATGGAAAGGATAGTTTCTCTGTATATACTGATACTTCAAGGGAAGGATTAGGGTGCGTGTTGATGCAGAATAAGAATGTAATTTCCTTTGCCTCTAGAAAATTGAAACCTCATGAGCAAAATTACCCGACCCATGACCTAGAATTAGCCGCGGTTGTTTTGCCCTGAAAAAGTGGAGACACTACCTGTACGGGGTAACCTTTGAGGTTTATTTCTGACCACAAAAGCCTTAAGTACCTATTTTCCCAAAAGAGCTAATATGAGGCAACGAATGTGGATGGAATTCTTAGAAGATTACGACTGTACGATTAACTACCACCCGGGAAAGGCGAATGTAGTAGCTGATGCCTTAAGTCGAAAGGCTCAAATAGCAGGGTTGATGGTCAGAGAGTGGGAGATGTTGGGAGCAGTGAGTGAGTGGAACCCTAAGTTGGAGCGTCAAAAGGTAATCTTGGGGAACATCCGAGTAACCTCTGCTATCCTGGAGCGAGTCAAAGAGGCCCAGAAGGATGATCCGCTAGTCCAAAAATGGAGGGACAAGGTGGAGAAGGGAGAATTACCTGATTTTAATTTGAGTTCTGAAGGGATATTGAAGTATCGGAACCGAATAGTGGTGCCTGAGGACGAAACCTTGAAAAGGGGGATTTTGGAGGAACCCATCGATCGAAATATACGATCCATCCGGGTAGTAATAAGATGTATCAAGAGCTACGGAAGTTGTACTGGTGGAATAAAATGAAGAGGGAAATAGCCAATTACGTACAAACCTGCCTCATTTGCCAGCAAGTAAAGGCGGAGCATCAAAAACCCTCTGGGTTGTTACAACCCCTGGAGATACCTGAATGGAAGTGGGAAAACATAACGATGGATTTCGTTTCTGGATTGCCAAGGACCCAAAAAGGACATGATGCCGTATGGGTGATTGTCGATAGACTAACTAAGTCGGCCCATTTCTTACCTATAAACATGAAATACTCTCTGGAGAAATTGGCTCAACTGTATATGAGTGAAATTGTGAGACTGCACGGGATTCCTGTGAGTATAGTTTCAGATAGGGATCCACGTTTCGTGTCTAGGTTTTGGGCAGAAATTCCAGGGAACCTTGGGAACCAAACTCAATCTTAGTACCACTTATCACCCCCAAACAGATGGACAATCTGAGCGAACCATTCAAACCCTTGAGGACATGTTACGAACCTGTATCCTGGATTTTGGGGGTAATTGGGGCCAACACATGACTTTGGTAGAGTTTGCCTACAATAATAGTTACCACTCTTCGATCCAAATGGCACCGTATGAAGCTCTCTATGGCCGGAAATGCCGTTCACCAGTTTATTGGGATGAAGTAGGAGAAAAGAAAGTCTTAGATCCAACAATCATTCCCTGGATGGAGGATGCACGAGAAAAGGTTAAACTAATACGTCAAAGACTTCAGAACCGCTCAAAGCCGACAAAAGAGCTATGCAGATAACCGAAGGAAAGACTTGGAATTCGAAGTTGGAGACCGTGTGTTTCTTAAGGTTACACCGTTACGAAGTGTCACGGCAGGTAGAGGGAAGAAACTGCAACCTAGATTCGTAGGACCCTTTAAAGTCCTCCAAAGAGTTGGAAAAGTGGCGTACCGTCTCGAGTTACCTCCCAATTTAGCCAGAATCCACGACGTTTTCCATGTTTCAATGCTCAAGAAGTACTATCCTGATCCAACCCACATCTTACGACTGGAGGAGATTGAAATCGATGAAACCCTTACCTATGAGGAGAAACCTGTGCAATTACTCGACCGAAAGGTTAAGGAGCTTGAGAAACAAAAATATTCCGTTGGTGAAGGTTTTATGGAAGAATCACGGGTGGAAGAGGCGACTTGGGAAGTGGAGGAAGAAATGCAAAAGAAATACCCTGAGCTGTTTAGTAAACCAGGTGAGAAATTTCGAGGACGAAATTCCTTAAGGAGGAGAGAGTGTGAGAACCTGAAAATATTTTTTATTTCTAGGATTTAATTTATTTCTTTGCACCCGTTTTCCATAATTTCTTTATTCTATAAATATTCTAGACATTTTTGTGAGAAAATAGTTGTTTTAAAAATATTTTTCTAGTATAAGTTAGTTCATGAGATTCTTGGAGTGAATAGTGGTCGTGGGACCGCTAGTGCGTTAAGTGAGAGAAATTCGGCCGATTAGGTCAAGTTTTGCGAAAAGGAATTTAATTACTAGGTGTTAGGAGGTGATTAGAGGTTACATAGATGGATTAACCTTGGTGAGTAAGAGGATAAGCTTAAGACATAAAAAGGTGCCACGTGTCGTGAGACGATTGGATGAAGACTTGCCTAACTTTCTTCACCTTTACTAATAACAATTTTGACCAAGAATCATCTTCATTTTACTCCTTCTTGGCCGAGCTTCTTGAGAGAGAAAAAGAGAGTGAGCTTCAACTTTTGGTTTCCATTTCTTGCTTAAATCTTGAAATCCAACCGATTAAACGTTGAATTCCTCCACAAAATCCACTTGCTAAGGAAGCTTGAAGGTCTTGGTGGAGTTGTTTTGGTGGTAAAGCTCTTAAGCTACAACCTTTGTTGAGGAGTAAGGTATATTGCTTGGAAACTTAGCTTTTGTTTCTAATAATGCTAAATTAGTGGCTTATGGTAGCTATAGAGTTTATTTTATGGGTGATTTGGTGGTTTAATTGGAAGTTGGACAAATTTCTGATTTTATTGGGAATTTTTCTGTTTTATATGATAAGTACTAGTTAGCCTTGGATTGTTGGTTTAATATTGGGCCAATTGAGACTCTTGTGTGTGAATTGCGGTTAATTGCGGAAAATTTCAGCTTTGTACGGAAATTTCAGTTTTAGGGTTTTGAATTTGGGGCTTTTTTATGATGGATTATTGAGATTTCAATTGGCTTGGAATGAAGGGTATCATGGCCCTAATGAAGGTTATTGATTAGCCTAGGATTTGTTTGTGGCAATGGTGATTGGTTGGATGAAATTTGATGTTTGATTGTAGGATGGAAAAGCTGAAATTTAGGGGAAATGCTGTCCGAGTATCGAGAAAATTAGGGTTTCGTGTGTTTAAGTTATGATTGGGTAAAGGTGCGAGGTTTTGGGGTTTGTTTACACCTTTGACCTTAAATCGAAGTATTGTCCATTTTAAGTTATATATTTGAAGTTTGCTTTAATAATTCATATAAGAGGTATTCGACTCGTGTGTGAGTCTCAATTGTACTTTCTTGATTGTGTAGGGCGAGTCCGGTGATCCCGGGCAACCGTCGGGCGAAAAATTGTGATCTTGCTTACTTAAAGTGGTGAGTGTACTATGCATGATTTGTGTTTAAATGGTCGTGTACTTGAATCCTTGAATTGAATGACTGTGGGTTCTGTGCCTGAGGCGAGAGTGTACTTTATCGCTCTCGTTCTCTTAGTTGTGTAACTGATTACTGAATATTTTGTGAATTTGACTTGTGCCTGGCTAAATGTCGTTTGGGGCATGAGCCCTACGACTTTACTGTGATAACTGAGCTCAAGCCTCTATGGTCGTTATCGAGTCGAGCCGGCAAGGGCCGGTCGATTTGGTGACGAGCCATGAGGTTACTGTGAGTCGAGTGGAGTGGTAGCTCCTCGACTTTGTGGTATACTCGAGTATTACCCCTGATTACTATGAGGTGTTCGGGCCCGGTAGGGGAATGTACGGTGGAAGGTAATGGAAGTAAAGTGGTGATCTACGGTCGTACTTGTCCGTTGAACGTTAACGGAGGGTCAACGGAATGTGATCAAGGGTTGCAAGGGGAAATTGGCTCCCGAGAGCCACCCGTATCCTTCTACATTTGAACTTGGCTTGGTGTTTCTTTCCATGTGTGATGTGATCCTTGTGTATCATTGAGCATGACTACATATGTGCGCTTTGGTTGCATGCCTTATTAGTACCTCATTGGGCGAAAGCTCACACTCGTTACTTTTGTTTTCCTTACAGGGTATATTTTGGAAACCATGATTTTGGAAAGCGAGTTGAGCTAGTCAGGCATTCTTTTGTACTTTTGTATAGGTCGTCGACTATTAGAATCCCTAACTGTGGTATTTGAACATTTCGTTTTGAATTGAAAACCCTAGAGTAGGTATGTGTAAATATTTTCTCGTAGGTAATTAATGTATTTTCTTGGAAATGCACTTGTTGATTCCTATTTAAAGTTTGGTCATGTTTGGGACGCGTTCGGACGTCAACCGCGAAAAGAAAAAATTTCTGGCCGGACACTGTTCATCAGAATCCGGCCAAGAATCCGGCTAGTTCTTCGCCGGATATCCGGCCGGATTCGGGGTGAACTTGGGAAAAAAACTTGAGGCAGCTACTGCCTCCAATCCGGCCAAGAATCCAGCCGGCTATCCGGCCAGATTCCGGCCGGATTGTGACGTGTCATTACTGTTCATCTCCGTTTCGATTTTCCATTTTCGTTTTGCGTGTTCATTGTCACTCTTAATTACTATTATAATTTCCGAAACGTTTTTATTTGCGTATCTGTGAGCGTTAGTAGTCCTGGCGAGAGTTGGGCAGGCAGTTCGCTAATCTTTAGGGTACGCCCTAGGGGGAGGTGGGGCTGTCACAGGTCGGCTCTGGGATTCTCTTCAAGATCCTCTTGAGCGCCTGAAGACATAACAATTAACCATCACCCATAAATACGTACAAACTCCTTGCCAAACAAGGAAGAATGTACGTTCGTTTTAAGCTAAGACAATGTCTCGAAAAACCTCAATATCTCGAAAATCGAGATTCAAAAGTGAGGGTTTAATAACACAACAGAAACTGATTTCCTCCATCAAATCGAGTTTAAAACGATCAATCAATATCAAAAGATAGGAAAAGTTTCCAAAAACTCATTTCCCAACAAGTCATGAAATATCAGCTCTGTGCGATAAACTTGTTAAAATCAGATCATGAGTTTGGGAAGTCCAAAGAATGGAAAAACTTTATACCGTTGAAAACCAGATTCAAGGTACTAAAAGTTCCTAGAAGACACTTTTCCAAGATTCTAGACGGTAAGCATTCATTTTTCAGTTCAAAGTTTCAGTTCCAAGAAGACAGGTTTGAACCAGTCTTGGTTTTCCAGCAATCTTTGGAAATTCGGCATAATTCACAAAAAGTGAATCAGCCCTTGAAATTTGTAACACAATAAGAGTTCCAAACAAGGTTTCAAACACAGTAAACGGAACTAAATTCGGATGAGCGTCAAGATATAGTAGCTTAAAGGCGGCTGACTTTTGTACACTGATAAAAAATTTACAGATTTGAAGAGCCACCTTTGGGGCATTGTTTGGGTATCGAAATGGTATTGAAATTACACCATATTTGGTACACCTAAACTTCCATATGTGGAGTACCTCTCTATCAAATTATAGGCAAAAATTCACGTGGGAAGGCAGTTAACAAAATGACTAAAGTTTGTGAAATTTTCAAAGCAAATCTGCCAAGCCACTCTTTCTTTCATTCCAAAGTTTGGTACAATGAAATCAGCCCCAAATTGATCCATTTTTGAAACCAAGGTTCTAGAAACATTTAATGACCAATTGACATCAAAATTTTCGAAACAAAACATCCCAAAACAAGTTTGACCATTCGGTCAGCAAGAAAGGAAAAACTTCCAGTTTTCCAGCTTTGTTGAACTTTCAAAATCAGACCACATCTCACTCGATACAAACTCAAATTGGGAATGGTTGGTGGCATTGGAAACTAGGTTCAAAATGCCACATTTCATCAGAATGGTCATTCCCAAAATCAGTTCACAAGTGAGAGAAAATCAAGCCACAATATGCAGCTTCTCCATTTCTCTCGGACAGACAGTCACAACAGGACAATCAACTTTTTAAATCACTACGGTTCACTCAGTTCGAACTAGCAGGTAATTTTTACACCGTTAGAAAGCTATAAATGTCTAGTTTCAAATGCCACAAACGGTACTCGATTTTGAATTTTGTACAACAAGTTATGTTCGAATAAAGGACTACTGTTCAGCTGCCCTGATCACCATTTTTCCAGATTTCTTCCATTTTCGAAAACCCTAGTTTTTAGCAACCAATTGAAATGATTTTCGCAAGGCACTTTGTACACCCAATATACAACATATATCCATCCACTTCATAGTCAAATAACCAACAAAAATTTGAAATGCAAGCAAGATAACAACAGGACAGTTTCGGCCAGCTCACATCTCACACCTCTTCCAACTTTCTCTCCATTTTCTAACCATAAATCTCCTATATAACACATAAACACAACAATCAAGCATTTTAATCCTCAAGTCAGCTACCTATAATCCACCTCAAGACCGCTAACCTAGAGATTAAAGCAAGAAATGAAATTTCTCAAGTCCTCTAACTTATTTCTTGCTTAGGGTTGTAAACCCATGCAACCTAAGCTTTATTCTCGAATAAATTAGAAGGATTGAAGAAGGTGAAGGGTTACCTCTTGAACCCTAGATGAAACCAGAAATTTTCACCACAAAACCTCCAAGAAAATCCACAAGATGAAGCCATTCCCCAAGCCAGAACTAATCTCCAAGTAGTATGTGATTTGGGTGAAGATTTGTGAGGGAAATGGAACAAGATTTGGAGCAAGATGAAGAAGCTTTCTTCCTTCCTTCCTTGAGAGAGAGTCGGTCGAGAGAGGTATGAGAGAGGGGAGGGTTTGTGTGTTGTGAATCTTGTCTTGGAAGCTTTAAGAAATTGTGGCCAAAAGCTTTGCAAAAGTCAACTTTGAATAAGTCAACTTTGAATAGGGTTCGAATACTGTCCCGTACTACCACTTTTCTCTCTTATTTGTTTCACTTGTGCACTAATCCTCAAATGTAATTCCTTTAACACTGTATTTACTCACTTTTATGAGTCTAGTATGTGACGCCCCCACTTCTCCCAAGGGCGAACCCAAGGGTATCGGCGGGATGCCTGCCCAACTCTCGCCAGGACTCGGTACAATTTCAATTCAAGTTTAAGGATAAATAATCGAATAATAAAAGTTGAAGGTAATAAAGAAAAGTCGCTTCCTTAATAAGTATTCAATTCTTACAGTTCAAAATACCAAGTACATCACTTTCCCCAAAATATACAACTTTCAAAAGTCATCTAATCAACTACATTCAAAACCCTAATCAAAAGTGCATCAAGTCAGTTTCTCCATAATTCCTTCCATTCAGCTCCTGTTAAGGAAAACAAATCTAATGGGGTGAGCGAATGCTCGTGAGGCCAAGAACACACATGCAAACACGTAGTTCAAGTAGCAACAACAATTACACAGTAAGTAAAACTATAAAATTCGAGTAATTCACATTTCAAGTAGGAAAAATAAGCAGAAACAATTCAAGGATACTGTAGCTCTCAGGAGCTAAATTCCACGTAGTCGAGTAATGTGTTGATCAAATTCCATGTTGACACTCCGTCAACCACATAAGTAACAAATCCGTAGAAACACCACTTTCTTCATAACCCGTCTCCTTTACCACCCCTTACCGGGCCCGCATGTCAAGGGTTTGATATTACTCAAGTATATCATGGCAATACTACGCGAGTATACCAAGCAAGATCTCTCCAATAGATCAAGTTTCGTGTTTGCTCATGGTTTACTAAGCTCCTTGACCAAGCCCATGCTAGCTCGATTCGCAGAGTTAGCCGATGAGTTTGGGCGTCCCCCGAGTACAAATATAAGTCGAGGAGGTTCATTCCGCTCGACAACACAACATATACGAGTATAGTTTCAAGTATGAGCAAGTCAAGTAGCTAGTCGAGTAAAACGAGTAACGAGTCGAGTAAATCAAGTAGCACGTCAAGCAAAGAGAGCGAGTGCGATAAAGTACACACTCATCTTGACAAGTTACATTCACATATTCAACTAGATGCATTCAAGTATTAGGCAACAAATCATACACTTGACACTTACCAAGTCAAAAAGTGAGTAATTGAGCAAGCAAGTCTTCAGGTGTCCGCTTCGAGATTCTCTTGAAGATTCCCTTGAGCGCCTGAGCAATTAATAATTGACTATCACTCACTATTACTTACAAACCTTTTTAACAAGGGAGAATGTACACTTGTGCAAAACTAAGAAAATGTCATGAAAGAGAACCTTAATCACTCGAAAATCGAGATTCAAAAGTGAGGGTTTAATAACACAAGAAAAACTGATTTCCTCCATGAAATTGAGTTTAAAACAGTCCATCGATATCAAAATAAGGTAATGAGTCCTCAAAAACTCATTTCATAAGAAATCGGAAAATTTCAGCTTTAAGTGACAAACTTGGAAAAATCAAATCTTGAGTTTGGTACGTCCAAAAATGGAAAAATTTACACCGTTGGAAACTAGGTTCGGAGTACTAAAAGTTCCTATAAGACACTTTTCGAAGATTCTAAACGAAAAGTACTCATTTTTAAACTCAAAGTTTCAGTTCCAATAGAACAGGTTTGAACTAGTCTTGGTTTTGCAGTCATCTTTGGAAATTCGGCGTAATTCACAAAAAGTGAATCAACCCTTGAAATTAGTAATAAAATAAGAGTTCCAAACAAGGTTTCAAACACAACAAAGGGAACTAAATTCGGAGTTTTGAGCATCGAGATATAGCAGCTTAAAGTTGGCTGAAATTTGTACACTGTTCAGAAAATTTCCAGATTTGAAAAGCAACTTTGGGACGTTATTTGGATATCGAAATGGTATTGAAATTATACCAAATTTGGTACACTTAAACTTCCATATGTGGACTACCTCTCTATCAAATTTCACGCAAAAAATCAAGTGGGAAGGTAGTTAACAAAACTATCAAAGTTCAGAAAATATTTCAAGGCTAATTTGCCCTCTTGCTTTTCTTTCTTTTCCAAACATTTTGCACAATGAAATCAGCCCCAATTCGATCTAATTTTGAAACCAAGGTCCTATAAACATTTAATAAGCAATTGACAAGTACTTGACATCAAAATTTTCGAGACAAAACCTCCCAAAATAACTCTGACCATTCGGCCAGCAAGAAAGAAAAGACTTTCCGGTTTTCCAGCTTTGTCATACTTTCAAAATCAAGCCATATCTCACTCAATACAAGTTTAAATTCGGAAAGGTTGGTGGGTTTGGAAAGTAGATTCAAAATTCTACATTTCATCAGAAGAAAAGATTTTCAAAATCAGTTTACAAGTGAGAGAAAACAAAGCCACAATGTGCAGCTTCTCCATTCCTCTCAGACAGACAATCAGAACAGGACAGCAGACTTTACCGAATCACTACGGATGACTCACAATGAACTAGCAAATGATTTTTATACCATTAGAAAACTACGGATTTCTAGTTTTGAATTCCACAAATGGCACTCAGTTTCGAATTTTGTACAGAGAGATACGTTCAAACAAATAGGTACTGTTCGGACATCCTGATTACCATTTCCAGATTTCTTTCAATTTCGAAAACTCTAGTTTTGAGCAACCAATTGAAACGATTTTTGCAAGGCACTTTGTACACACAATATACAACATCTATCACTCAATTTCACAGTCAATAACCATCAAAAATTCGAAACAACCACTGACCAACAAGGACAGAATTTCGGTCAGCTTGCACTTCCATTTTCCTTCAACTTTTCCTACACTTTCTAACCGTATTCACCTCAAATAACACATAAACAACCACAAACATCTAATTACACCTCAAGCCACCTACCTATAATCCACCTCAAGACCGCTAGCCTAGTGATTAAAGCAAGAAATAAAACACCTCAAGTCCGCTAGCCTATTTCATGTTTAGGGTTTCAAACCCATGCCATCTATGCTTGATTCTTGAAGAAAAAGTAGAGATTAAAGGAGATGAAGAATACCTCCCAACTTTTAGATGAAACCAGAAATTTTTTCACCACAAAACCTCCAAGAAATCCCACAAGTTGTTGTCTTTCCTCAAGCTAGAACTGAATTCCAAGTGGTGTGGAAGTTGAGTGAAGATTTTGGGCAAGATTGAAGCAAGATTGAAGCAAAATGAGAGGAGCTTTCTTCCTTCCCCTTTTCTTTCTTGTTCGGCCGGCCAAAGAGAGGAAGAGAGAGAGTGTTTGTTGAGTGTGAAGCTTCCCTTGGAAGCTTGAAGAATTTGTGGCCAAAAGCTATGCAAAAGTCAACTTCAAATAGTGTCACGCGCGGGTTTCGTACCACCGTTTTCTCTCTTGTTTGTTGCACTTGTGCACTAAACCCCCAATGTAATTCCTTTAACACTATAATTATTCACTCTTACTAGTCTGATATAAATTTATTAAATCTCCAATTAGTAGCGCGGTGCGACTTTCGAGAAACTATCGACGCGCTCGCGATAAAGCGAAAATTTGAACTCACTTACCTCTAATCCCTCAATTAACTTTTCTTAGTCTACTATTGATCATTCTTAATTCTCCAAGATTATTGCACTCTCGAATCGAATATTGTCTCGAAAAACGTGTATTCGTTATTTCTTACTAGACGAGCCATAGAAAAATTAAATTTGTTAACGGAAGTTTTAAAAATATAAATGAGATCTTGTTCCATGTAATTAGATTTAAAATGGTTGAAATAAATTATTCGGAGAAAACGGGTGAATAAATAATTAAATAAGCCCGTAAAATAGAATTCAAAGTAAGTAAAATTCGGGTCCTCACAGGTCTCATTGAGCGTTAGTTCATTCCTTTTAGTTTGTTTTCCTTTGCAGGCGTTGGCAACGTGGAAGTGGGGAAATAGACAGTTCAAGAGTTGGCGTCTAACTTTAAGTAACTTGCCATCCTAGTTGTACTTAGTGATTTGATTAGACGACTTAGATTTTATCCGTTTGATTGTATGTATAAGTAGGGATAACTCGGAATATTGGATGGTCTGTAATGTTTAACCATGAAGTTTTGATACTTACTTTGAGGTTAATACTATTGGAGTTTTGGAATTGTTATTTTTCTCTGAGATTCGTGAATGAGTCCTGGCGAGAGTTGGGCAGGTGTGACAGCCCCACCTCTCCCTAGGGCGAACTCTAGGGTATCAGCGGACTGCCTGCCCAGCTCTCGCCGGGACTCGGTCGTTCAAAGAATTAGCAACTCAAGATAACCAGTGAAATATCTTCCAAACAAAGAGTGCAAACCCTAATTGAAACATAATCGTCATTCCAACTTTCCAATCTTAGAATATAGAGCTAAATGTCAGACTTGCCATTCCACACTTAAGTTACATGGCATACGTCGAACTTAACAATTCAAACTTACAAGAGTCAAAAGTAAAGTCATCTAAGAAAAATGTTACAATTCGAAGTACAAGTTCAAGTAAAAGATAAAGCTATGAAAGCTCTTGCCCCTAGTCCACTACGAGAAAATTGGACATCAGTGACAACAACATATCATCAGTAAAATTGGAAAAGTCGTCACAAATGACTTTTATTGACGACATTTAGGTCATCATAGAGTTGTCAGTAAATCCCCGTCGGTAAAAGTATACAATGACAACACTTAAAGTCGTCAATAAATGGTTGTCATTAGTGACGACATTCTGGATCAGTTTTATTAACGACTTTGTCTTTCGTCAGAGATGCATTGGTCAAGGTCGTCACTGAAAACTATAGGAGGTTGTCACTTATATAATCTGTTTATTGACAAAATTTGTTGTCACAAATGAGGTTTGGAGTTAGTGACAACTTGTGTTGTCATAGGAGTTTTCTAATTCCTATTCTGTGACAACTTTTTCATGCCACTAAAAATGTTCAACATTTTTTTTTGGTGGATGTACCATTTCAATAGACTTATAATTTAGTATTAAATGACTTATATTTAAAAAAATTAAGCCTGAAGAAGTGACAAACAAAAGTAGCTACTACATTAACAATCGAATACTCAAATGTCATAGTCAAGTGTACAAAAGCATCTGAAATGCTACATATCCATGAGATACATTTGCAAAACAAAATGAGTCCAAGAAATCAAAGATCATCTAAGCAAACCACTGAATGAGCAAAAAGGCAACCTAGTCTTCAACAGCCTTCAATCACAGCTTTAAATAGCTCCCAAGAGCTTGATTCAACAGCATTAATATGTAATAAAGTAGCAAAACAAGTATATAAGAGGAAAAGTACAAGATTGAATGAGAAGTAATTATGATCAGGTTCTAGTGATCTAAAAATTTCAGTCTAATAAGAGCCTTAATAAAAGTAACCGTACATTTAATATCATACAACTATAAGCAGCCCAGAAATTCAAAATCAGTCTCAAACTAATAAGCTCCAAACTAATCAGTCTCAACAAAATCAAACCAGCTCCAGCAAATTAAAATTAGCTCCTAACTAATCAGCCTCCAAAAAATCAAAGTCAGCACCACAAGTATACAAATTAGCTTCACACTAATGCTATTAAACATCAACCTCAAAGAACAAAATAAAAAGTACTGGTATAAGGTGACAAGCCCAAGATCTTAACAAGAGATTTCCAACCAGGTTGCTTATAACAAAATACAACCATTTCCAGCCAAGTGATGATATTTAATTCAAATATACACTAATAGTCATGCTCATGCTGGAATCAAAACTTTCAGGAATGACACATAAAAAAATAATCTCTACACTTCTTCTGATCAACATCATTTCAAGATTCATCAACATTGGAAAGAACTTTTATCATCAAATCAAATGTGTGCAATTGCACTGTTATCCTGAAAGGAGAGTGCAGCACCATGCAATAGTTGTTTGTTATATAGTTAACATGCTCACAACTGATTAATCTTATCAGTTGACATGCAAAAAGTATTCACAGGATGCCAATTCTCGTCTCCTGGAAAGTTTCACCGCTAAATAATTGAACAGAATCCAATCCCTGGAGTCTTCAACAATCAGGAATGACTGTAGCTAAAATTAAAATACTATACCATCTGAATGGCATAAGTGAAGTGGTGAATTGTATAACTGAGAACAATTAAAAAGCTTAAGCTCTATATAATCCTACTTTGTGATGACAACCTGGGGTCTCATCAATTTCAATGTCCAAGCTCCTAGTAGAACAGCTAAGAACTTGAAAACTCCTGCCAAAACTGCTCTGACTTAAACGGTCTTTGCAGATACATTCACTAAAAATACGTCTTCACTCTTTATTATGAGTTGATACTGAAATTAGTAATCGTAATACGATACCAGGCTAGCTAATTACAATGCAGCTAGCTCTTTCTTCCCTGATACAAATCACCAGTAATTGACTGGTATTCATTTACAGCTTATGCAAATGCCAAAAGACATCCAGCTCCTATCCATTTTGTAGCTGCCCTTTATCCTAACATAAACAATATGACTACAATATTATACAAATCACGATCGCATATTAACTTTTACAAATATCATCAATCGACATTGTAGCTCCAATAGATATTCCTTCCCTATATGTCAAGCGGTAAAGTTCTCAATGTTTTAAGAGCCCACGACAACAATCACATACGAAGTTTGATTTTTCAACAGCCTAATTAGCCAACCACTTGACAAAATCGTAGAACAACCACTGAACCTATGACAAGACCCCAGACACTAAAACTCTAGAATCCTATCAATCCAGTAACAACAGTTTATCACGCCAGAACCAGGAACCCAAGAATAGCCTGTCACAGATCAAGAACCAAAAGTTTAGCCTGGAAGGACAGAATATAAGGAAATGTGGCAAAACCCTTGTATCGATAGCAGTAACACAAGGATTGGTAATATTTTGGTGCTATGACCTGAAACTCAGTCGCGCAGCCTTTCAGTACATTCTTAATCTGCAAGAGTGCACCATAACCAAAAGCAAAAGCTTTTTCCACTAACAAGGCCCGAAAGTTTTTGCCTTTCAGGATTCCCGAGTACAAATTATGTTCTAAACAAGAAAAACCAACCAAAGTTAAACGTACTACATCGTGACTTTAACCGTGGCTAATAGGGCTAAGCAAAAATTTTGAACTTCTTACCGGGGAGAGGCAAAAGGAAAAATCAATGGCGCAAATTGCAGAACAAATTGTAAGTAAAATTGAACCGAAATTATCGAAGGATCTATCCAAAATCCATAATATTTTCTTCTCCAATATCCATGATCAGCTCCTGCACTCTTTTTCCCCCTTTTTTCCCAAGAGGGTTTTTTCCATTTCTTGCTCTGCACTTATTTTGCAGGAGAAGATTTTTCAAGGGGGGAGAGAGAGAGAGAGGGGTGAAAAATTCAACTCGCATGTACTGTTTGGCTAATTTGGGTTAGCTACATTCAAAATTAGAGTAAAACGAATTTGGGGAAAAAATTTCAAGAAATAAAAAGGGAAGATTAGGGCACAAATGTTTCAAAAAATTGGGAAAATTAGGAAAGATAGATAAACATACCTTGTTTGTATAGCCTCGGACAAAACCTTGCTCTTCAACACCGAATAGCCATGGATTTTGGCCAGAGAGTGATGGGTAGAGGGGAGAAGGTGAGAGTGAGAGAGTCGGGTGTTTCTTTTGTTTCTTATGAGCCTCGGATAAAGGCTTTTTTCAAGCCTTTGTTTCTTTTGTTTTTAGCAGAGACCCAATAGCGCCAGCCTTTTTTGGTATGAGAGTGAAGACCGAATAGCCACTTCTCTTTCATCTTTGATGTGATCAAAATTTTGACTTCACTCAATTTCCCACCATTTGAGACCAAAACTCATGTTTTTGTTTTTGGATTTTTAATTTGCTTTGAAGCATACATTTTACTGTTGTAGTATAATTCCTTATTTTATAACACAAAAACTAAAATTTCCCTCATATTGGTTGCAAAATTTGTTAATTGTGTACAAGTGGAAATGCAATTTTGTAAATTTGCTAAAATTTTGTACTAATTTCTTATAATTACAAAAACTAAATTACATCTTACACTTGAAAATAATATGGCTCAAATTACATGGTTCTCAAACAGTTTCATTAGTTAAAAAAAAATCCAATGGTATAAATAACAAAGTGCAGAAAGTTGTAAAAATTGAAGACAATTTACTGATGACATCATGTTATCACTAATCCATCCAACATTATATTGACAACACTAGGTCATCACTAATTATGGATCAGTGACAATAAAAAAAATTCATCAGTAAATAAGTTAAACAGTAGTGATAACATTCACAAATAAAGTAAGATAAACTTATTCAGGGTTGAATCATATTTTAGGGTGGCTAAGTAAAATAAGGTTAAATTATTGGGACTCAATCATATTTTTAGGGTGTCCAAGTAAAATAAGATAAACTTATTGGGGTTTAAATCAAATTTTAGGGTGTCTTGGTAGGCCAAGAATAACTTATTAGAATTCAAATCATATTTTTTTAATTTTCTAGCTAGTACAATTTGAAAAAATTTATTTATGTTAATTTCAATTTAATTAATAACTTTCTTTAGTTTTTTTCAATTATAGAATTATTCCAACTTGAGCAACGTTGACTAGTTTAACTAACATAATTAAATTACCAAATTTATAAGAAAATTAAATTAATTGTGAGACCTATAATCATTTGACTAGCTAGTTAATTCATTTAGCCAATTTTATAACTTTAATTTTTATTTAAATTTGCTAATACATTTTTTTAAAAATAATTTATGAATATATCATTAATCATTACTTCTTAATATAGATATTAAAAAATTATAATATGTAGAAAATTATTGTTACATTTAAACAACTGTTAAGTGACAATATTTGGTGCACTAGCTGCTCTTATGTTTTACTAACAACAAAAAGTCGTCAGTAAAAACCAACAGTGACAACAAGAAAGGGTTGTCAGAAAAAAGAAGGAGCATTACTGACAACATTAGCATGTTGTCACTGTTGTACAACGCGCGCTTCACAAAATCACATGGCGGGAACTAGTTTGTGACGACAATTTAAAGTCGTCACTGAAGAGCTAGCTACCTCAATGTAGGTGTGAAAACATTCAAAGTCGTGGCTAAAGGGCCTTCTTTAGTGACGACTTTTTGTCATCACTGTGAAATGTTGTCACTAATGACCATTTTTCTTGTAGTGGTCCATTCCACATCTGTTAAGGAAAACAAAGGGAGTGGGGTGAGCTAAACCCCAGTAAGGTTCCAAATAAACAGATACGCACATAGCTAGATAAAGATGTAAGGTAAACAAGTAAATACAGTATTGTACTACAACAATGTAATCACAGTTTAATTCAAGGATACGGGTGGCTTTCAAAAGCCAAATCCACTTGAGCTTGATCATACAAGAATCCGTTGACTCTCCGTTAACGTTTGCATTTAAAGAATACAATGTCTGTAGAACTCCACTTTCTCCAATTCCCGTCCACCAGTTAACCCCCTTACCGGGCCCGAACTCCTCAAACAGTAAGTAGGTAATATTCTAGTATACCGGTTTCCAGTTTTTAGTAAACAGTCCTTAAGGTTTATCGGCCTTCTCGACCAATCCCTTGCTGGCTCGATACAACCGACTCACCTACGAGGTTGGGTACCCAAACAGTAGCAGTAGTTGATGGGGTATCACCCAAACAACACACATACGGTCACACATAAAGAAATCATATCACATAAGATCAGTAAACAGAGTTTCAGTGGAATCAAAAGAGGTCGAGTGTGATAAAGTACACGCTCGCCTCAATTTTATGAAAACAGTGTTTAGCTCAACCAGTCACCAATCAAGTATTCAGATATTTCACATAGACAGTTAACAGGTAATGGAACACTCACCTGTCAACCAATGTAGTGTTCAAATGTCAAGTCCCTTGGTTACGTTCACCACCGTTTCCCAATCCTAGGGCAACAAGGGAAATCGTTAACAAATTAGGTTCAATTCCAAGCCAAATGTGAGCTCATTAGGTGACCAAGTGAGTGGTTAAATCTACTCAATTCACCATGCAAGTTAGGTCCAAAATACAGTAAAAGTTCATGAGAAAACAAGTTTGATAAGTGCAAGAAAGTTGGGCAAAAGAAAAGTTTCATTCAAGCTCAAAGTGTTCTTCGCGGGTAAAACAGTCGCGCCCGCGCAGTTTCGGGAAAACGGTCATATCTCACTGTAGAAAGGTCGGAATCAGGTACCATCAGTGGCGTTGGAAACTAGACTCAAAGGGTTTTCCAATAGTACTAAATTCACACTCTAGTTCGTCTCCTATAAATACCAGTAGTTCGGACAAGTTGGCTGATTTTCTAGTTCTGATCAGCCCTAAAACCCTAGCAAAGTTACACTAGTTCTTCGTGCTAACTTCACTTGTTTTGGCTCAAATTCATCCAATTCAATCTCCTATGGTTCATATACTGGGGAGCAAGTTATCTAGTATCATTGGAGCTCAAAATGCAACATACATAATTAATTAAAAGAGCCAAAACAGTCTAGCCAACCAATGGTACCAAAACAGTCCACTACTAGCTCAACCAACCACTTTTCTTGCTTAAATTCCATTTTAATTCACACCAAACCTTAAACCAATATTTATCCAAGTTTTTTAGGCTTGATTAAGGTGCAAATGAACCACAAAATCAAGGAGAAACCTCTCCTTCAAGACCGGTCAGCCAAGAGCAAACAAATCAGTCCACTAGTTCACTTATGTCACCAACCTTCATCCTTTCATTGTTTTTCACTTAAACAACATGTCAAGTGTTATCTCTAACTCAAAAAGGGTCCAAAACATGTTAATACATAAAGGAAAGCTATGAACAAAGCTCAAACATTTCATCAAACACATGGTAGGCAAACCAACTAACCCTACTACCACTTGTTTAGTTCAAGAGTTTTAACCACAAGCAACATCCAAACAACTTCTAGTTTGCCATCAAAACTTGAAACACATGATAAAACACAAGAAAACTAGGATTTAAGGTTCATGTACCTCTCTTGTATGAAGCTTGAACCACTAAAACAATCCACCAAAACCAAAGCTCCAAGCTTGACACACACACTAGGGTTGGAGGAAATTCACTCTACTAACTCAAGCTCTTTCTCTTTTGATTTTTTCTCAAATTTAAGCTAGGGTTAGAAAGCAAGAGGAATGGAGTTTTCTCTCTTCCTTGAGAAGCTTCAAGATGGATGAAATTATGGAGGAAAAGTGAAGCAAAATTGGTTTAAATTTCCTCTAATCCTTTGGTCAAATAAGGTGGATAGCTAGGGTTTGGCCATTTAGCCCAATCTTGGCCCTTTCTTCCCTTAATCTTTGACCAATGATGTTTCTACCCTCCAAATGTTCCAATATCTAATTAACACCTCTAAACTATCATATAAAGTCCCAACCACAAATAAAAGGACACTTGGTCAAAGTGTGTGTGGTGAAATAAAATAAAACCAACTCAAGGAAATGTTACAATCCAAATAAGAATAATAAAGTGCAATGTAAGGAAATGTTATAATGCATGTAGAATGCAATGTAAAGACATGTTATAAGTGATTTAAATCTTAGGGCAAGGCATGTAGTTTAGCAGAATTGTATTTTAAAGTGAGAGTTCTCACAGCAGGTGGTTCGCCAAACCCTTGGGTACGCCCTAGGAGAAAGTGGGGCTGTCACAGGTAGGGTTGCAAACGAACCGAGCCGTTCGCGAGCGGCTTGAGTCAAGCTCGACTCGAACTCGATCAATATCGAGTTCGAGTCGAGCTCGAGCTGGCTCGAGTAGAAATCGAGCTCGAACTCGAGCTCAAGATATTAAGCTCGTCGAGTATATATATATATATTTTTTATTTTTTTATTTTAAGTATATATATATATTTTTTATTTTAATAGTAAAATTACATATATATCCTTAATATTTTATTATTTATTAAGGAAAAATATTATTTTATTTATTTTAAAAAAATAAAATAATTATTTCTTATTTTTTTCGAGCTCGAGCTCGCTCGAATTAAGTTGAGCTCGAGCTCGAGCTTGAAAATTGTAGGCTCGTCGAGCTCGAGCTCGAATTTGAGTTCACCAAAATTAAGTCAAGACTCGGCTCGATTAGGCCAAAACTCGACTCGACTCGGCTCGTTTGCAGCCCTAGTCACAGGTGGTATCAGAGCCGCCTCGCGTGGTCTCTGCCCGGGGTGAGTTTGGGCCGAGTAGTGTTATGGTCCCGATTGCGTGAATGAGTGTAAAGGAGTAAGTGCTCTTTTTGAGCGCAAGTTGTGAATCATGAAAGTTATAGGTGTAAAACCTTTATCATGATACTTGGGGAAGATAGATATGTGTGAATTACCCTATTTTTGGATTCTTGTACCCGAGAGTTGAGGGCATTTGGATGAGAGTCAACATCACGACTGCCTTTGAGGTAAGTTGATATGGCAAAGGTGAAGACGTGAGGAATTCTAGTCTTGGACCTGAGATTGAACCGATCAAGGAAAGTGGATCAATGGGTGCCGTCATGGACTAGTCTTGTACATGTCTAGCTAGGGTTTCTAAAGATGATGGCCAGCTCGCAGTCGTCGTGAATGTTTAAGGTACTAGTATTGTAGGCCTGTTTCATTTCTCCTATACATGCGTACCCTTGTCCCGTGTTTCCTTAATTTTGCTGTGATCTGATTATAGTTACATATGTATTTCTTATAAGTTCATTTTAACTCTTGTTTGACTGCCCTTGTCTATTTCCTACCTTTTTGCGATGCCATATAGGAACTTGGTTTTGATTCCTATTTCTCTATAAGTTATGAATTGTGTATGAAGATTTTAGGGACAAGGATATGGGTTCTACGCTTGTATGTAACTTTTGGCAGAATTAGGATGACCGCTTTGAAGAAGGATGGTAAAAGGTACTAGTGGGGGCAAGAGATCATGATTTCTTCTTGAGCAAGTTTGTAAGTGAGTGTATAAATGAGAGTTCCGCTTGAGGAAGGAGGAGCGGGATTTCGACGGCTCAGGGATGTATATACAGCTTTCTTATATAAGTTATGGTGGCAGTTTCGGATGGGCTCATCGCTTTGGGCTTCTTTCATGCGGGAGAAATATTGTCGGGGAGTCCATCCTTGCCAGGTGGAACCCAAGCCATTTGCCTCTGCGACTTGGAGACAAATGCTGGATGTCAGCCGACAAGTGGAGCTTTCTATGTTGTGGTTAATACAGGACGAGTCGTGTCATTTTTAGTACGATAATTGGTTGGGTAGTGGAGCTTTGTTCCTCCGCACGCCTGTTGTATTGAGCCTTTCCTTTTGGGATTTCATCACTCAGGATCACTGGAACGTCCAGCTGTTGTCTCAAGTTCTCCCACAAGAAGTTATACCTGCTATTTTGGGAAAACCGGTTTCGACTGAGCAGCATGCGGATGAGGTGGTATGGATGCCGGCGAGGTCTGGGAAATTCTTCTTAACCTCGGCCTATCAGGAGGTTTGTCAAGTAGGTAATACATCGATTATGCTCTCTAGGGTTTGGCGTAATCCAACTCCGTTGAAAGTGTCATTCTTCATGGTTCGGCTATTATTGGGACAGCTGCCCTTAGATGACGTGCTCAATAAGTTTGGTTTTCATGTTCCTTCAAAATGTGTGTGTTGCACATTCACGTCGGTTGAATCAATCGAACACGTTTTTTCAAAGGGTCAGGTATTTATGGAGGTCTGGGCTTATTTTGGAGGTTTGTGCGGCATCTCTAACTTGGTCCCATCTTTGCAGGCCCGCCTAGCCTCCTGGTGGTTATCCTCTCCTATTTCGGAGAGACGACGGGCTATCTATTATACTCTCCCCAGTCTTGTCTGTTGGCATCTTTGGAAGGCTAGAAATAGAGCGGTCTTTGAAGGTGTCAAGCCGCATTCCACTTCAATCTGTCAGGCTGTTTTCTTGGAGACCAAATTGTTGCTTGAAGGTCAGTTTAGGTAGCATATTAGGGTCCAATCATTTTTGCAATTGTGTGAATGGTCGTCTCAATCGGGCCGGTGATTGGGTTTTAAATTTGTACGTTGGAAGGCAGTTGAAGTGGGGATGTTAACTTTGAACACGGATGGTTGTTCCAAGGGTAACCCAAGGACATGTGGTGGTGGAGGAGTTTTGTGGGATGCATCTGGGCATCCCTTGGTGGGCTTCTTAGCTTTTTTTGGGGAGACGTCTAGTCTCCATGCAGAAACACTGGCTCTCTTGACGGGACTTCGGCTGTGTGCTCAGAAGGGGATTACAAATGTTAGAATTCAATCAGACTCCCTAGTCCTGGTTGGGGTTCTTCAGCGGCGGCTGCATTGTCCATGGCATATTCATTGGGAGGTCCAGCAAAGATGAAAGTTAGTTGGAGAGCCGACTAGGTTTTCTCATTGCTTTAGGGAGGCAAACAAAGTGGCGGATATTTTGGCTAATGTAGGGGTGACTCATCCTCATAAGGACGTTCGGATTTATGAGCATTTTAGTGAATGACCGCGTTTGGCTTGAGGAGCAACTAGACTAGATAGCCTAGGATTGCCTTCTATTAGGAAGGTATCAACACCCAAGTAACAGCTCTTGTTCAATTTGGCCTCTTTTGTACTTCGGATTGTTATGAATAAAAGTGGGGGTGGCATCCCTCCCCGTGGACGGGGTTAGCCAAAAAAAAAAAGTATAAATGAGAATGAGTTAAGGTGTGGAACTTGTGATCTAAGGAGTACCATTCAGTGCTTCATTATGTGTATAAGACCCCAGAATGGGTGTGAATGGCATAGTATCTTGAGTTATTTTCCTCCTTGCGTTTCGCTTTTCATTTATCTTAGTCGAGACTAGTTAATGGCTAGTTTGGAAGTAAAAGACCTTAAGAGATATATGGTTAGAGTTTTAATTTGTGATTAGACATTCCTATCGATCTTTTGGTCTGTCTAGCAAGTTTCATTTGAGTTAAAGTGAAGTGGTGATATGAAGAATTTGGAAAATATACATGAGGAAAGAGAGGTTTGTCGGAAGGAGGTAGAGTTCTACAAGAAACTAGCTGACCATTGGGAAGGACAATGGAAAGAAAAGCGAGTTACTGAACAAGAAAGTGAAAAGGCGAGGAAAATACGAGAGGAAACAAGAGGAATTGTGAAATAAGGTATGAAATAAAATTATTGGTGCATTCACCTACTCAAGTTGTCTCTCCCAGACATTCCTAGCAACCAAATTTAAAGTGGTGAAGGAAACTCCCATGATACAAAGAAAGAAGAGATATATTAAGAAGAGATTTGTAACTGCTAAGTGTGAAATCTATGACAAAACTTCATACTGGAAGGTGTGAGTTGAAAATTGATACATTGTAGATGCAGCAACTTTGGACGTCAAGTGAAAGACTGCCGAAATAAATGACTTAAACTTTGGAAAATCTGCTATTTCAGTCGAAGTTAGCCCTTCATGATTTTTATCTGGAAGAGTTATATTTGTTGGACTATATGTAGCGAAAGTTTTATGTAGTAAGTTGGATTCCAGTTATAAACTCTGAACTTGAAGCCTGATGTTGCATTAGTAAATGAAATGTCTATGTTCGATTGGCGTTAAACTCCTATCCATGAATCCATTGCTACAACTAAGTCTCAGATTTAAGTGAGGATTCTTCATTTGTGATTAGTAAGGGAGGAATTTTGATGAGAAAGGGTGATACGTGTTTAGCTTGGATAAGTCAAAGGAAACCCTATAGAAGAGAGAACTCGAGTTTATTTTGCGAGCAAAGGGTGAGGATTTGGAGAACGAAATTCTTTTAAGGGGGAGAGGATGTGAGGACCTAGAAAAAAATTTGTCAATTTACTTAGTCTAACTACATGGTACTTCATTTGTTCAGTCATCTACTTGTTTATTTATTGATTTGATAATGATTTTGCCTTAATGCTTTTATTAAATTTTACATGTAAAAATTAGTATGTGGGGTAAAAATGAACTTTTTCCTTTTTAATGGGGTGTGAAAGGAACTTTTGAAAAAAAAGGAGTTTAGTGCAATAAGAAACTACTAGAAGTGACATGTGTCACCATAAGAGAGCTAAGCTTCTTTCTTTGACCTTTGACTAAGCTTTTCTACCATTTAATCTTTCCTTTCTTGTCTTAAAACCACAAAAAATGAATTCAAGAGAAAGGGAGAGAGAGGGCCGAGAGCTAGGGAAAGAAAAGAGAGAAAAACTTCACCAAATTTTAGCTTCAATCTTGCTTGAATTTTGAGGGAAAAAGAAGAAGATAGCTTGGAGCTTCCATCAACCTTTGCTTGAGCTTGAAAAAGGGAGAAGATTTGGGAGATTAGATTGAGTTTCATGTTGGTTGGAAATAAAAGAGGTAAAATGCTAGCTTAACATTCTTTCTTTGTCTTATGTTGAAAATAGGGTTGATTGTTGGATAAAAACATGATTTGGTGGTGAATCTTGGTAGTTTTCAAGTTGATGATGCTTATCTTCATACTTGAGTCCTAGGGTTTAATTATGCCTATGATTATGGTGGTTTCTTGTTGTGATTATGGCCACATATGTGTTTATGGTTATGTTGGAGATGAAACTTTATGGATTTGCTAAATATGGTTGGTTGAACTTGGGCCAATTAGCTAGAGGAAAGTTGAAAAACTTGGAAGAAAAATTTCTGGTTGCTGACCGAATGGAAGGGCTGAAGTTGCAGCCTAGATTTTGAATTTTTTATCATGATTCTAGGCTTGGTTTTGTTCAAAATACTTTATACTACTTTAGCCTACAAGTGTGTGCTGAAATTTGATTAAAAAGATGTATTTTCAGTGGCTTAAACCTCACATTTTGACCAAAAACCATGGCCGGAAATTTTCCGTAGGAGACTCTGAGCAGTCTTGGAAAATCTGTCATATCTTGGTGTAGCAAAATTCAAATTGAGTTCTGCTTATTGCGTTTGAAATTAGATTCACAGTACTTTCTACCGTGAAAATTCTAGAATTTTTCTCAATTCCTATGAATATCTGTGATTTTCAAAAGTTGACTGAATTTCCATTCCTGTTCTGTCTTTCAACTGGATGAAGCAGCCGCTTGAGATTGGATTTTGACTGACTTGTGGGCAGAATCTTGCAAAGGTGTCTTCTGAGAAATTGTAACCCTTTGAATCTATTTTTCAACAGTATAAGGTTTATAAATTTTGGACTTAAGAACCTTGAGATATGATTTTTGAAATAGCGTCATGCAAAACTGAGAAAAATTCTATTTTCTTAAAACTGTCCTTACTTTCACTTCCAACTTCAAGTTGGAGTTGTTGAACCATTTTGAGCTTAATTTTTCTTTTGGAATAATGTGACTTGGCATAGTGGATCTCATGGCACTTTATAAATGTGATTTTAGGACGTGGAGGTGAGGTCAGAAGTGCACATGAGGCGAACACTTGAACTTGTACCTTGGTGAGTGTCAAGTGCATGTTTCTTGATATTTTGATTTGAATGATACCATGTGTTATGTGTTGAATTCTGAATTTGATGAGGCGAGGATTTACTTTATCGCACACGTCCTCCCCTTCTTGAATGATCTTGTACTCACTTGAATTTGATTGACCTGTACTTGTGTTTGTGCTTATGGTTGACTTGTAAGTGCTGAGCAGCAGCATGTACCACACTCAATCCGAATGGGAGGTGCCTCTCATCCCGTCTCAGTATTTTTATCTTCATTAAATCGATTGGAGAGTTATCTCGTCGACCATAATTGTTCTTTCTTGGGTATACTCGAGAATTATCACCAATATTTCTATTTGGCGTTCGGGACCGGTAGGGGGGGGAAAATGTGGATGGGTATTCGTGTCAAGTGAATTCTACGGACTTGTTATTTGCGTGGTTGATGGAGTATCAACAAAAGAAAATGATATCCAAGATCATGAAATGGCAAGCTTATAGATTAGCTCATAAGAACTCTTGTATCCTTTTAATGAACATGTTTTAGTCCTTTTGTGGCTTTACGTGGAACTATTGTTGTTATTCGATGCATGTGTCACTTGAGTTAAATGATGGTACTTGTTTTACTTGCTTGCTTGTTTCTTGGCCTCACTAAGCGTTAACTCATTCCTTTTAGTTTGTTTTCCTTAGCAGGCGTTGGCAACGTGGAAGTGGGGAAATAGACAGTTCGAGAGTTGACATCTAGTTTTAAGTATTGCGTATTGTGGGTTGCGTACCTTGCTTTGGTCCCGTTGTCTCATATTTATAGTCCCTAGTAGTTATTTCCTTGTAGGAATATGAGCCCTACTAGGCTACTAAGAGTGGACTTCCTTTTTGCACTCTACCTCTAGCCTTATCCCGAAAGGCCAGGGATTATCGGCCTGTTCGTCCCATCTCGCGGGGAGGCGAGGGGGTCACGCTCGAACTGGCTTCCCTGTCAGCCCGAACAGGCTCGTCCGAACTGACGCGTGTCCATGGCGGATTGGCTCCTCCACAATAGCCCCCTTTGAAGACTAGAGTCATCGAATGGTCGCATGAATCTGGTCCTAGTTCAGGGGGACATATCAGTTCGGCTACACGCGTTCATGAGCGCCGAACAGAATCGACTGAACTGGACGCTTCTTCTCAAGTGGTTGAAGCTCTGAAGAAGCAACTGGCTCAAATTCATACAAATCTTAAGCTGGTGACCTGCAAAGAATATCATGCTGTCCGCTCAACTGGAGACCGAACAGAGGATGTTGGCCGAACTAAAGAGTCGGCAGGTCATTACTCAAATAGAGGTCGAACAGAAGAAGTTCGCCGAACAGAAGAAGTTCGCCGAACTGAAAATTTCTTCTCCCTCTAGAGGTCGAACAGAAAAATTCAATCCTTTCTGTTCATTTGGACGCTGAACAGAAGAAGTTCTATCCTCTCTGTTCATTTGGAGGCCGAACAGAAAAAGTTCTTCCTTCTCTGGTTGGAGGCCGAACAGAAGAGATTCTCCCCTCTTTGCTTAGAGGCCGAACAAAAAAAGTTCTATCCTCTCTGCTCAGTTGGAGGTCGAACAGAAAAGGTTGGCCGAACTGAAGAGTCTTCAGTCGGCAGGTCATTACTCAACTAGAGGCCGAACAGAAGAGGTTGGCCGAACTGAAAATTCTACTCTCTCTGGAGGCCAAACAGAAAAATTCTATCCTTTCTGTTCATTTGGAGGCCGAACAGAAGAAGTTCTCCCCTCTCTGCTTGGAGGCCGAACAGAAGAAGGTCTATCCTCTCTGTTCATTTGGAGGTCGAACATAAGAAGTTCTATCCTCGCCGAACAGAAGAAGTTCTATCATCTCTATTTATTTGGAGGCCGAACAAAAGAAGTTCTATCATCTCTGCTCAGTTGGAGGCCAAACAGAAGAGGTTGGCCGAATTGAAGAGTCTTCAGTCGGCAGGTCATTACTCAACGAACAGAAGAGGTTGGCCGAACTGAAAAATTCTACTCTTTCTGGAGGCCGAACAGAAAAATTCTGTCCTTTCTGTTCATTTGGAGGCCGAACAAAAGAAGTTCTCCCCTCTCTGCTTCGAGGCCAAACAGAAGAAGTTCTATCCTCTCTGCTCAGTTGGAGGTTGAACAGAAGAGGTTGGCCGAACTGAAGAGTCTTCAGTCGGCAGGTCATTACTCAACTAGAGACCGAACAGAAGAGGCTGCCGAACTGAAAATTTCTACTCTCTCTGGAGGCCGAACAAAAAAATTCTATCCTTTCTATCCTCGCCGAACAGAAGAAGTTCTTCCCTCTCTGCTTAGAGGCCGAACAGAAGAAGTTCTATCCTCTCTGTTCATTTGGAGGCCGAACAGAAGAAGTTCTCCTCTCTCTGCTTGGAGGCCGAATAGAAGAGGTTGGCCGAACTAATGAGTCTCCAGTTGGCAGGTCATTACTCAACGAACAGAAGAGGTTGGCCGAACTGAAAAATTCTATTCTCTCTGGAGATCGAACAGAAAAATTCTATCCTTTCTGTTCATTTGGAGGCCGAACAGATGAAGTTCTCCCCTCTCCGCTTGGAGGCTGAACAGAAGAAGTTCTATCCTCTCTACTCAGTTGGAGGCCGAACAGAAGAAGTTCTCCCCTCTCTGCTTGGAGGTCGAACAGAAGAAGGTCTATCCTCTCTGTTCATTTGGAGGCCGAACAGAAAAAGTTCTTCCTTTGCTGCTTGGAGGCCGAGCAGAAGAAGTTCTATCCTCTTTGCTCACTCTTCAAGCGGTTAGCTTCTTCTGCATTAGCTCTCTTGTGAGCTCAAACTAGCATTTCCCGAACAGACTTAGGAGGTTTTTCCACAAATTCGGTATACAATTTTTGCAGGCGAACCCGTTAATGAAAGCTGCCATAACCACCTTGTCATCTCGATCGCGAACATGGAGAGATTCGTTGTTAAATCGTACCATGTACTCCAACAACGATTCCTCTGGTCTTTGCCGAACTGCCATCAGATGAGCAGTGTTCTTGGAGAAGGCTCAGGCCGAAACGAATTGAGCTGTGAACATGCACGCGAGCTGTCGAAAGGATCGAATCGATCGGGGGTAGCCCCTGAAACCATTGACGCGCCCTTCCTTCCAGGAACATGGGGAAGGTTTTACATCTGACTGCATCAGCAGCCGTTTCTAGTCGCATGTGGGTCAAGAATGCAAACAGATGGTCTTCCGGATCTGCGGTCGCGTCGTAGGGTTTCATACTCGGTATTTTAAACTTAGCAGGTAGAGAGTAATTCTCGATGTCCGGTACGAAAGGAAAGGAACAATACCTGTCCTCCTCTGGGTCTAACAGTAGTCCAGTTCATCCTATATAGGATACTCTTCTCTCCTCAGACAGTTCTCCCTCCGAAGGATCCCCTGAAAAGACTCAAGGCGGTCAGTTCGGGAGTTCTTATGAGAAGACTCCAGGATTTCCATCTGGTCGTGAGAGGACTCCCTCCGTGCTCGTTTTCGTCGAGGGCAGGGGCTCCCAGTTCTAGACTCCGGGCTTTGGCCTCCTGGTCATGATGATTTTCGGTCCGACCCTTCAGGTAGTTCATGATTGCTTCAAAGGTAGGCAGATTCTCCGCCACCGCTTGCACTAGCCGTTCAGGTGGGATTCGCGAGAGCTCCATTCCCTCCTCACCATGAGTTGGCCCCTGGTGAGGATTTTGAGGATCCCTTCGCTCGTTCCTTTTTGATTCCTCGGCATTCTTTCGAGATCGGGTCCTCAGTATGTTTCGTAAAGAAAGAATTGTGTTTCCCACAGACGGTGCCAATTGATGCGGCTGCCGAGAGCGCGATCCGAAAAAAGCACCAAGGGTAGTCTCGAACTGAGGAGGATTGGACTGAGCACAGCTGATTGATCCCAAACTGACCTGAAAAGGGATGAACAGCGGGCCTAGCTCCCCGTTGTGACTCCGATGGTCTAGTCAGTTATGGCTACGAATAAGGAAGTACTGGAGAGAGAGTAATAGCATTGCGTATTGTGGGTTGCGTACCTTGCTTTGGTCCCGTTGTCTCGTATTTATAAAGTCCCTAGTAGTTATTTCCTTGTAGGAATATGAGCCCTACTAGGCTACTAGGAGTGGACTCCTTTTTGGACTCTACCTCTTGCCTTATCCCGAAAGGCCAGGGATTATCGGCCCGTTCGGCCCATCTCGCGGGGAGGCTCGGGGGTCACGCCCGAACTGGCTTCCCTGTCAGCTTGAATAGGCTCGTCTGAACTGACGCGTGTCCATGGCGGATTGGCTCCTCCACAATCATCTTATCAAACATCAATGTAACTATATTTTATATTGCTGCATCATAGTAAATAATATTCACTACTTCCCTGTACTGGTCTATACATATTAATAGTGTCCCATCTATTAATGTTGTGATTAGAGATCTTGAAGAATAAACCTTAGTTAAATGTATCATAAAACTTATGATTATATTTTACCTAGGCATATGCTTATTTTAGGGACTTTATTTATTTAATTGAAATAATAGTACAACTAATAAGATAAAATGCCATCCATTGAACGTAAATAGTTAAAGTAAATATACAAAATCCTAGACTTTAGGGTATACATACTAACAATCTTCCACTTGCATCAAAACCAAATGCTTCCATATGACTATCATGTTTGTTTTTGAGAAAGTGTGAGGACTCATGTTTTATTTCTTAAAATAGTCATTTTTATAATTATTTGCCCTAAAATTAGTTAATTGTATTTTAGTTGCATGAATTGTCCTCAAATTTTGCTTTATCGCGCGCAAGTCGGAATGACTAAGTGGAGAGTTGAGATATTAATATTAAACTAGTAAGAGTGAGTAATTACAGTGTTAGAGAATTACATTGGAGGATTAGTGCATGAGTGTATCAAACAAGAGAGAAAGTGGTAGTGCACGACACTATTTCGACAACTATTCAAAGTTGACTTTTTGCACCCAACTTAAAGCAACTTTCCTTCATTCTTCCCTCACAAGCTAAATACTCAAACCCTCATCTTTCTCCTCTCCATTCAGCCGACCAACCAAGAAAGAAAGGAAAGAAAATCTCCATTTCCTTTAGCTTCCATTTTGTCTACAAATCATCATCCAACTTTCTAGTTTCTTAGAGATTCATCCTAGCTTGGAGTAAGAAGCAATCTTGTGGAATTTCTTGGAGGAAATTTGGTGGAAAAATCTGGTTTCATCTAGGGTTTAGGAGGTAACCTTTCATCTCCTTTAATCTTTCCATTTATTCAAAGATTAGTGGCTAGTTTCATGGGTTTACAACCCTAAGCAAGAAAATAAGTTAGGGGACTTGAGGAAACCATTTATTTCGCTTTAAATCATAGGCTAGCGGACTTGATGAGACTTCTAGGTAGCTGACTTGAGGCTTGATTGTTTGGTTGTGGTTGTGATGCGGTTGAGCACGAGGCCCATGGTGCTCAAGTAGACCCTGTGAAGGTGCCCCAAGCCCCAGTGACACGAGCACGAGCTAAGAGATTCAAGGAGTCGCTTCAAGCCTTGGTTCATGCCGTCCAAGCCCAAGAGAAACCGCGCATTGAAGGGATTGAGCTGGAAGATCCTTGCAAGACTACTAAAGTGTTGCTTACAATTGAAGATGCAAGTGTTTAAGCTCCAAACGGCGGATTGGGCCGCAGTTAAGTAGCTCACGTTGAGCCTAGTGCCGGCCATGTGGGTCTTAGGTCCGATAGTACTTTAGTTAGTTAATTAGTTAGTCAATCGGGTCTTCGACCTCCACTGAGCTGTTCGAGGGTCTCGCTTAATATTTTCCAAGTAAGAGAACAAGGGCTGGCCGAAATTCACTTAATATTTTCCAAGCTTTATTAGGTCTTAGTCTAGGTTATAAATAACCTCAAGTCATTGTTTACATTGGGTTTTTGATAATTCAATAAAAAATTTCCAGAATTTCATCCATTCTTGTGGCAAATTCCCTTAGCTTGTGAAAGCTAGTTTGAGCATCCTAGAATTGATCCTAGGTTGTTTCTTGACTTATCAATCAAGCAAACACACTTGATTGTGGCATCCTCTACCGTTGAATTCGTTCTTGAGTGGTCCAAGTTTGGGTTCAACTCCGTCAATTCCGCAACGTGTCCTCTAAGATCCTAAGTTTACTTCCGCGCTCACATCAGGTTGTTTATGTGATATATAGCTTGATTACGGTTAGAAAGTGGAGAGAAATCGAAGGAAAGTTGTGAAGGCAAGCTGGCCGAAAATTCTGTCCATGATGTCCTGTCTTTATTTCAAAATTTTGATGCTTGGTTGGCTGTGAAATTGATGGATATATGTTTTATATTGTGTGTACAAAGTGCCTTTCAAAAATCGTATCGAATGGTTGCACAAAACTTGAGTTTTGGTAAAGATTCAAATTTGGAAAAACGTATAGTAGGGTACCCGGACAGTAGTCCTTTGTCCAACATAACTTTTTGTACAAAAGCCAAAATTGAGTGCCGTTAGTGGATTCAAAACTAGACATTCATAGCTTTCCAACGGTATAAAAATCCCCTGCTAGTTCATTTTGAATGATCCGTAGAGAGTTGGCAAAGTCGGCTGTTCTATTTTGACTGGCTGTTTGAATGAAACTGGGAAGCTGCATCTTGTGGCTCAATTTTGTCCCACTTGTGAAATGATTTTCAAAATGATATCTTCTGATAAATTGTAGCATTTGGAACCTAGTTTCCAACGCCATCAACCATTCTCAATTTAAAGTTGTATAGAGTTAGATATGGCTTGATTTCGAGAACGCGACAAAGCTGGAAACTGGAAACTTTTCCCTTCCTTGCTGACCGAATGGTCAAATCTGTTTTGGGATGTTATATTTTGAAAATTTTAGTGTCATTTAACCATCAATTGCTTATTAAATGTTTTTAGAATCTTTGTTTAAAAATGGAGCGAATTGGGGCTAATTTCATCGGACAAAACTTTTGGAAAAGAAAAAGAAATAGGATGGCAGATTCACTTTGAAAGATTTCATGAACTTTGATCATTTTGTTAACTGCATTCCCGTGCGAATTTTTATCTAAATTTTGATAGAGAGGTATTCCATAAATGGAGGTTTAATTGTACCAAATTTGGCATAATTTCAATACCATTTCGATATCTAAATGATGCCCCAAAGATTGCTCTTCAAATCTGGAAATTCACTGATCAGGTCGTGAAAATCAACCGACTTTAAGCTGTTATATCTTGTTGCTAAAAACTCTAAATTTTTTTTGTTTGTTGTGTTTGAAACTTTGTTTGGGACTCTTATTGTGTTATAAATTTCAGAGACTGATTTACTTTCTGTGAATTTTTCCGAATTTCCAAATATTGCCGAAAACCAAGACTGGTTCTGTCTTGCTTGCTTAAATCAGCAACTTTGAGCTGAAAAATGAATGCTTTCCGTTTAGAATCTTGGAAAAGTATATTATAGGAACTTTTAATACTTTGAATCTAGTTTCCAACGGTATAAAGTTTTCCATTTTTGGACATACGAAACTCAAGATCTGATTTTACCAATTTGTCGCGCAAAGCTGAAATTTTCTGATTTCTTAAGAGTTGAACTTTTAAGAACTTGTCACATTCTTTTGATATTGATAGTTTATTTTAAAACTGATTTCATGGAGGATACAAGTTTCCTTGGTGACTTTAAATCCTCACTTTTGGATCTTGAATTTCATTAGAGTGAAACTCTTTTAAAACATTGTCTTAATTTTAAGCGTGTATACATTCTTCCTTAATTGATAAGGAATTGTGAATGTATGAGAGTGATTGTTGGTCGTTTTTCTTCAGGCGCTCAAGAGGGTCTTGAGGAGAATTTCGGGGCGAACAACTAAAGACTTTACTTGCTCACTTACCTTGATTTGGTGAGTGTCAAGTGCATGATTTGTTGCCTAATACTTGCAATACTTCTTGTTGAATATGTGAATTATACTTTTCGAGACGAGTGTGTACTTCATCGCACTCGCTCTCTTTTACTTGATTAGATACTAGACTTGCTCATACTTGAAATTATACTTGGGTTTGACTTTTGTTGATTGGAGTGAATCTCATCGACTTATATTTGAAATTGTCGATTGGAGCGTTGTCTCATCGACCATTCTTACTTGTGGGGGACGCCCAAACTCATTGGCTAACTTTGCGAATCGAGCCAGCATGGGTTTGGTCGAGAAGCTTAGTAAACCATAAGCAAACATGAAGCTTGATCTATTGGAGAGATCTTGCTTGGCATACTCGCGTAGTATTGCCACAACATACTCGAGTAATATCAAAACCTTGACGAGCGGGTCCGGTGTAGGGGGTGTAACGGTGAACGGGATCTGGGGAAAATGGAGTTCCTACAGATTTGATACTTACTTGGTTGACGGAGTGTCAACATGGAATTTGATCAAGACCTTGACCCTGCTACGTGGAATTTAGCTCCTGAGAGCTACAGTATCCTTGAATTGTTTCTGTTTACTTTCCTTACTTGAAATGTCAATTACTTGCAAATTTCTAGTTAGTAATATCTCAATTTTCTTCCATGCTCTTCTACTTGCTCTATTACGTGCTTGCATGATTTTCTTGGCCTCACTGAGCGTTAGTTCACCCCATTAGTTTGTTTTCCTTAACAGGAGCTCAGGGTGGATAGAATTTTAGAAGAAGCCGACTAGATTACTTTTGATTAGAATCTGGAAATGTAATTGATTAGTCGACTTCTAGTGATTGTATTTGTCGAAAGTTGATGTACTTTTGGTGACTTATGATGTAAGATTTGAATATTCCATTAAGGAAGCGACTTTTCTTCATTTCGACTTTTATTATTTTGGTCGTTTTCCTTTAAGTTTAAACTTGACTTGTATCGAGTCCTGGCGAGAGCTGGGCAGGCGTTCCGCGGATACCCTTTGGTTCGCCTTAGGGAGAAGTGGGGGCGTCACAGAAAGACCTTAAGTGATTGGATGAAATATATTGTTATCTATGGGAACTCACTCTATTTTACTTCTTAATTTGCTAGTGATTTCTCAAATCAAATGGTAGCACCTTAACAAGATTTTTGATCAATGATGAGATCTTGGTTTATTTGCTTCAACAAACCCTCCATAATTACTACAAAATATTGGACTTTTCGTGGAGTGAACCAATTTAAGTTCAACGGTGAACTCTATTGATCCTCTACTACTTTTTAAGTAGAAAATTATTAAGATATTGCTATAGAATCTTTAGTTGTGTCTTGTTAGAAACTTCTTTAACACATAACTCTGTATTATTTGTAAAAGCATAATCACTTGAATTTTGCAATGTATCATTACAACTATATTCTCAAAGTTTCAATTTTAATCATGCAAAAATCAAGAATTCAACCCCTAATTCTGTTGAACATTCAATGAATTTTCTTGATACTATTCACCCAATTTCTCTTACTAGGATCCACTATCCCCCTAGGATCCACAACCCATAATACTTAGAGCCAAGAATACATCGTACTTTAGTATATTAAAAGGATTATTCTATAAAATATAGAAAAGTACCCCTTCATAAACCATTCATACTAAACATCTTTAGTATCTTGTCTATGTACTTTTGAAAGGCAAGCGATCATAATCCATCTAAAATAGATCTTAATCTTAAAGAGTTGATCACCTTTCCTTAATCTCACGGAGAAATTCTTGAATGGCTATCCCCATAAATATGGACCATAAATATATGTTTTCATGATTAATATGTCATGTACACTTAAAACAAAGAAATTATAAGCTCCCACTAAATCATACATTTATACAAGACCCATACACATTTTTGATACAATCAAATTGTTTGATTGTCTTGTCAAAGTGGATAATGCAACTTTCAGAGGCTTGCTTATTGGCAATGCAAGATGTAATAACCTTTGGATTGTGTCATGAACATAATCATTTGTTGTTTCCATTTAAAGAAAGTGGTTCTCACATCTTCTTTCTAACAATAGCACAATGATAAAGTACATCTAAAAGGATTTAAGCACGTCAATTAGCTAGAAGGTTTCTTTAAAGATAACCATTTATAAATAGTAGTAACCTTTAAACTAATGAAGTTTGGTAAGTAACAATTTTACCTTCCATACTAAACTTTATTCTAAAAACTCACACTCAATAGGCTTTTAAACCTTTAGGTAGATTGATTAACCTCTTGTTTAATAAGGTCTTTTATCAAATATGGAACCCTTTTTAGATTTTATGATTTCTTAACCATTTCCAAAGCCATGGTTATTTAAAATCTTTTCATAAGCCACTAGGGTGTTATTTTCCTTCATGATCAAATGTCATGTCTCTCCATAAGAAATTTATATTTCTTAAAAGCTAGATATACCTTACTAGACATATGAAAACATTCTATACTTTGAGCTTTCGACTACGCCTCACCTCCATGATTTGCAAGCTCTAATTCCATCATTTGTTCAATAGCCACTTATCATACTTAGACTTCATCAAGTTCTAAGTTCCATTAAACTCCCACTATCTTTGTTTAAAATAGTAGTAGTAAACAAGAGTTTTAAAAAGTAACTTCTTGTTTTGCAAGAGGACTCCACAAGATGAAGTTAATAGGATCTTTTAACTACAAGTTGTCCAATTACTTAACTTGTTCCATATCTCATATGGTACAATTTGAACATTCTTAGATTAAACATGACTTAGCATATAGTATTTGTGTGACAGCCCCACCTCCACCTAGGGTAAACCCAAGGGTTTGGTGGACCGTCTGCCCAACTCTCGCCAGGACTCATGCACTCACTCGAACCAAATCACGATTTTCAAGCCAAACAATTTCTTAAAACCAAGAAAGTACTTGAATAACAACAGCCACAATCCTTAGGCAATAGCGTTAACTATTACAACCATAATATTTCAAATACAAATGAAATCTACACTTCCAAATGTCCAAAAGTCGCTCAGGGAGTCACACTAACTCTAGACAAAAGTTGGCTAGTCTAGCGCCTCCAATTCTTCACTTCAAATTCCTGTTAAGGAATAACAACTTAATGGGATGAGCGGACGCTCAATGAGGCCAAGATATCAAGCAAGCAAGTAGAACAAGTACCATAATTCAACTCAAGTAGCATGTGACAGCCCCATCTCCCCCTAGGGCGTACCCTAAACGTTAGCGAACTGCCTACCCAACTCTCGCCAAGACTACTAAGTCGAACACACGATGGCTAAACCATTCCGAGCGATAACACTTCGATCAAACACTTCAACGAAAACGAAGAACGAAGAACAAAAACGAAAATGAAAAAACGAAAAGGGCTGCGACCACATCACAATCGGCCAAGACCCGATTGGCCGGATATCCGGCCGGATTCAAGGCAGTGAGCAACCCCATTTTTTTTCGATTTCCCCTGCTAATCAGGCCAAGAACTGGCCGAATATACGGCCGGATTCCCTGAACAGTTTTGCCGCCAATTTTTTTTCACATCCCAACAAATATGCCGAAGAGACATGATTAACTGTGATGCCCCCACTTTTCCCTAAGGCGGACCAAAGGGTATCGGCGGGACGTCTGCCCAACTCTCGCCAGGACTCAGTACAATTCCAGTTCAAACTTAAGGATAACAACTAATAACGAAGTCGAAATAAAGACAAGAAGTCATCTCCATACATGAATATTCAATCTTACATCACAAGTTTCAAAATACAACCACTTTCCCAAAATACACAACTTTCAAAAGATGTCTAGTCCAGTACATTTAAACCCTAATCAAAAGTGCCTCAAGTCGGCTTCTCCAAAACTCTTTCCATCTCGGCCCCTGCTAAGGAAAACAAATCTAATGGGATGAGCTAACGCTTAGTGAGGCCAAGAAAACATGCAAAACACATAGTTCAAGTAGCAATGGCATTTAAGCAAGAATTAAAGCTGTAACATTCAAGCAATTCACAATTTTCAATTAAACACATTCAATGAGGATACATGAGCTCTCAGGAGCTAAGTTCCACTTGCTTCGCCAAACCTCGATCGAATACCTTCCAGCGATGACACTCCGTCAACCGGGTCGGCATTTAAGTCCGTAGAACTCCACTTACTTCACAGTTCCGTCCACCATACACCGCACCGGGCCCGCACTTCAATAAAAGGCACTACTACGCGAGTAGGCCAAGCAAGATCTCTCAATAGATCAAGTTTACAGTTATCTCATGGTTCAACAAGCTTCTCGACCAAGCCCTTGCTGGCTTGAGTCGTAAGGTCGGCCAATTGAGATTTGGGCGTCCCCACAGTTCAGTTATAAGTCGAGGAGATTCACTCCAACGACGTGTAGTCAATCAGTTGCAATTCAGTCAATCAATTTCAATTCAGTCGTACAATCAGTTGAAAGAAAACGAGTGTGATAAAGTACACACTCGACTCAACAGTCATAAACCATTCAGTCCATAAGCAGCAATTCACATAATTGCAACAAATCATGCACTTGACACTCACCAATCAAAATAGGGAGTAAGTGCTCAAACAACTTTTAGGTGTCCGCTTCGAGATCCTCTTGAAGGTCCCCTTGAGTGCTTGAGCAAATAATAATTGACTATCACACACTATAACTTATAAACCCCTGGTTAACAAGGAAGATTGTATCCTTGTACAATACTAAGAAATATCATAAAAGAGAGCCTTAATTACTCGTAAATCGAGACTCAAAAGTGGGTTTAGTAACACAAGGAAAATTGATTTCCTTCATGAAATCAAGTTTAAAATGGTCAATCGATATCAAAGGATAGGGAAGAGTTTCCAAAAACTCATTTCCCATCGAGTCGGAAAATTTCAGTTTTGCATGTCAAACTTAGAAAAATCAGAACTTACACTCAGTAAGTCCAAAATTGGAAAACTTTATATTGTTGGAATCTAGTTTCAAAGTACTAAAAGTTCCTAGAAGACACCTTTCCAAGATTCTAAACGTAAGACATTCAAATTTCAGCTCAAAGTGGCTGACTTGAGCATACAAGACAGTTTCGATCATGTTTTTCGGCAAACTTTGGAAATTTGGTAAAATTCACAGGAAGTGAACTAGCCTCTAAAATTTGCACCACAAAGAGAATTTCAATCAAGGTTTCAAACACAACAAATAGAACTAAATTCTAAGTTTTGAGCGTCAATATATGGTAGCTCAAAATTGGTAAATTTTCACTACTAAACAGTGAATTTTCCAGATTTGAAAGTAAACTTTGGGGCATCATTTATATAACGAAATGGTCTTAGAATGACACCAAATTTAGTACAATTAAACTCCCATATGAGGGATATTCCTCTATCAAATTTCATGTAAAAACACGTACGGGAAGGTAGTTAACAAAACTACCAAAGTTCAAGAAATTTCCAAGACAAATCTGTCTTGTTTTCTTTCCCTTTTCAAACACTTTGCACCATGAAATCAGTCCCATTTTGGTTCATTTGTGAAACCAAGGTCCAAGAAACATTTCATAACCAATTGATAGTTGGTTGACATCAAAATTTCAAAATAAAACCTCTCACAAGCAACCAAATCAGTCGGCCAGCCAAAAGAAGTTTCCAGTTTTGTCGTAGTTTGGAAATAGAACCATATCTCACTCAATACAACTTGGAATTGAGAATAGTTGGTAGAGTTGGAAACTAGAATCATAAGGCTACATTTCATCAGAACAAATAGGTTTCAAAATCAATTCCTAAGTGAGAGAAAATAGAGCCACAAAATGCAACTTCTACCTTCCTCTCGGATAGGCCAACAGAACAGAGCAGTAACTTTGCCGACTCACTACGGCTCACTCATTTCGAACTAGACAGTGAATTTTATACCGTTGGAAAGCTACAAATGTCTAGTTTCAGATTCCATAAACAGCACTTGATTTTGACATCTGTACGAAAAGATATGTTCGATCAAAGGGACACTGTTCAAGCTGTCCGAACACATTTTCCAGGTTTCTTCACATTTCGAAATTTCAAGTTTTACTCAACCAATTCAAATTATTTTTGGTAGAAACTTTCTACACACCATATACAACATATATACATCAGTTTCACAGTCATTTGAGTATCAAAAATTTGAAATAAAGGCACGGCAAAAATAGGACAGATTCGGCCATCACCCAAATGCAATCTTCCTTCGATTTTTCCGTCGTTTCTAACCATAATCTTTTCATCTACACACATAACAATCACATTCAAGCATTTACACCTCAAACCCGCTATCTAGAGGTCACCACAAGACCGCTAGCCTAACATTTAAAAGCAAGAAAGTAAACTCCTCAAGTCCGCTAGCCTAATCCATGTGTAGGGTTCAAACCCTTGCAATAACAACCATAAATCTTGAATCAAATGAAGAGATGAGATGAGTTGTTTGTTACCTCCTTAGCTCTTGAAGAACCAAAATTTTTCTCCACTAAAACTCCCAAGAATCACCACAAGATGAAGTCCTCCACCAAGATTAAGTAAATCTCCACGTAGTTAGAAGATTGGTTGGTGTTTTGGTGCAAGATTTGAGCAAGACAAGAAGAGGTTTTCTTTCCTTCTTTTCCTTTGGAGGTTCGGCCAAGCTTGAGGAGAGGAGAGAGAGAGTATGGCTGATGAATGAAGCTTCCCTTGGAAGCTTAAGTGTTTTGTGGTTATAATTTGTACAAAAGTCAACTATCCATAGTACTCGCGCGCGCACGTTTCGTATCCGTTTTCTCTCGGGTTTGTTTCACTTGTGCACTAAACCTCCAATGTAATTCCTTTAATACTATAATTATTCACTCTTAGTTGTCTAGTATTAGTGTGAGAACCCGTAAATTTTCTTTATTTCTAGGCTTTAAATTATTTATTTGCACCCTTTTCCACATTTTCTTTATTTTATAAATTTCCTGGACATTTTTATGAGTAAATAGGGTTTTAAAAATATTTTTCTAGTATAGGTCAATTTACGAGATTTTTGGAGTGAATAGTGGACGTGGGACCCGCTAGTGCGTTAAGTGAGAGAAATTCGACCGATTAGGTCAAGTTTTGCGTACAGGGATTAAATTACTAGGTGTTAGTAGGTGATTAGAGGTTACCTAGATGAATTAACCATGGTGAGACAAGATGATAGGAATGAAGTTAAAAAGGTGCCACGTGTCGCGGCGGGATTGGTCAAGACTTGCCTAACTTTTATCACCTTTACCAAAAGCTAATTTTGACCCAATTCTTTCCCATTTTCACCCCCTCTTGGCCGAACTTCATAGAGAGAAAAGAAGAAAGAGCCTTCAACTTTTGATCTTCCATTTCTTGCTTAATCTTACAAATTAACCACTTGAATCTCAAAGTACTCCATAAAAACTACTTGCATAGAAGGATTGAAGCTCTTGGTGGAGTTGTTTTGGGGACTAAGGCCTTAAGCTACCACCTTTGTTGAGGATTTGAGGTACCTTGCTTGGAAACTTGACTTTTACTACTCTTAATGTCAAATTAGTGGCCTATGGTGGATTAGTAGTTAGATTTATGGATGAATTTATGGTTTAATTGAAAGTTGAGTAAATTTCTGATTTATTGGGAATTTTTCTGCTTTATATAATAAATGTTAGTTAGCCTTGGATTGAAGGTTTAGTATTGAGCCAATTGGAGCTCTTTATGTGAATTGTGATTAATTGTGGAAAATTTCAGCTTTGAACAAAAATTTCGGTTTTAGGGTTTTGGAAATTGGGGCTTTTCTATAATTGATGATTGGAATGGCAATTGGCTTGGAATGAAGGTTATTGAGTAGCCTATGAGTGAATTGTAGTAATTGTGGTTGAATTGGATGGGATTTGATGTTTGTTTGTAGGATGGAAAAGCTGGAATTTAAGGGAAGTGCTGTCAAAATTTCCGCAGGAATTCCTGAGCAGTCTCGGGAAATCTGTTATAACTCGATGTAGGAATATCGGAATTAAGTTCCGTTTGTTGCATTTTAAAATAGACTCCTAGGGCTACAAACCGTGAAAATTTCAGACCCTAGTTCTGTCTGTGTGATTTATGGTGATTTTCCAAAGTTGACTGAAATTACATACCTGTTCTGTCTTGGACTGGACGATGCTGCGACTTGAGGCTAGAATTTAACTAACTTGTGATTCGAATCTTGTAAACATGTCTTCTAAGTAATTGTACCCCTTTGAGTGTATTTTCCGACGGTACAAATTTTATCAATTTTGGACTTAAGATTTGTGAGATATGATTTTTCCAATGAGGGTGCGCAAAACTGGAAAATCCTGTTTTCCTAGAATTATTCTTACTTTCCTTTTACCTCTTAGGTTTGAGAGTTTGTTACACCTTTAGCCTTAAAATCGAAGTATTTTCCATTTTAAAGCTATAATTGAACTTTACTTGCGTGAATCATGAAAGAGACGTTTGACTCGTATCCGAGTATCAATGGTAGTTTCTTGCTTCTTGTAGGTCGGGTTGGTGATCCCGGACAACCGTCGGGCGAGAAATTGTGATTTGCTTGCTTAAGTGGTGAGTGTACTATGCATGGCTTGTGTTTACTTGGTTGTGTACTTGGATCCTTGAATTGGATAACTGTGATTATGTGCTTGAGGCGAGAGTGTACTTTATCGCTCTCGTTCTCTTATGTGTATAATTGATTACTGGATATGTGTGAATTGAACTGAATACTTGTGAATTGGATTCATGTCTGGCTTCATGTCGTTTTGGGTATGAGCCCTACGACTTTACTGTGATAACTGAGCTCAAGCCTTAATGGCCGTTTATCGAGTCGAGCCGGTAAGGGCCGGTCGATTAGGTAACGTGCCGTGAGGTCACTGTGTGTCGAGTGGAGCGTTTGCTCCTCGACTTGTGGTATACTCGAGTATTACCCCTGATTACTGTGAGGTGTTCGGGCCCGGTAGGGGAATGTATGGTGGAAGGTATTGGGAGTAAAGTGGTGATCTACGGTCGTACGTGTCCGTTGGACGTTGACGGAGTGTCAACGGGAAGTGATCAAGTGTCGCAAAAGGAAATTGGCTCCCGAGAGCCACCCGTATCCTTTCACTTGTGAAACTAGTTTGGTATTCTTCCTATGTGTGTTATTTGAGTATGATCGAGCATGGCTATTTGTGCGCTTTGAATGCATGAATTTTAGTACCTCATTGGGCGAAAGCTCACACTCGTACTTTTGTTTTCCTTACAGGGCATGTTATTGGGAACCATGAGTTTTGGTGAAACGAGTAGAGCTTATTAGGCATTCTTTTGCATCTTGTATAGCTCCTCGACTTTTAGGAACCCTAATGTGGGACTTGAACATTTCATTTTGAATTGGAAAACCCTAGAGCGGGTTATGTGTATATATTTTCTCATGTATATATGATGTACTTTCTTGGAAATGTACTTGTCTATGCTTAATTAAAGTTTAGCCGTGTTTGGGACGCGTTCGTTCCGTTTTTTTTTCCGTTTTCGTTTTGCGCGCTTGTTGTCAAACTTACTTGTTGGTATACCTCCCGAAATGTTTATATTTGCGTGTATGTGACCGTTAGCAGTCCTGGCGAGAGCTGGGCAGGCAGTTCGCTAACCCTTAGGGTACGCCCTAGGGGGAGGTGGGGCTGTCACAGGTGGTATCAGAGCCTAGGTTAGAAACAACTTGGGCAAGTTAGAAACTTTGTTTTAGTACCTTTTGGCATGGTGTTAGGGCGCCATTAAGTGTGATTGCTCCGTCTAAGGTTTAAATTGTAACTCGTTTTGTAGGTTATGGCTGGATCGAGCCCCGAGGGCGGAGGTGTGCCACCTCAGAGACGTTTTCGTGTTGTGGACTACCAGGAGAGACCTGGAGGACCCATTCGCCGTTGGAGTGCCGCTAGTCGGACTCGCCGATGTACCCGATGCCAGAACTACTCGTATATAGATCGAGTAGTCATAGCCGTCCTTGATGAGCGTAGGAGGCTTAGGCGAGCCACCGCTAGGGACCAAACTGAGATGGCACGATTAAGGGGAATTATGCGCATGCAAGCGGACCGAATCCGCGAGCTTGAGGCCGACGTAGTTGAGGAGCAAGAGCGAACCGACGCTCTTAGGGGACAATTGCAAGTAGCCACCGACCGACTCACGAGGGTGACTAGGGTAGTGCGAGATAGGTCGGGAGGCATCATTAACGAGTGCGAGGCGCTCGTCCGAGGTGTGATCGGCGCTAATAGGCAAGTGGAGGCGTCCAGTACTAGTACACCTGATGAGGGGAGCACGCCTAACTCTAGTAGTGGGGGAGAGTCCGTGTGCTCCGTGGGGAACTAGGCTAGGGCTCCTTTGAGCCGTGTTTTGGATCCCATGTGGGGACTAGCTAGGGGAAAGCTACTCGTTAGCTACTTTTGTGTTTTGACCTAGCTTTGTATATGTACTTTTGATTGACCCCGCTACTTTTATGGGAATGTTTGTATATATTTGACCGACTGCTACTGTACAACTTGTTTGATATGCTTATGTGTTATTTGCCTTGATATTCTTGTTTCGTGTTTAATTCTTGATTACTTGCTTACCTTTATTTTCTATTTTTGATACCGTACTTGCGTTTCGGCCCTAGATTGTGAACTTAAGACATGGAAGGGACTCGTAGTGGCCGAGGTCGTGGACGCGGTCTTAGGCAGCCTTCAATTGATAGGGGTACTCAGGAACCCGTGCCTGAACCTAACCCTGGGCCGAGAGTTGACTCGAATGCTCAAGTAGCCTCCGCTATCCAGAGAATAACTGATTTGTTGGCCCACGTAGTGGAGCATCAGGGCCAGCACCCTACCCATAACCCTGGAAACCCTGGTGAACACGTTGAGAGCGAGGATCGAGCCCTCGAAAGGTTCCAAAAGTTCTCTCCTCCGAAATTTCTGGGAGGACCTGATCCGGACGTGGCCGAACGTTGGCTGGAGAAAATGGTAGACATTTTTGCGGCCTTACACTATTCGGAGGAGAGACAGGTTACTTTTGCTGTCTTTCAATTAGAAGGAGCTGCCCGTTCCTGGTGGAACATTATACGAACGAAGTGGGAGAGAGAACTAACGCCGCGGACTTGGGCAAACTTCATAAGGGAATTCAACACGAAGTACTTTCCGCCTTTGGTCCAAGAGAAGAAGGAGGATGAATTCCTCAGACTGCGCCAAGGCACGCAGACGGTGGCCGAGTACGAGAGCCAGTTTACTCGACTGTCGAAGTTCGCCCCTGAACTCATAGTAACGGAGCAAAGGCGAATTCGGCGGTTTACTCAGGGGCTGAACGTAGAGATCCAGAAGGATCTGGCGGTAGCCCAGATCACTACTTTTAGTGAGGCAGTAGAAAAGGCACTGAGGGTAGAGAACGCTAGGCTCCAAGTCAGAAACTTCCAGGTGAGGAAGCGGGGATTCCCTGGAAATAGTTCTAGTCAGGGTGATCGGAGTAACCCTCCTAAGTCTGGACGAGGGTCCGGTGGAGGAAGGTTTGCGGGGCCGTCGAGAGGGAGTTTGGCGAGGGGTGGTTCTTTTGGGCGAGGCCCGCAGGGGAGTGCCTCGCAAGGGAGTTCAGCTTCTGTTTCCCGAGGACCTTGTGGATTCTGCGGGAAACCAAACCATACGGAGACCAATTGCTGGAGGAAGGAGAGGAAGTGCCTGCGCTGTGGAAGTGCGGAGCACCAGATAGCTACTTGTCCAGTCCTACCCCGTGACTCGAGAGTGACCCCACAGTCTTCCAGGGCCAGTTCTAGCCAATCGAAAGTGGAAGGGGCGAAACCGAAAGTGCCCGCTCGGGTGTACTCACTTGAGCAACACCAACTCCCTGACCCATCTGGAGTCGTAGAAGGTACCATTCCTGTTTTCCATCGTCTAGCTAGGATTTTGATTGACCCCGGAGCCACCCATTCCTTTGTTAATCCTGATTTCATGTGTGGCATTGATATACAACCTGTTAGTTTACCTTATGACTTGGAAGTTAGTACCCCTACGGGAAATCAACGGTTGATTACTAGTAGGATGTACGTGAATTGTGAGATTTGGGTAGGAGAGAGAAAATTACTGGGAAACTTGGTCAGCTTAGCTATTAAGGGGTACGATGTCATACTAGGTATGGACTGGTTAGCCAAGTACGATGCCCAACTTGACTGTAAGAGGAAGGTAGTGGAATTCCGTATACCGGGGGAGGCTACGTTGAGGCTAGATGTGAGGGGCAGTCTTGCCTCATCTGCGTTGATTTCGGGCATTAGGGCTAGGAAACTATTAAGTAGAGGGGCGCAAGGGTTCCTGGCTTTTCTTATAAATACTCCCGTCGATAAGTTAAAGGTAGAGGATGTACCTATTGTGCGTGAATACCCAGACGTATTCCCAGACGAACTAGTAACCCTACCTCCGGAAAGAGAGATAGAGTTTAAGATCGATTTACTACCTGGAGCATCACCTATCTCTAAAACCCCCTATCGAATGGCACCTGCCGAGCTTAAGGAATTGAAATTACAGTTACAGGATTTGTTAGAGCGAGGGTTTATCCGAGAGAGTGGGTCCCCATGGGGAGCCCCTGTGCTATTTGTGAAGAAAAAGGATGGGACATTGAGGTTGTGTATAGATTATCGAGGGTTGAACAATATCACCATTAAGAACAAATACCCACTGCCCCATATTGATGAGTTATTTGACCAGCTACAGGGAGCCGTAGTGTTTTCAAAATTAGACCTCCGTCAGGGATACTACCAATTGTTGATTAGGAGGGAGGATGTACCCAAAACTGCCTTTAATTCTCGATATGGGCATTTCGAATTTGCCGTTATGCCCTTCGGTTTGACCAATGCCCCTGCTGCCTTTATGGACCTGATGCACAGAGTTTTCAAACCCTTCTTGGACCGATTTGTCGTCGTTTTCATTGATGACATTTTGGTCTACTCTAAATCCCGAGAGGAACACGAGGAACATTTGAGGCTAGTCTTACGAACCCTAAGAGATCACCAGTTGTATGCTAAATTCAGTAAGTGTGAATTTTGGCTGGAGAAAATTTCATTCTTAGGGCATGTGATTTCGAAGGAAGGCATTACCGTAGACCCGGCGAAGGTAGAAGCGGTAACTGAGTGGAAACGACCCGAAACTCCCACTGAGGTTCGTAGTTTTCTAGGGTTAGCTGGATATTACCGGCGGTTTATCAAAGACTTTTCGAAACTTGCTAGCCCTTTAACCAATTTGACCAAAAAGAATGGGCGTTTCTTATGGGATTCTAAGTGCGAGAGTAGTTTCCAGGAGTTGAAACGGAAGTTAACCGTAGCCCCTATTCTAGCCCTACCTAATGGAAAAGATAGTTTTTCTGTGTATACGGATGCTTCAGGGGAAGGCTTAGGGTGTGTACTAATGCAGAATAGGAATGTGATTTCCTTTGCCTCTAGGAAACTGAAACTTCATGAGCAAAATTATCCTACCCATGACCTAGAATTGGCCGCAGTTGTCTTCGCCTTGAAAAAGTGGAGACACTACCTGTACGGGGTGACCTTTGAGGTTTATTCCGACCACAAAAGCCTTAAGTACCTATTCTCCCAAAAAGAGCTAAACATGAGGCAGAGACGGTGGATGGAATTCTTAGAAGACTACGACTGTACAATTAATTACCATCCGGGGAAGGCAAATGTAGTAGCTGATGCCTTGAGTCGAAAGGCTCAAATAGCTGGGTTAATGATCAGAGAGTGGGAGATGTTAGAAGCAATAAGTGAGTGGAGCCTTAGGTTGGAACGTCGAAGGGTAATTTTAGGAAACATCAGGATAACCTCTGCTATTCTGGAGCAAGTCAAAGAGGCTCAAAAGGAGGATCCGATGGTCCAAAAATGGAGAGACAAGGTGGAGAAAGGGGAGTTACCTGACTTTAACTTGAGCTTTGAAGGGATATTAAAATATCGGGATCGGATAGTGGTGCCAGAGGACGAAACCCTGAAAAGAGAAATTCTGGAGGAAGCCCATCGATCAAAGTATACGATCCATCCGGGTAGTAATAAGATGTATCAGGAGTTACGGAAATTGTATTGGTGGAATAAAATGAAGAGGGAAATAGCCCATTACGTACAAACCTGCCTCGTCTGCCAGCAAGTAAAGGCGGAACACCAAAAGCCCTCTGGTTTGTTACAACCCCTAGAGATACCTGAATGGAAGTGGGAAAACATCACGATGGATTTCGTTTCTGGTTTGCCAAGAACCCAAAAAGGACACGATGCCGTGTGGGTGATCGTTGATAGACTCACTAAATCAGCCCATTTCTTACCCATAAACATGAAATACACTCTGGAGAAATTGGCTCAACTGTATATGAGTGAAATTGTGAGACTGCACGGGATTCCTGTGAGTATAGTCTCGGATAGGGATCCGCGTTTCGTGTCTAGATTTTGGCAAAAATTTCAGGAGACCTTGGGAACCAAACTCAACCTAAGTACCACTTACCATCCCCAAACCGATGGACAATCGGAGCGAACCATTCAAACCCTTGAGGACATGTTACGAACCTGTATCTTGGACTTCGGGGGAAATTGGGGGCAACACATGACGTTAGTAGAGTTTGCCTACAACAATAGTTACCACTCTTCAATCCAAATGGCACCATACGAAGCTCTTTATGGCCGGAAATGCCGTTCACCAGTTTATTGGGATGAAGTAGGAGAAAAGAAAGTCTTAGATCCAACGATCATTCCATGGATGGAGGATGCACGAGAAAAGGTTAAACTAATCCGCCAAAGACTCCAAACCGCTCAAAGCCGCCAAAAGAGCTACGCAGACAATCGCAGGAAAGACTTGGAGTTTGAAGTTGGAGACCGAGTGTTTCTTAAGGTCACGCCATTACGAAGTATCACGGCGGGTAGAGGGAAGAAACTGCAACCTAGATTTGTAGGACCCTTTAAAGTCCTCCAAAGAGTTGGAAAAGTGGCGTACCGTCTTGAGTTACCATCCAGTTTATCCAGAATCCACGACGTTTTCCATGTTTCAATGCTTAAAAAGTACCATCCTGATCCAACCCACGTCTTACGAGCGGAGGAGATTGAGGTGGATGAAGCCCTGACCTATGAGGAGAAACCTGTGCAATTACTCGACCGAAAGGTTAAGGAGCTGAGAAATAAAAATATTCCACTGGTGAAGGTTTTATGGAGAAACCACGGTATAGAAGAGGCAACCTGGGAAGTGGAGGAAGAAATGCAAAAGAAATACCCTGAGCTGTTTAGTAACCCAGGTAAGAAATTTCGAGGACGAAATTCTTTAAGGGGGAGAGAGTGTGAGAACCCGTAAATTTTCTTTATTTCTAGGCTTTAAATTATTTATTTGCACCCGTTTTCCACATTTTCTTTATTTTATAAATTTTCTGGACATTTTTATGAGTAAATAGGGTTTTAAAAATATTTTTCTAGTATAGGTCAATTTACGAGATTTTTGGAGTGAATAGTGGACGTGGGACCCGCTAGTGCGTTAAGTGAGAGAAATTCGACCGATTAGGTCAAGTTTTGCGTACAGGGATTAAATTACTAGGTGTTAGTAGGTGATTAGAGGTTACCTAGATGAATTAACCATGGTGAGACAAGATGATAGGAATGAAGTTAAAAAGGTGCCACGTGTCGCGGCGGGATTGGTCAAGACTTGCCTAACTTTTATCACCTTTACCAAAAGCTAATTTTGACCCAATTCTTTCCCATTTTCACCCCCTCTTGGCCGAACTTCATAGAGAGAAAAGAAGAAAGAGCCTTCAACTTTTGATCTTCCATTTCTTGCTTAATCTTACAAATTAACCACTTGAATCTCAAAGTACTCCATAAAAACTACTTGCATAGAAGGATTGAAGCTCTTGGTGGAGTTGTTTTGGGGACTAAGGCCTTAAGCTACCACCTTTGTTGAGGATTTGAGGTACCTTGCTTGGAAACTTGACTTTTACTACTCTTAATGTCAAATTAGTGGCCTATGGTGGATTAGTAGTTAGATTTATGGATGAATTTATGGTTTAATTGAAAGTTGAGTAAATTTCTGATTTATTGGGAATTTTTCTGTTTTATATAATAAATGTTAGTTAGCCTTGGATTGAAGGTTTAGTATTGAGCCAATTGGAGCTCTTGTATGTGAATTGTGATTAATTGTGGAAAATTTCAGCTTTGAACAAAAATTTCAGTTTTAGGGTTTTGGAAATTGGGGCTTTTCTATAATTGATGATTGGAATGGCAATTGGCTTGGAATGAAGGTTATTGAGTAGCCTATGAGTGAATTGTAGTAATTGTGGTTGAATTGGATGGGATTTGATGTTTGTTTGTAGGATGGAAAAGCTGGAATTTAAGGGAAGTGCTGTCAAAATTTCCGCAGGAATTCCTGAGCAGTCTCGGGAAATCTGTTATAACTCGATGTAGGAATATCGGAATTAAGTTCCGTTTGTTGCGTTTTAAACTAGACTCCTAGGGCTACAAACCGTGAAAATTTCAGACCCTAGTTCTGTCTGTGTGATTTATGGTGATTTTCCAAAGTTGACTGAAATTACATACCTGTTCTGTCTTTGACTGGACGATGCTGCGACTTGAGGCTAGAATTTAACTAACTTGTGATTCGAATCTTGTAAACATGTCTTCTAAGTAATTGTACCCCTTTGAATGTATTTTCCGACGGTACAAATTTTATCAATTTTGGACTTAAGATTTGTGAGATATGATTTTTCCAATGAGGGTGCGCAAAACTGGAAAATCCTGTTTTCCTAGAATTATTCTTACTTTCCTTTTACCTCTTAGGTTTGAGAGTTTGTTACACCTTTAGCCTTAAAATCGAAGTATTTTCCATTTTTAAGCTATAATTGAACTTTACTTGCGTGAATCATGAAAGAGACGTTTGACTCGTATCCGAGTATCAATGGTAGTTTCTTGCTTCTTGTAGGTCGGGTTGGTGATCCCGGACAACCGTCGGGCGAGAAATTGTGATTTGCTTGCTTAAGTGGTGAGTGTACTATGCATGGCTTGTGTTTACTTGGTTGTGTACTTGGATCCTTGAATTGGATAACTGTGATTATGTGCTTGAGGCGAGAGTGTACTTTATCGCTCTCGTTCTCTTATGTGTATAATTGATTACTGGATATGTGTGAATTGAACTGAATACTTGTGAATTGGATTCATGTCTGGCTTCATGTCGTTTTGGGTATGAGCCCTACGACTTTACTGTGATAACTGAGCTCAAGCCTTAATGGCCGTTTATCGAGTCGAGCCGGTAAGGGCCGGTCGATTAGGTAACGTGCCGTGAGGTCACTGTGTGTCGAGTGGAGCGTTTGCTCCTCGACTTGTGGTATACTCGAGTATTACCCCTGATTACTGTGAGGTGTTCGGGCCCGGTAGGGGAATGTATGGTGGAAGGTATTGGGAGTAAAGTGGTGATCTACGGTCGTACGTGTCCGTTGGACGTTGACGGAGTGTCAACGGGAAGTGATCAAGTGTCGCAAAAGGAAATTGGCTCCCGAGAGCCACCCGTATCCTTTCACTTGTGAAACTAGTTTGGTATTCTTCCTATGTGTGTTATTTGAGTATGATCGAGCATGGCTATTTGTGCGCTTTGAATGCATGAATTTTAGTACCTCATTGGGCGAAAGCTCACACTCGTACTTTTGTTTTCCTTACAGGGCATGTTATTGGGAACCATGAGTTTTGGTGAAACGAGTAGAGCTTATTAGGCATTCTTTTGCATCTTGTATAGCTCCTCGACTTTTAGGAACCCTAATGTGGGACTTGAACATTTCATTTTGAATTGGAAAACCCTAGAGCGGGTTATGTGTATATATTTTCTCATGTATATATGATGTACTTTCTTGGAAATGTACTTGTCTATGTTTAATTAAAGTTTAGCCGTGTTTGGGACGCGTTCGTTCCGTTTTTTTTTCCGTTTTCATTTTGCGCGCTTGTTGTCAAACTTACTTGTTGGTATACCTCCCGAAATGTTTATATTTGCGTGTATGTGACCGTTAGCAGTCCTGGCGAGAGCTGGGCAGGCAGTTCGCTAACCCTTAGGGTACGCCCTAGGGGGAGGTGGGGCTGTCACAATTAGTTTCTTAAATCTCCACTTAGCCGTTTCGGCTCGATATACTCAAACTTCCAATTCGCGCGCGATAAAGCGAAACTTTAAAAGGAATTCATATAACGATAATATAATTAACTAATACTAGGGTAAATAATTATAAAATGACTATTTAAGAATAAAACATGAGTCCTCACATGAGTCTAGTATTAATTCCTCAAATCCCCAATTAGTTTGTACTGGCGCGATATTTGGAAAATTTTCGACGCGCGCAGGGTATAAGTTTAATTTTAACTCACTTACATCTAATCTCTCAATTAACTTTTCTTAGTCTACTATTGATCATTCTTAATTCTCCAAGATTATTGCACTCTCGAATCGAATTTTGCCTCGAAAACGTGTACTCGTTATTCCTTACTAAACGAACCTCCGAAAATAAATTTTGCTAACGAAACGTTTTAAAAACATAAGGGAGACATTGTTCCATACAAATGGACTTAAAATGGTTGAAATAAATTATTCAGAGAAAACGGGTGAATAAATAATTAAATAAGCTAGTAAAATAAGATAAAATAAGAAAATTTTCGGGTTCTCACATTAACTACTTATATACATACATTGGTAACTTTACAAATCAAAAGGTGACACCTGATCAAAATACAATCAGGGTTTTCAATTACAGAGGAGTTATACAAAAGAATATCTATACTAGCTTGACTCTCTCTTCAAAACATCATAGTTCCAAAACATTGTTCCCTGTAAGGAAAACAAAGGCAACGGGGATGAGCTTTTTGCTCAATGAGGTACCAAAAGTTCAAGCAGTCAAGAATCATGTAACATAACTTTTATTCAATCAAGGGTCTATACCAAGTAAAGAGATGAACAATCACCACAGTTAACCACAGTAGTTCAAATAAAAGGATACGGATGGCCCTCAAGGGCCAAGTTCCCATTGTAGTACTTGATCCAACCTCGTTGACCCTCCGTCAACGTTTAATGAGCAAACATGACCATAGACCCCACTTTACACCGGATTCCGTCCACCAACCATACCCCTAACCGGGCCCGAACACAAAACAGAAACAGAGGTGGTAATACTCGAGTATACCAAATATCAGAGGGCTTACGGTATTCAAGTGATCAGAAACAGTATCCTCATGTTTCGTCAATCTACCTCGACCAAGCCCCTTGCTGGCTCGATTCGATTAACTACCAATGAGGTTGAGCTCAAATTTCACAATAAAGTCGTTGGATACAAGTCTCCAAACGACATCAAATCATGCACACGTATCAGATTCAAATATATACACAGTAAACTAGTCAAATAAGCAAAAGAAACGAGTGTGATAAAGTACACCCTCGTCTCGTCCAGAATAAACGGAAATCACAGTCATTCAAGTCACAGATTTCAAGTACAAATAAATCAACGAACCAACAATTCATGCTAATGGTATACTCACCAATTTAAACAAAACAACTTCAAATATTTCCTCCCGCAGTACGTCTTGAATCACCGGCACGTCCTACCAACAACCAAGAAAAACAATTGAGACTCGATTACGAGTCGTATACCTATTCAATAAACTACTAATGCAAGGCAAAATATAGCTTGGGAGTGAAAATAAGTAACAATTGGTGCTAAAGGCATAAACAACCCCAAAGCCTTTCATTTCTACCCAAAATCAACCTAAACTCAAAGCAACCAAATGGCCTCCACATTTGGACAGCACCTCCCCTTAAATTCCATACTTTTCCATCCTACACTTAACCACCAACATTCATCCAAAACAGCCGCAATTACACACACAAATCATAGGCTATTAAACACACTTCATTAGGGTCACAACACCCTTCAATCTTAGCCAATTAAGAGCTCTAAAACCAACCATAATAAAGCCCCAAATTTGAAACCCTAATCTGAAATTTACACCCACAAGCTGAAATTTTCTTTAGGCAAGTCCATCTAGCACATAATACTCTAATTTATCACATAACAAAACTATCAAACCATGGCCAATCATTAATCATCACATGAGGGCAGAAAATTCACCATAAAAACTAAAATTTACGATAACCCTACCTCAAACCATGAAATTTCCTACAAAACTACATATTTAACAACTCTAATCCACTAATTTGCAATTATTAAGAGCAAAGAGGAATTTCTAGGTAAGTTACCTTGGAACCTTAAGAAAGATGGTAGCTTAGGGTTTCTTCTTCCAAAATCACTCCACCAAACCTCTAAACCTTCTTAGTGAGTAACTTTTATGGAGTAGTTTGCAATTTAATCGGTTGGAACTCAAGATTTGGACAAGAAATTGAAGAACAAGATGAAGTTTCTCCCCCTTTCTCTCCCTCAATGGTTCGGCCAAGCTTGAAGAAAAGTTAGGATGATTTTGGTCAAAATTGAGGTTTAGGAAAGTTAAGACAAATTTGGTCAAAAGTCCACCCTTCAATAGTCTCGCGACAAATGGCGCGTTAAGGTTTAATCTCATCCTTTTGTCCTCCAATGGTTCATTTATCTAGCTAATCTCTAATTATCTCCTAGCACCTTGAAAAATAATATTCCCTAATACAACGTCACCTAGTCGTCCAAATTTTATCGCACTAGCGGGTCCCACGTCCAATATACACTACTAACGCCACATAAACTAACTTATACTAGGAAAATGATTTAAAAACTATACTCACTTATAAAAATATCTAGGAAATTAGTCTAATAAAGGAAAATATAGAAAATGTATGTAAGGAAATAAAATAATGACTAGAAAATAAGAAAATTTTCAGGTCCTCACACTCTCTTCCCTTTAAAAGAATTTCGTCCTCGAAATTTCTCACCTTAATTATCAAACAGCTCAGGATATTTCTTTTGCATCTCTTCTTCCACTTCCCAAGTTGCCTCTTCTACTCCGTGGTTTCTCCACAAGATCTTCACCAATGGAATTTTCTTGTTTCTCAGTTCCTTAACCTTTCGGTCAAGCAACTGCACTGGTTTCTCCTCATAGGTGAGTGACTCATCTATTTCAATTTCTTCTAGTTGTAAGATGTGAGTCGGATCAGGATGATATTTCTTCAGCATTGAGACATGGAAGACATCGTGAATCCTGGACAAGCTTGAGGGTAGTTCGAGTCGGTACGCCACTTTTCCAATTCTTTGGAGAATTTTGAAGGGTCCTACGAATCTTGGTTGAAGTTTCTTTCCTTTTCCCTCCGTGACACTTCGTAATGGTGTGATCTTAAGAAATACCCGATCTCCACTTTCGAACTCCAAATCCTTTCTTCGGTTGTCCGCGTAACTCTTTTGCCAGTTTTGAGCTGTTTGAAGTCTTTGACGTATTAATTTGACCTTTTCTTGTGCATCCTCCATCCATGGAATGGTCGTTGGATCTAGAATTTTCTTTTCTCCCACTTCATCCTAATAGATCGGTGATCGGCACTTCCTTCTATAAAGAGCTTCATACGGTGCCATTTGAATTGACGAATGGTAACTGTTGTTGTAGGCAAATTCCACTAATGTCATGTGTTGGCCCCAACTACCCCCAAAATCTAAGATACAGGTCCTTAACATGTCCTCAAGGGTTTGGATAGTTCTCTTAGATTGTCCATCCGTTTGGGGGTGATATGTGGTACTAAGGTTTAGTTTAGTCCCTAAGTCTTCTTGCAGTTTCTGCCAAAACCGAGATATGAATCGAGGATCCCTATCTGAGACTATACTCATTGGAACTCCATGCAGTCTCACAATTTCATCCATAGGTCACCTGTCTCTCCTCAGTGTTATGCAGAGCAACAAAAATGTCAATCATCTTCTCCAACCACCTCTCAGCCACGTCAGGATCAGGTCCTCCGAGAAATTTTGGTGGGGAGAACTTCTAGAATTGTTCCAGGGTTCTATCCTCACCCTCTCTACGTGGTTACCAGGGTTTCCAGGTTGAGGAATAGGGTTTTGGCCCTGGCGTTCCACTACATGGCCCAAGAGATCAGTCATACACTGGATAGCAGCTACTACCTGAGCATTAGGATCGACCCCTGGTTCAGGATTTGGCTCAGGCATTGGTTCCCGATTACCCCCTTCATTCGAGGGTTGCCTACGTCCACACCCACGGCCTCATCCACTACGAGTACCCTCCATTTGGTTTAACCAATCTAAGGTTGAAACGTGAATATAATATTAAAGATAAATATGTGCATGAACAAGTAACAAGAGGTACACACAGATCAAAAGACAAGTATATATATAACACAACTTTATCAGACAAATCACACAGTAGCAGTCAGTTAGATACAAACAAAGAGGTCCCATGAAAGTATCGGGATCATCAAAAGTACTATATACAAACTAGGTCAAAAGTACAAAAGCAGCTAACTAAGAGCTTTCCCCTAACTACCCCTCACATGGGATCAAAACATAGCTCAAAGGAGCTCTAACCTAGTTCCCAACTGAGCCAACGGACACTCCCTCATGGCTAGAACTAGGTGTGTTCCCCTCTCCAGGTGCTCCGTCACCCGGAACCTCCACTTGTGCGTTAGTACCAATCACTCCCTGAATTAGCGCCTCGCACTGATCTATGATACCCCAGACCGATCTCTAACCTCCATGACCACCCTCGTAAGGCAGTCATTAGCTACTTGTAACTGCTCTCTAAGAGTATTTGTTCTCTCTTGCTCCATAGCTACGTCCCCTTGGAGCTCTCGAATCCGGTTCGCTTGCACTCGCATGACACCCCTAAACCTCACCATCTCCGTTTGGTCCCTAGCGATGGCATGCCTAAGCCTTCTCCTCTCGTCAAGGACCGCCACTACCACATGGTCTATATAAGAGTAATTCTGGCAACGACTACAGCGTCGAGTCCGACTAGCGGTACTCCATCGCCGGATCGGTCCTCCAGGCCTTTCCTCGTAATCGATGACGCGAAAGCGCCTCCTAAACGACTCCCCTCCACTTCCACTAGCTCCGTCCATACCCTACAAGGATAAGCACAGCTCATAACTTAGACAGGGTTAATCATACAAAAGGGCACCCTAACATAACACACGGAATTCCTGAAAAATCAAATTTCCAGTTCGCCTAAGTCTTTTCTAACCTGGCTTTGATACCAACTGTGACAGCCCCACCTTCCCCTAGGGCATACGTTAAGGGTTAGCGAATTGCCTGCTCAACTCTCGTCAGGACTACTAAGTCGAACACACGATAGCTAAACCATTCCGAGCGATAGCACTTAGATCAAACACTTCCACGAAGAACGAAAACGAAAATGAAAAAACGAAAAGGGCCCGGCCACGTCACAATCCGGCCGGATTGCCGGCCGAATTCAAGGCAGTGAGCAACTCCATTTTTTTTTCGATTTCCCCTGCTAATCCGGCCATGTATCCGGCCAAGAACTGGCCGGATATACGGCCGGATTCCCTGAATAGTTTTTCCCGCCAATTTTTTTTTCTTTTCTCGTTCAAACTCCGCACTCATCCGATTCCCAAATAGATAAAAGTAAACTTTATACAAACCCAGAGAATGTACATCCCAACAAATATGCCGAAGAGACATGATTAACTACTTGTATACATACATTGGTAACTTTACAAATCAAAAGGTGACACCTGATCAAAATACAATCAGAGTTTCAATTACAGAGGAGCTATACAAAAGAATATCTATACTAGCTCGACTCTCTCTTCAAAACATCACAGTTCCAAAACATTGTTCCCTGTAAGGAAAACAAAGGCAACGGGGATGAGCTTTTCGCTCAATGAGGTACCAAAAATTCAAGCAGTCAAGAATCATGTAACATCACTTTTATTCAATCAAGGGTCTATACCAAGTAATGAGATGAACAATCACATCAGTTAACCACAGTAGTTTCAAATAAAAGGATACGGATGGCCCTCAAGGGCCAAGTTCCCATTGTAGTACTTGATCCAACCTCGTTGACCCTCCGTCAACGTTTAATGAGCAAACATGACCGTAGACCCCACTTTACACCGAATTTTGTCCACCAACCATACCCCCTTACCGGGCCCGAACACCAAATAGAAACAGAGGTGGTAGTACTCGAGTACACCAAATATCAGAGGGGTTTCGGTATTCAAGTGATCAAAACTGTATCCTCATGGTTCGTCAATCTACCTCGACCAAGCCCCTTGCTGGCTCGATTCGATTAACTACTGTGAGGACCCGAAAATTTTCTTATTTTTATCTTATTTTACTGGCTTATTTAATTATTTATTCACCCGTTTTCTCCGAATAATTTATTTCAACCAATTTTAAGTCCATTTGTATGAAACAATGTCTCCCTTACGTTTTTAAAATGTTTCGTTTGAAAAATTTATTTTCGGAGGCTCGTTCGGTAAGAAATAACGAGTACACGTTTTTCGAGGTAAATTCGATCCGAGAGTGCATTAGTCTTGGAGAATTAAGAATGAATAATAATAGACTAAGAAGAGTTAATTGAGAGATTAGATGTGATTAAGTTAAATAAAACTTTTATTGTGCGCACATTGATAGTTTCTCGAAAGTCGTACCGCGCAACAAATTGGAGATTTGAGGAATTAATACTAGACTCGTGTGAGGACTTTTGTTTTTATTTCTAAAATAATTATTTTTATAATTATTTACCTTAGAAGTAGTTAAATATATCATCGTTACATGAATTCTTTTTAAAGTTTACCTTATCGCACGCGAATTGGAAGTTCGCGTATATCGACCTGGATCGGATAAATGGAGATTTAAGAAACTTATCCTAGACTACTAAGAGTGAATAATTATAGTATTAAGAGAATTACATTAGAGGTTTAGTGCACAAGTGAAACGAACCCAAGAGAAAACGGACATGAAACGCGTGCGCGGGAAACACTATTCAAAGTTGACTTTTGCTCAACTTTTAACCACAAAACACCAAAGCTTCCAAAGGAAGCTTCATTCATCAGATTTTTCTCTCTCTCCTCACTCAAGGCTGACCGAAATTCCTTAGGGAAGAAGAAGAGCAAGAGCTCTTTCCATTTCACTCCATTCTTGCACCATTTCACTCCAAATTCACCACACAACTTCCACTTCACTTGGAGATTCACTTGGACTAGGAAGGAAGTATCTTTCTCATGGTTTCTTGGAGCTTTTAGAAGTGCAAAATTTCTGATTTATCATCAAAGCAAGGAGGTAATCATCCAAACCATCCAATCTTCCATCTTTAGCTTTAGTGGGTTTGATATTGGCCATGAAGCTTGTAGCTTCATTGTGGGTGTTGTTATTTGGTTGTAAATGATTGGAGTGGGCTCTATGAAATCCCACAATGGATGTATTGGACTGATATAGTGATTATAATTGTGGTTTGTGTTAATTAAGTGGTAAACAAGGTGAGATTAGTTGGAAAATTGAAAGGAAAGTTGAGAAACATTTCGGTTGGTAGCTGACCAATTCTGCCCTGTTTTTGCCGAGCTTGTGATTCAAATTTTTGGTGATAAAATGACCTTGAATCTGATGTAAATATTTTATATAGGATGTGTGGAAAGTTTCCACCAAAAATCACTTGATTTGGTTGAGAAAAAGTTGAGTTTTGGGCAAGAACAAAACTGGAAAAATCGTATAACAGGGGCCCTCTGGCAGTAAACTTTGAACGATCATAACTCTTTGCTCGGAGGTCGAAATCAAGTACTGTTTATGGAATTTGAAACTAGACATCCATAGTTTTCTAACGGTGTATCATACACCTTTTAATTCTAAGTGAGTCATCTGTAGTGACTAATCAAAGTTGACTGCTCTGTTCTGCCAGTGCAACCGAGAAAATTGTAGAAGCTGCAACTTGTGGCTCCATTTTCTCTTATTTGTAAACTGAGTTTCAAAATGACTCCTTCTGATGAAATGTAGAATTTGGAATTTAGTTTCCAACGCCACCAACCATGTCCAATTCCAAGTCGTATTGAGGGAGATATAGTCCAATTCCCAAACTGTAGCAAATCTGGAAAACCCTAATTTTGGCTAGCTGAATGGCCTAGCTTGACTTGGGACTTGTTGTTTTGGAAATTTTGAGGTCAATCACCTACCAAATGTATATTGGATGTTTCTTAGACCTTTGTTTCATAAATTAGCCAGATTTGAATCGTTTTCATCGGGCAAAATGTTTGAAAAGGAAGAAGAAAGCAAAATACAGATTGGTCTTGGAAATTCCTTAAACTTTGGTAGTTTTGTTAACTACCTTTCCGTGCGAATTTTCAAATGAAATTTGATAGAGGAGTAGCCCTCATATGAAAGTTGAAGTTTACCAATTTTGGTGTCATTCTAAGACTGTTTTGATATACAAATGATAGGCCAAAGTTGTTTTTCCAAATCCGGAAAATGTTCAGTTAGTCCTTATTTTTAGCAAACTTTGAGCTGCTATATCTTGACGGTCAAACCTCCGATTCTAGTTCCGTATGTTGTGTTTAAAACTTCGATTGGAACTCTAATAGTCCTGTGAATTTTAGAGGCTAGTTCGTTTTCTGTGAATGTTTCTGAATTTCCAAAGTTCACCGAAAACTAAGACCGAAACTGCCGTGGGAGTCCAAGTCAGCCACTTTAAGCAGAAATTTGAGTGTCTTTCATTTAGAATCTTAGAAAAGTGTCTTCCGGGAACTTTTAGTACTTTGAAACCAGTTTCCAACGGTGCCAATTTTTCAAATTTTGGACCTACGAAGTGTAAGATATGATTTTTCAAAGATTGCTCCTTAAAACTGAAATTTTGAACTTGAAGGGAATTGAGTTTTTAGAAACTCTTCATTACCCTTCAATATTAAATGACTGTTTTAGACTTGATTTCTTGAGGGAAAACAGTTTTTGCTTGCATTATTAAACCCCACTTTTGAACCTCGATTTACGAGTAATTAAGGCTCTTTTCCATGATGTTTTCTTAAATTGTACAAGTGTACAATCTCCTTTGTTAACTAGGGGTTATAAGCGATAGTGTATGATAGTTAGTTATTATTTGCTCAGGCACTCAAGGAGACCTTCAAGAGGATCTCTGTGATAGCCCCACCTTCCCCTAGGGCGTACCCTAAGGGTTAGCGAACTGCCTGCCCAGCTCTCGTCAGGACTACTGAACGATCACACACGCCCAACCAAGTACAAAAAACCCTTAAAGCGTTAAAACATACCTTCCTAAGAAAATAATATCATTTACACAGGAACAACCATTTACATATACACGTTATCAAAGTTCACATTCCAAAAAGAAATATCCAAGTGAGGTACATTTAGGGTTTCTAACGGCCGAGGAGCTAAACAAAGAAACAAAATTAAGGGTGGCATAATTTTTGTTTTAGGGTAACAAAATTTCAGCTTGGGTGGCATAATTTTTGTTTTAGGGTTTCAATTTGAGCATGATTAGGGTTTTCAATTAGGGATTTTATTGTGGATGATGGTAAAGCTTCAATTGGTTGTATTTTAAGGGTGTTTGATAGCTTATGACTTGTATTTGAAATTGTGGTTGAATGATATGATTTGGTGGGTTGGATTGTGTCTTGGAAAGTAAGGAAAAACAAGGGGAAATGCTGTCCATTTATTGTCTTGAAGTTTAAGTGAGTGAAATGAGGTTTGAAATGTGCTTTTTGTGATGCATTGGACTTGCCTTGCTTAGTTGTATTTAGTTCCACTCTAGTATATTTTACTTGCACTTATACATTTCCGTTTTAACCATGTTGCGTAGTTACAAAAGTTAGTTTTGAACTTCAAGTGTTTACTCATTATCTTTCCAAAACAAAGAGGAGTGGCATAGGGTTTCCCGGCCACGAAAACCTAATTTTAACGAGCGGGATTTTGTGTGAATTTAAGGTATTTTGTCTACCTTTTTCATATGGTTTTCACCAAGACAATTGTTGCACATTATTTCTTTGCATATGTATTAGTTTTGAGCCAAACAAAAGTTTGTACGAAAGAGGAAAAAATCCACTGTTCACTATCCGGCCAATTCTTGGCCGGATTACTGGCCGGATTGACAGGGGAAGAAGAAAAAAATTTCAGTTGCTCACTGCCTTGAATCCGGCCGACAATCCGGCCGGATTCTGACGTGGCACTGTTTTAGTGTTTTTCGATGAAATTTTCTAAACCCTTTTTGAGCTTAGTTTTATGTTTGGTTTGGGGAAAACTTTTAGTACTCATTTCCTTTGATCAAAATGTATTTTTTTTTCACTTTCAAAATCATACTTATATTTCGTACTAGTAATTATTCGGATTTTCCTTGATTCATCAAATATTTGATTGGTTGGACCATAATATTTTCTCATGATTATTCTTAGGGTTTCTTGGTGGCTAAGGGTGATATCCGAAAGGATACTTTGGACGTTTTACTTATATAGGTGAGTGTTCTATATACAATTTGTTTCTAATGACTATGTGAACTATTGTGACTATTTGGATTGTTGTTTTAATACGTGATTGAAGTAGGTTATGTTTCCAATATTTTCTGAAATGATTTTTGCTAGGCGAGTGTGTACTTTATCGCACTCGACCTAAATGAACGTGAACTTTCAATGATTGAATGATTAAATGTTACTTGTGCATGAATGTAAGCCTTCTGGCTGAACTGGGCCCTTGCCCTTTGTTACTGGTCGACTCGAGCCAGAAGCGGACTCGGTCGGGCGATTAGTGACCCTGGGTGAATGTTTGGTATACTCGAGTATGACCACGAAGTTGGCGGAGATTGGGGAATGAAATGAATGAACGAACGACAAGAAAATGAAGGAGTTTTCACTTACAAACAATGTTTTAATGATCAGAGAAATAAGGAAAATATTAGGCGAATGAATGAACGAACGAACGAATAGCTCCTCGTGAGCATGTATCCTTTTATTGTATGTGTTCCTATTGCTTTATATCGTAAATGTTATCTGGATTACTTGTTATTACATGCTTAATGTCCTTGTATAACTGCTTGGTTGTGTATATAGAATCTCGCTGGGCTTTTAGCTCATTCCACGCCGTTTGTTTTCCTTACAGGGGTTGCGAGCGGGCGAGAGACCTGTATAGCATAGCATAGTAGTCCCTTTTGTATATTTTGGCTTTTGTACTCGCTCTAGTGCTTGGATAGGGTTGGAGTGTATTGAGAATGTAAAGCTTTTGTTTTGGAACTGTACTTCTGTTTGAGGTGGGGACGAATGTAAGGATATGTTTCAATTTGGGGTATTGTGTTTTGTTTCGTTTTTTTTCGAGATTATATTTTATTTTGTTCGGAGAGAGTGATCGAGTCCTGGCGAGAGTTGGGCAGGCGGTCTGCCGAACCTTTTGGTTCGGCCTTAGGGGAAGGTGGGGCTGTCACAGGTGGTATCAGAGCCACTTCGCGTGGTCTCTGCGCGGAGTGAGCTTGGGCCAAGTGGTGTATGGTCCTGATTGTGTGAATAAGTATGAAGGACTCAGTGCTCTTTTGAGCGTAAGCTATGAATCGTGTCTGTTATAAGTGTAAATCCTATTCATGGCACTTGAGGACAATAGATATGTACGTCAGGTAGGAATCTCGATTGTGTAGATAATTTACTCTTGGGACTGGCCAACTCGAGTAGTGAATTATCTCGGATTCTTGTACCCGAGTACGCGGGTAGTACTAAGGATTTGCAATCTTTTGTGGGAAGCAGGATTGGGCTAATGTTTCGTGAGGGTAAGTGTAAAGGGTTAACGGATGTATAGTTCGGATAGTAAGGGAAGTGAGAGATCGGTTGGGGAGTGTTTTAGTCGAGTGTGGAACGGCACGTTGTGTTTTCTTCCTGTTTTACCCTGTACTGCTACTGAATGTGTTTGACTTGTGACATTTCGATATTTACATGAATAGTACTTGCTATACTTGGTTTGTCTAACTTGATACGATTTCTTGCGTATTTGGTGTGTTATATATTGCTATTTTGAGTCAATCACTCTGTTTACATACTAAATTACCTTTTGAAAACAAAAAGAGAGAGAGAAAAGGATATGGAGGGGAGACGTAGTCGCGGACGTGGAGCTAGTTGTGGCCGTGGGGCTAGGCAAGCTCAAGAAACAAGAAAAGAAAGAGAACCAACAGTTGTTGAGCAAGAGCGTGGACCGAGGGTTGAGGCCGGCGATCAAGTAGCGACGGCAATACAATAAATGACCAATATCTTAGCGCGATTGGTCGATCAACAAGGCCAATTGCCAGTGAATCAACCCAGAATCCTGAGATAAGAGAAATAGGAGAGGATAGGGCTTTGGAACGGTTTCAAAAGTTTAATTCTCCCAAATTCCTTGGAGGACCTGATCCAGATGTAGCGGAACAGTGGTTAGAAGTAATGATCAACATCTTCGCAGCCCTGAACTACGCGGAGCAAAGGCAAGTGAACTTTGCTGTGTTTCAATTTGAAGGACCGACCCGAGCATGGTGGAACGTTATTAGGGCAAAATGGGAGAGAGAACAAACTGCATGGACATGGGTGAATTTTACAAGGGAATTTAACGAGAAGTACCTCCCACCTCTGGTCCAAGAAAGGATGGAGGATGAATTTATTGGATTGCGTCAGGGAACCTTGAGTGTGGCCGAATATGAGACGAAATTTACTAGATTGTCTAAGTTCGCCTCTGAATTAGTGGTTACCGAGCGAAGAAGGATAAGACGGTTCATCCAAGGCTTGAATTTGGAAATTCAAGAAGCTTTAGCGGCGGTTCAAGTTAACACTTTTACGGAAGCTCTCGAGAAAGCACAGAGAATCGAGGATGCAAAAGCACAAGTAAAAGCTCTCCAAACGCGGAAAAGAGGTACACCTAGTAGCATACCTGAGGAATCTGGAGAAAGGATAACGCCCTCCAAAATGCAAAAAGTAAACCCTTTCCCTCATCCACCCTGGACATTTGGAGCACTACATGAGGGATCTACAAAAGGAAGTCAAATAGGACCTGAGAAGACTTCTCGAGAAAGCCAAACAGAAACCCCTCGCTTGGTTTGTGGATATTGTGGGAAAGCAAACCATACTGAAAGTGATTGCTGGAGAAAAGGGCGGAAGTGTTTGGTTTGTGGGAGTAGCGATCATCAACTTAGTACTTGCCCGAAAAAACAGCCACGAGAAACTAGCACTCAACAAGTGAGTGGAGCCAAACCGAAATCACCCAATGAAAGAGGGAACCGAACAAAAGCACCAGCTCAGGTATATGCCGTAGATCAGCAACAAGCTCCGGGGTCACATGAGGAAACGGAAGGTAAAATTTCGAGGACGAAATTTCTTAAGGGGGAGAGAGTGTGAGAACCCAAAAATTTTCACATTTTCCAAGTATTATTTTATTTATTTATTATTTTTTTGCCTATATTTTGCACTGTCCTTGAAAATATTAAATGTTTTGTACATTTTACAAGTAAGTACAATTTTTAAATCATTTTCCTGGTATAAGTTAGTATACGTTAATTTGAAGTGCATTTTTCGACGTGGGACCCGCTAGTGCGATATAATTTTTACGATTAGGTGATGAAATACTAAGTGATATTATTTTCCATGGTGCTAGGAGATAATTAGAGGTTAGTTAGCTAAATGACTCATTGGAGGAGAGAAGATAAGCTTGGAACCTTCAAGATGCCATGTGTCATGCTTTGATTGGAAGTTGGACTTTTGACCAAGAAGATTAACCTTTACCAAAACCAATTTTTGACCAATTTTCCTTCCATTTTTCCCTTGCCTTGGCCGAACCTCTTGACAAGAAAAACAAGAGAGAGCTCTTCAATTTCCAACTTCAATCCTTGCTCAAATCTTGAGTTTTAACCAACCAAATTAGAAATTACTCCATACAAGTGATCACTAAGGGAGATTAAAGGCTTTGGTGGAGTTGATTTGGAGGAGGAAGTCTAAGCTAACATTTTTCTTTGAGGTTTCAAGGTAAGGTTGCTAAGAACATCCTTTTGTTTCCAATAGTTGCAAATTAGTGGCCTATGGTGGCTTGCTAACATGATTAATGGATGATTTTGTGGATTAATGGAGAGTTGGATAAATTTCTGATTTTATTGGGAATTTTTCTGTTTTATATGATAAGTATTGGCTAGACTTGGATTGATGGCTTAATATTGTATATATTGGAGCTCTTGTATGAGAATTTTGGTTAATTGCGGAAATTTCAGCTTGGGTGGCCTAATTTCAGTTTTAGGGTTTCAATTTGAGCATGATTAGGGTTTTCAATTAGGGGTTTTATTGTGGATGATGGTAAAGCTTCAATTGGTTGTATTTTAAGGGTGTTTGATAGCTTATGACTTGTATTTGAAATTGTGGTTGAATGATATGATTTGGTGGGTTGGATTGTGTCTTGGAAAGTAAGGAAAAACAAGGGGAAATGCTGTCCATTTATTGTCTTGAAGTTTAAGTGAGTGAAATGAGGTTTGAAATGTGATTTTTGTGATGCATTGGACTTGCCTTGCTTAGTTGTATTTAGTTCCACTCTAGTATATTTTACTTGCACTTATACATTTCCGTTTTAACCATGATGCGTAGTTACAAAAGTTAGTTTTGAACTTCAAGTGTTTACTCATTATCTTTCCAAAACAAAGAGGAGTGGCATAGGGTTTCCCGGCCACGAAAACCTAATTTTAACGAGCGGGATTTTGTGTGAATTTAAGGTATTTTGTCTACCTTTTTCATATGGTTTTCACCAAGACAATTGTTGCACGTTATTTCTTTGCATATGTATTAGTTTTGAGCCAAACAAAAGTTTGTACGAAGAGGAAAAAATCCACTGTTCACTATCCGCCCGCCTATCCGGCCAATTCTTGGCCGGATTGATAGGGGAAGAAGAAAAAAATTTCAGTTGCTCACTGCCTTGAATCCGGCCGACAATCCGGCCGGATTCTGACGTGGCACTGTTTCAGTGTTTTTCGATGAAATTTTCTAAACCCTTTTTGAGCTTAGTTTTATGTTTGGTTTGGGGAAAACTTTTAGTACTCATTTCCTTTGATCAAAATGTATTTTTTTTTCACTTTCAAAATCATACTTATATTTCGTACTAGTAATTATTCGGATTTTCCTTGATTCATCAAATATTTGATTGGTTGGACCATAATATTTTCTCATGATTATTCTTAGGGTTTCTTGGTGGCTAAGGGTGATATCCGAAAGGATACTTTGGACGTTTTACTTATATAGGTGAGTGTTCTATATACAATTTGTTTCTAATGACTATGTGAACTATTGTGACTATTTGGATTGTTGTTTTAATACGTGATTGAAGTAGGTTATGTTTCCAATATTTTCAGAAATGATTTTTGCTAGGCGAGTGTGTACTTTATCGCACTCGACCTAAATGAACGTGAACTTTCAATGATTGAATGATTAAATGTTACTTGTGCATGAATGTAAGCCTTCTGGCTGAACTGGGCCCTTGCCCTTTGTTACTGGTCGACTCGAGCCAGAAGCGGACTCGGTCGGGCGATTAGTGACCCTGGGTGAATGTTTGGTATACTCGAGTATGACCACGAAGTTGGCGGAGATTGGGGAATGAAATGAATGAACGAACGACAAGAAAATGAAGGAGTTTTCACTTACAAACAATGTTTTAATGATCGGAGAAATAAGGAAAATATTAGGCGAATGAATGAACGAACGAACGAATAGCTCCTCGTGAGCATGTATCCTTTTATTGTATGTGTTACTATTGCTTTATATCGTAAATGTTATCTGGATTACTTGTTATTACATGCTTAATGTCCTTGTATAACTGCTTGGTTGTGTATATAGAATCTCGCTGGGCTTTTAGCTCATTCCACGCCGTTTGTTTTCCTTACAGGGGTTGCGAGCGGGCGAGAGACCTGTATAGCATAGCATAGTAGTCCCTTTTGTATATTTTGGCTTTTGTACTCGCTCTAGTGCTTGGATAGGGTTGGAGTGTATTGAGAATGTAAAGCTTTTGTTTTGGAACTGTACTTCTGTTTGAGGTGGGGACGAATGTAAGGATATGTTTCAATTTGGGGTATTGTGTTTTGTTTCGTTTTTTTTCGAGATTATATTATATTTTGTTCGGAGAGAGTGATCGAGTCCTGGCGAGAGTTGGGCAGGCGGTCCGCCGAACCCTTTGGTTCACCTTAGGGGAAGGTGGGGCTGTCACATTTACAGGTTGGTTTTGGGTATTACTTCGCTCTTGGAGTTCAAATCTGCGAGAAAATCTTGTTTAAGAGCATTGAAAAGTAACTAAGGCTCGAAACTTAAACATTTCGTTTAACGAGAATCAAGTAATTGAAACTTATTTAGGAAATATTCGTAGAACCCTTGCTCACTTTTCAAATGGTGCAATTTTGAAGCCATTATATGTGAAAAATGCTATTTGGGTCGAAGAGATGAAGAAAACATATTTCCATTAGTTGTAAATTCCAAGGGTACAAGTTTCGTCCGAATTTCGACTTATATATCTCCACAAAAGGAAACTCGAATAATCTAGACAAATCGAGTTAGATTCGTCCTCAAAACCTTACTCAAGATAAGCGTAACTCTACTTAAATCTCGCGTATAAATTTGGGCAGCACGCCCTTTGTGTTTACCAAATTTCCAGCCATTTATGGCTTCCTTCTTTTCCTTAATTCAGCCCCACAATACACACAAGTAAGGTTACCACCATGGCCCTTCCATTAGGCTCCAAAATCATCCAAGTACAACACAAGTGCAATAGTACAAGCAAATATCAATTTTGAAGACAAAAGCTAAATGGCAGATTTGGCATCTCGTAGCATTTTAGTCATAACTGGAGCTATGGGTATCTAATGGAGGTGAACCTTAAACCATTTCGAAGCTAAGACAGGGGGGAACAACTTTTATGAAGGCCACTTAACCTAATTTATAGTTTATCTAAGTCGAATTTGCCAATCACAGATCCAAAAGTTCATGATCAGTCTGATTATTAGCACTGATTTAACTGGCAAAACCTCAGGCTACACAACTCCGTTTGGGGTGTTTTCAGAAGCGTTGCAAAGATAAAACATAGTGATACAAGTTTTGTGTTTTGGCCAAAAGCTAATTGGATACGAATCAGGGTGAAAAACGCAGCCCAAACTGGTGAATTCACAAAACGGTTTACGAATTGCAGCTTGTGGCAGTAAGGGTATTTCGGTCATTTCACATTCTAAAGTGCTCCGATTGAGCTGAAATTTTACAGGCAGCTTAATAACATCATTTTCTACAACTTTCATGGTTTGAGCTAAGTCCACTTCGGCCTTCAGCATGGCCGAATAGAACTGGGCAGAACAGGGCATCATGGAAGTTCAAATCTGGAATTTTATGAATTCATAGTGCAAACTTCACTTTTCTAACTTGAATCATTACTTCAACCTCCAAAACAAGATTATAAACACCATATAACATCTAAATAATAGGATTTATGATTGAAAAACTCCAAAACCCTAACTCAAATAAAGACCCTAACTCAAACAAAAACCACCATAAGCCTCAAAACCATGGAAATAACTATCATTAGCCACAAATATAGGTTACTCTACAAAATTAGGCAAGGGTAGAGAAGTAATAAAATAAGAGAGCTTTAATACCTCTTTAAGATGCTTACAAGTGCAAATCCTTCACCTTTCCTTTCAAAACTTTGGCACACCAAGCTTTCTAAGCTCTCAACTAGAAGATTAATCGGTTTGAAATCTTGTTTTTCACTCAATTTAGCTAGAAATCCAGGTGGTATGAAGTAGTGGTTTCTCCCCTTTTTTTTCTTCTTGATTTCGGCCACAATGAGAAAAAATGAAAGAAAATGGAGTCCTAGAAGATTTAAGAAGGTTAGACTTAGTTTGGGTCAAAGTTAGGTGGATGCCATCCACTTGGCACCTTAAGATTTCATCTAATTTTTTTGTCTTTTCCTTTCTTTTCCTAGTCAAATATTTCGGCCAATAAGAGCTATTTAAGGGCTGATATTTTGCACTAATATCATGAATATGTTCTAGTAAGAAAGTGGTAGTCAAAGTGTGCTCATTCAGTAGTGAACGGTATCCGTCGGCTCAAGCCGATTTTCTCTAAAATGCCTATACTAGGGTTTTAACCCCTAATTCACCAACTTATTATTATCACTTCTAATCACACATGTAATATCATCTAAAATATACTCTTAATCACTAAATTTAGTACATGCTTCGTACTGATTATTTATACTACGAAAAGACGTAAAAACCCTAATTTGTCGTAGCGATGAAAGTAAAACGGAAACCCTTGATTCTATAATTATTTTTAGCTATTTAGGAGGTGAATGTGTAGTAAAGCTATTGTAAAGTAATAATTTTCAAATTAAAGGAAAATTTAAGAAAAATATAAGGGATTTTGCAACTCCATAGATTAAAATTAGGGTTTTAAGTAAAATATGAGGGATTTAAGGAAAACTTGTTAGTCACAAGCAAAACTAGGGTTTTGCGTACAAGTAGGGTTTCTAGTCTTTAAAACAAAACAATGTCTTAAAACGAAAATAAAATAAAGACACCATAATATTCTCGTTGACTAAAAAACAAATTATCCTAAAAGTCGGGGTATCACAATCTCCCCTCCTTAAAAGAATTTCGTCCTCGAAATTCTCTCTTTTGTTCATAAAATGATTCTACAGGGAATTCCTCTATCTCACAAGAGCTTCTTCTCATTCATGCCCTAATCAAGTCAGGATGGTTCTCGAAAGGCACTCAGGCACTAAGAATCACCACTCTAATCGAAATTCAAAATATACTCGAGATCTCCCATCCCGTCACACTAACAAGTTAATCCAAGTGTTTCCTTTGCCTCGAGCTTTGTGGAAAGGGAATAAATATTTTGGGGTAAGCTAAAATCTTAACAAATGTCCAGTAAGAATCAATAATCAAAGAAGTTCACACTAATGCATTTATCAGTAATCAAGTGTAAGTTTACTGCTCTTGTGAGTCAAGAAAATCGTAGTACTTATATTTCCAGCTCTCCAATAAAATCCAGTAACAGTCAAGTAGTACAAGAGAGCCATTGGTGCTCCCATATTCAAATCAAGTGCCATTAAAATGGAGACGTTGGTTTTAAGTACAAGACTTCCAAGCACTCATCTGAACAAAATTATTGCATGGCACGCATGCAAGAAAACAGTGCAGGAAATAGTTTGAAAATAATTTTGGAAACAGTTTTGGAATCACTTACCAACCACAGCTCATGATCCTCATTCATCATAGATAGTTTCCTAGCTCTAGTTCAATTCCCTAAATCACGAATATCATATCAAGCAAAGGAAATTCTAAAATCATCAAGTTCCTCTCACCTTTTGACATTTCAATTACAACTAAAGCTACACCTCTCGAATTGAAATAAATTTTATGGCGTTTCGAATCTAAGACAAAGGTCTACACTACTTAGTCCCTTATCTCGGCCCTAGGTTCTTGATTTAGTCAATCACAGATTTCCAATGACCCTTCCTTAATCCCAAGGTTGTCTAAATCTACATAGATGTCGAAATATCATTTCTTATCTTTCTTTTCCATTATCTATATATATCTCAGAGGATAGGGTTCAGTTGGGCATATAGACACAGGTAGTCAATCAAGAATCCAAAATATACTTATTTGATATATCACAAAATAATTACATATGTAATTTAGAGTAGTCCATAATAAAAGCAAATGAGCACATAACAATTTACACATTCATAGGAGAAACAAAATAGATTTTCAAAGCTAACAAGTTAAACATCCACAACAACTATTAAAATCCAATTCTAACCACAATCTATTAAAACCCTAGCTAAACTTTTATTGGACAATGTCTAAGATAGCATTCCTCATTCCAATCTCCTCAATCGGGTCAATATCAAGTCCAATACAGGAATTCTCCGTGCTCTGAACTTTGTCATCAGGACTTATCTCAAAATCACTTATGAATTCTAGTCACCTCATAATACATAAAACTATACCCCTTCCGAATTCGCAAGTATTCCCTTAGGAAAAGTATTTGGTACTCAAGTATAAGAATCCCAAACTAAGAGAATTTACAACTCAGGCCGTACGCTCCCAAGTGTAAATCAACAAGGTTTAAGATTCCTACCTGACGTACACATCTATCCACCTCAAGTAGCATGGCATAGATTTTACACTTACAACTATCATAAGTCTCAATTTTTCCTCAAGAAAAACACCTAGTCCTTTACTCTTATTCACATGATTGGGACCATATCACCACTTGGCCCAAGTTCACTCCACGCAGAGACCACGCGAAACTACTCTGATACCACCTGTGACGACCCCACCTTCCCCTAGGGCGTACCCTAAGGGTTAGCGAATTGCCTGCCCAGCTCTCGCCAGGACTACTGAACGATCACACACGCCCAACCAAGTACAAAAAACCCTTAAAGCGTTAAAACATACCTTCCTAAGAAAATAATATCATTTACACAGGAACAACCATTTACATATACACGTTATCAAAGTTCACATTCGAAAAGGAAATATCCAAGTGAGGTACATTTAGGGTTTCTAACGGCCGAGGAGCTAAACAAAGAAACAAAATTATCTAACTAGCTCAACTCGCTTCTCAAAAACCATGCTTTTCCAAAAGTATTCCTGTAAGGAAAACAAAGATAACGCGGGTGAGCTTTCGCCCAATGAGGTACTAACAAATCATGCAGCCCAAATTCACGAATGTATCCAGATTCAGTTATACATGACCATCAAACATAGAATCAAAGCACCACAACAAGTTCAAATAAAAGGATACGGGTGGCTCTCAGGAGCCAGCTTCCCCATTGCAGCTCTTTGGTCGCATCTCGTTGACCCTCCGTCAACGTTCAAAGAAAGAAACATGACCGTAGACCCCACTTTACACCCAGTACCTTCCACCGTACATTCCCCTTACCGGGCCCGAACACCTCACAGTAATTGAGAAGGTAATACTCGAGTATACCACAGGGTCGAGGAGATTCACTCCATTCGACAAACAGTAACCCTATGGTCGTTATCTCGTCGACCGGCACTTGCTGGCTCGACTCGAGTAACTCCCACTAGGGTTTGAGCTCGGACATCACAGTACAGTCGTAGGGCTCATGCCCCAAGATTTTAAACCAGACACAGTTCCAATTCACAGATAATCAGAGATCAATTATACAAGTAAGAGAACGAGAGCGATAAAGTACACTCTCGTCTCATGCACAAAGTTCACAGTTACTCAATTCACAAATTCAAGGGCAAGTAATCACTTAGACATTTAAATCATGCAATAGTACACTCACCAACAGATGCAGTGCCTTTACAGGTTGGTTTTGGGTATTACTCCGCTCTTGGAGTTCAAATCTGCGAGAAAATCTTGTTTAAGAGCATTGAAAAGTAACTAAGGCTCGAAACTTAAACATTTCGTTTAACGAGAATCAAGTAATTGAAACTTATTTAGGAAATATTCGTAAAACCCTTGCGCACTTTTCAAACGGTGCAATTTTGAAGCCATTATATGTGAAAAATGCTATTTGGGTCGAAGAGATGAAGAAAACATATTTCCATTAGTTGTAAATTCCAAGGGTACAAGTTTCGTCCGAATTTCGACTTATATATCTCCACAAAAGGAAACTCGAATAATCTAGACAAATCGAGTTAGATTCGTCCTCAAAACCTTACTCAAGATAAGCGTAACTCTACTTAAATCTCGCGTATAAATTTGGGCAGCACGCCCTTTGTGTTTACCAAATTTCCAGCCATTTATGGCTTCCTTCTTTTCCTTAATTCAGCCCCACAATACACACAAGTAAGGTTACCACCATGGCCTTCCATTAGGCTCCAAAATCATCCAAGTACAACACAAGTGCAATAGTACAAGCAAATATCAATTTTGAAGACAAAAGCTAAATGGCAGATTTGGCATCTCGTAGCATTTTAGTTTAACCGGAGCTATGGGTATCGAATGGGGGTGAACCTTAAACTATTTCGAAGCTAAGACAGGGGGGAACAACTTTCATGAAGGCCACTTAACCTAATTTATAGTTTATCTAAGTCGAATTTGCCAATCACAGATCCAAAAGTTCATGATCAGTCTGATTATTAGCACTGATTTAACTGGCAAAAACTCAGGCTACACAACTCCGTTTAGGGTGTTTTCAGAAGCGTTGGAAAGATAAAACATAGTGATACAAGTTTTGTGTTTTGGCCAAAAGCTAATTGGATACGAATCAGGGTGAAAAACGCAGCCCAAACTGGTGAATTCACAAAACGGTTTACGAATTGCAGCTTGTGGCAGTAAGGGTATTTCGGTCATTTCACATTCTAAAGTGCTCCGATTGAGCTGAAATTTTACAGGCAGCTTAATACATCATTTTATACAACTTTCATGGTTTGCGATAAGTCCTATTCGGCCTCCATCATGGCCGAATAGAACTGGGCAGAACAGGGCATCATGGAAGTTCAAATCTGGAATTTTATGAATTCATAGTGCGAACTTCACTTTTCTAACTTGAATCATTACTTCAACCTCCAAAACAAGATTATAAACACCATATACCATCTAAATAACAGGATTTATGATTGAAAAACTCCAAAACCCTAACTCAAATAAAGACCCTAACTCAAACAAAAACCACCATAAGCCTCAAAACCATGGAAATAACTATCATTAGCCACAAATATAGGTTGCTCTACAAAATTAGGCAAGGGTAGAGAAGAAATAAAATAATAGAGCTTTAATACCTCTTTAAGATGCTTACAAGTGCAAATCCTTCACCTTTCCTTTCAAAACTTTGGCACACCAAGCTTTCTAAGCTCTCAAATAGAAGATTAATCGGTTTGAAATCTTGTTTTTCACTCAAATTAGCTAGAAATCCAGGTGGTATGAAGTAGTGGTTTCTCCCCTTTTTTTTCTTCTTGATTTCGGCCACAATGAGAAAAAATGAAAGAAAATGGAGTCCTAGAAGATTTAAGAAGGTTAGACTTAGTTTGGGTCAAAGTTAGGTGGATGCCATCCACTTGGCACCTTAAGATTTCATCTAATTTTTTTGTCTTTTCCTTTCTTTTCCTAGTCAAATATTTCGGCCAATAAGAGCTATTTAAGGGCTGATATTTTGCACTAATATCATGAATATGTTCTAGTAAGAAAATGGTAGTCAAAGTGTGTTCAATCAGCAGTGAACGGTATCCGTCGGCTCAAGCCGATTTTCTCTGAAATGCCTATACTAGGGTTTTAACCCCTAATTCACCAACTTATTATTATCACTTCTAATCACACATGTAATATCATCTAAAATATACTCTTAATCACTAAATTTAGTACATGCTTCGTACTGATTATTTATACTACGAAAAGACGTAAAAACCCTAGTTTGTCGTAGCGATGAAAGTAAAACGGAAACCCTTGATTCTATAATTATTTGTAACTATTTAGGAGGTGAATGTGTAGTAAAGCTATTGTAAAGTAATAATTTTCAAATTAAAGGAAATTTTAAGAAAAATATAAGGGATTTTTGCAACTCGATAGATTAAAATTAGGGTTTTAAGTAAAATATGAGGGATTTAAGGAAAACTTGTTTGTCACAAGCAAAACTAGGGTTTTACGTACAAGTAGGGTTTCTAGTCTTTAAAATAAAACAATGTCTTAAAACGAAAATAAAATAAAGACACCATAATATTCTCGTTGACTAAAAAACAAATTATCCTAAAAGTCGGGGTATCACAATCTCACAGTGGACGCCTAAAACCCTCACTTGGACACTACTTCCTTGTTTTTGACTGGTGAGTGTCAAGTGCATGTTTTGTTGCAATTATGTGAATTGCTCCTTATGGACTGAAAAATTTATAACTGATGATTCGAGTGTGTACTTTATCGCACTCGTTCTCATTTAAATAAATTAAAATTTAATTGCCTGAATCAAATTGAATTACCTGAACTGAATTGAACTTAATTATATGCTATGGCTGCATATGTCGTTGGAGTGAATCTCCTCGACCTATAACTGAACTGTATACATATCGTTGGAGTGAATCTCCTCGACCTATAACTGAACTGTATACATATCGTTGGAGTGAATCTCCTCGATACACAACTGAACTGGGGGCACCCAAACTCATCGGCGACCTTGGACTCGAGCCGGCATGGGCTTGGTTGGGAACCTTGGTGAGCCATGAGATAACTAAAAGCTTAATCTATTAGAGAGATCTTGCTCGGCCTACTCGTGTAGTAGTGCCTTTATAGAAGTTCGGGCCCGGTGCGATGTATGGTGGACGGAACTGTGAAGTAAGTGGAGTTCTACGGACTTAAAATACCGACCCGATTGACGGAGTGTCATCACGGGAAGGTATTCGATCGAGGTTTGGCGAAGCAAGTGGAACTTAGCTCCTGAGAGCTACCATATCCTTGAATTGTTTCTGTTTACTTTCTCTACTTGAACCGTTAATGAATGGAATGTTACAGTTTTATCTACTGTGTAAGTGATTGCTACTTGAGCTATGTGTCTGCATGTGTGTTTCTTGGCCTCACGAGCAATCGCTCACCCCATAGATTTGTTTTCCGTAACAGGTGGATTGGAAGATTTTGGAAAAGCCGACTAGGTTATACTTTTGATCGGAATCTTGGTTGTAAATGTTTAGTCGACTTTTAATGGTTGTATTTTGAGACTTCATGTATCTTTTGAGAACATGATGTAAGATTTGGATATTCAGTTAAGGAAGTGACTTTTTCTTCATTTTAGACTTGTATTATTTGGTATGTATCGTTAAGTTTGAATTTAATCGTCTTGAGTCCTGGCGAGAACTGGGCAGGCGTCCCGCGGATACCCTTGGGTTCGCCCTTGGGAGAAGTGGGGGCGTCACAGTTGGTATCAGAGCTTAGGCTTTAGATCTCTGTAGTGTATCCTAGGCTTGAAGTTTAGGATGCCGGACTGTGGGACTAGTTTGAAAGTTAGGTGACCGCTTGTGGGGGTGGAAATGTGAGCCTAGGTTTGAATTAATTGGCCAGTAGGAGCCCTGATCTTGCAAAAATGTGTGGGATAGTACGAAATGATCAAATCTAGTTCATTTAGTACACTTAGATCCACCTAAACTTTTAATTTTAAATGTAATGTAAGTTATGGAAGGAAATGATGGAGATGGATTACCTCTGGGGCACTTTCCAGCGATTCTTTATCGAAACAAACTTTGGGGGTCTCTTTGGCAATGAACCCTAGTTTATCGAACTAGGACTTCATGTGACTACTAGAGGACTTATTCGTACCCGAATAACGAGGTGGTAGTAATAATCGACGATCGGAGGCGGTTATCCGAGGAAAATACGGTAGTTCGAGGGAATAATTGAGGATTTGGGGCAACTGAGGATGCCCAGACCATTAGAATTCATGAATTGGAGACGGAGGTACTTGAGGGACGGAAAAAGACCGAGACTCCTTGTGAGCAGATTTTTTGACCAATTTTCCTTCCATTTTTCCCTTGCCTTGGCCGAACCTCTTGACAAGAAAAACAAGAGAGAGCTCTTCAATTTCCAACTTCAATCCTTGCTCAAATCTTGAGTTTTAACCAACCAAATTAGAAATTACTCCATACAAATGATCACTAAGGGAGATTAAAGGTTTTGGTGGAGTTGTTTTGGAGGAGGAAGGACTAAGCTACTACTTTCTTTGAGGTACTAAGGTATATTTGCTCAGAACCTCCTTCTTTGTTTCCAATAGTTGCAAATTAGTGGCCTATGATGGCTTGCTAACATGATTAATGGATGATTTTGTGGATTAATGGAGAGTTGGATAAATTTCTGATTTTATTGGGAATTTTTCTGTTTTATCTGATAAGTATTGGCTAGACTTGGATTGATGGCTTAATATTGTATATATTGGAGCTCTTGTATGAGAATTGTGGTTAATTGCGGAAATTTCAGCTTGGGTGGCATAATTTCAGTTTTAGGGTTTCAATTTGAGCATGATTAGGGTTTTCAATTAGGGGTTTTATTGTGGATGATGGTGAAGCTTTAATTGGTTGTATTTTAAGGGTGTTTGATAGCTTATGACTTGTATTTGAAATTGTGGTTGAATGATATGATTTGGTGGGTTGGATTGTGTCTTGGAAAGTAAGGAAAAACAAGGGGAAATGCTGTCCATTTATTGTCTTGAAGTTTAAGTGAGTGAAATGAGGTTTGAAATGTGATTTTTGTGATGCATTGGACTTGCCTTGCTTAGTTGTATTAGTTCCACTCTAGTATATTTTACTTGCACTTATACATTTCCGTTTTAACCATGTTGCGTAGTTACCAAGGTTAGTTTTGAACTTCAAGTGTTTCCTCATTATCTTTCCAAAACAAAGAGGAGTGGCTTAGGGTTTCCTGGCCACGAAAACCTAATTTTAACGAGCGGGATTTTGTGTGAATTTAAGGTATTTTGTCTACCTTTTCCATATGGTTTTCACCAAGATACTTGTTATACATTATTTCTTTGCCTAGGTATTGGTTTTGAGCCAAACAAAAGTTTGTACGAAAAGAGGAAAAATCTACTGTTCCATATTCGGCAGTATATCCGGCCAATTCTTGGCCGGATTGTTGGCCGGATTGACAGGGGAAGACAAAAAAAATTAGGGTTGGTCACTGCCTCGAATCCGGCCAACTTCTGGCCGGATTCTGACGTGGCGGCCGTTTCAAATTTTTCCGATGAGATTTTCTAAACCCTTTTGAGTCTAGTTTTAGGTTTGGTTTGGAAAACTTTTAGTTACTCATGTACTTTGATCAAAATGTACTCTTTTCACTTTCAAAATCATACTTATATTTCGTACTAGTAATTATTCGGATTTTCTTTGATTTATCAAACATTTTGATGGTTGAACCATAATACTTTCTCATGATTATTTTAGGGTTTCTTGGTGACTAAAGTTGAGATCCGGAGGGATACTTTGGACGTTATTTTGCTTATTTCGGTGAGTGTTCATTAAACAATTTGTTTCTAATGAGTATGTGAACTATTGTGACTATTTGGATTGTTGTTTTAATACGTGATTGAAGTAGGTTGTGTTTCCAATATTTTCAGAAATGATTTTTGCTAGGCGAGTGTGTACTTTATCGCACTCGACCTAAATGAACGTGAACTTTCAATGATTGAATGATTAAATGTTACTTGTGCATGAATGTAAGCCTTCTGGCTGAACTGGGCCCTTGCCCTTTGTTACTGGTCGACTCGAGCCAGAAGCGGACTCGGTCGGGCGATTAGTGACCCTGGGTGAATGTTTGGTATACTCGAGTATGACCACGAAGTTGGCGGAGATTGGGGAATGAAATGAATGAACGAACGACAAGAAAATGAAGGAGTTTTCACTTACAAACAATGTTTTAATGATCGGAGAAATAAGGAAAATATTAGGCGAATGAATGAACGAACGAACGAATAGCTCCTCGTGAGCATGTATCCTTTTATTGTATGTGTTACTATTGCTTTATATCGTAAATGTTATCTGGATTACTTGTTATTACATGATTAATGTCCTTGTTTAACTGCTTGGTTGTGTATATAGAATCTCGCTGGGCTTTTAGCTCATTCCACGCCATTTGTTTTCCTTACAGGGGTTGCGAGCGGGCGAGAGACCTGTAGAGCATAGCATAGTAGTCCCTTTTGTATATTTTGGCTTTTGTACTCGCTCTAGTGCTTGGATAGGGTTGGAGTGTATTGAGAATGTAAAGCTTTTGTTTTGGAACTGTACTTCTGTTTGAGATGGGGTCGAATGTAAGGATATGTTTCAATTTGGGGTATTGTGTTGTGTTTCGTTTTTTTTCGAGATTATATGTTATTTTGTTCGGAGAGAGTGATCGAGTCCTGGCGAGAGCTGGGCAGGCAGCCCGCCGAACCCTTTGGTTCGCCTTAGGGGAAGGTGGGGCTGTCACAGGTGGTATCAGAGCCACTTCGCGTGGTCTCTGCGCGGAGTGAGCTTGGGCCAAGTGGTGTATGGTCCTGATTGTGTGAATAAGTATGAAGGACTCAGTGCTCTTTTGAGCGTAAGCTATGAATCGTGTCTGTTATAAGTGTAAATCCTATTCATGGCACTTGAGGACAATAGATATGTACGTCAGGTAGGAATCTCGATTGTGTAGATAATTTACTCTTGGGACTGGCCAGCTCGAGTAGTAAATTATCTTGGATTCTTGTACCCCGAGTACGCGGGTAGTAGTAAGGATTTGCAATCTTTTGTGGGAAGCAGGATTGGGCTAATGTTTGGTGAGAGTAAGTGTAAAGGGTTAACGGATGTATAGTTCGGATAGTAAGGGAAGTGAGAGATCGGTTGGGGAGTGTTTTAGTCGAGTGTGAAATGGCACGTTGTGTTTTCTTCCTGTTTTGCCCTGTACTGCTACTGAATGTGTTTGACTTGTGACATTTTGATATTTACATGAATAGTACTTGCTGTACTTTGGTTTGTCTAACTTGATACGATTTCTTGCGTATTTGGTGTGTTATATATTGCTATTTTGAGTCAATCACTCTGTTTACATACTAAATTACCTTTTGAAAAAAAAAAGAGAGAGAAAAAAGGATATGGAGGGGAGACGTAGTCGCGGACGTGGAGCTAGTCGTGGCCGTGGGGCTAGGCAAGCTCAAGAAACAAGAAAAGAAAGAGAACCAACAGTTGTAGAGTAAGAGCGTGGACCGAGGGTTGAGGCCGGAGATCAAGTAGCGACGGCGATACAACAAATGACAAATATCTTAGCGCGATTGGTCGATCAACAAGGCCAATTGCCAGTGAATCAACCCCAGAATCCTGAGATAAGAGAAATAGGAGAGGATAGGGCTTTGGAACGGTTTCAAAAGTTTAATCCTCCCAAATTCCTTGGAGGACCTGATCCAGATGTAGCGGAACAGTGGTTAGAAGTAATGATCAACATCTTCGCAGCCCTGAACTACACGGAGCAAAGGCAAGTGAACTTTGCTGTGTTTCAATTTGAAGGACCGGCCCGAGCATGGTGGAACGTTATTAGGGCAAAATGGGAGAGAGAACAAACTGCATGGACATGGGTGAATTTTAACAAGGGAATTTAACGGAGAAGTACCTCCCACCTCTGGTCCAAGAAAGGAGGGAGGATGAATTTATTGGATTGCGTCAGGGAAACCTTGAGTGTGGCCGAATATGAGACGAAATTTACTAGATTGTCTAAGTTCGCCTCTGAATTAGTGGTTACCGAGCGAAGAAGGATAAGACGGTTCATCCAAGGCTTGAATTTGGAAATTCAAGAAGCTTTAGCGGCGGTTCAAGTTAACACTTTTACGGAAGCTCTCGAGAAAGCACAGAGAATCGAGGATGCAAAAGCACAAGTAAAAGCTCTCCAAACGCGGAAAAGAGGTACACCTAGTAGCATACCTGAGGAAATCTGGAGAAAGGATAAACGCCCTCCAAAATGCAAAAGTAACCCTTTCCCTCATCACCCTGGACATTTGGAGCACTACATGAGGGATCTACAAAAGGAAGTCAATAGGACCTGAGAAGACTTCTCGAGAAAAGCCAAACAGTAACCCTCCGCTTGGTTTGTGGATATTGTGGGAAAAGCAAACCATACTGAAAGTGATTGCTGAGAAAAGGGCGGAAGTGATTTGGTTTGTGGGAGTAGCGATCATCAACTTAGTACTTGCCCGAAAAACAGCCACGAGAGACTAGCGCTCAACAAGTGAGTGGAGCCAAACCGAAATCAACCGATGAAAGAGGGAACCGAACAAAGGCACCAAGCTCAGGTATATGCCGTAGATCAGCAACAAGCTCCGGGGTCACATGAGGAAAACGGAAGGTAAAATTTCGAGGACGAATTTCTTAAGGGGGAGAGATGTGAGAACCAAAAATTTTCACATTTTCCAAGTATTATTTTATTTTTTTTTGCCTATATTTTGGACTGTCCTTGAAAATATTAAATGTTTTGTACATTTTACAAGTAAGTACAATTTTTAAATCATTTCCTGGTATAAGTTAGTATACGTTAATTTGAAGTGCATTTTTCGACGTGGGACCCGCTAGTGCGATATAATTTTGCCGATTAGGTGATGAAATACTAAGTGATATTATTTTCCATGGTGCTAGGAGATAATTAGAGGTTAGTTAGCTAAATGACTCATTGGAGGAGAGAAGATAAGCTTGGAACCTTCAAGATGCATGTGTCATGCTTTGATTGGAAGTTGGACTTTTGACCAAGAAGATTAACCTTTACCAAAACCAATTTTTGACCAATTTTTCCTTCCATTTTTCCCTTCCTTGGCCGAACCTCTTTGACAAGAAAAACAAGAGAGAGCCTCTTCAATTTCCAACTTCAATCCTTGCTCAAATCTTGAGTTTTAACCAACCAAATTAGAAACTACTCCATACAAGTGATCACTAAGGGAGATTAAAGGCTTTGGTGGAGTTGTTTTGGAGGAGGAAGGACTAAGCTACTACTTTCTTTGAGGTACTAAGGTATATTTGCTAAGAACTCCTTCTTTGTTTCCAATAGTTGGCAAATTAGTGGCCTATGGTGACTTGCTAACATGATTAATGGATGATTTTGTGGATTAATGGAGAGTTAGATAAATTTCTGATTTTATTGGGAATTTTTCTGTTTATATGATAAGTATTGGCTAGACTTGGATTGATGGCTTAATATTGTATATATTGGAGCTCTTGTATGAGAATTGTGGTTAATTGCGGAAATTTCAGCTTGGGTGGTATAATTTCAGGTTTAGGGTTTCAATTTGAGCATGATTAGGGTTTTCAATTAGGGGTTTTATTGTGGATGATGGTGAAGCTTTAATTGGTTGTATTTTAAGGGTGTTTGATAGCTTATGACTTGTATTTGAAATTGTGGTTGAATGATATGATTTGGTGGGTTGGATTGTGTCTTGGAAAGTAAGGAAAAACAAGGGGAAATGCTGTCCATTTATTGTCTTGAAGTTTAAGTGAGTGAAATGAGGTTTGAAATGTGATTTTTGTGATGCATTGGACTTGCCTTGCTTAGTTGTATTTAGTTCCACTCTAGTATATTTTACTTGCACTTATACATTTCCGTTTTAACCATGTTGCGTAGTTACCAAGGTTAGTTTTGAACTTCAAGTGTTTCCTCATTATCTTTCCAAAACAAAGAGGAGTGGCTTAGGGTTTCCTGGCCACGAAAACCTAATTTTAACGAGCGGGATTTTGTGTGAATTTAAGGTATTTTGTCTACCTTTTCCATATGGTTTTCACCAAGATACTTGTTATACATTATTTCTTTGCCTAGGTATTGGTTTTGAGCCAAACAAAAGTTTGTACGAAAAGAGGAAAAATCTACTGTTCCATATTCGGCAGTATATCCGGCCAATTCTTGGCCGGATTGTTGGCCGGATTGACAGGGGAAGACAAAAAAATTAGGGTTGGTCACTGCCTCGAATCCGGCCAACTTCTGGCCGGATTCTGACGTGGCGGCCGTTTCAAATTTTTCCCGATGAGATTTTCTAAACCCTTTTGAGTCTAGTTTTAGTTTGGTTTGGAAAACTTTTAGTTACTCATGTACTTTGATCAAAAATGTACTCTTTTCACTTTCAAAATCATACTTTATATTTCGTACTAGTAATTATTCGGATTTTCTTTGATTTATCAAACATTTTGATGGTTGAACCATAATACTTTCTCATGATTATTTTAGGGTTTCTTGGTGACTAAAGTTGAGATCCGGAGGGATACTTTGGACGTTATTTTGCTTATTTCGGTGAGTGTTCATTAAACAATTTGTTTCTAATGAGTATGTGAACTATTTGTGACTATTTGGATTGTTGTTTTAATACGTGATTGAAGTAGGTTGTGTTTCCAATATTTTCAGAAATGATTTTTGCTAGGCGAGTGTGTACTTTATCGCACTCGACCTAAATGAACGTGAACTTTCAATGATTGAATGATTAAATGTTACTTGTGCATGAATGTAAGCCTTCTGGCTGAACTGGGCCCTTGCCCTTTGTTACTGGTCGACTCGAGCCAGAAGCGGACTCGGTCGGGCGATTAGTGACCCTGGGTGAATGTTTGGTATACTCGAGTATGACCACGAAGTTGGCGGAGATTGGGGAATGAAATGAATGAACGAACGACAAGAAAATGAAGGAGTTTTCACTTACAAACAATGTTTTAATGATCGGAGAAATAAGGAAAATATTAGGCGAATGAATGAACGAACGAACGAATAGCTCCTCGTGAGCATGTATCCTTTTATTGTATGTGTTACTATTGCTTTATATCGTAAATGTTATCTGGATTACTTGTTATTACATGATTAATGTCCTTGTTTAACTGCTTGGTTGTGTATATAGAATCTCGCTGGGCTTTTAGCTCATTCCACGCCATTTGTTTTCCTTACAGGGGTTGCGAGCGGGCGAGAGGACCTGTAGAGCATAGCATAGTAGTCCCTTTTTGTATATTTTGGCTTTTGTACTCGCTCTAGTGCTTGGATAGGGTTGGAGTGTATTGAGAATGTAAAGCTTTTGTTTTGGAACTGTACTTCTGTTTGAGATGGGGACGAATGTAAGGATATGTTTCAATTTGGGGTATTGTGTTGTGTTTCGTTTTTTTTTCGGATTATATGTTATTTTGTTCGGAGAGAGTGATCGAGTCCTGGCGAGAGCTGGGCAGGCGGTCCGCCGAACCCTTTGGTTCGCCTTAGGGGAAGGTGGGGCTGTCACAGACTTCACTTTGTTCTTCAATTTCTTGTCCAAATCTTGAGTTCCAACCGATTAAATCGCAAACCCTTCCATAAGAGTGCTAACTAAGGAGGATTTAAGGTGTTAGTGGAGTGATTCTTCAAGAAGAAAACCCTAAGCTATCATCTTTCCTAAGGTTCCAAGGTAACTTACCTAGAAATCCCCTTTTGCTCTTGATAATTTTAAATTAGTGGATTAGAGATGTTAAATATGTGGTTTTGTGAGAAAGTTTATGATTTGAAGTAGGGTTATGGTAAATTTCAGTTTTTATAGTGAATTTTCTGCCCTCATGTGATGGTTAATGATTAGCCATGGTTTGGTGGTTTGTTCTGTGTAATATTGAGCTCTTATATGTTAGTTCTCCTTGACTACGAAAAATTTCAGCTTGTGTACCTTAATTTCAGTTTAGGGTTTTGAATTTAGAGCTTTATTATAGTTGGTTTTTAGAGTTCTTAATTGGCTAAGATTGAAGGGTATTGTGACCCCTATTGAAGTGTGTTTAATAGCCTAGCATTTGTATGTGCAATTGTGGTGGATTTGGGATCAAGTTGGTGTTTGTTTGTAGGGTGGAAACGTAAGGAAATCTAAGGGAAATGCTGTCCAATTTTTAAGTCCATATGATTCCTTTGAGTTGGGATGATTGTGTGTAGAAATGAAAGGTTTTGGGGTCGTTTATACCGTTGGCACCAATTGTTCCTTATTTTCACTTCCAAGTTCCATTTTGCTTTGCATTAGTAGCTTATTGAATAGGAATACGACTCGTAATTGAGTCTCAATTGTTTTCTTGGTTGTGCGTAGGACGTGCCGGTGATTCAAAGCGTACCTCGGGAGGAAATGTTTAAGTTAACTTTATTTGAACTGGTGAGTGTACTCACATAATTGTTGCTTCTTTGCTTTATGCGTACTTGAAATTTGTGATTTGAATGACTGTCATTTCCGTTTGTTCTGGATGAGACGAGGGTGTACTTTATCACGCTCGTTCTCTATTGCTTATTTGATTGTTTACTGTATAATTTGGAATCTCTTGGTTGTGGCCTGAACTGGTGTCATTTGGATGTGTTTCCAACAACCTTTCCTGGTAAATCTGAGCTCAACCTCATTGGTAGTCAATTGAATTGAGCCAGCAAGGGCTTGGTCGAGGGAAAAATTGACAAGTCATGGGGACTGTTTCTAGGAATCTTTGGGTATTGAGACTCTGGATTCCGGTATACTCGAGTATTACCACCTCTGTTCTGTTTGGTGTTCGGGCCCGGTAAGGGGTATGTGTGGTGGACGGAATTGAGGTAAAGTGGGGTCTACGGTCATGTTTGTTCGTTAAACGTTGACGGAGAGTCAACGAGCTGTGATCAAGTACTGCAAAAGAGGAAATGGGCTCTTGAGAGCCGTTTGTATCCTTTTACTCCTGTTTACATGTGGTGGTTATTACTATTTGTTTGATGGTTATATTTGGATTGAGTACAATTATACTTTCGTGATTCTCATATACTTGGCATGTTGGTACCTCATTGGGCGAAAACTCACTCCGTTGCCTTTGTTTTCCTTATAGGGCATAAAATTTGGAACTGTGATGTTTTTGAAAAAAGAGTCGAGCTAGAATAGACATTCTTTTGTATAGCTCCTCTATAGTTGGAAAAATCCTAATTGTATCTTGATCCAATGTTCCCTTTTGATTTGTAAAGTTACCAACGTGTGTATATAGAAGTGTTTAATCATGTCTATTTGGTATATTTGCTCGGGAATGTACATTCTCTAAGTTTATATAAAGTCTACTTGTATTTGTTTGGGATTCGGACGAGTGCGAAGTTTGAACGAGGAAAAAAAATTTTGGCGGGAAACTGTTTCATTGAATCCGACCGTATATCCGGCCAGTTCTTTGCCGGATATCTGGCCGGATTTGCAGGGGAATTTTAAAAAAAAAAATTGGGTTGCTCTCTGGCTTGAATCCGGCCGGATTGTGACGTGGCAGCTACTGTTCACTTTCATTTTTTTCGTTTTCGTTCTTCGTTATTCGTTGTCGTTGCATCGTTTGATCGCAGTAATATCATTCGGATTGGTTTGGCCTTTGTGTGATCGTCTTAGTAGTCCTGGCGGGAGTTGGGCAGGCAGTTCGCTAACCCTTAGGGTACGCCCTAGGGGAAGGTGGGGTTGTCACAACCATCACCTACTCAAGCTAGAAAAATTAAACCCTATGCTGAAATTCATAATCACAAGCTGGAAATTTCTGTTATAAGCCAAACAAGCATTGGAAAGCTGGAAAATCATATGCTAATACTAATAAATCATAACACAAACTGAAATGAACTCATCAAAGCTGGAAATCCTCAATCAAATCTGGAAATTTGATCCACCACATGAACCATGAAATTTTCCATGAAAACCACCATAATTTAACCCTTAAATCCACTCAAAAGCAAGTTAAATGACAAGAGATGGTTTCTAGACTTTGTTACCCTTGAAACCCAAAGAAGACCAAGTAGCCACAAGCTTCTTCCTCCAAAAACTCTTCACCAAAGTTCCTCCTCCTACCTCAAATTCAGCTTTCATGGATTGATTTGCAAGGTTAAGATGAAAACTCAAGGATCAAGCAAGGTTTTTTGTGTTGGAAATAGAGTTTTCTTTCTTTCTTTTCTTGCTCATGAAGGTCAGCCAAGAGAGGGGAGAAGATGATAGGATTTTTGGTCAATTTTTGGTTAATAAAAGGTTAAGAAAGGTCTTAGTCAAAGTCAATGGTCCAAGGCTTTTGTGACAAATGGTTTGCCATGGTTAATTGTCATCCTATTGTCTTCCAATCACTAAAATATCTAGCCAACTTTTAATTATCCCATAAGACATTATAAAATAATATTCCTTTGCATAAAACTCCTCCTAATCTTCAAAAATTTATCGCACATACCGCGTTAGTGGGTCCTACTACCATAATGCACTACGAATTTAACATGCACTAACTTATACATAGAAAATGATTTAAACTTGACTCACTTATAAAAATATATGAGAAATTAAAAAATAAAGTAAAGTAAAGAAAATGTACTCAAAGAAATATGACAAAATGAAATAATTTTCGAGTCCTCATACTCTCTCTCCCTTAAAAGGATTTCGTCCTCGAAATTCATACCTTAGCTCGAAAAGTCCAGATATCTCTTTTGCATCCCCGCTCTTAAGAATTGTAAAATCTATTCTTACACTAGATACCATGTAAATCGTGTATCCTTAATCTTTTCAACACGTTTTCACAAATTCAATTACCTCATTAATAAGCCAATCATAAGTAATAAAGATTGCGAGGACCCGAATTTTTCTTACTTTTAATTCTATTTTACTGGTCTATTTAATTATTTATTCACCCATTTTCTCTGAATAATTTATTTCAACCATTTTAAATCCATTTACATGGAGCAATGTCTCACTTATATTTTTAAAACGTTCCGTTAGCAATTTAATTTTTCGGAGGCTCGTTTACTGAGAAATAGCGAATACACGTTTTTTGAGGCAATATTCGATTCGAGAGTGCAATAAATCTTGGAGAATTAAGAATGATCAATAGTAGACTAAGAAAAGTTAATTGAGGGATTAGAGATGAGTGAGTTCAAATTTCCGTCTTATCGCACGCGAATCAGAGGTTCGCGTATTTCGCGTCGAATCGACTAAGTGGAGATTTAAGAAACTTATACTAGACTACTAAGTGTGAATAATTATAGTGTTAAAGAAATTACATTTGAGGATTAGTGCACAAGTGCAACAAACAAGAGAGAAAGCGGTGGTACGAAACCCGCGCGCGACACTATTTGAAGTTGACTTTTGCATAGCTTTTGGCCACAAATTCTTCAAACTTCCAAGGGAAGCTTCACACTCAACAAACACTGTCTCTCTTCCTCTCTTGGCTGGCCGAACACCCAAGGAAAAGAAGGGAAGAAAGCATCTTCATCTTGCACCATATTTGCTTCCATTTCTCTCACAAATCACCACCCAACTCACATATCACTTGAGATTAACTTGAGCTTGGAGGAAGGCTTCATCTTGGGGGATTTCTTGGAAGTTCAGTGGTGAAAATTCTGGTTTCTACAAGGGTTAGAGGTAAACCCATCAACTCTTCTAATCTCTCCCTTTATTACAAGATTTACGGTTGGATTTGCAAGGGTTTGAACCCTAAGCATGAAACTAGGTAGAGGACTTGAGGAAATCTATTTTCTTGCTTTAATTGTTAGGCTAGCGGTCTTGGTGATGCTATAGGTAGCTGGATTGAGGTGTAATTAGTTGATTGTGGTTGTTCATGTGTTATTTGAGGTGAATACGGCTAGAAAGTGAAGGAAAAATCGAAGGAAAGTGGTGCACTAGAGCTGGCCGAAAATCTGTCCTTGTTGCTCAGTGATTATTTCGAATTTTTGGTACTTGTTTTGCTGTGAAATTGGTTGATATATGTTGTATATTGTGTGTAGAAAGTGTTCTACCAAAAATCATTTGATTTGGTTGAGCAAAACTTGTATTTTCGAAATTGAAAGAAAGCTGGAAATGGTAATCTGGCAGCCCGAACAGTACCACTTTGCTTGAACATATCTCTCTGTATATAAGTCAAAATTGGGTGCCGTTAGCAGCATTCAAAACTAGACATTTGTAGCTTTCTAACGGTATAAAAATCACTCACTAGTTCATTTTGAGTCATCCGTAGTGATTTGGCAACGTTTGCTGTCCTGTTATGAATATCTGTCCGAGAGGACATGAGAAGCTGCAACTTGTGGCTTGAATTCGAACTACTTGTGAACTGATTTTGGAAACATTTTATTCTGATGAAATGTGGAATTTTGAACCTAGTTTCCAATTCCACCAACCATTTGTAATTTGAACTTGTATTGAGTGAGATATGGCCTGATTTTGAAAGTACGATAAAGCTGGAAAACTGGAAAGCTTTTCCTTCTTGCTGGCCGACTGGTCTATTTTGTTGTGGGATGTTTTATTTCAAAAATTTTGATGTCAATCAACCATCAAGTGTTTATTAAAGGTTTCTAGGACCCTGGTTCCAAAAATCAATTGAATTTGGACTGATTTCATTGTGCAAAATGTTTGGAAAAAGAAAGGAAAGCAAGAAGACAGATTTGCTTTGAAATATTTTCCGAACTTTGGTTGTTTCGTTAACTGTCTTTCCGTGGGAGTTTTGCGTGAAATTTGATAGAGGAGTAGGCCTCATATGGGAGTTTCAGTGCACCAAATTTGGTATAATTCTAATACTATTTCAATACCCAAATGATGTTCCAAAAACTGCTTGTCAAATCTGGAAATTTCACTGTTCCAGTGGTGAAAGTTACCGACTTTGAACTGCTATATCTTGATACTCAAAACTCCGAATTTAGTTCCATTTGTCCTGTTTGAAACTTTGTTAGGAACTCGTAATGTGTTATGAATTTAAAAGGCTAGTTCACTTTCTGTAAATTTTTCCGAGTTTCTAAAGATTGGCGAAAAACATGACTGAAACTGCCTTGCTTGTTCAAAACAGCCACTTTGAGTTGAAAATTGAATGCCTTCCATTTAGAATCTTGGAAAAGTGTCTTCTAGGAACTTTTAGTACTCTGAACCAAGATTCCAACGGTATAAATTTTTCCAATTTTGGACCTACTGAGTGTAAGTTCTGAGTTTTCTAAATTTAACGTGCAAAACTGAAATTTTCCGACCTGATGGGAAATGAGTTTTTGGAAACTTTTCCCTAATCTTTGATATTGATTGATTGTTTTAAACTCGATTTCATGAAGGAAATCAGTTTCTCTTGTGTTATAAAATCCTCACTTTTGAACCTCAATTTTGAGTGATTAAGGTTCTCTTTTGAGACTTTAATTTAGTCCAAATAAGTGAACCTTCTTTCTTGATTAATACATGATTGTGAGTGAAAGTACTTGTTATATTGTTCAGGCGTTCAAGGAGATCTTCAAGAGAATCTCGAAGCGGACGCCTAGAGACTACATTGCTCGCTCACTCACTTTTGTTTTGACTTGGTGAGTGTCAAGTGTATGAAATGTTGTTACGTGCTTAATTGTTCTCATTGATTGAGTATTTTGAAAGTGTTGAGTCGAGTGTGTACTTTATCGCACTCGTTCTCGTTTAAGTGAAGTGTATTTGAATTGCTTGAAGTGAATTGCTAAGTGAATTAAGTGAAGTGTTGCAAAAGTGAATTATGCTATGGTCGCATATGTCGATTGGAATGAATTTCCTCGACTCCTAGTGATAATAGTGGGGGACGTCCAAAACTCATCGGCCAACCTTGCGAATCGAGCCGGCATGGGCTTGGTCGTGAAGCTTGATGAGTCATGAGAAAAATTTATAACCTTGATCTATTGGAGAGATCTCGCTTGGCATACTCGAGTAGTATTGCCTTATATAAAAGAAGTACGGGCCCGAAGCAGGGGGTGTAACGGTGAACGGGGAAGTGTAAGTGAAGTTCTACGGACTTAATACCCACCTGGTTGACGGAGTGTCATCGTGGGGAAGTATTTGATCGAGCATTGGCGAAGAAAGTGGAATATAGCTCTTGAGAGCTCCCGTATCCTTATCAAGTGTGTTTTATTGTTAAATGTGAACCACTTGAATGTTATAGCTTTCATTCTCGTATAAGTGCTTTTGTTATTTGAATTATGTGTTTTGCATGTTTTCTTGGCCTCACGAGCATTTACTCATCCCATTAGATTTGTTTTCCTTAACAGAAACCGAAATGGAAGGAATTATGGAGAAGCCGACTTGATGCACTTTTGATTAGGGTTTTGAATGTATTTGATGAGATGACTTTTGAAAGTTGTATATTTTGGGGAAAGTGATGTACTTGATATCTTGAAATGTAAGAATTGAATACTTATTAAGGAAGCGACTTTTTTTATACCATCGACTTTTATTATTCGGTTATTTATCCTTAGGCTTGAATTGAAATTGTATCGAGTCCTAGCGAGAGTTGGGCAGGCGTCCCGTCGATACCCTTGGGTTCGCCCTTGGGAGAAGTGGGGACGTCACAAAGATCACCTCAAGAAATTTGTCAATCTACGTATTCCAATCCAAGAACAAATCATGTAATCCTTACCTCAATATCCCAATGGTCCCTAAGTACTCTCAATGAACTTTAATATCTCGTATATCAATTTCTATAAGATCTTATCAACGCAGTAATTTTGTCCTACTGGGCCTTAACCCTATTAATCTTTGAAAACGGTTAGAAAGAAATCTCAAGTAATCAATAATTTCAAAAAAAATCACATCTAGTTCCATACAAATGTATACAAATATCAAAACACTAAACGATAAACGTTAAACTCAATAATATCTTATCATAATCCCCTAGTCACTTACTCCGATAAATTCAAACCTTACATTAGATATAATAAGACTCTTGGGTTCATTCCTCTCCATAAAGAGAAATATAGCTTTATAACAAAAATCAATTTGAAGTTTTTAAGAGAAGGATATAAAATTTCAGAATAACGCTCGTAAAAATAAATTCTTAAATTCTTGTTTGTTTGCAAAGGACTCTCTTAGTTAACTATAAAATGAAAAGGTAAGATGGGGAGGACATAAAATACTTGGTTAAAACCTTTTCTTTTATAAAAGATGTGAGAACCCTCACTTGAAACCCTAATTTTCCCTAAATACATGCTTTATTCTAAGATCTAGATCACTTATTATAGGCCCTTGCATGACATTTCCCATGTATTACAACATTTCTCATACATTGCATTTCACTCCGTTTTACTTGAAGAAAAACATTTGCTTGAATTGATTTTTTTATAATCCACCAATTATTTGTTTCCAAGTGGCTTTGATTTAGATTAAGGACTTTAAAAGATAGGTTAGGGGTGTTAAATAAGTATTGGTACACTTGGAAGAGTTGAATTAGCATTAGTCAAAAGATTAAGAGAGATTATGGACAAGAAATGGACTAAGTGGCAAAATCCTAACCAAGCATTTGTTTGACCAAAGGTTAGCTAAAATTTTAAAACACCTTGGCCCTCTTATTTCACTCTCTTGGCCAAAATTCTTAGACAAAAAAAAAGAGAAGAGAGAGAGCTCCAAAATTCTAGCTTTCAAACCCTAACAACTAAGAGCAAAACAAATCAAAGAGAAAGATTGTGAGTTAGTGAGAAACTTTTCCTCCAACCCTAGTGTTTGATTCAAGTTTCAAGGCTTCATTTGGTTGGTTGATTTGGTGGTTCAAACTTCCTACAAGAGAGGTAAGTGTTCTTTAAATGATGTGGTTGATGGATTATGATGGTTGTAAACTTGAAGAAATTGAAGATTTATCATAACTTTGCCATAGATAAGTAAGCTGAAATATTTTTCCAGCTTGATTCCAGATTTTGTACCTATTTCAACTGGAAGTTCGACCATGATAACGGCCAAACTAGCTTTTACACAAAACATGAACGTTGTAGAGAATTGAGTGTAGAATATGCCTGTAAATTTACAGCTCAATCGGAGTAGGATAGCTTGTGAAATGACTAATTTACCCCTGCTGCCCTGTTTCTGTCCGAACTGATATTTTGTCTCTGTAATGGATCATTTTGACCAGGAAGACGACTGATTTAGCTTTTGATGTCTTCTTAAGCATTATAGCCCTGTATCGTATCTTTCAAATGGTTTTGGAATCATCTGAATCGGAGTTGTGTGTGCTGAGATATGATTGAATAAATCAAGACGGCTAGTTAAATTTTCCAGTGAGCTTCGAACTGGAAATAATCTGGGGCTGTTTGGATAAATTTGACCAGGTTAGGTTGAGCACTGGGTTGATATGTCTTCATAAGAATTCTATAGCTCTGTCTTAGCTTCGAAACGGTATAAGGTTTGCCCTAATTCAATAAACATAACTCCAGTTATGACTAAAATGCTATGGGATGTCAAATCTGCCGTTTGGTATGCCTACCAAGTGTTTGATGAAATGTATGCCTACTAAGTGTTTGATGAAATGTTTGCACCTTGTTCATGGTTGTTAATGAAGCTTTTACATGTTTTAAACCTCTTTTGAGCTAGATCTATACTTGATATATGGTATAAGTGCAAATTATTAGAGGATGAAGATTGGATGGCTAAAGGAAAATATGGACTGATTTCAACTTCCATGGCTGACCGGTTGGAGAAGGAAGGGTTCCTCCTTGCTTTGTTTGTGGTTTATTTACACCTTAATCATGCCTAAACAACTTGGCTCGAGATTGGTTAAGCTCATGTGTGAATTGGAGTGAAATTGGAACAAGTAAAGTGGTAATATTGGCCACTAGTGGACTGGTTTAGGGTTTCATGGTGAATAGCTTATGTTGGTAACCCTTGATCATGTTTATGTGTTATATTTTGAACTCAAATGATACCAAATGACTTAAGCCCCTGTATATGATCATTTGAGGACTGATTTGGGTGAATTTGAACCAAAACAAATGAAGTTAGCATGAGGAACTAGTGTGCATTTGTTAGGGTTGAGACTGATCCAGGTCAGGAAAAACAGCCGACTTCTCTGAGTTACTGGCAACGCTAGGAGACGAATTAGAATGTGTACGAGGTACCGTTGGAAAGTTCTTCAAGTCTAGTTTCCAACGCCTCTGACGGAACCTAATTCTGACCTTCCTACAGTGAGATATAGCCGTTTTACCGAGACTGCACGGGCGCGACTGTTTACCCGCGAAGAACCTTTTCAAGCTTGAATGAACTTTCCTTTTAACCAACTCTCTTGCATTTGTTAAAATTGTTTCCTCATGAACTTTCACTGCATTTTGGGCCTAATTCTCATGGTAAATTGAGCCGGTCTAACCACTCACTCAGTCACCTAATGAGTTCATTTTAGCTTAGAATTAAGCTTAGTTTGTTAACGATTTCACTCGTTGCCCTAGGAGTGGGAAATGGTGGTGAACGTAACCGCACGACTTGACGTTTTGACTGCTACATTACTTGACAGGTGAGTGTTCCACTACCTGCTACCTGCTTATATGAAATATCTGAATACTTGAATTACGACTGTTTGAGCCAAACCATGTTTTGATAAAATGGAGGCGAGCGTGTACTTTATCGCACTCGACCTCCCTCATTTTCCACTGAGGCTCTGTACACTGCAATTATGAGATATGAATTCTCTATATGTGACTGTACTTGAGTTGTTTGGGTGATACCCCATCAACTACTGTGTGAGAACTCGAGAAAAAAAAAATTTTAGGGTTTATCGATTTGCGTGCTTATATTTTCTATATTTTCTTTATTATAATTGTTTTACACGCATTTTATAGATAAATATAGTTTTTAAGGCATTTTTCTAGTATACGTGAGTTCACGAGAAAATTGGAGCGAATAGCGGTTGTGGGACCCGCTAGCGTATTAAGTGAGAGAAATTCGGCCAATTCGGCTCAATTGTACAGTAAGGCATTAATTACTGAGTGTTAAGAGGTAACTGGAGGTTGGTTAGATATTTAGTCATTTGGAAGCTAAAGGATAAGGAAAAGATCAAAAAAAAGGCGACACGTGGCGCGATTCCATTGGGCCACTTTGTGCCTAACTTTCTTACACCTTTACTAAAGTTGAAAATTGACCAAAAACATCTTCATTAAAGCATCTTCATGGCCGAACCATCTTGAGGGAAAAAGAGAAGAGAAAGCTTCAATTTTCTTCCAAATTCTTGCCCAAATCTTGCAAATCAACCGATAGAAATCCGATTTACTCCGTAGAAATTGCTTACTAAGGAAGATCAAAGGTGTTTGTGGAGTGAATTTGCAAAGGGAAGGCCTAAGTTGCTACCTTTCTTGGTGATTGAGGTATATGGCTTGAATCTTCAATTTTGTCCATAAAAATTTCAAATTAGTGACTTATATCGGATATGGAGCTTAGTTTATGGATGATTTTGTGAATGAAAGTGAAGTTTGGTGAATTTCTCATTTTCTTGGGAATTTTTCTGATTTCATATGATTATTATATATGACTTGAATTGGTGGTTTAACATGGTATGATTTGAGGTTGGTATATGTTAATTGTAGTGAATTGCGGAAAATTTCAGTTTTTTACAGAAAATTTCAGCTTTCTATGGAAATTTCAGCTTTAGGGTTTATGCAATTGGGGCTTTCTTATGGTTGTCTATTGAACTTGCAATTAGCCATGATTGAAGGGTATTGTGACCCTAATGATGTGTATTTGCTAGTCTATGATGGATATGAGCAATTGTGATTGGAATTGGTGAATTGGATTACTTGTTTGTAGGATGGAACTGCTGAAATTTTAGGGGAAATGCTGTCCGATTGCCGAGAGATTTGAATCTTGTGAATTTAAGTTAAGAATGAGCGAGTGTGAAAAGCTTTAGGGTTTTCTTGAACTTGTAACCCTAAATCCGATATATTTTGCATTTGAAGCCCTAATTGAGGCTCTACTTGAATTTTGCTTTAATGATTCGTTTAAGAGGTACTCGATTCGTAATTGAACTTCAATTGCACTTTCTTGATTGTTATAGGACGCTTGGGTGATCCAAAGCATCCACTGGACAGAAATCCTTGAATTTGCTCATCTGTAGTGGTGAGTGTACTATGGCATGATTTAAGTGCTTAAGTGACTATATGTCTTTGAAACTGTAAAGTGCTCAACTGTGAACTGCGTGAACGAGGCGAGAGTGTACTTTACCGCTCTCGTCCTCTTACTGTGTAACTGTTTACCATTGTACTGCACTGTGTTTGACTAGAAACTGTGAAACTGCACTGCGATTGACTTGAATATTGGGCATGAGCCCCACCACTGTACTGTAATCACTGAGCTCAAAGCCCTAGTGGAAGTTACTCGAGTCGAGCCAGCAAGGGCTGGTAGACGAGGTAACGACCCTCGGGTCACTGTTTGTCGAGTGGAGTGTATCTCCTCGACCTTCCGGTATACTCGAGTATTACCAACCACTGTTACCGTTGAGGTGTTCGGGCCCGATAAGGGGAATGTACGGTGGAAGGAACTGGGAGTAAAGTGGGGTCTACGGTCATGGTACTTTCTTTATACGTTGACGGAGGGTCAACGAGGTGCGATCAAGAACTGCAATGGGGAACTGGCTCCTGAGAGCCACCCGTATCCTTTCATTTGAACTGGTTGTGGTATTTGCATTCTGTGATTTATGGTTTGTTTAACTGAGCTTGATTACCTATGAATTTGGGGCTGCATGATTGTTAGTACCTCATTGGGCGAAAGCTCACCCCAGTTACCTTTGTTTTCCTTACAGGCATACCTTTGGGAATGTTATGAGTTTGAGAAGCCAGTTGAGCTAGTAAAATAGTTTTGTTTCTTTGATAGCTCCTTGAGCACTGGAAAACCTGAATGTACTTTACTTGAATGCTCTTTTGGACTGTATATTGGGGTAACATGTATATGTACCTGGTGGTTTTGTATAAATGATATTATATGTGGAAGCGAATGTTTTAGCCCTGATGGGGAGTCTTTTGCATTTAGTTTCGTGTGTGTGAGTGATCCGCAGTCCTGGCGAGAGCTGGGCAGGCAGTCCGCTGATACCCTAGGGTTTGCCCTAGGGAGAGGTGGGGCTGTCACATACTGCTACTGTTTGGGTACCCAACCTCATAGGTGAGTCGGTTGGATCGAGCCAGCAAGGGCTTGGTCGAGACGACCGATAAACCTTGGGGACTGTTTACTGATCACTGGAAACCGGTATACTCGAGTATTACCTAACTACTGTTTATGGAGTGCGGGCCCGGTAGGGGGTTGATCGGTGGACGGAGATTGGAGAAAGTGGTGTTCTACGGACTGTATATTCTATGAATGCAAACGTTGACGGAGAGTCAACGGACCCTGGTATGATCAAGTTCAAGAGGATTTGGCTTTTGAAAGCCACCCGTATCCTTGAATTGCACTGTGATTAAATTGTTATTGTATTATTCGGTGTTTACTTGATTATATTATGCCCTTATTTGGCTATGTGCTTACTTGTTTTACTTGGAACCTCACTGGGCTATAGCTCACCCCACTCCCTTTGTTTTCCTTAACAGATCTGGGACGGACTTTTGGCCAAGAACCCTCTTAGTTTTATTTTGCTCGAACTTGTAACCTTTTGTTTGAGATAATTTTACTCCTGACTTTTGTAAGTTCGAATTTATAAGTTCGATTCATGTTATATAACTGTAGTATGGAGTAGTAAGCATGACGTTTAGTCAATTTCTAAGTTTGGGCAGTTGGCTTGTCTATCATTTGCCATTAGGGTTTATACCATTGATTTGAAGTTATTCCACTGGGTATTTCAAGTTGTTAGTTCTTTGATCGACCGAGTCCCGGCGAGAGCTGGGTAGGCAGTCCGCTGATACCCTAGGGTTCGCTCTAGGGAGAGGTGGGGCTGTCACAGGTGGTATCAGAGCCTAGGTTTGAATTGCCCTGGGCAAGTTAGAGATTGTCGACTTGAGGATTATATTTGATTATTTCCTTTAAGGGTACTTAAGTTTATCTTCACTTTGTGTAGGATAGACGGATCTAGTGGCCCTAGCGATAGACCAGTTGGCGAGACGTCCCGTGAGGACTTACCGATGGTTAGATAACCAAATCAAGCCTGGAGGTGCTAGAGCCTATTGGAGCCATTTGACCGCTATAGGCGTTGCGTGTGTCGCCATATTTACACTTATCCTAATGAAATAGTTCTGGCCGTTTTGAAGGAGCGAAAGGTCCTAGCGAGGGACAATACTAGGCTTGGATTTGAAGTGAATTACCTGAAGGAAACTATTAAAACACAAGCCGAACGGATTAAAGAGCTTGAGTATGAGGTGGCCAAAGGCCGAGAAGGGTTTGATGACTTGTGTGCGCAACTTGGAGAAACTCAAGAGCGTATGGTCAAAAGGGCCGTGAAAGTCAGGAAGAGAGCGGAATCCATTCTAAATGTGTGCGGTGATCTATTAGGAGAAGGGAGCGATGAGACTTCTCACATTGAAGTTGGTATGGGATCTGAACCCGCCGAGGTTAGGGGGTCAGCTAGTCCTGCCGCAGATTAAGACCTTCACCACTAGGTTACTAATAAGGATGATTTTGACTGCTGTACATAGAAAGGTTGGGAGTTGTGGTGACTCGGTGGTTGTACAGTTTTCTTTTGACTACCTGCACTAGATTTTGCTTGATATGACTGTACGACTGTATCTGTACCTTTAGAGACTTATACTTGATACTTTTGGTCTTGTTACCCTGTAAATGACTGCCATGAGCCTTTAATGTGACTATTGATTTTTGACCATTGACTTTGACCTTGACTTTGACTTTGATTTTTTTTGACTTTATTTCGAATTGGCATTTAACTGCTTTGTATTTTCCCTGGCTTATCTCGATTTTTACTTCCTTTTCTTTGATTTTTGGCTTGAATAAAAATCTATTACCTATCCAAAACTTACTTATCTATTAGTTATGATATTTGAACCCTAGCCAGTGAGTGTTCCAAGTACATGAAAATGTTTACGTGGAATGTTTTCTTGTTTTAATAGCATGCTTATTTGGTTAAAATAATTGCTCTTGAATTGATAACCCTTGAGACGAGGATGTACTTTATCATACTCCATTCTCCGTAGTTTACTTCGTGAAAGGTATATGAAATGAAGTGCTTTGCGTATACTTCACTTGTTGGTCCCGCACTTGACCTGTTGGTCTTGCACTTGATTTCTTGGTTTTGCACTCGACTTGTTCGTCACTCGAGTGGTTATTCCACCGACGTACATGTTGCATGCCCCTTTATGGTTAGGCAATACTAAGTACTTGATCTCTTGTCTCACAGACAAGTGTGTACCTTATTGCAGTTGATCTTGCTCGACTAAATTTTGATATTTGTTAAAATATGGACTTGACGTTTTGTTACAACTGATAGGTGACCGGATTTGTTAAAGAGATTTCTAATTTTTTCCAGTTCTTCTTATGTGATTAAGTTTTCGTAACCATCCATTTTTCAACTGTTTGGACTTGAAATACTTGAAGTGCCTGAAACACTTATTTGTGACTTGATTTGACTTGAACCTATGTTGAACTTATTTGTGACTTGAACCTGTTTAGACGAGTGTGCTCTCATGTACACTCAATTGACTTGATTTGACTAAACATTTGATATTTCATTTCTGCATGAGCAAGTAATTTGATTTGTATATGACTTGTGGATTTATTTGAAATATCTGGAACACTTAAGAATATGAATTGCTGGACATTACTTGTGACTTGACTCTGGCTAGGCGAGGCACACTTGGCCTCTCTTTCTTGAATGATCCTGTACTTACTTGAACCTGATTGATCTGTACCTGTGTTTGTACTTGTATTTGACTTGCAAGTGCTGAGCGGTCGTATGTACCACACTCCATCCGAGTAGGAGGTACCTCTCATCCCGTCTCAGTACCTCAATCCTGTTTTGTCGAGTGGAGTGTTATCTCCTCGACTAATTGGTATACTTGAATATTACCACCACTGTTTATTTCTAAATACGGAGTGTAAGTGATATCTAGCGTCTCCCAACTTTACTGCGTGAGCGTTGGATAATAGCCAACGACTCCAATCTTGAAGTACCGTATATCTGGGACTAAGTCCAACCTAGGGCTAGCTAGTCGAATCATACCTGTTATAAAAGTAAATCCTTTTATGGTACGTGGAGAAGATAGATAGATATGTACGTCAGGTAAGAATCTCTGATATAGGTGGTTTACTCTTGGGACCGGCGGGCTCGAGTGGTGAACTATCTTATATTGGATTCTTGTACTTGAGTATAAAAAAAAAAAAAGAAAAGAAATGGAGAGCACTAGAATAAGGGTCTGTATCCTGACTGTACATGAGAAGTTTTGGACTGATTGAGGTAATGGATCTTGGAAAGTTATTATAGACTAATCTAATCATAGTCTAGTTAGGGCTACAATAGACGGTGGCAAGATTATATTGTAAAAAAAAAAATTTGGCACTGAAGACCTGTTTCCCTTCTTTTATGGATGTGAGGACTTGATAAGTACTTACTTGATTTTGAGGTGGTTTAACTACAACTATATGGGTAATTCGACCCCTCTTGTGATATTTGGCACCGTAGTTTGGTTCTAGATGAACTACCGTTGCCTATACTTCCTTGATACCTACCTAATGATGTCAAAATATAGACTTGCTTGATGATTATTATCGTGTCGAGATCAAGAGATCGAGAGTTTTGGAATTTTGTATAGGGATTTGAGAAAAGAATTTGGGTTCTATACCTGTATGCAAAAGCTGGAGATAGGGTGTGGAACTTTTGATACACGAAGCATGCCTTAGGGTTATTATGTACATAAGTGATAAGTGGTATAGTATCTTAAGGTATTGCCCTAACTATGTTCTACTTTCTTGTCTATCTCATTTGAGAATATCTAAGTTTAATCTTCCGTGGTTGGATTGGAGGTGAAGGGACTTAACAGTATATGGTTAGAGTTCCAAGTGTACTTAGTTACTTATTTTGATCCGGTATTTTGCCGGCAGGCTAATACTTGAATTCAAACGAATCGATGAGATGGCACATTTGACTGATATGTATAAGGAAGTAAAGTTCCAAAAGAGATTAGCTGAGCACTGGAAAGGACGATGGGAACAAGAATACTTCGAGAAAATTAAACTATTGCACCAGAACGTAGAATTGAAGAAGAAATACGAAGGGATTCCAAATGAGGTGCGGAATAAGTTTGAATTAGTGCATTTGCCTAGTCGAATGGTATCTTAAGACATTCCTAATCAAAGTTAGCCATTAGTGGTGTTTTAGCCATTGTATTATTTTGATTTTTCTCTCTAGATAGATTGCGGTAGTGGCAAGAGTGCAGAGATTTTTGAAGGAAAAGGACTAAATTTCCATCTTTCTTGAGGTTACAAGGTGAAATAGAAAAGATATGTCGGAATTTGACTGACTTGTGGATTGGATCTTATAATGGTACCTTTTAGAAAGCTGTAACCCTTTAAATCTTTTTTTTTTACGATATAACGTCTATAAATTTTGGACTTAAGGAGTTTGAGATATGATTTCTCAAATGATATCACACAAAACTCGAATTTTATTTCCAATTTTAGGATTGGAGTTGATAACCTACTTTGAGGTTGGTTATGAGTGGAATTGAGCATAACTGAAAGGAAATGAGTTTCTTCAAATCACTTTAGATCGAACAATTTTCAACTTTGTGTTTTGAACATCTTTTCTAATTTCTCCAAACGTTTGACTATAAGTGAGATTCTTGTGCTTTAAATGATTTTTGCAACATTGATTAGCAAGTACAAGAGGATTACTCCTTGATTGGAACAAGCAAATAGTATATTTTGATAAGTTGTACGGGTATAAAACTTTAAATTGATGCATGTTCTAAATAAAGTTTTGGAATCTCAACTTTTTTATATATTTTGGCTTTGTAATCGCTAGTCATTTACTATAATATGTGACCACGGGACTCGAGAAAGTTCAAGAGAACATTCGTGTCAAATATCCTGAACTACTCGGTGATCAAGGTGAGAATTTCGAGGACGAAATTCTTTAAGGGGGAGAGAGTGTGAGACCCTCACTTGAAACCCTAATTTTCCCTAAATACATGCTTTATTCTAAGATCTAGATCACTTATTATAGGCCCTTGCATGACATTTCCCATGTATTACAACATTTCTCATACATTGCATTTCACTCCTTTTTACTTGAAGAAAAACATTTGCTTGAGTTGATTTTTTTATAATCCACCAATTATTTGTTTCCAAGTGGCTTTGATTTAGATTAAGGACTTTAAAAGATAGGTTAGGGGTGTTAAATAAGTATTGGTACACTTGGAAGAGTTGAATTAGCATTAGTCAAAAGATTAAGAGAGATTATGAACAAGAAATGGACTAAGTGGCAAAATCCTAACCAAGGATTTGTTTGACCAAAGGTTAGCCAAAATTTTAAAACACCTTGGCCCTCTTATTTCACTCTCTTGGCCAAAATTCTTAGACAAAAAAAAAAGAGAAGAGAGAGAGCTCCAAAATTCTAGCTTTCAAACCCTAACAACTAAGAGCAAAACAAATCAAAGAGAAAGATTGTGAGTTAGTGAGAAACTTTTCCTCCAACCCTAGTGTTTGATTCAAGTTTCAAGGCTTCATTTGGTTGGTTGATTTGGTGGTTCAAACTTCCTACAAGAGAGGTAAGTGTTCTTTAAATGATGTGGTTGATGGATTATGATGGTTGTAAACTTGAAGAAATTGAAGATTTATCATAACTTTGCCATAGATAAGTAAGCTGAAATTTTTTTCCAGCTTGATTCCAGATTTTGTACCTATTTCAACTGGAATTTCGACCATGATAACGGCCAAACTAGTTTTTACACAAAACATGAAAGTTGTAGAGAATTGAGTGTAGAATATGCCTGTAAATGTGCAGCTCAATCGGAGCAGGATAGCTTGTGTAATGACTAATTTACCCCTGCTGCCCTGTTTCTGTCCGAACTGATATTTTGTCTCTGTAATGGATCATGTTGACCAGGAAGACGACTGATTTAGCTTTTGATGTCTTCTTAAGAATTATAGCCCTGTATCCTATATTTCAAATGGTTTTGGAATCATCTGAATCGGAGTTGTGTGTGCTGAGATATGATGGAATAAATCAGGACTGCTAGTTAAATTTTCCAGTGAGCTTCGAACTGGAAATAATCTGGGGCTGTTTGGGTAAATTTGACCAGGTTAGGTTGAGCACTGGGTTGATATGTCTTCATAAGAATTCTAGAGTTCTGTCTTAGCTTCAAAACGGTATAAGGTTTGCCCTAATTCAATAAACATAACTCCAGTTATGACTAAAATGCTATGGGATGTCAAATCTGCCGTTTGGTATGCCTACCAAGTGTTTGATGAAATGTATGCCTACTAAGTGTTTGATGAAATGTTTGCACCTTGTTCATGGTTGTTAATGAAGCTTTTACATGTTTTAAACCTCTTTTGAGCTAGATCTATTCTTGATATATGGTTTAAGTGCAAATTATTAGAGGATGAAGATTGGATGGCTAAAGGAAAATATGGACTGATTTCAACTTCCATGGCTGACCGGTTGGAGAAGGAAGGGTTCCTCCTTGCTTTTTTTGTGGTTTATTTACACCTTAATCATGCCTAAACAACTTGGCTCGAGATTGGTTAAGCTCATGTGTGAATTGGAGTGAAATTGGAACAAGTAAAGTGGTAATATTGGCCACTAGTGGACTGGTTTAGGGTTTCATGGTGAATAGCTTATGTTGGTAACCCTTGATCATGTTTATGTGTTATATATTGAACTCAAATGATACCAAATGACTTAAGCCCCTGTATATGATCATTTGAGGACTGATTTGGGTGAATTTGAACCAAAACAAATGAAGTTAGCATGAGGAACTAGTGTGCATTTGTTAGGGTTGAGACTGATCCAGGTCAGGAAAAACAGCCGACTTCTCTGAGTTACTGGCAACGCTAGGAGACGAATTAGAATGTGTACGAGGTACCGTTGGAAAGGTCTTCGAGTCTAGTTTCCAACTCCGCTGATGGAACCTAATTCGGACCTTCCTACAGTGAGATATAGCCGTTTTACCGAGACTGCACGGGCGCGACTGTTTACCCGCGAAGAACCTTTTCAAGCTTGAATGAACTTTCCTTTTAACCAACTCTCTTGCATTTGTTAAACTTGTTTCCTCATGAACTTTCACTGAATTTTGGGCCTAATTCTCATGGTAAATTGAGCCGGTCTAACCACTCACTTAGTCACCTAATGAGTTCATTTTAGCTTAGAATTAAGCTTAGTTTGTTAACGATTTCACTCGTTGCCCTAGGAGTGGGAAACGGTGGTGAACGTAACCGCACGACTTGACATTTTGACTGCTACATTACTTGACAGGTGAGTATTCCACTACTTGCTACCTGCTTATATGAAATATCTGAATACTTGAATTACGACTGTTTGAGCCAAACCATGTTTTGATAAAATGGAGGCGAGCGTGTACTTTATCGCACTCGACCCCACTGAGGCTCTGTACACTGCAATTATGAGATATGAATTCTCTATATGTGACTGTACTTGAGTTGTTTGGGTGATACCCCATCAACTACTGCTACTGTTTGGGTACCCAACCTCATAGGTGAGTCGGTTGGATCGAGCCAGCAAGGGCTTGGTCGAGACGACCGATAAACCTTGGGGACTGTTTACTGATCACTGGAAACCGGTATACTCGAGTATTACCTAACTACTGTTTATGGAGTGCGGGCCCGGTAGGGGGTTGATCGGTGGACGGAGATTGGAGAAAGTGGTGTTCTACGGACTGTATATTCTATGATTGCAAACGTTGACGGAGAGTCAACGGACCCTGGTATGATCAAGCTCAAGAGGATTTGGCTTTTGAAAGCCACCCGTATCCTTGAATTGCACTGTGATTAAATTGTTATTGTATTATTCGGTGTTTACTTGATTATATTATGCCCTTATTTGGCTATGTGCTTACTTGTTTTACTTGAAACCTCACTGGGCTATAGCTCACCCTACTCCCTTTGTTTTCCTTAACAGATCTGGGACGGACTTTTGGCCAAGAACCCTCTTAGTTTTATTTTGCTCGAACTTGTAACCTTTTGTTTGAGATAATTTTACTCCTGACTTTTGTAAGTTAGAATTTATAAGTTCGATTCATGTTATATAACTGTAGTATGGAGTAGTAAGCATGACGTTTAGTCAATTTCTAAGTTTGGGCAGTTGGCTTGTCTATCATTTGCCATTAGGGTTTGTACCATTGATTTGAAGTTATTCCACTGGGTATTTCAAGTTGTTAGTTCTTTGATCGACCGAGTCCCGGCGAGAGCTGGGCAGGCAGTCCGCTGATACCCTAGGGTTCGCTCTAGGGAGAGGTGGGGCTGTCACAAAAGATACGATCTTAATAACTCAAATTTCATGAAAATATCGTACAAGAGAATTACTCAAATAACTTAAACATGAAAAACAAGATCGAAATTCTAAATTACTTTTACAAGCACATTTATAGCAAATTTAAATATCAGTATCTAAAAGGCGTAGAAAGGCAAAGAAATATATTATCGAATTGAAAATTTTTGAATTCATCATCATTTTTGTTTTGTTAAACTTCACATGTAGCAGATAAAACTAGAATAGGAGGTTTTTAAACATGAAGTACTGAGTTTTTTTTTCTAAAGTCAAGTATAACAGGTTCCATTGTCAAAAGATAGATTAAATTTCTTCCCATAAACTATCTAACTTATATCTAAGACTCGAAGAACCAATTTACATTCCCTTTACTCATGGATCATTGAACCTTAACTACTAATCATAGGACAAAAGTCTTTCACCAACACATAAGTGAAAGTTTACAAGTCTTCAACCCAGATTATCTTCATACACATACTATTATGTTCAAACGTAAATAGAGTACTAAGTCATCATTGCTAACATTCATTCGTCCCATGGACTAAGGTGAATCATCAAGTTACTTCGCACCCCAAACAATGACTAACTCACACTATGATCAGACACCAATGTATTCAATATATATCTTTAAACCGCACTCCTATACTATCTATATCCTCAACGCCATTCTCTGGTTTCCATTTCTCACACAAGTCTAAGGCAATATAGGTATAAAAGGGCAAGGATCACGTAATCATAGCTGCAATACTAGTCAATCATAATCCAAAGTATAATTATCAGATTTCACAAGATTGATGCATATGATCACAACAGGTCCAAGTAAACATATACAAGTCCAAATAGATCAGAAATTAAGCAAGTCTGCAGTGCTAGCATATTATATATTCAAGACACGCATCAAATTTCGAGTCTAACCGCTTGTTATTGAGGTACAACCAGGTATTGCTTAGACTAATTCATATCAACACTCATAACCCAATTTACTCAATCGGTCCAGTCTCAGGTCTAACCTTAGGATTCTTCGTGTCTTAACCTTCACCACTAAACTTTATCCTCTCAATTCTATCCCTCATTATCTTGCCATTTGGGCGAGGCGAGTATTGGTCTCTTGTAACTGCTCACGAATAGAGTTAATCTACTCTTACTCCTTAACCACACCAGTTTCAAGCTCTCGGGTTTTGTCATTTTACATCCTCGAATATTCTTTTAGTTCATATACTTGGTAACCTTTGCCTCGTATTGACAATAGCTAGCACCACACTATCAAGATAAAGAATCTATCATCTCACAATCACACCAATTTCTTCCATCCCTATAATTCTAATCATGGTTCAAGTCTTATTTAAACTTCTACTAATCATCCTTTCACTTAGTATTTCAATTACATGTCACATTAGCCCCACAGTCCGGCATCCTAAACATCTAGTCTAGGATACACTACAGTGATCTAAAACCTAAAGCTCTTATACCACCTGTGACAGTCCCACCTCCCCTTAGGGTGAACCCAAGGGTTTGGTGGACCGTCTGCCCAACTCTCGCCAGGACTCATGCACTCACTCGAACCAAATCACGATTTTCAAGCCAAACAATTTCTTAAAACCAAGAAAGCACTTGAATAACAGCAGCCACAATCCTTAGGCAATAGCGTTAACTATTACAACCATAATATTTCAAATACAAATGAAATCTACACTTCCAAATGTCCAAAAGTCGCTCAGGGAGTCCCACTAACTCTAGACAAAAGTTGGCTAGTCTAGCGCCTCCAATTCTTCACTTCAAATTTCTGTTAAGGAAAAACAACTTAATGGGATGAGCGGACGCTCAGTGAGGCCAAGATATCAAGCAAGCAAGTAGAACAAGTACCATAATTCAACTCAAGTAGCACATATACAGAATAGCAACAATGGTTTCACGTAAAGCCACAAAAGGACTAAAACACATTCATTAAGAGGATACAGGAGCTCTCAGGAGCTAATCCACAAGCTAGCCATTTCATGATCTTGGATGTCATTTCTTTTGTTGACACTCCGTCAACCACACAAATAACAAGTCCGTAGAATTCACTTGACACGAATCCCCATCCACCGTTTCACCCCCAACCGGGCCCGAACGCCAAATAAAAATAGTGGTTGTAATACTCGAGTATACCCAAACAAGAATAAGTATGGTCGATGAGATAACACTCCAATCGACTTAAATCAAGATAGAGGTACTGAGACGGGATGAGAGACACCTCCCACTCGGATTGAGTGTGGTACATGCTGCCGCTCAGCACTAGGGTCGACGAGATAACTCTTCAATCGATTTAATCAGGATAAAAGTACTGAGACGGGATGAGAGGCACCTCCCACTCGGACTGAGTGTGGTACATGCTGCTGCTCAGCACTTACAAGTCGAGCACAAGCACAATCACAAGTACAGGTCAATCAAGTTCAAGCAAGTACAAGATCATTCAAGAAGGGGAGGACGAGTGCGATAAAGTACACCCTCGCCTCATCAAGTTCAGAATTCAACACATAACACGTGGTATCAGTCAAATCAAGATATCAAGAAACATGCACTTGACACTCACCAATTAAGCAAAATAACGTCAAAAGTTCGCCCCTCGAGTTATGCCCTTGATCACCAACAAGCCTTAAGAATAACCAAGATAAAGTATTATAGTTCAACCATTCAAAGCTTAGGTGAACCAAAAAAAATCCAAGTAACTACTAGTGCAACGATGCAAATATGGTTTTGGAGCGAAAAGAGAACATGTAGACCCAAGAGACATGAGTAACCAAGAATTTCCTCATTCCAATCATAAAACCAAGCTCAAAATGGTTTAACAACTCCAACTTAAAGTTGGAAATGAAAGTAAGGACAGTTTTAGGAAAACAGAATTTTTTCAGTTTTGCGCGACGTTATTTGAAAAATCATATCTCAAGCTTCTTAAGTCTAAAATTTATAAACTTCATACTGTTGAAAAATAGATTCAAAGGGTTACAATTTTTCAGAAGACACCTTTGCAAGATTCTGTCCACAAGTCATTCAAAATCCAGTTTCAAACGGCTGCTTTATCTAGTAGAAAGACAGAACAGGAATGAAAATTTAGTCAACTTTGAAAAATCGCAGATACTCATAGAAATTGAGAAAAATTCTGAAATTTTGATGGTAGAAAGTAATCTGAATCTAGTTTCAAACGCAACAAGCAGAACTCAATATAAAATTTTCTACACCATGATATGACAGATTTCCCAAGACTGCTCAGAGTCTCCTGCGGGAAATATTTCAGCAGCACTTCCCCTTATTTTCCCTAATTTCCAGCCATTTTCAAGGCTTCATTCTCACCACAAAACAGTCTCAAATCAAGCATATATATACCAGGCCAAAAACTCACTAAATCAAGCATATACATAGCATATAACCATCACCTACTCAAGCTAGAAAAATTAAACCCTATGCTGAAATTCATAATCACAAGCTGGAAATTTCTATTATAAGCCAAACAAGCATTGGAAAGCTGGAAAATCATATGCTAATACTAATAAATCATAACACAACTGAAATGAACTCATCAAAGCTGGAAATCCTCAATCAAATCTGGAAATTTTGATCCACGACATGAACCATGAAATTTTCCAAGAATACCACCATAATTTAACCCTTAAATCCACTCAAAAGCAAGTTAAATGACAAGAGATGGTTTCTAGACTTTGTTACCTTGAAAGCCAAAGAAGACCAAGCAGCCACAATGATACGTTCCTCGGTCAACTTGTTCCGAGACCCGTAGCACGACAAGCCCAAGGATCTAGAAGGATTATCAAAAGTTTGGTTGACGGAACCTAGAATCAAGAAGGACAACTCGACTTGATTAAGGCATTAGAACAGCAACTCTAATTGAGGTGGTACTCAAGTTAGATAGGCTGGTTTGAACAATCAAGGACAATCGCTAGATTGATCAAGAAACCCTTGCAGCGCAAGTAAGAGTATTTGCTCTCAACTTTGAGGAAACAAACGATATAAGTTGTATTAAAAAAGAAAGTAAGTAACCTTCAACTCGTACATAAGATGCCTTTTTATAGGCTAGAGCCCTAAGAGCCAAATCCGTTTGGAACATGGATTGGTTGACTACTAATCCTACCCAACCTTGGAAAGGAATTCGAACCACACTTAGTCATAAGTTGACTGACTTACTAACACAAATGAACAATAAAACTAACTAACTAAATCAACGATTAATAACAAATAATAACGGCCAAAACCAACTAAGAATATTCGTGACCAGGAGGATCGAATTCATTGGCTTTAATCAAAGTGTAAACAACTTGATGAACATCCTTCAAGCCTTCAATGTTTCTATAAACACCTTGTTGATCTTGAACATTTCGAACAAGTGTTTGAAGTGAATCCTTGAATCTCTCTGCCCTTGCACGTGTAATAGGACCAAGTGGAACTCTCACTAGATCAACAAACGGACTTGAGTCAAGAACATCCAACTCATCCCCTGTGCACACATCACACAAGCTTCTTCCTCCAAAAACTCTCCACCAAAGTTCCTCCTCCTACCTTAAATTCAGCTTTTATGGATTGATTTGCAAGGTTAAGGTGAAAACTCAAGGATCAAGCAAGGTTTTTTGTGTTGGAAATGGAGTTTTCTTTCTTTCTTTTCTTGTTCATGAAGGTCAGCCAAGAGAGGGGAGAAGATGATAGGATTTTTGGTCAATTTTTGGTTAATAAAAGGTTAAGAAAGGTCTTAGTCAAAGTCAATGGTCCAAGTCTTTTGTGACAAATGGTTTGCCATGGTTAATTGCCATCCTATTGTCTTCCAATCACTAAAATATCTAGCCAACCTCTAATTATCCCATAACACCTTATAAAATAATATCTCTTTGCACAAAACTCCTCCTAATCTTCAAAAATTTATCGTACATACCGCGTTAGTGGGTCCTACTACCATAATGCACTACGAATTTAACATGCACTAACTTATACATAGAAAATGATTTAAAACTTGACTCACATATAAAAATATATGAGAAATTAAGGAAATAAAGTAAAGTAAAGAAAATGTACTCAAAGAAATAAGATAAAATAAAATAATTTTCGGGTCCTCACAATTTGTGTAGGACAATTCCCAAATAATTGTGGTAAAATTGCATGGATTATAATGCCACAATATCACATAAAGAGTGACCCTTTCTCCAGAACACTGTATAGGTGTCTAAAAAATGCCTTTGCTTGAGAATCTTATTCTCCTTTAAACGTTTTAATATCTTTTAATCAAATTATTCTCCACTTTGATCAAATATGAGTGTTCTAATACTTTTTGCTAGTATGATTTTGCCATTTTACACTTAATCCTTTTAACTCCTCAAGATTTTTGATTTGTACTAAAATAAGTACATATATCTATTTTGAGTAGTTATTGATAAAAGTGATACAGTTGAAAAACTATCTTTAGCATGAATTGTGATAGCACTACATATATCACTATATATGTGACTTATAACAACTCTTTTTATTCTTTCATCTTCAAGTATGAAAGGCGACTTGGTCATTTTACCTAGCAAACAAGATTCATAATTAAATGAGCTAAATTTCTAGTTTGGTGTAATTTAGCATTATGTTTCTCATTAACATGACTTAGTCTATAAATGTTAAAGACGAGATGATTTTAACTCATCTATTATTGAGAACTGGACTTTGTATAATTTTAGAAAATGTATTGCTTATTAATTTCTACAAATCTACTATTCCAAGAAAGAAAATATGTTACTACAACCCAATGAAGTAACATTTAATTCATTACACGGGCATAGATACTTGTTGTCTTTATTTGTATCTAATTCTTTTGAGTTTTTGCATATCTAATATTCTATATTATATACCCTAGAAATTCTTTTAGAAGTAAATTAAATATTAGTTAATCTCAATAAACTTAACTTGACAGAAACTTCCTAAAGTCTCATTAATCAAATCCCATGCAATGAAGGTTTGTACAAAAATGCTTGTCTTTTAAAACCTTTTAATTTATCAACACTTTGATAATACACTTTGTCAACTATTGACTAGTGAACTATGACAATACTTGATTAAATTAATTTTTTAATATAGATTAATCAATTTTCAATGAATCAATATTTACTTGGGAAAAATATTTGTCATCTTTTAATAGAATTATTATCTAGAGATCTCATATATCTTAACATTGGTTTTGCATCAAACAACTTTTGAGATGTCTAATCATGTCATAACAATCTGAAACTCTTATAGTCAATGAGATTTGGAAGCCATTATGATACGTTTTTATCTTCTCCTTTATACTTACTAAAAGTATTTACTTCTAATTCCATTCTTACTTTTAAAAGTGGAAGTGTTTAAGGACAGACATAGTCTAAGGTTGAGAGCACTTCCCAAATTTCTTTGCCAATCCAAGAAAATGGAAATAATAAGTCTGTCAAGAATATTATGCTTTTACTCATAATTCTACAATAATAAGTAAAATAATACGAGAATTGCTATTTATGTAAAAAAAATTCAAATAAAAATAACATACAAAACTAAATTTGGTTTTGCTCCTACTATTATATTCAAATCTGTAAACCCCTTAAGTAGATTTGAGAATTCCTAATAGGCTAGGATCACATTTTAATTATCTTTGACTTTGACCTTCGCTAACTAGTTAAGATAATTTCAATAGGTAGATACATTTTACCAATTACAACACTTGTAAATCCTAGATAGTTAGGTTATCAATACTTAATTATTTTACATCCTGTGTAAATTTCTAATCTTGGCCTCTAAAATATACAACCTTTACTGGTGGTATGGGATTTCTTCTGCCGAGCTCTTTTGGTTCCTTCCGACCTTTCACATGGTATTCTTAGTAGATTGTACCTTTGGTGGTATCATGGCTACCATGTCAGCAAAGGGGGAGTTGTGTAAGATATTGCCGTCAATCATTTGCTGGGAACTGTGGAAGGCTCGCAACACATCAATGTATGAGGCGGTTAGACTTTCGCCCACGCAGGTCTATTGGAACATACAAACCATGATGATGGGAATCTTTCAGGCTACCCCTTTTGTCCAAATAACCAAGGAAAACGAGACTCTATTGCAGTCTGGATTATTGGCTAAGTTGCACAAAAAGAGACTCAAAATCCCACGCTTGATCTATTGGACCATGCCGGCATATGGGTATGTTAAACTCGATGCGAATGGATCATCCTTGGGGAGCCCCGGCTACTCGGGTGAAGCAGGGGTGTTTCGGGACTCGTATGGCAACATTTTGTGAGGATTTGCTTCATTTCTGGGAACTAGGACCAATATGGAAGCTGAGGCTTTGGCGTTGCTTGAGGGTATTCAACTGTCCTTGGAGCATGGCTTCCATTTTATGCAAGTAGAGATGGACTCCCAAGTCCTGTTAAATATGGTTACCGGCAAAGGATAAGCTATGGCAAACCATCTCACGCATCAAATCTGATGTGAGCGCAGAAGCTATCTTAGGATCTTAGAGGACACGTTGGGTAATGGATGGAATCGAACCCAAACTTGGACCACTCAAGACGGATTCAACGGTAGAGAACGCCACAATCAAGGGTGAGTGCTTGATTGATAAGTCGATAAACAACCTAAGAACCACGCTAGGATGTTCAACTTAGCTTTCACAAGCTAAAGGAATTTGCCTTAATGGAAGACGAAATTCTGGAATTTTATTAATAATATTGCAAAACTGAATGTAAACAATGACTTGGGGCTATTTATAGCCTTGTCTAACCCTAATAGAACTTGGAAAATATTAAGGAAATTCGGCCAGCCCATTGGGTCTCTCTTGGCCGAAAGCTAACCTACTAATTAATTAACTTAATGACTAACTAAAGTACTATTGGACCTAAAGCCCACATGGCCGAAGCTAAGCTCAAGAAGAGCTACTAAATCAAGGCCCAATCCTCCCTTTGAGGCTTGATCACTTGCGCCTTCAATTGTAAGCAATATCTTGGTAGTCTTGCAAGGATCCTCCAAGTCAATTCCTTCAATGCTTGAGCTTGGTTTCTCTTGAGCTTATACGGCATGAACTAAGGCTTGAAGTGACTCTTTGAACCTCTTAACTTGTGCACGTGTAACGGGCCTATGTGAACACCACGGCCAGCTTGCTCATTCGCATCATTCCCCTCCTCTTGAAAAAGATTTGTCCTCAAATCTTGGGGAAAAGTGGTACTCCATGTTGGTGCGCTTATAGGATAGCAATGTGGGAGCTAGATGAATGAGCACCAGCCATGTCACATGTCGCTTGGACAACCTCATGATGCTCTTGAACAAGGACATTCTCCAAGACAAGAAACACCTTGTATAAAGCTTGTGAAAATTCCATGTAGCACTCCAAAACTCTCGCATCAACCCTTGGTCGTTGCATGTCAAGTTCAAACCTACAAAACAAATCACACAATTAGTATATGTAGGGTTAATACTACTTGACAACTTACGTTTCACATGCACTAGATAGGGATCTTCATGATGACTCTCATTCAGCTTAGAAAAATTTCGAATCTGATTGTGCAAGGTAGTATAATTCGACCCTAGTTGTTGCTGATTTGGCACTACTTGCCCATCTGGAGATAGAACAATGAGCCAATCGTGTTGCACTTCCGTGGAAGCATGAACCAGTGACGTAAGAACAACATTCAGGTCTTGATTGACACATTTGTGTGCATCACCCAACATAAGTGGCAGCAATGAAGTAAAGGTCATTCCATACGAGTCACATGAATTTGCGCCAGTTGGAGTTGATAAAATGAACTCATGGTGACCAGCTTTTGGATGTATGAATATGCATGGAAGATCACAACAAGCAGTTGGAACAAGCATGAAATCAGGTTGCAACTCTTTAATCAAAGCTGGAAAATTTCGAACAGCCTTACAACCTACAAAGACAAAATAAGTCTCAGCTTGTTTTGAACCAGAAATTAGATATATAACCAATGGAACATCATTAATTAAGTGGTGAGAAGGTGTAGAATAAAAGTTAAATGCAAAAACTCCCTTTGACACATGACTCCTTCCATCAATCGATTCAACTTGAGACTGCATTGATGGCTCTTTACATTTTCCTTCAAAATCTGCATAAGAAATACAAGTGTGAGGATGGAAATGATGTTCAAAAGAAGGTAAAGATGATGAATGAATCATAGGCAACAAACAAGAATAGAAATATGGAATTCTCCCTTCATGATGAGTTCGAATTAATTCTCCATTGGTGCAGCCAGATTTGGGTTGACGTTGTTCCATGAAGTGATACCAAATAGATTTATCTCCTAGCAGACAAACTCGATGGAAGCTAGTGAATTGTACAAGTGACTTTGGAATGAAACATTGCATGACTAACTTCACTTGACTTCGCTTAATCTGTACAAAAGCAGAAACACTAAACAAGGCAAAGTTAAGTTTGTTAGGAAAGCTATAAACACTCGCCTTCCCATGCACAATCAGCTCACTTGATGCTTCACTCATCTCCTCAGATTTTTTTACCTCTTTTTCTAAACTCACATTCCTCAACTTTTACCTCAAGTGCACTCTCACCACCACACTCAACTCGCGCTTTTTCAAGTTTTTGTTGGAGGAGTTGTTGATACGTCTCCCACACTCTACTAACTCCTTCATCTACGGATAATGTATTTGCATGCTTTGTTGTCAAATGAACCTCCTCACTTCTCCTTGAATATATTGACTTTGAAGAGGTAGGTTGGACGTTGGGGTGGAATTGTGTAGAACCCCTCCTCTTGACATCCTTATTCACCATTCGGTCAAGGCGTCGATGAAGAGGCTCGAAAGCTTCATCCAAACTCTGCTTGAATTCTTCCATCATGGCCTCCATGTGTAGTTTTAAGTCCATGGTTTGTTCTCCAACTCCACTTGACATGCTTAGGTAAACCTGCAAATAAACAACTACCTCTCTTTCTGTTGTTTTTGTTGTTTTTTTTTGTACAATGTATAGGTCACTCACGCTCGTGTTTCACTCAAGTGTATCACTCTCTAATAGTCTCACCAAACAATTCCTTGACTTGCTAATTGCTCGGGTTGAACAAGTTAGGCATCACCGTAAGGTTCGTTCTTGACTAGTCAATAAGTGACACAAGATAGTAGCAATGGATGGAGGTGAATGAAGACCTAGACGTGACCTAAAACTCAGATTAGGACTAACAATAACTAACGACTCAAAAAGAAAGCAAGACAAGTGACTTCAAGGCTGAAATTTTGAAAATCCCTAGAAAACTCTACCCAAAGGGCAAAATTTCTGGAATTTGTCGAGCTGCTGATCCTCGGTCTTTTGGTCAGGTTTTTGGGGTATTTTGGGTGCTGTTTTGGTGTATAGGTCAGCCCTTAAATTGCAGTCCAATCGGATCACAAAGTGATGCTCAACCGATTCAAAATTACGGGCTGGTTTGGCGTGGCAAGGTGTAGCGGTTGGCTTTTGGATTTTGGAAACGGAATTGGGTGTAAGGGTGGGCTGTTTTAGGTCGGTTGGAGGGGAACTTGGGCCTTTGGCCGATCGGTTCTTGGCTGCTATTAATCCCAACAGAATTAGGAATTAGTTGGAGTCAAGGTGGGACTTGGTGCACAATTAGGAAACTAGAGCCAATATCTTTCTTCCTTATTTTTTCTTTCCTTTTTTCGTTTTCTTTTCTTTCTTTCTTTTGTTTCTTTTATGGCTCAACAGATTATTTTAAGCCATGTAATTTCCAGTCCCAAAGAATTTCCTTGATTCGGTTCTAGCTTCAACGATTTCGCAAGACAAGATTGAAGATTGTTTCAAGTTATAAAGAATCCCCAGCAATTTGGTGTATCAAGACATCCTCCCAAATCAGCCTTTGGTGGTTCCAAGAACTTCAAGAATTCGTTCAATGAACTCAAGAACCTTCCTCGCAATATGTTTTGGTATTCAAGTTTTGCAAGAAACTGTGACAGCCCACCTCCCCCTAGGGCGTACCCTAAAGGTTAGCGAACTGCCTGCCCAGCTCTCGCCAGGACTACTAACGCTCACATATACGCAAATAAAAACGTTTCGGAAAGTATACCAACAAGTAAGGGTTAACAACAAGCACGCAAAACGAAAACGAAAAACGGAATTGACGTGAACAGTTCTGCCACGTCACAATCCGGCCGGAATCTGGCTGGATATTCGGCCAGATTCTTGGCCGGATTGGAGGCAGTAGCTACCTCAAAATTTTTTCCAAAATCACCCCGAATCCGGCCGGATTTTTTCTTCTTTCCGCGTTTGACGTCCGAACTCGACCGAACGTGTCCCAAACATGAATAAACCTTTAAACAAGATATCAACAAGTGCATTTCCAAGAAAATACATCAATTACTCATGAGAAATAATTTACACATACCACTCTAGGGTTTTACAATTCAAAACGAAATGTCCAAATACCACATTTAGGATTTCTAACAGTCGAGGAGCTATACAAAGGTACAAAAGAATGCCTAACTAGCTCGACTCGTTCACAAAATCATGATTTCCAAAAGTATACCCTGTAAGGAAAACAAAAGTAACGATAGTGAGCTTTCGCCCAATGAGGTACTAACAAGTCATGCAATCAAAAGCGCACGAATGTAGCCATGCTCAGTTATTACCCAACTACCACACATGAGCAGAACACCAAACCAAGTTCAAAAAGTAAAAAGGATACGGGTGGCTCTCGGGAGCCCAATTTCCCCCTTGCAACACTTGATCACATCCCGTTGACCCTCCGTCAACGTTCCAACGGACAGTACCACCGTAGATCACCATTTACACCCAGTACCTACCACAATACATCCCCTACCGGGGCCCGAACACCTCACAGTAATCAGGAGGTAATACTCGAGTATACCACAAGGTCGAGGAGCTAAAACTCCACTCGACACACAGTAACCTCATGGCTCGTTACCTAAATCGACCGGCCCTTGCCGGCTCGACTCGATAAGACGGCCATTGAGGCTTGAGCTCAGTTATCAACAGTAAAGTCGTAGGGCTCATGCCCCATACGACATTAAGCCCAGGCACAATCAAAATCACAAAGATTCAGTAATCAGTTATACAAGTAAGAGGACGAGAGCGATGAAGTACACACTCGCCTCAAGCACAGAAACCACAGTTATTCAACCCAAGAATTCAATACACAATCGTTTAAACACAAATCATTGCATAGTACACCAACCACTTTAAGTAAGCAAGATCACAAATTCTCGCCCGACGGTTGTCCGGAATCAACCAACATCGCCCTACATAATCAAGAAAATACAATTGAGACTCGAACACGAGTCGAATGCCTCTCACATGACTACGAAACCAAAACTCAAATATATAGCTTAAAATGGACAATACTTCGATTTTAAGGTCAAAGGTGCAAACAAACCCCAAAAACCTCGCACTTTTACCCAATCTCAACTTAAACGTACCAAACCCTAATTTTCTCGATACTCGGACAGCATTTCCCCTAAATTTCAGCTTTTCCATCCTACAATCAAACATCAAATTTCATCCAAACCAACCACAATTGCCACAAATCAATCATAGGCTAACCAATAACCTTCATTAGGGCCACAATACCCCTCATTCACAACCAATTGCAATCTCAATAACCAATTATAGAAAAGCCCCAATTAAAAACCCTAAAACTGAAATTTCCGTACAAAGTTGAAGTTTTCCGCAATTAACCGCAATTCACATACAAGAGCTTCAATTGGCCCAATATTAGACCATCACTCCAAGGCTAACTAGTACTTATCATATAAAACAGAAAAATTCCCAATAAAATCAGAAATTTACTCAACTTCCAATTAATCCATCAAATCATCCATAATATAAACTCTATAACTACCACAAGCCACTAATTTAGCATTATTGTAAGCAAAACTTGAATTTCTACCCAAGGTACCTTAATTCCTCAAGAAAGGTTATAGTTTAGGAACTTTATCACCAAAGCAACTCCACCAAGACCTTCAATCTTCCTTAGCAAGTGGTTTTTGTGGAGGAATTTGAGATTTAAACAGTTAGTTGTCAAGATTGAAGCAAGAAATGGAAATCAAAGTTGAATCTCACTCTTCTCTTCTCTCTCAAGAATTTCGGCCAAAGGGGAGCAAAGGTGAAGATGATTTGGGTCAAAATTAACCTTTTAGTAAAGGTAAGAAAGTTAGGCAAGTCTTCATCCAATGACTTCGCGACACGTGGCACCTTTTTAGTTTTAAGCTTATCCTCTTGCTCACCAAGGTTAATCCATCTAGGTAACCTCTAATCACCTCCTAACACCTAGTAATTAAATCCCTTTACGCAAAACTTAACCAAATTGGCCGAATTTCTCTCACTTAACGCACTAGCGGGTCCCACGTCCACTATTCACTTCAAAAATCTCATGAACTAACTTATACTAGAAAAATATTTTTAAAACCCTATTTACTCATAAAATGTCTAGAAAATTTATAGAATAAAGAAAATATGGAAAACGGGTGCAAAGGACTAAATTAAAGCCTAGAAATAAAGAAAATTTTCGGGTTCTCACAGAAACAACACAAAAGTTCAAGAAATAAGGGCAAAACAGGTTCGGCAGCCTCCCCAGGAAAATTTTCCAGCAACAACTCAAGAACAATGAGGTATGTGAAACTTCTTTTTTTTTGTGACTTTTTGCTAGGTTGTTTTCACGCCCCCAAGCAACACAATAACCAACCAAAATTAGACCACAATCTAGACAAACTAACAGTAAATATTGGATGAAAACAATCTGGGCAGATTACAACACAAGGAACAAACCTACTTGATATGCGGCAATAAGAGCAAAAACCCTAGCCGTCGCAAATTTTTTTTTTTCTCTAAACCAACACAAGACTTCAAGAACAATATAACAAGACACCAAAATAAGAAAGAAACACAAGTTATGCAAAGCAAAAAAAAAATTTCGGACGAACAGTGTCGCTACAGTACTTCGGATGAACAGTACCGCGGTGAATAGTGTCGCTACAGTAGAGGACAATACAGTACTTTTTTTTTTTGGTGACTCTCAACGATGTCAAGACTCAAAAACAAGAAAAAGGGATATACGTGATACCTCAACCTAGCTCTGATTACCAGATGATGTGAGCGCGGAAGCTATCTTAGGATCTTAGAGGACACGTTGGGTAATGGATGGAATTGAACCCAAACTTGGACCACTCAAGACGGATTCAACGGTAGAGGACGCCACAATCAAGGGTGAGTGCTTGATTGATAAGTCGATAAACAACCTAGGACCACGCTAGAATGTTCAACTTAGCTTTCACAAGCTAAAGGAATTTGCCTTAATGGAAGACGAAATTCTGGAATTTTATTAATAATATCGTAAAACTGAATGTAAACAATGACTTGGGGCTATTTATAGCCTTGTCTAACCCTAATAGAACTTGGAAAATATTAAGGAAATTCGGCCAGCCCATTGGGTCTCTCTTGGCCGAAAGCTAACCTACTAATTAATTAACTTAATGACTAACTAAAGTACTATTGGACCTAAGGCCCACATGCCCGAAGCTAAGCTCAAGAAGAGCTACTTAATCGAGGCCCAATCCTCCCTTTGAGGCTTGATCACTTGCGCCTTCAATTGTAAGCAATATCTTGGTAGTCTTGCAAGGATCCTCCAAGTCAATTCCTTCAATGCTTGAGCTTGGTTTCTGTTGAGCTTATACGACATGAACTAAGGCTTGAAGTGACTCCTTGAACCTCTTAACTTGTGCACGTGTAACGGGCCTATGTGAACACCACGGCCAGCTTGCTCATTCGCATCAAAATCTCTATCACATGACAAGCACATCACCTTCACTCATGTATTTAGAGAGGCAAATGCAGTCGCAAATGCTCTCACAAATCTAGCTAGCTCCTTACACTGTCAAATCAGGTTCTCTGCAATTCAACTCCCAGAACATATCAAAAGTCTAGCTCTAGGATGCAAATACCGTATATAAGGTTGTGCTAAGGTTTCTCTTTTTGTTGTAAGGGAGTAGTACTCCTCATTTATAGCTTTCCACTATGTAGTTTGACAATTAATAAAAATAAATGAGTTTTCTTAGAAAAAATATATGTATATACAACCTTTACTTTGGCCAACAAATTACATATTTTACTTAACTTAAATCTATTATTTCGAGATCTCATCTCATAATAGAAATACATCCTTGTTAGAGTATCCTTGACTTTTATCCTAGACTAGTTTCCTTGAGTCAAAAGAAAACTAGATGGTCAATCTAAAGGTGTAAATGATTCATTGCATAAGCATGCTTTTTTGACGATGCATTATTAATCTCTAACTCTCTGAAGAATTCTACTACTATTTTTTGTAGTGATGCCATCTCTATCTTTTTTTGTAAATTATACATGTAATTCTATTCTATACAATTGTTCCTCACCCTCTTCCTATCCTTAATCTAATATTTTTACAAAATACATAGAGAAACTTTGAGTAATATTTTAAGGGGAGTAAGATGAGAAGAGGAATTACATTGAAAAACTTTAGAGAAAGTAGGATACGTTGGACCTATTTAAAAAATACTAGTATAAAACCAAAGCATTTATCCATTCAACCATTCACAATCACATTGTTCTTAAGTCCATAACTATTCATCATGCATTTACTTAATACTATATAAAATGAAAAAACTAAAGTATGTAATTGTGAGGACCCGAAAAATTTCTTTATTTTATTTTATTTCTTCGAATACATTTTTCTTTACTTTACTTTATTGCCTTAATTTCCTAGATATTTTATAAGTGAGTCAAGTTTTTAAATCATTTTTCTTTTATAAGTTAGTACATGTTAAGTTTGAAGTGCATTATGGAAGTAGGACCCAGTAAGAAGGTATGTGCGATAAATTTTTGAAGATTAGGAGGAGTTTTGTGCAAAGGGATTTATTTTATAAGGTGCTAAGAGATAATTAGAGGTTGACAAGACATTTTAGTGATTAGAAGACAAAAGGATGAGAATTAACCATAGAAAGCCATTTGTCACAAAAGCCATGGACCTTTGACTTTTGACTAAGACCTTTCTTACTCTTTTATTAACAAAAAAATTGGCCAAAATCCTATCATCTTTCTTCCTCATTTGGCTGACTTTTGAACAAGGAAAAAGAGAGAAAAATTTCATCTTTCACCACCTAATCTTGCTTGAATCTTTGAAGTTTCACCATAAACTTGCAATCTAAACCATAAAAGGTGACTTCTAAGGAGGATTTAGGGCTTTGGTGGAGTGATTTGGGAGAAAGAAGCACTTTGTTTCCATTTCTTCTTAGGGTATTAAGGTAACTATATCAAGAAGCTCTCTTTTCTTTTATTACTTTCTTATGAGTGGATTTAAGGTTTGATTTTGGTAGTTTTCATGAGAAATTTCATGGTCTGAGTGGTGATTCAAAAATTTCAGCTTTAATATGATGCTTTGAGCTTGGTAATGATCTAGTAGCTTTGTCATGTGAATCTTTTAGCTTTTACATGTTATTTTGGCTTGATTATAGAAAATTTCAACTTGTAGTTGAAAATTTCAGCTCAGGGTTTCAAATTTCAGCTTTGTTGTGGTTGATTTTTGGGTTATAAATTGGCTATTTTGGATGTTTTGTGGCCTTGAACAAGTGTAATTTATAGCCTATAACTTGTGGTTGTGATTGAGATTGGATTGAGATGAATATAGGTGTTGAGTTTCGATGGAAAAGTAAAGAAAATAAGAGGAAGTGCTGCTGAAATTTTTATTACTTCCTTTCTCGTGAGATAAGTGATGTTAGAGGAGTGATTTTGGTTGGTTTGGACTTAGGTTACATGTGATCTCTTGAGTGCACTTTGATGGTAGTGTATAACCTGAAATTTTGACAAAATCATGTGTAATAAGAGGAAAAGTGATGGTTTCTTCTAGCATGCTTTCTAGTTGCATTTGTTTCACTTTAAGCTCGAGGTTGGTTGTCTTATTAGCTATTTTGTTGCTGGAAATTCCAGCCATGAATTGGAATGAGGAACTCCTTCGTTACTCATGTCCCTTGGGTTCAAATGTTCTTTTTTCACTTCCAAAACCGTATTTGCATATTTGCATTAGTAGTTATTTGGATTTTCTTTGGTTCACCTAAACTTTGAATGGTTGAACCATAATACTTTATCTTGGTTGTTCTTAGAGTTTGTTGGTGATCAAGGGCATAACCTGGGGACGAACTTTTGACGTTATTTTGCTTGAACTGGTGAGTGTACCACTCGCATGACTTGTTGTGTAACCGATTTACTTGTGATTGAAATTTATGATGTGAATGACTGTGGCTTTAGTTTATCCTGGACGGGACGAGTGCATACTTTATCACACTCGTTTCCCCTTGACTGTTTGACTGGTTTACTGTGCAATTGAAATCTATTACTTGTGCATGAATTGATGTCGTTTGGAGTCTAATATCCAACGACCTTACTGTGAAATTGGAGCTCAAACCTCATTGGTAGTTAATCGAATCGTGCTAGCATGGGCTTGGTCGAGGTAGATTGATGAACCATGAGGAAACTGTTACTGATTCACTGAATATTGAAACCTTCTGATATTTGATATACTCGAGTATTACCACCACTATTTCTGTTTTGTGTTTGAGCTCGGTAAGGGGTATTTTTGGTGGATGGCAACTGGTGTAAAGTGGAGATCTACGGTCATTGTTTTTGCTTCTTTAAACGTTGACGGAGTGTCAACGGGTTTGGATCAAATTAATGCAACGGGAAATTGACTCTTGAGAGCCACCTGTATCCTTTTACTTGAACTGCTCTGTATAAGTTGTGGTGTTTACTTATTCCCCTATTTGATGCACATATTTGATAGAATAAGTTCTAACTATGTGATTTGTGGCTGCGTGACCTTTTGGTACCTCATTGGGCGAAAGCTCACCTCGTGACCTTTGTTTTCCTTACAGGGAGCGAAGTTTTGGGAGCGTAATTTTTGGGAAAAGAGTTGAGCTAGTTATAGTTTTATTTTTGTTTAAGTTCCTCTGTATTAGTAAACCTCACATGTATTTGTATAAGTTTGTTTGAGGACCAGAAAATTATTTCATCTTTTCTTTTATTTCTTCGAATACATTTTCTTTACTTTACTTTATTGCCTTAAATTTTCTAGATATTTTATAAGTTAGTCAAGTTTTAAATCATTTTTCTTGTATAAGTTAGTGCATGTTAAGTTCATAGTGCATTATGGAAGTAGGACTCGCTAATGCGGTAAATGCGATAAATTTTTGAAGAATAGAAGGAGTTTTGTGAAAAGGGATATTATTTTATTAGGTGCTATGAGATAATTAGAGGTTGGCTAGATATTATAGCATTTTGGAAGACAAAAGGATGAGGATTAACATTAGATAGCCACTTGTCACAAAATCCATGGAGCTTTGACTTTGACTACAACCTTTCTTATCCTTTTATTAAAAGAAAATTTGACCAAAAATCCTTTCATCTCCTTCCTCATTTGGCCGAATTCTTGAAGAGAAAAAAAGAGAGAAAAAACTTCAACATCAACCTCCAACTCTTGCTTGAATCTTGAGTTTTCACTTTAATCTTGCAAAGTACTCCATAAAAGGTGACATCTAAGGAAGATTAAGGGCTTTGGTGGAGTGATTTGGGAGAAAAAAGCTCTAGGGTTTCATATCTTCATAGGGGTTTAAGGTAACTATATCAACAAGCTCTCATTTCTTTTATTACTTGCTTATAAGTGAATTTGAGGTTTGATTTTGGTAGTTTTCATGAGAAATTTCATGGATTGGGTGGTGATTCAAAAATTTCAGCTTTGATATGATGCTTTGAGCTTGGCCATGATCTAGTAGCTTTGCAATATGAATTTTCTAGCTTTTATATGTTATTTTGGCTTGCTTATGAAAAATTTCAGCTTGTGATTATGAATTTCAGCCTAGGGTTTAATTTTTCTAGTTTGAGTAGGTGATGGTTATATGCTATGTATATGTTTGATTTAGTGAGTTATTGACCTGGTATGTATATGCTTGATTTGAGACTGTTTTGTGGTGAGAATGAAGCCTTGACAATGGTTGGAAATTAGGGAAAATAAGGAGAAATGCTGCTGAAAAGTTTTCCCACAGGAGATTTTGAGCAGTCTTTGGAAATCTATTATTTCTTAGTGTAGAAAAATCTGAATTGAGTTCTGCTTGTTGCGTTTGAAACTAGATTCAGAGTGCTTTTTACCGTGTAAATTTCAGAATGTTTCTCAATTCCTATGAATATTTGTGTTTTTCCAAAGTTGACTAAATTTCCACACCTGTTCTGTTTTTCTACCGGATGAAGCAGCAACTTGAGACTAAAATTTGACTGATTTGTGGACAGAATCTTAGAAATATGTCTTCTGGGAAATTGTAATCCTTTGAGTCTATTTCCCAACGGTATAAAGTTTATAAATTTTGGACTTAAGAAGCTTGAGATATGATTTTTCAAATAGCATCGCGCAAAACTGAAGAAAAATCTATTCTTCAAAAGTTGTTCTTGCTTTTATTTCCAACTTCAAGTTGGAGTTGTAGAACCATTTTGAATTTGGTTTTATGATTGGAGTTGAGATAACTTGGTTGGTTTGGAAGTGTTTTCCTTTGAATATGATAGCTTGGAGTAGTGGATCTCATGGCACTTTACATACTTGATTTTAGGACTTGAAGGTGAGGCCGAAAGTGCTCCTGAGGCAAGCACTTAAGCTTGTTGCCGTGGTGAGTGTTCCAACTGCATGTTTCGTGCTCATTGTTGCTAGAAATTGCTAGGCACATGATTTGTCGTTTTCATAGGCAATTGTGTACTTTATCGCACTTGACCTAACTCGACTAAACTTTTGATATCTTGTTCATGCATGTAGCAGCAATTTGATTTACAAGTAACCTTTATCTGGACTTGAAATACTTGAAATGCTTGAAAACATGATATGCTGAGATTACTTGTGACTTGATCTTGTCTAGGTGAGTGTGCCTTTATGTGCACTCGACCTTCATGAACTTGAAATAATTAATCCTGCATGTGGACTTGCATGTTTATGTGCATGGTTGTAGATCGGCTGCATTCCTCCTGCAGCGGTTGAATTGTAGACCTGCTGCATTCCTCTTGCGGCGGTTGAATTAGGCCCTTGGACCTTTATCCGAGACGTCGGGTAAGTGAAAACTTGGGTTACTCATGCGTATGCATGAATGTAGGTCGGTAACGGCTAAACTAAGCCCTCGTTGGACCTCTTGCTTTAGACCAGCCTTAGAGCAGTCGGGTAAGTTGGGCAACCTTTGGTAAATGACAAGTTCCTAACCGGTTTACTCCTGATTGGAATTCATGACTTGAACTTTGATATTTCTGAATACGAAGCATTAAGTGACAACTAACGTCTCCAATCATTAACTGCGTGAGCGTTGGATAACAGCCAACGACTCCACTCTTGAAAACCTGAATACTTGGGGCTATATGCCAGATCTTGAATACCTGAATATCTGGAGCTATAAGCCCAACCCCATAGCTAGTTGGTCAAATTGAGCCGGTAAAGGGCTTGGTCGAGGAGAATCATGAACCATGGGTATTTTTTGTGAGGACTCGTAAAATTTATCTATTTTAAACTCCTAATTCTAGCTTATCTAATTATTTATTTGGCCAAATATTCTGAATATTATTTTCTAACCTTTTTAGACCTAAATATATGGATTTATAGCTTGGTTATATTTTTAAAGTGACTTGTTCCAAAATTTAATTTTTGGAATCTCGTTAAGTGTGAATAGTGACTACGCGTTTGGAAATAATAATCGATCCGAGAATACAATAAGTTTGGAAAATTGGAGACTTGTACATTTTCCCTATAGTGGTTGAATTTAAGTTTAAATACTCAAGTGATAGTTCGTTATACTATCGTTATAAGAATTTCTTGGAGATTTCGCGTTATCACGCACAAATCGGAAGTTCGCGTTTACGCGTGCGCGACTAATTGGAGGATTTTAGAAATTATCTCTAGACTATTAAGAGTGAATAATATTAGTATGAATATAAGTGCATTAGAGCTTTAGTGCACAAGTGAAACGAACTCGAAAGGAATCGAGCACGAAACGCGCGCGTACGCACACCATTCTTAGTTGACTTTTTGGAGCAATTCTTGTCCACAAACTTATAAGCTTCACAAGGAAGCTTCTTCATCAGCAACGCCACTTTTTTTCTTGCTCAAGAACAGCCAGCCACCAAGGAGAAAAACAACTCCAAAAGTTCAACCAATTTCACTTCATTTCTTCATCCAAATCCTCTCCAATTCACTCCAAAATTTAACCGTACCTAGCTCATCACTTGGAGGTCTGATGTGTGCACGGACCTTAGCCCAAGTAATGACCCAGTTCGAGTGCCATTGGACCCGGTCACACGTGCACGGGCCAAACGATTCAAGAAGTCACTTCAACCCCTAGTGCAAAGTGTGCAAGACCAACAAGGAGTCCATAGAGATATTGAAGGCTTGGAAGTGGAAAATCAAGTTACCTATACGATGATCCAAGCCCATGAGGAAGCAAGTGGGCCTCCAAGTGGGTTGGTCGACTAGGCCCTAGGCCTTAGCACTAGGTTTTCATCTTGTTAGAGTTGGATTAGATTGTTAAATTAGGTCATGGGCCGGCCCACCTTGTCCAAAGAGTGGCCGCCCCCTTGCTTGCTTTATTAGGGTTTCGTTAGTCCCTTGACCTAGCCCCTTAGGCTATATAAAGGCTCACCTTGTACGGTCAAAGGGTTACGCAATTTTGATAATAAACAATTCGTTTTGTTTTCTCTTCCATTGAGAGATTTGAATCCTTTACTTGCTTTGGCAAGGGTTATTGAGCAATCTTGCGCTTGCCCATGATTGTTCTACCGACCTATTCACTTGAGTGTTCACCTCAATTTGGAGTCGTCGTTCTACCGCCTTTAATCAAATCGTGTCGTCCGTTTTGGTTTTAGGCTCCGCAATCCAAGCGCTGGACAACCTCGCTAGATCCTTGGGCAAACGTGCTACGTGTCTCGAAACGTGTTGATCGAGGACCGTATCAGTTGGCTTCAGAGCTTAGGTGGAGGTATTCTTCGTTATATCCTTATTTTCGTAGTTGTGTCGTTAGGGTTATAGTATATCCGCTGCAATTATTCCCAAAAAAAAAAAGTCGGACTGTTCATCGGGGGTACTGTTCACGTCACTGTTCATCCGCGGGTACTGTTCATCCGAACACAAAATCTGTTTGGGTGTTGTCTTTTTGTGTCTTCTGTCCAATTTTCATTCTTGAATCTTGTGTTTGGGTTGTTTGGGTTTAAAAGCAAGAAAAACAAAAAAAAAAAAGTTGCGACGGTTAGGGTTCTTGTGCGCTTGGGTTTTTCTTTGCGCAAATCTGTCCAAGATTTCTTTGAGTCTTCCAAGTTGTTTTACTTGTTTTCCAAATCTGATTTGTGGTTAACTTGGTTGGTATTTTGTGAATTTTGAAGAGAACCTACAAGAATCTTGCGTTTCTTGAATTTCTTGACACAATCTTGAAGTTCTTGAAGTCTTGATAACTTGCTTTGGAGTTCTTGAAGGATCTTGAAGGTTTCTTGTGTGTTTCATTAGCCGAAACAAATCTGGAATATTATTCCATTAGGCCAAGTTTGTGCTGTGTTTGTTCGTTATAAGTAAAAATAAAATAAAATTCGGGGTACTGTTTACGTTGGTACTGTTCATCATACTGTAGAAGTACTGTTCATCCGAAAAAAAAAGAAAAAAAAAGAGAGAGGAAAAGAAGAATCGGTTGGCAAGAAAACAAAAAAAAAAAAATAGCAACCGAATTGTGTGGGGGAAAATTCTGATTTGTGCCATACTACTTGGAATAGAATTTGGAAGTTATTAAAAGTTGTTTCAACAAAAGGTTTTTCTAAAAGGGTTTCCAAAACTAACTTGTTTTCCAAAGTCAATTAGGAAACTAAGTAACGCACTTGGATAACTCTTTTGTCTTCACTTGAGCACCCTTCTACATTTTCGGAACACCTTCCTACGTTTTAGGAACACACTCCTACATTTTAGGAGTTAGGGTTTTCGTTGATTCCTTTCACCTTCCACTTCTGTCCGAGTCTAGAAAGCTTCCTAAACCGTCCATTCTTGTCTCCTTTTTGCACCCGCATTGTGTCTTGCTTCTTGATTACTTTTGTGGATAGTTTGGTGACAATTCTTGGATTTTGTGCGGCATTTCTCAACTTCTCAAACCGACAGGTAAGGAATTTTGGTAAGCTTATTTGGGTGCTTTGAATGATACACGAGTGATGAGCACATACACGTGAGCTTGTGTGTCGTGAGGAATCTCTTTTTTTCGTTGCTAACTTTTTGCAGGTTCCCTCATACATCATGGCGAGTACAAGACGCATAAAAGCTAACTCACAACATTGTCTTCTGATCCTAAGGGAGTCAAAGAAGTGGCATTACGTGGCGTAGATGAGCAATTGGACATCGTCAAATCTCAGTTGCTTGGTTGGTTTTATACTCGTTGTGGTGTCAAAGATAAAATCTGTAGCTTGGCCATTGATGGGAGTTGTGAAGTCAACCTTGCAAGTGCTATCATGGTTGAGAAATTAAATCTTCCAACCATTGATCATCTTCAACCGTACAAGTTGATGAGTACTCATGGTGATGTTTGGGTTACTAAGCACACACTTGTACCTATTCAAATCGGCAAATATGTGGACGAGGTGTTGTGTGATGTAGTCCCAATTCAAGTGACACACGTGTGTTGGGCAAAGCATGGATGTCGAGGCGAGAAGTTAAATATGACGGACATACTAATAAGTATTCCTTCTTATTTAATGGTCGTCGTTTTGTACTTGTATCACTTACTTATGACCAGCTTTGTATTGATCTAGCATACATGAAAAGTGAGCTTGAGCGTTATAGAATGGAGAAAAAGCTAGATGAGGGAATTGTGCCTGAAGAGGTAAAATTCGAGGGAGTTGAAAGCAATGAGATAAAAGGGTCAGCTGTTGAACTAGAAAAAGAGATGAAAAATCTGATGAAATGGGTGGTAAAAAGGAAAGAAGAGAGAAAGTGGGCTGATTTTGAGCAAGAATGTGAGGGCCTATTATTTTCCTAACGAACTTACCTTTGCTTTGTTTAGTATCTCTTCTTTTGTGCAGATTACACAAAGTCAAGTAGACTGGTCATGGCATGTTCCATTCCGAAGTCACTTGGACACTTTGCGAGTTTCCATGGAGTTTGTCTCCTAGGAGCTAAATCTCTTTGGTATCAATCCATGGAACAATGTCCATTCAAACCTGTCCGCGCCATTGGAGGATTCATTCGAGCTCATCGTAAAAGGGAAATTCCAGATTCTACTTCTTGTCCTTTACCTATGGTTCGTTCATCATTTTTGCCTTATGTTGAGCATGTTACTAGCCCTAACTCTTGTTGTTCTTATGTAGATCTTGATGAGAAAGGACTAGCACTAGAATCTCAAGTTGAATCAATTGGTGGAAGGAATATTGAAGTGTCAAAGGGAGTTTTCACATTTAAATCTTGCTCTACACTTTTTTACCATTTAGTTAATAATGTCCCATTATTTCTTTATCCAATTTCTGAATTGTTTCAAGTTGAAGGTTATTTTGTGTTTGTAGGTTGTAAAGCTGTCCAAAATTTCCCAACTATAACTAAAGAGTTGCAACCTGATGTCATGCTTGTTCTAGCTGCATGTTGCGAAGAAGGGCCGAACTATACCACCTTGAACAACCAGATTCAGGATTTCTCTAGCTTCAATGGGCATCATTATGAAGATCCTTATCTTGTGCACATGACTGGTAAGCTATTGCATAATTTTATACCTATGACTACTCACTATGTGATTTATTGTGTAGGTAACATCATGCCAGTCCATGCTCGAAGGCTAATTAAAGAGTTTTGGGTTGCAACCTGGAATTTTTGCAAGCCTTATACACGTTCTTTCCTACCTTGGCGAATGTCCTTGTTTGAGAGCCCCTTGAGGCTGGCCAAACGGCATTTAACTTGGCTCGTGACCCTTCATTTCTTTCCAACGTGGTTGTCCGCTACGCGTACCGTCGATTTGTGGCCAAATCGCTTTCAAGAGGAGGGGAATGATGCAAACATAAAGATCATCCTCCAAACTATTGAGTCAAATGAAGAGTGGCTACAATTTGTTTCCCGTTCCGAGTGCTCCACCGTGTCAACAACAATGCTTATAAATTGGAGTTACCTGGGGGAGCGCAATGTTAGCACGACTTTCAATGTCGCAGATTTGAGTCCATTCCTTGATGAGGAGGATCTAGATTTGAGGACAAATCCTTCTCAAGTGGAGGGGACTGATGTGTGCACGGACCTTAGCCCAAGTAATGACCCAGTTCGAGTGCCATTGGGCCCGGTCACACGTGCACGGGCCAAACGATTCAAGGAGTCACTCCAACCCCTAGTGCAAAGTGTGCAAGACCAACAAGGAGTCCATAGAGATATTGAAGGCTTGGAAGTGGAAAATCAAGTTACCTATACGATGATCCAAGCCCATGAGGAAGCAAGTGGGCCTCCAAGTGGGTTGGTCGACTAGGCCCTAGGCCTTAGCACTAGGTTTTCATCTTGTTAGAGTTGGATTAGATTGTTAAATTAGGTCATGGGCCGGCCCACCTTGTCCAAAGAGTGGCCGCCCCCTTGCTTGCTTTATTAGGGTTTCGTTAGTCCCTTGACCTAGTCCCTTAGCCTATATAAAGGCTCACCTTGTACGGTCAAAGGGTTATGCAATTTTGATAATAAACAATTCGTTTTGTTTTCTCTTCCATTGAGAGATTCGAATCCTTTACTTGCTTTGGCAAGGGTTATTGAGCAATCTTGCGCTTGCCCATGATTGTTCTACCGACCTATCCACTTGAGTATTCACCTCAATTTGGAGTCGTCGTTCTACCGCCTTTAATCAAATCGTGTCGTCCGTTTTGGTTTTAGGCTCCGCAATCCAAGCGTTGGACAACCTCGCTAGATCCTTGGGCAAACGTGCTACGTGTCTCGAAACGTGTTGATCGAGGACCGTATCAAGGTCACATTAAGATAAGAAAGGAGCTCACTTTCCATGGATTTTCTGAGCTTCAAGGGGGCCGAAAATTCTGCTTGAACTACTAATCAAGGTATTTAGTGATCAACCTTGAAACTCTTGACTTATGGAAGTAGTATTGCACGTATATGCTCGTAGGAACATGTGGGTAGCCTGGATTATGGTGAAATTTGTTGTGTGGGCTCTATGAATTCCCACTTTGAATTGTTGGACTGACTTGATGAGTTTTAATGATATTAATGTTGGTTTAGTGCTTAAATTAGTAGAACTAAGTGAGTTTATGAAGGAAAGTTCAAAGGAAGTGAAAGGAGAAATTTTTTCGATTCTGCCCTTATGTTGTCTGTGGCCTTTAGGGCGAAATTTTGTGGATCTAATGGCTTAGTTATGATGTTTATATGTTGTATGAGATGTGTAGAAAGTTTCATCAAAAAATTCCATGATTTGGTTGGCCAAATGTTGAAATTTCGTAAGCTAGCAAACCTGGAAAATTTTCACGTCAATACCCTGGCAGTGTTTTTGTTTCGGCCATATCTTTTTCCTCCGATATCGAAATCGAGTACCGTTTGTGGCACTGGAAACTAGACATTCCCAGATTTCCAACGGAATAAAATTCATGTTTTGATTCCACCTGAGTGATCCGTAATAGCCTTGTAAATTTGTCTATCCTGTCTCACGTTTTCACAGAGAGCCCTGTTTTGAGCAGCGACTTGATGCTCCAATATGAGCTAGTTGTGGACCTATTTTGAAAATCATTTATTCTAAGAAATTATTACCTTATGAATCTAGTTTTCAATGCCACTGACCACGCTCAATTCCGAGGTGAATGGAGTGAGTTGTGGCCAAAGTTTGAAACTGACCCAGAGGTCGAAAACCCTCTTTTGGCTAGTTGATGCCTTAGCTTTGATTGAGACTTGTTATTTCGAAATTTTGGGTGTTAATCACCTACCAAATTGCACCTTGGATGTTTCTTAGACCTTTTCTTCATAAATGAACCATGTTTGACAAATTGCATTGGCCGAATGTTTGGAAAAGGGAAAAACACAAGTACAAGGCAGATTGCCTTAGAAATTTTGGAAACTTTAGTGGCTTCGTTCACTAGCTTCCCGAATGAATGTTTCCATGAAATTTGATAAAGAGATAGCCCTAATATGGTAGTATAATACTACCAAATTTGGTGTCATTCCGAGTTCATTTCGATGCTCAAACAAAGTCCCAAAGTTCCTGACTTCAACCTGGAAAATTGTCTAAGTGTCTCAATTGTTCAGCAACTTTGAGCTACTATATCTTGGTGCTCAAAACTCCGATTCTTGTTCCATTTGTTAGATTTTAAACCTTGTTTGCAACTCTAATCTACTTCCAAATTTCAAAGGCTAGATCAAAACCTGTGATTTATACCGAATTTTCAAAGTTAGCCGAAAACCAACCCAAAACTGTCTTAGTAAGTTAAAACAGCAACTTTGAGCTAACTTTTGAATATCTTCCGTTAGGAATCATAGAAAAGTGTCTTCTAAGAACTTTTAGTACTCTGGAAGAAGTTTCCAACGGTACCAAGGTTTCCAATTTTGGACTTACGGAGAAAGAGTTATGATTTCTCCAAAAGTACACCTCAAATCTGAAAATTTCCAAACTTGAAGGGAAGTGAGTTTTCGAGACCCTTCCCTATCCTTCGACACTACTTGACCATTTTGGAATTGTTTTCAAGAAGGAAAACTAGTTTCTCGTTGTGTGTCTAAACACCATTTTTGAACCTTGAAATTGAGCAAGTTAAGGTTCATTTTCGTAAGATTTCTCTAAATTGCACAAGTGTGCAAGCTTTTGTGATATTTGGGGTTTCTAAGTAGTAATTCATTATTAAATGCTCAGGCACTCACGAGGTCCTTCAAGAGGATCCCACGGTGGACGCCTGAACCCCAAGTGTGCTATACTACCTGAACTATTTGGTGAGTGTCAAGTGCATGAATTTGTTGCTAAGTGATTAATTGTTTCTTATCCGTTATGTTGATTTGAAATTTTGGGACGAGTGTGTACTTTACCGCACTCGTTCTCTTTCAAACGAAACTATATTCATATTTTGCTATGTGAATTCATATTCGATTTGTACATAGTAATGTGGATGTGATTCGTATTTGTGATTCTTACATGTAATTCGTATTTGTAATTCCTATTTGGAATCGTCGATTTGAGTGTTGCTCATCGACTTATATTCGTGTTCGCATTCGTATTCGTATTTGTATTCGGGGGACGCCCAAACTCGTTGGTTAACTTTGCGAATCGAGCCAGCATGGGCTTGGTCGATAAGCTTAGCAAATCATGAGATATTCGTAGAGCATGATCTATTGGAGAGATCTTGTTCGGCATTACTCGTGCAGTATTGCCATGATATACTCGAGTATTATCAAAAACTTTGATGAGCGAGCCCGGTAAGGGGGTGTAATGGTGACGGGTTTTGAAGAAAAGTGATGTATCTACGGATTTGATACTTATGTGGTTGACGGAGTGTCAACATGAGATGTGATCAAGACTCCGACTCGACTACGTGGAATTTAGCTCCTGAGAGCTACAGTATCCTTGAATTGTTTCTGTTTATTTTTTTGAAATGTGAATTATTCGAACTTATAGCTTTACTTACTATGTAATTTGTGGCTATTTGGATTGCGTGTTTGCATGTGTGTTTCTTGGCCTCACGAGCGTTTTGCTCACCCTGTAGATTTGTTTTCCTTAACAGGACTGGATTGGAGTGAACTCGAAGAAAACCCCCTTGTGATGTACTTTGTATTAGGGTTTTCAATGTACTTGGCTAGACTTAGGATTTTTGTATAAATTGGGATTGGATGTAACTTTTGGGAATCGAATGTAAGATTTGGATGATTGATGCATTTTGTACTCATGATGTACTATCGAATATTGGTTATGGAAGCGACTTTCTTCATTAGACTTGCATTGTTGGTTATTTATAGTTAAATTGTTTTGCCTTGAGTCCTGGCGAGAGTTGGGCAGGCGTCCCGCAGATACCCTCTGGTTCGCCTTAGGGAGAAGTGGGGGTGTCACATTTTTGGTGTTCGGGCCCGGTAGAGGGATGATTAATGAATGGAGATTGATGTTTAGTGGTGATCTACGGACATTATAATTTCCTGGTTGACGGAGAGTCAACCGACCCTAGACAAGCAGCTGTGGAACCTGCTCCTGAGAACAGCCTATATTCTTTTGACATAAATGTGTTCTTTACCGTATATTAATGCATGATCTACCTGGTCTCCTGATTACTAAGCCATATGTCACGGTTTGCTTGAGTATGACTTGTTTTCCGATATGCTGTGAATAGTATCATGTATGCGAGTTTACTTGCCTGTTTTCTTGGAACCTCACTGGGCTTTTAACTCATTCTATGAATTTGTTTTCCTTACAGGGATGAGAAAATGAGAGATTGAATTGGGGAAGGCCTAGATTTCATCTAAATTTGTTAGTTGCTCACGCGAGCACTCCATAGATGTCTAGTTGGCTTGCTTGGTTTGATTTTTGCAAGTTTGACTCCTTGGCTATATTTACAAATTGTGTGGGCAGTGCAGGTCCATGAGTGTACACATTGAAGGTTGTAATTGGTATAGAGCTTTATTATTCAGGTTATTTATAAATTTCATGATGCGTGACTGAGTCCTGGCGAGAGTTGGGCAGGCGGTCCGCCAAACCCTTGGGTACGCCCTAGGGGAAGGTGGGGTTGTCACAGTTTAGATACTCTGGCATGTACTTTAAGTTTGAATCGTTAGTGACTCCATTGTATATAGTTCTGGGTTGATGAATGGAAGTTAAATTGCGCGTATTAGCACTTTCTGTGAATTTTGGTTTAGTAGTCCTGGCGAGAGTTGGGCAGGTAGTCCGCTAACCTTTGGGGTACGCCCTAAGGGAAGGTGGGACTGTCACAGTTGGTATCAGAGCTAGGTTAGAAGTGACCTGGGTAAAATAGGAAATTTGGTTCTAAGAAACTTTAGCGTGATGCGTTAGCGTGTCATTAAGTATGATTAAACTTGCCTAAGTTGTAAACTATGCTTATCCTTGTAGGTCATGGAAGGAAACAGTGGAGAGGGTGGAAGTGAGCTGCCTCCGAAACGCCTTCGGGATTATTGATTATAAGGAGAGGCCAGGAGGACCGATTCGACGTTAGAGTATCGCTAGTCGAACTAGGAGATGTAGTCGTTGCCAGAACTACTCTTATGCTGAATCATGTGTTGTGGCAGTACTAGATGAGAGGAGGAGACTTAGGCGTGCCAATGTTAGGAACCAAACTGAGATGGCAAGGATGAGAGGCATCATGACGATGCAGGCTGATAGGATTTTGGGAGCTCTGAGAGGATATATCGATGGAGCAGGAGAAGACGAATGCTCTTAGAGAGCAGCTACAGGTAGTTAATGACCGCCTCACTAAGGTGGTCCAGAGGAGGTCAGGGATCAAGTTGGGGGTATCATTGATGAGTGTGGAGCGCTAATCTAAGGGGGGATGGCGCTAATGCACATGTGGAAGGATCAGGGTGACGGAGCCCCTAGAGAGGGAGATGCACCTAGTTCTACTCATGAGCAAGAGTCTGTTAGCTTTGTTGGAATTAGGTTAGAGCTCCTCTGAGCCATGTTTTGACCGTATGTGAGGGGTATGTTAGGAAAAGCTCCAAGTTGGATGTTTTGTACTTTTGGTATAATTTATTCACTGTTACTTTTGATATAATTCCTTGCTACTGTGTTACTGGGATTGCTTTTGTTTGTACCTGACTTTTATTGTGTGATATATATAAAAAGGGGTTGTGTTAAAATCTATTTTGACTTTTGGCTTGTTTACATTTTTACGTTCTACTCATGTATCTATGAAATTTTAATTTTGCATTTGTATTCCGACCTTAGACTTGTTAAAAACCGATGGAGGGTAGACGTAGTGGACGAGACCGTGGGCCGGATCTAAGCAACCCTTGAATGAAGGGGGTAATCGCGAACAGGTGCTGAACAAAATCGCGAGTCGGGGTCGATCCCAACATCCAAGTAGCCACAAACTATCCAGCGTATGACCGATCTTTTAGCCCAAAATGTGGATCGTCGGGACCAAAACCCTGGAATCATGTGGAAGGGGGAGGATAGAGCCCTCGGAAATGATTTCAAAAACCCTGGATCTTTTAACCAACCCGGAAAACCCTGGGAATCATGTGGAAGGGGAGGATAGAGCCCTCGAATGATTTCAAAAATTCTCCCCACTAAAATTTCTTGGAAGACCTGACCTTGATGTGGCTGGAGAAAATTATTGACATTTTTGCAGCTTTGCATTATACTGAGAATAGGCAGGTGACCTTTGCTGTCTTCCAATGGAGGGAGCAGCCCATTCGTGGTGGAATGTGATATGAATGAAATGGGAAAGAAAGCAAACCCCGAGGACATGGGTAAATTCATAAGAGAGTTTAACGCAAAATATTTTCTGCCATTGATTCAGGAGAAAAAGGGAGGATGAGTTTATTAGGTTTCGCCAAGGCACCCAAACCATTGCTGAGTATGAAACTGTGAGGACTCGCAAATTCTCTTATTTTAAACTCCTAATTCTAGTTTATTTAATTATTTATTTGGCCAATTGCCCCGAATATTATTTTCTAACCTTTTTAGACCTAATTACATGGATCTGTAGCTTAGTTGTATCTTTAAAGTGACTTGTTTAAAAATGTAATTTTTGAAAACTCGTTAAGTGTGAATAGTGAATGCGCGTTTGGAAATAATAATCGATTCAAGAATACAATAAACTTGAAAAATTGGAAACTTGTATATTAGTCTTAAATAGGTATTTTATGTTTAAGTGTTCAATTATTAGTTAGTGATACTATCATTATAAGAATTCTTAAAAAATTCATTTTTATCACGCACAAATTGGAAATATGCGTGCGATTATTGAGGGACTTTAGACTCTTATTTTTTAGACCATTAAGAGTGAATAATAATAGTATGAATATAAGTGCACAAGAGAAACAAACCCGAGAGGAATCGGGCGCGAAACGCGCGGCGAACACGCACCATTGAAGAGATGACTTTTGGACAAATTAGAGCCACACATTTTAGCTTCTCTTGGAAGATTCATTTTGCAACCAAAACTCTCCTTTCTCTCTCTCATTTGGCCGGCCATCAAGAGAAGAAAAACAACTCCAAGCTCTTCAAATTTCTTCTTCATTTATTCATCGAACCTCCACCAAATTACACCAAAATTCAACCACACTTTGCTAAGCACTTGGTGATCATCTTAAGCTACAAAAAGAGCTTCATTTCCACGGCTTTTCTTGAGCATCTTTGGACCGAAATTTCTGTTTGGTTCATCTAACAAGTAAGCAATGATCAACCTTAAGATTCTTGGTTTATGGAAGTAATATTGCATTTATAAGTTCATATAATCATGTGGGTAGCTTTGTTTATGTTGGAAAGTGTTGTGTGGGCTCTATGAACTCCCACTATGGCTTGATGGACTGATTTGTTATGTTTTGATGTTGTTAATGTTGGATTAGTGGTTAATTCTAGTGGAAATAGGTTGTATTGTTGAAGGAAAGTTCAAAGGAAGTGGAGAAGGAATTTTTCCATTTCTGCCCCTGTGAATGTCCGTGGGCCTTAGGGCAATTTTTTGTGGTTCTAATGACTTGGTTATGATGTATACATGTTGTGTGGGATGTGTAGAAAGTTTCATCAAAAACTTTCATGATTTGGTTGGCCAAATGATGTGTTTTCGGAAGTCAGCAAAAAACTGGAAATTTTCCCGTAACTGCTCTGGCAGTGGTTTTTGTTTTGGCTATAACGTTTTGCTCCGACATCCAAATCGAGTGACGTTTGTGGAACTGGAAACTAGACATTCCAATCTTTCCAACAGTATAAAATTCACCTTCTGATTCCACCTGAGTAGTCCATACCAATTATTTGAACATGACTGTCCTGTTTCGCGTCTACACTGGGAGCTCTGTTTTGAGCAGTGAATTGATGCTCAAATATGAGCTAGCTGTGGATAGATTTTGAAAACAATTATTCCAAGAAATTGTAGCTTTATGAATCTAGTTTTCAATGCCACTAACCACGCTCAATTCCAAGTTGAATTGAGTGAGTTGTGGTCGAAGTCCGAAACGGACTTAATGATTTGAAACCCTCTTTTTTGGCGAGTGAATGTCTAAATCTTGATTGGGACTTGTTGTTTCGAAATTCTTGGTGTTAATCACCTACCAAATGCATCTTGGATGTTTCTTAGACTTTGTCTATGCAAATGGACCGTGTTTGAGATATTTGGTTGACCAAACGTTTTGAAAACGGAAAACGGAACGACCAAGGCAGATTTACCTTGGAACTTTTGGAACTTTCGTGATTGGGTTAACCAACTTCCCATACGTATTTTCCATGAAATTTGATAGAGGAATAGCCCTCATACGGTAGTATAATACTGCCAAATTTGGTGCCATTCCGAGTTCATTTCGATGTTCAACCGAAGTCCCAAAGTTCATGGTTTTAGTTTGGAAAACCTTGTTTAGCGAGGAAATTTTAGTAACTTTGAGCCACCATACCTTGGTGCTCAAAACTCCAATTCTTGTTCCGCTTGTTTTGTTTTAAATTTGGATTGTAACTCTAATTGAGTTTCAAATTTGAGAGGCTAGTTCAAATTCTGTGAATTTTGCCGAATTTCCAAAGTTGGCAAAAATCAACCTCAAAACTGTCTCGCAAGCCTAAAACAGTAACTTGGAGCCAATTTTTGAATGCCTTCCGTTGGGAATCATGGGAAAGTGTATTTAGGAATTTTTAGTACTTTGGAAGAAGTTTCCAACGGTACCATGTTTTCCAATTTTGGACTTGTAATGAGTGAGATACGATTTTTCAAAGATCTCGTATCAAAGCTGAAATTTTCGAAATTTAAGGAAATGGAGATTTTCGAATTCTCCTTTTCCCCTCGATATCACTTGAACGTTTTACACTTGATTTCAAAGGTGAAACTCGATTTCTCTTGTACTTTAAAACCCCGCCTTTGAGTCTCGATTTACGAATAAATAGGGCTCATTTTCATGAAATTTTCTTAGATTGTACAAGTGTACAATTTTTCTTGATAATTGGGGTTTATGAGTGATAGATTATTATTAATTGCTCAAGCACTCAAGAGGACCTTCAAGAAGATCTCACAGGAGACGCCTAACTTATCGCTTGTACTTGCTACATGAATCACTCGGTGAGTGTCAAGTGCATGATTACTTGAACTCCTACGAACTTGATACATGCCTTACTTGTTATTCATGACTTGAGATTTTGAAAATGGAGCCGAGTGTGTACTTTATCGCACTCGTTCTCATTTGAAATGAATAACTCATGCTTGGAATGGTGGAATATATCAAATGCTTGAATGACATGAATTTGTATGCTATGGCTGCATACGTCGCTGTAGTGAATCTCCTCGACATACAAATGTTACATGGGGGACGCCCAAACTCATAGGCCGACCTTGGGACTCGAGCCGGCATGGGTTTGGTCGGGAATCTCGGTGAGCCATGAGAATTACATGATAAACTTGACCTATCGAAGAGGTCTCGCTTGGCATACTCGTGGAGTATCGCCTTATAAATGTCGTGCGGGCCCAGTGCAGTGTACGGTGGACGGACATGAGAAGTAAGTGGAGATTTACGGATTGGACATACCGACCCGGTTAACGGAGAGTCATCGCGGGAAGGTATACGAATGACCCTGGCAAAACAAGTGGAACTTAGCTCCTGAGAGCTACCATATCCTTGAATTGTTTCTGTTTACATTTCATTAAAATTTTTAATTACTCGCACTTTATCAATTGACCTATTATTTGGGCGTGCTATTTGGACTATGTGCTTGCATGTGTGTTCTTGGCCTCACGAGCGTTTTGCTCACCCTGTAGTTTTGTTTTCCTTAACAGGAATGGATTGGAGTGAACTTGAAGAAAACCCCTTGTGATGTACTTTTGTATAAGGGTTTTTCAATGTATATGACTAGACTCTGGATTATTGTATAATTTGGGATTTGATGTAACTTTTGGAAATCCGATGTAAGGATTGGATGATTATGATATATTGTTAAGTTTGAAAGTTTTTCGCATTTTCTTACTCTACTTCGTGGATGGCTAGTATTTCATTAAGCTTGATCGGAAATTGCCATGAGTCCTGGCGAGAGTTGGGCAGGCGTCCCACGGATACCCTCTGGTTCGCCTTAGGGAGAAGTGGGGGCGTCACAGAAACTCAATTCACCCGATTGTCTAAATTTGCCCCTGAGCTAGTAGTGACAGAGCAAAAGAGAATAAGGCGCTTCGTACAAGGGCTAAATGTCGAGATACATAAGGACTTAGCAGTAGCCCAAATCAATACGTTTAGTGACACCGTAGAGAAAGCTCAATGGGTTGAGAGTGCGAGGCTCGAAATTAGAACTTTTCAAACACAGAAACGAGGTATGCCTGGTAGTAGTTTTGGACAAGGAGATAAGAATGCACCTCCTAAGTTTGGAAGGGGAACTAGCAGAATAAGACTTCCGGGGACCCCAAGAGGAGCCCTGTCAAAAGGAGATCAAGGCGGGAGAGGACAACAAAGAGGTACCTCACAAGGAGGCTCGACATCAGCTCCTCGTGTTTCCTACAGATGTTATGGGAAGCCAAACCATACGGAAGAAAGTTGTTGGCGGAAGGAGAGAAAGTGTCTGTGTTGTGGAAGTACCGATCACCAGATCGCCAACTGTCCCGTTCCGCCTCGAGAAGAGAGTGGGATCCAACCGTCAAATAAGATGAACTCTGGACAGTCAAAGGTGGCAGGGAATAGACCGAACGTGCCGGCTCGGGTGTATGCACTAGAGCAACATCAGGTCCCTGATTCATCTTAGGTTGTAGAATGTACGATCCTTGTATTCTACCGTTTAGTTAAGATTTTAATAGATCATGGTGCAACCCATTCGTTTGTCAACCCCAATTTTATGTGTGAAATTGATGTGAAACCTGCTAGATTACCATATGATTGGAAGTTAGGACGCCTACGGGTGACCAACGTTTGATTACTAGTATGGTTTATAAGAGTTGTGAAATTTGGATTGGAAAAAGAAAATTATTGGGGGATCTAATAAACTTAGCTATTAAGGGGTACGATATTATATTAGGTATGAATTGGTTAGCTCAATATGATACTCAACTAGATTGCAAGAGGAAAGTGGTAGAATTTCGCATACCTAGGGAGATAACTTTAAGGCTAGATGTGAGGGGTAGATTAGCCTCATCTATACTCATTTCGGGGATTAGGGCTAGGAAATTGTTAAATAAAGAAGCACAAGGTTTCCTAACTTTTCTAATAAATACTCCGACCGATAAGTTGAAAGTAGAAGATGTACCAGTAGTAAAGGAGTTCCCGGATGTGTTCCCTAATAAATTAGTGACCTTGCCTCCGGAAAGAGAGATTAGAATTTAAGACTGACTTGTTACCTGGGACATCACCTATCTCTAAAACTCCATATCGAATGGCCCCTACTGAATTTAAAGAATTGAACTTGCAGTTGCAAGACTTATCGGAGCGAGATTTTATTCGAGAAAGCGAATCTCCATGAGGAGCTCCGGTACTCTTTGTTAAGACGAAAGACGAAAGTTTAAGGGTGTGTATAAACTACCGGGGTTGAATGATGTGACAATTAAGAATAAATACCCTCTGCCACACATTGATGAGTTATTTGACCAGTTATAAGGAGCAGTGGTGTTCTCTAAGTTAGACCTCCGACAGGAATATTACCAATTGCGAATTAAAAAAAGAGGATGTACCAAAGACTGCATTTAATTCTAAATATGAACATTTTGAATTTGCAGTCATGCCCTTTGGATTAACTAATACCCCTGCGGCATTTATGGATTTGATGCATCAGGTTTTCAAACCCTACTTGGATCGGTTTGTAGTTGTATTTATTGATGACATCCTTGTCTACTCTAAAACCCGGAAGGAGTATGAGCAGCATTTGAGAATCGTCTTGCAGACTTTGAGAGAACACCAGTTATATGCTAAGTTCAGTAAACGTGAGTTTTGATTGGAAAAAAATCTCTTTCCTGAGACATGTGATTTCAAAAGATGGTGTTACCGTAGACCCGGCAAAAGTAGAAGCCGTTACTGAATGGAAACGGCTAGAAAATCCTACTAAGATTCATAGTTTCTTAGGGTTGGCAAGGTATTATCGTCGGTTCATTAAGGATTTCTCAAAAACTTGTCGGTCCGTTAACCAATTTAACAAAGAAGCATGGCAACTTTATTTGGGATACTAGATGTGAAACTAGTTTTCAAGAATTGAAAAAAAGGTTGACTATGACCCCAGTTGTATCTTTATCTAATGGAAAGGATAGTTTCACTGTATACACTGATGCCTCGAAAGAAGGATTGGGGTGCGTATTAACCCAAAATTGAAATGTGATTGCCTTTGCCTCTAGGAAGTTGAAACCTCATGAGCAAAATTATCCAACCCATGATTTGGAATTAGCAGCTGTTGTCTTTGTCCTGAAAAAGTGGAGACATTATTTGTATGGGATGACTTTTGAGGTTTATACAGATTATAAGAGTCTTAAGTATTTATTTTCTCAAAAGGAGTTGAACATGAGGCAGTGTCGATGGATGGAATTTTTGGAAGATTATAACTGTACGATTAACTACCATGCTGGAAAGGCTAATGTCGTGGCATATGCCTAAGTTGAAAGGCTCAAGTGGTGGGTTAATGAATTAAGGAATGGAATATATTAGAAAAAGTTAATGAGTGGAATTCTCGCCTTAAATGCCAGAAGGTGATCTTTGGAAATATTACGGTGGAATCCACTCTGCTAGATCGAATCAAAGAAGCTCAAAAGAAAGATTTTGTGGTACAGAAGTGGACAGAAAAGGTGCAAAAAGGGGAATTGCCTGATTTCAATTTGAGTTCCGAGAGAATTTTAAGATATCGGAACCGAGTGATTGTGCCAAAGGATGAAACGTTCAAAAAAGAAATTTTGGAAGAGGCTCAACGGTCTAAGTATACGATCTATCCGGATAGTAGTAAGATGTATCAAGATTTAAGAGGGTTATATTGGTGGGATAACATGAAGAAGGAAATTACTCAATATGTTCAAATTTATTTCATCTGTCAACAAGTTTAAAGCCAAACATCAAAAACTCTCAGACTTGTTACAACCTTTTGATATACCTAAATGGAAGTGGGAACACATTATGATGGATTTTGTCTCAGATTTTCCATGGACGCAGAGAGGCCATGATGCCGTTTAGGTAATCGTTGACCAGTTGACCAAATCGGCCCATTTCTTGCCAGTGAACATGAAGTATTCCATGGAAAAGTTGGCTCAACTGTATATGGATGAGATTGTGAGATTGCATGGAGTACCAGTGAGTATAGTCTCAGACAGGGATCCCCGATTCGTGTCTCGATTTTGGCAAAAGTTTCAAGAAGTCTTAGGGACCAAACTAAACCTCAGTACTACATACCACCCTCAGACAGATGGACAATTGGAAAGAACCATTCAAACTCTCGAGAATATGTTAAGGACGTGTATCTTGGATTTTGGAGGTAGTTGGGGCCAGCACATGACATTGGTGGAATTTGTCTATAATAACAGCTACCATTCATTCATTCAAATGGCACCATACGAAACTCTCTACAGAAAAAAGTGTCGATCACCGGTTTACTAGGATGAAGTAGGGGAAAGAAAGATTTTAGATCCTATGACAGTGCCATGGATGGAGGATGTGACGATCCCACCTTTCCCTAGGGTATATCCCAGGGTTTAGCGCTCGCCAGGACTCACTCACTCTCATCTTCAAGAAAACAAATTATAACTTCAAAAGTAAATGAAACAACAGTTCCCAAATTTAGAATGTACATTTATACTCATGTCTATCTCAAACGTTCATACACTCCCAAATATAACAAAAGTTCAAGTTCTAAATAACTTCCAACCCTAATTGAGCACTAGCGCGAGTACCATCACAAAAGTCAAAAATTAGACGACACCATCCTGTACCATTCTCACGCTTATGCTCGCACCCCCTGTAAGGAAAATAAAAACTGATAGGGGTGAGCCAAAACTCAGTGAGATTTCAAAACATCATGCAAATCCAAGTAGCGAGTTGACCATTATATAAAACTTGAAATATCAAAGTAGCGAGCAAAAGTTCATAAAGGTGAGCAATAACACTTCCAATAGGAAATCATTAGATATTCCAATATTTCTAGGTAAAAGGATACAGTCGCTCCTACGAGCTAACTCGCCCATAGCTTGCTATGAAGTAGTTGACACTCCGTCAACTTTCAAGTAGTGTAACCAGTCCAGTAGTGCACCACTTAACTCCAATCTCCGTCCACCATTCAAACCCCCTACCGGGCCCGAACTACACTATAAACAGTGGTGGTAATAACACTCCACCCGACAAAACAGGAGACCCAGGGTTCGTCATCTAATCAACCAGGCCCTTGCCGGCTCGACTCGATTAACTAGCCAACAGGGTTTTGGAATTCCAGACAGTATTCAAGTCATACACATAGATATATCTAGCCAATTGTAACCAATGTACAGTAATAAGTCACATTAGGGCAAGTGCGATAAAGTACACCCTTACCTGATCAAACAAGTCAAGTACTGTCCAATCACATTAACAAAATATTTCATTCAAATACCAAGTTCAGTCATGCACTTGGAAACACACACCAATGATTTATTGCTTTTCAAAACCAAGCTCAGGTCCAGCTTCTTGGCTAGAATCAAAATCTGCAATAAAATATCATATAACAATTTGCAATCAATTAGTATTTCAAAAATATGTGAGCTTTGCTTAAAGAAAAACAAGTGAATAGAACTCATTTAAGTAGTACTCATAATACGTAATAAACCTTGGAAAGTACGTGCTCGCTCTTTTGGTTTCGATAAAGAAGCGATTAAAAACTTTTAAGTTCGCAACTTGGTATAAACAACTAGAAAATCTTGTTTAAAGCGACCGTTACTTTGTCTTTGAGAAATATTACATTTTTGGCAAATTTTTAGCTTATAAGTCACCCACAAGTTCAACTTAAGCATCCCTACATAAACTAAGTCCAAATCGATCACAAGTCACACCCCTATTCCGCTTTCACTCACTTATCCCACAAGAGGAAAACGGGAAGTACTTCCCCTATTTTCCTTAACTTTTCCTCCTATTTTCCAAATCGAGTTCCATGTCAAATCAACCCAAAACAATACCACAAGTAATAAGATAAAAACGGCTCTTAATCTAGGCGACAAAACCATCTAATTGGAGCTTATTTCTAGCATACATACATCACCTATTAAAGCTGGAAAATCTCTAATAAAGCTGGAAATTATGGAGCCACCACCTTACCAAAGCAAGTTAGAGGAATTACCAGGTTGGATGCACGCCAGTACCCTTATTTTCATCGGGTGCTCCTGAGTTAGCCGCTGCGGCCTTGTAGCTTATAACGTAGACCCCTTCCCACCCCACCAATCTAGGATAAAGAATCGAGAGGACAGGTTTCCTCCTCTTGTGTACTCCCACAAAACAACGCGTATGTGGCACTAGTGTACTTCCTGTCCTTTCATCAATAAAACAAAGCCGATTTTTGGAAAAAAAAAGCTGGAAATTCCTATTTGGAAGCTAAAAAGTCACAATAAACTACCAATTCTTCATTACAAGTCCATAACCAAGCTAAATACCAACATATCATGGATGAATAACATAAAACAAGGCTAAAAATCATAAAACCCTAGGCTGAAATTCCACCAATCTCACCAAACTAGGTTATCTTCCATCAAATTCCAAATTTCAAGTCATCTTCACCATAAATTGCAAAATAAGAAAGAAAAAGGAAGTTGTCCAACTTAGTACTTCAAAACCCCTTGAGAAAGTGAAGAACCAAGGCTTTCCTCTCCATAACTCTCCACCACAAGCTTCCTTGCTTTCTTGGAGGCAACTTTGTTCGGTTTAGTTTTGGCGATTCTACAACCTTAAACAAGGCACAGAATCACGGCCGAAGTTGGGTGGTTTCTCTTCTCTCTTTTCTCTCTCTCACTCTCGGCCAAGAATGAGGAAGGAAATGAAGGAAAGCTTGGCTTAGAGGTAACGATAAGAAGGAAAGAAAGTCTTGTGGTCAAACTATGCTCTTGAATCGCCGACACTTGACATTTGGCAAAGCCCAAGGTTTTTTTGTTTTTTTCTTTTCTCCCCTCCTCTTGGTCAATATTTCCGCCAGCCTTAGGGCTAAATTAGGGAAGGATAAATGAAAGAAAAATAAGAAGATTAGGGTAAGAAAGTATTGGTCAAGTGGTGTCTTCGACCGGTACAAACGGCACGAGTCGGTTCAAGCCTACTTTTTTAACTCTCTTGTACTTTGTTTTAACGTATGGTTCACTAACTTACTCTTAGTACTTTTTAATCACATACTTCCTCTTGCCTAATACCCGCTCTTATCCACCAAATTTAGTGCACGCACCTCACCAATCGATCACACTACACGAATGCACCAAAACTCTAGCTTACACTAACCATAAAAGTAAAGGTAAAATGTGACAGCCCCACCTTTCCCTAAGGCGAACCAAAGGGTTCGGCGGACCGCCCTGCCCAGCTCTCGCCAGGACTCGCTCACTCAACATCAAAGAAAGTAAGATAAAGCCTCAAGAATAAAGCGGAAACGAAACCCAGCTTAACCATAAAATTACATTCACCTCAAGCTCAACCAATTATACAGTCCCAAATGTATACATAAGCTCCGTATTTCCCAAATATACTCAACCTTATCCAAGTTACTAGAACGAAAACACAAGTCAAACATAACAATTCAAATCAAAAAACTAGGCTATTCTATTCTATACATGCCTCTCGCCCATGCACGCAACCCCTGTAAGGAAAACAAAAGGTGTGGAAATGAGCTAAAAAGCCCAGCGAGGTTCTATATACTCAACTAAGCAATTAAACAAGGACATTAGCACGTAACAACAAGTAATCCAGATAACATTTACGATATAAAGCAGAGTAACACATTCATTAAAAGGATACATGGAGACATTCATTCGTTCCGTTCATCGACCATCCATTCCTTCAATCATTTAGAAAATTTCATTTGACTTTGAAAACCCCTCCGTCATTCTTGCCATTCATTCGTTCATTTGATTCTCCCCGTTCTGGCCAGCGCACTGTCCAGTCCACACCAAACTACGTGGTAATACTCGAGTATACCAAACATTCACATTCACCCAGGGTCACTAATCGCCCGACCGAGTCCGCTTCTGGCTCGAGTCGACCAGTAACCAAGGGCAAGGGCCCAGTTCAGCCCGAAGGCTTACATTCATGCACAAGTAACGTTTAATCATTCAATCATTGAAAATTTCACGTTCATTTAGGTTGAGTGCGATAAAGTACACACTCGCCTAGCAAAATTCATTTTTTAGCAATCATTGGGAACATTAACATTTAATCAAGAATCACACTAGTCACATAGCCAATGGAAACATAACATACTTCAATCGCTTATTAACGTAACAATCCAAATAGTCATAACAATTCACCTAATCATTAGAAACAAAACAAAACGTATATAGAACACTCACCTAAGCAAGCAAAACGTCCAAAGTATCCCTCCGGATATTAACCTTAGTCTCCAAGAAACCCTAAGAGTAACCAAGAAAACATATTACGGTTCTATCATCAAAATATTTGGGTGAATCAAAGAAATCCGAATAAAACTAGTACAAAGTAGAAGTATGATTTTAAAAGTAAAAGAGTACATTTTGATTAAAGGAATTGAGTAACTAAAAGTTTTCCCAAATCAAACATAAAATTAAACTCAAAAGAGTTTTAGAAAATTTCATCGGAAAATTTGGAACAGTGCCACGTCAGAATCCGGCCGGATTCAAGGCAGTGAGCAACTGAAATTTTTTTTTTCTTCCCCAGTCAATCCGGCCAAGAGTTGGCCGGATATGCGGCCGGATAGTGAACAGTAACTTTTTTTCTCTTTTTTCGTAAAACGTGTATTTGGCTCAAAACCAATACATATGCAAAGAAATAATGTATAACAGGTACCTTGGTTAAAATCATATGAAAAAGGAAGATAAAATACCTTAAATTCACATCAAAATCTCACTTGTTAAAATCGGTTTTCGTGGCCGGGAAACCCTATGCCACTCTTGTTTGTTTTGGGAGGAAAATGAATAGGTATTTGAAGTTCAAACTCGACATTTGAAACTAAAGTATCATGATTAAAACGGAATTGTATAAGTACAAGTAAAATCCCTTTAAAGTGGAACTAAGTATGTCTAAGCAAGGAAGTTCAATCGCATTCCAAAATCACATTTCAAACCTCATTTTCATTCACTCAAGTTCAAGAAAATAAACGGATAGCATTTCCCCTTGTTTTTCCTTACTTTTCCATACCACAACCAACCACAAATCTCACAATTTTCAACCACAATTGCATACACAAACTATAAGCTATCAAACACCCTTAATATACAACCAATTGAAGCTTCACAACCATCCACAACAAAACCCCCAAATTGGAAACCCTAATTGAAAACCCTAAAACCGAAATTGTGCATACCAACTGAAATTTCTTTAGGCAATTGAATTTAACACCCAATCACTAGATATTTCTCAAATCAAAGCTACTAAAACATGGCCAACCATTAATCATCAAATGCAGAAAATCATCACACTCAAAAACTGAAAATCAACATATCACCACTTATAACCTAGAAATATTACATAAAACTACTCAAGTGGCCACCACAAGCCACCAAATTCCATCTATTAAAAGAAAAGAGGGGTGTTCTTAGCAACTTACCTTCAAACCTCAAAGAAAGTGGTAGCTTTGTCCTTCCCCCTCCAAAACAACTCCACCAAAACCTTTAGCCTTCCTTAGCAATCACTTGTATGGAGTAGTTTCTAATTTGGTTGGCTAAATCACAAGATTCAAGTAAGTTTGGAAGCTAGAAATTGAAGAACTCTCCTTGTTTTTCTCTTCATGAAGTTCGGCCAAGATGATGAAAATGGAAGGGAAATTGAGTCAAAATTTGATTTGAAAAAGTTAATGTCTTGGGTCCAAAAGTCCAACCACCAATGAAAACATGACATGTGGCCTCTTGAAGTTTCTAAGCTTATCTATTCTCCTCCAATGATTCATTTATCTAGCTAACCTCTAATTATCTCCTAACACCATGGAAAATAATATCACTTAGTATTTCATCACCTAATCGGCAAAATTATATCGCACTAGCGGGCCCCACATCTAACAAATGCACTTCAAGTTATGTATACTAACTTATACTAGGAAAATGATTTAAAAATTGTACTTACTTGTAAAATGTACAAAACATTTAATATTTTCAAAGGACAGTATAAAATATAGGCACAGAAATAAAATAATACTTGAAAATGTGAAAATTTTCGGGTTCTCACATAAAACTCTCAACTCTATTATTTAATACAATTATTAAGGCAGTAAATTAGTGGTAAAGGAATTATAAATTAACTTATTCAAAATAAAAGGGAATTATAAGGAAAATATAGGTGAATTTTCAAGTCCTCACAGAGGATGCACATGAAAAGGTTAAGTTAATACGTCAGAGATTTCAAACAGTTCAAAGTCAGTAGAAGAGTTACGCCGATAATCGAAGGAAGGATTTGCAATTCGAAGTTGGAGATCTTGTATTTCTTAAGATCATTCCGTTACAAAGTGTCAAGGCGGGTAAAGGAAAGAAGCTCCAACCAAGATTTGTAGGACCCTTCAAAATTCTTGAACGAGTCGGAAAGTGGCAAACCGACTCAAACTACCACCGAGTTTGTCCAGGATTCATGACATCTTCCATGTCTCGATGCTAAAGAAGTACCATCCTGATCCGACTCACATCTTATAACCAGAGGAAATTGAAATAGATGAGTGTTTGACCTATGAGGAGAAACCCGTGCAATTGCTCGAACGAAAAGTTAAGGAACTAAGAAATAAGCAAATTCCCTTGGTGAAGATTCTGTGGAGAAACCATGGTGTAGAAGAGGCAACCTAGCAAGTGGAGGAAGAAATGCAAAAGAAATACCCTGAGTTGTTTGTTAATCAAGGTGAGAATTTCCAGGATGAAATTCTTTTAAGGGGGAGTGAGTGTGAGGATCCGAAAAATTTCTTTATTTTATTTTATTTCTTCGAATACATTTTCTTTACTTTACTTTATTACCTTAATTTCCAAGATATTTTATAAATGAGTTAAGTTTTTAAATCATTTTTCTTTTATAAGTTAGTACATGTTAAGTTCGAAGTGCATTATGGAAGTAGGATCCACTAAGAAGGTATGTACGATAAATTTTTGAAGATTAGGAGGAGTTTTGTGCAAACGGATATTATTTTATAAGGTGTTAAGAGATAATTAGAGGTTGGCTAGATATTTTAGTGATTGGAAGACAATAGAATGAGGATTAACCATAGAAAGCCACTTGTCACAAAAGCCGTGGACCTTTGACTTTTGACTAAGACCTTTCTTACTCTTTTATTAGCAAAAAATTGGCCAAAATCCTATCATCTTTCTTCCTCATTTGGCCGACTTTTGAGCAAGGAAAAAGAGAGAGAAATTTCATCTTTCACCACCTAATCTTGCTTGAATCTTTGAAGTTTCACCATAAACTTGCAATCTGAACTATAAAAGGTGACTTCTAAGGAGGATTAAGGGCTTTGGTGGAGTGATTTGGGAGAAAGAAGCACTTTGTTTCCATTTCTTCTTAGGGTATTAAGGTAACTATATCAAGAAACCCTCTTTTTTTTTATTACTTGCTTATGAGTGGATTTAAGGTTTGATTTTGGTAGTTTTCATGAGAAATTTCTTGGTTTGAGAAGTGATTCAAAAATTTCAACTTTGATGGTGAAATTTCAGCTTTAATATGATGCTTTGAGCTTGGCCATGATCTAGTAGCTTTGTCATGTGAATCTTCAAGCTTTTACATGTTATTTTGGCATGATTATAGAAAATTTCAACTTGTAGTTGAAAATTTCAGCTTAGGGTTTCAAATTTCAGCTTTGTTGTGGTTGATTTTTGGGCTATATATTGGCTATTTTGGATGGTTTTGTGGCCTTAAACAAGTGTACCTTATAGCCTATAACTTGTGGTTGTGATTGAGGTTGGATTGAGATGAATATAGGTGTTGAGTTTGGAAGGAAAAGTAAAGAAAATAAGGGGAAGTGCTGCTGAAATTTTTATTACTTCCTTTCTTGTGAAATAAGTGATGTTAGAGGGGTGATTTTGGGTTGGTTTGGACTTAGGTTACATGTGATCTCTTGAATGCACTTTGATGGTAGTGTATAAGCTGAAATTTTGACAAAATCATGTGTAATAAGAGGAAAAGTGATGGTTTCTTCTAGCATGCTTTCTAGTTGCATTTGTTTCACTTTAAGATCGAGGTTGGTTGTCTTTTTAGCTATTTTGTTGCTGGAAATTCCAACCATGAATTGGAATGAGGAATTCCTTGGTTACTTATGTCCCTTGGGTCCAAATATTCTCTTTTCACTTCCAAAACCGTATTTGCATCTTTGCATTAGTAGTTATTTGGATTTTCTTTGGTTCACCTAAGCTTTGAATGGTTGAACCATAATACTTTATTTTAGTTGTTCTTAGGGTTTGTTGGTGATCAAGGGCATAACCCGGTGTCGAACTTTTGAGGTTAATTTGCTTGAACTGGTGAGTGTACCACTCGCATGACTTGTTGCTTAACCGATTTACTTGTGATTGAAATTTATGATGTGAATGACTGTGGCTTCAGTTTATCCTGGACGGGACGAGTGCGTACTTTATCACACTCATTTCCCTTGACTGTTTGATTGGTTTACTGTGCAATTGAAATCTGTTACTTGTGCATGAATTGATGTCATTTGGAGTCTAATTTCCAACTACCTTACCGTGAAATTTGAACTCAAACCTGTAACGACCCCACGTCCCCCTAGGGCGTATCCAAGGGTTTGGTGGACCGCCTACCCAGCTTTCGCCAGGACTCACTCACTAACGTTCTTGAATAGCCTTTCAAGCCTTGAAGTTAACATAAAAGTTCCATTTCCAACCAATAATTCAAACTTAATTTACAATTCAAAAGTAAAGCATAGGATTACATTTCCAAAGATTCCAAATACGTCTCATCTACAAAGGTACAAGTACATGAAAGTTATACACCCTAGTTCATGTCTACTTGCTCCGGCCTCCACTCTTCTAAGGAAAACAAAGTAATGGAATAAGCTTAAAGCTCAGTGAGTTTCCCAAACAAGCAATCAAGTGGGCAAACACGGAAACATTTACATTTAGCACTTTGCCACTTGGCACAGTAATAAGCAGTCATTCAAAATCAATCATTCATTCATTGAAAGGGTACGTGCTCACTTGGAGCCATTCATTCAAGTCTTTTATTCATTCGTTCACCAACCATTTTCCTTATCCCTCCAACACTAGAAAACATTTGCAAGTGAAAACTCCTTCAGTGTTCATGTCATTCATTCATTGATTTTATTGCATTGAATTCACTGGACAGTTCTCCACCAGACTTCGTAGTAATACTCGAGTATACCAAACATTGTCCCAGGGTCACCAGCTGCCCGACTGAGTCCGTTTCTGGCGCGAATCGACTGGCAACGAAGGGCAAGGGCCCAGTTCAGCCAAAAGGCTTACATTCATGCACAAGTAGTATTCAATCATTGAAAATTCACTTTTTCTTGGGTCGAGTGTGATAAAGTACACACTCACCCATCGAAAATCCATTTCACATCAATGGAAAGCATTTAACATTCAGACAACATTCACAACATTCCACATAATCAATTAAAGCACACATATGCAAGGAACACTCACCACGGCACAAATTTAATTGTTCACCTCGTGTGCACTTCCGACCTCACTTCCGCGTCCTAAAATCACATTTATAAAGTGCCATGAGATCCACTATGCCAAGTCACATTATTCCAAAAGAAAAATCAAGTTCAAAATGGCTCAACAACTCCAACTTGAAGTTGGAAGTGAAAGTAAGGACAATTTTAAGAAAACAGAATTTTTCCCAATTTTGTACGATGCTATTTGAAAAATCATATCTCAAGTTTATTAAGTCCAAAATTTATAAACGTTACACCGTTGAAAAATGGATTCAAAGGGTTACAATTTCTTAGAAGACACCTTTATAAGATTCTATCTGCAAGTCAATCAAAATCCAATCTCAAGTGGCTGCTTTATCTAGTAGAAAGACAGAGCAGGTATGGAAATTCAGTCAACTTTGGAAAATCACAAATATTCATAGGAATTGAGAAAAATTCTGAAGTTTTCACGATAGAAATTACTCTGAATTTAGTTTTAAACGCAGCAAGAAGAACTCAATTTGGATTTTTCTACACTAAGATATGATAGATTTCCCAAGACTGCTCAGAGTCTCCTGCGGAATATTTCCAGCCATGGTTTTAGGTCAAAATGTGAGGTTTAAGCCACTTAAAATGCATGATTTTAATCAAAGTCCAGCACACACTTGTAGGCTAAAGTAGTGTAGAGTATTTTGAGCAAAACCAAGCCTAGAATCATGATAAAAATTTCGAAATCAAGGCTGCAACTTCAGCCCTTCCATTCAGTCAGCAACCAGAAATTTTACTTCCAAGTTTTCCAATTTTCCTCCAACTAATTGTCCCAAGTTCAACCAACCATACTTAGAAATTCCATAAAGTTTCATCTCCAATATAACCATAGACACATATATAGTCATAATAACAACAAGAAACCACCATAAATCATGGGCATAATCAAACCCTAGAACTCAAGTATGAAAGATGAGCATCATCAACTTGAAAACTACCAAGATTCACCACCAAATCATGTTTTTATCCAACAATCAACCCTATTTTCAACATAAGACAAATAAACAAAATTAATCTAGCATTTTACCTCTTTTGCTTTCCAACCAAGATGAACTTCCAACCACCAAATCTTCTTCTTTACAAGCTTAAGCCAAGATGGAGGAAAAACCCAAAGTTATCTCCTTCCTTTTCCCTCAAAATCCAAGCAAGATTGAAGCTAAATGGAGTGAAGCTTTTCTTTCTTTTCCTTCCCCTAGCTCTCGGCCCTCTTTCTCTTCTCTCTTCTTGTTTTTGTTTGTTATTTTGTTAAGGTAAGAAAGGAAAGATAAAGTGGTAAGAAAGCTTTGGTCAAAGTCAAATAAAGAAGCTTAGCTCTTATATGGTGACACATGTCACCTTCTAGTACTTTCATATTGCACTAAACTCCCCTTTTTTTTCAAAAGTTCCTTTCACACCCACTAAAAAGGAAAAAGTTCATTTTTACCCCACATACTAATTTTTTTACATGTAAAATTATTATAAGCATTAAGGAAAAATCATTATCAAATCAATAAATAAACAAGTAGATGACTAAATAAATAAAGTACTATGTAGTTAGACTAGATAAATTAGTAAAATTTCTAGGTTCTTACACTCTCTCCCCTTAAGAAAATTTCGTTCTCGAAATTATTATTTTTTACCTTCCATTACCTCAGATGACTCTGGAGCCTATTGCTTGTCTATGGCATATACCCGCGCTGGCACTCTTAGTCTATTTCCTCTTTCTTTAGCTTGTTTAGGGGTGGTTCTAACCATTTGTTGAGCAGCATTATTTCCTCGTTGCTGATTCCTCGGGCAGTTGTTAATTTGATGGTCTGCACTCCCACAAATCAAGCACTTTCGCCCCTTCCTCCAGGAATCCTCTTCAATGTGATTCGTCTTCCCACAGTATCCACAGGCTAAGCGAGGAGCCAGCTTTTGGCCTTCTCGAGAAATTCCTTCTTGTTCTATTTGACTTCCTTTTGTAGAACTTTCTTCTATGGTTCCTAATGTCCATGGTGGGTAAGGTGGAAGATTTGCTCTTCTTACTTTGAAAGGTGTTACATTTTCCTTAAATTCCTCAGATGTACTACTAGGTGTACTCCTTTTTCGCGCTTGAAAAGCTTTTACTTGTGACTTTGCATTCTCAATCCTTTGGGCCTTCTCAAGAGCTTCAGTAAAAGTATTAACTTGAGCTGCTGCTAAAACTTCTTGGATCTCCACATTCAACCCCTGGATAAACCGTCTCACTCTTCTTTGCTCCGTAACCACCAATTCCGGAGCAAATTTGGACAGTTTGGTGAATTGTGTTTCATATTCGGCCACGCATAGGGTTCCTTGGCGTAACCTAATGAAATTGTCCTCTCTCTTCTCTTGGACTAGAGGTGGGAAGTATTTCTCATTAAATTCTCTCATAAAATTTACCCAAGTCCATGCCGTCCATTCTCTCTTCCACTTTGCCCTAATAACATTCCACCATGCCCAAGCGGGTCCCTCAAACAGAAAGACAGCAAATGCCACTTGTCTTTCCTCCGTATAATTCAAGGCCGTAAAAATATTAACTATAGCCTCCAACCAATGCTCAGCTGTCTCTGGATCAGGCCCTCCAAGGAACTTAGGGGGAGTAAACTTTTGAAAACGCTCTAGTGCTCTATCCTCTCCTATCTCAAGGTCCCTAGGTTGGTTAACAGGCGCTTGACCCTGTTGTTCCACTAGATGTGCCAAGATATCAGTCATTCGTTGTATGGCCGTCGTTACTTGATCTCCTGCTTCGGCCCTGGGTTCACGTTGTTGCTTTGCTGCAGCTTCTCGTTCTTCTCTTGATTCTTGAGTTGGCTTAGCCCCTCGACCACGACTACCCCCACGATCACGACTTCATCTTCCCTCCATTCTCTCTTCTCTTTTTTTTTTTCAAAACAAGCTATATAGGTCATCAATAAAAATAAATCGGCTATAGTAGCCAAAATAAAGACATTTTCACATCACAAAACAAATCCAAAGATATGGAAACATACTTAGCATATTTATAGCATACCAAGTTCATACAACAAATCACAAAATACTGTACATATCAAGCGGATCAAAACCAGGTGCATAAAACAAAAGAAAATACTATACTTAGTAGCATTGTCATGTCACGAGCAAAAATACATACAGTGGCAAAACAAGGAAATACGTGTCCTTCCAACTGCCTGAACTCACGTCCGCAATTCTCAAGTCTCTACCCTATTGGACATTAACCCTAGGTATTGTTCAAGCACTACTCTTAATCAAAACTCGAAAGAATACAACCAGGTATGTACACTTGAACAATAAGTGTCCTAAATTTCACTAATATCTTCAATATATCCAAAGTCCAGACTATTCGCATCCCCCGTACCTTGATTTTCGCCATCCAGACTTATCCCAATATTACTCGTGATATCGACTTATCATAAAGGTATCAATTCTTTGGTACTCAAGTACAAGAATCTGAAAATATGATAATTCACCACTCGAGCTGGCCAGTCTTAAGAGGAAATCAACCACATTTGAGATTCCTACCCAACATACATATCTAATTTCCCTCAACAATAGAGATTCATTCCACACTTACAGGTCAGTTCCCAGAGTCCGATAACCCTCTCCCGGCATGAGCTCGATAAGAGCTCTGATACCCTTGGATAGGGCATATCCAAGGGTTTGATCGACCGCCTGCCCAACTCTCGTCAGGACTCACTCACTAACGTTCTTGAATAGCCTTTCAAGCCTTGAAGTTAACATAAAAGTTTCATTTCCAACCAGTAATTCAAACTTAATTTACAATCCAAAGTAAAGCATAGGATTACATTTTCAAAGATTCCAAATACGTCTCATCTACAAAGGTACAAGTACATGAAAGTTATACACCCTAGTTCATGTCTACTTGCTCCGGCCTCCACTTCTGTAAGGAAAACAAACTAATGGAATGAGCTTAGAGCTCAATGAGGTTCCCAAACAAGCAATCAAGCGGGCAAACACGGAAACATTTACATTTAGCACTTTGTACACTTGGCATAGTAATAAGCAGTCATTCAAAATCAATCATTCATTCATTGAAAGGATACGTGCTCACTTGGAGCCATTCATTCAATTCATTTATTTGTTTGTTCGTCAACCATTTTCCTTATCCCTCCAATATTAGAAAACATTTGCAAGTGAAAACTCATTCAGTGTTCATGTCATTCATTCGTTGATTTCATTGCATTGAATTCACTGGCCAGTTCTCCACCAGACTTCGTGATAATACTCGAGTATACCAAACATTGTCCCAGGGTCACCAGCCGCCCGACCGAGTCCGCATCTGGCTCGAGTCGACTGGCAACGAAGGACAAGGGTCCAATTTAGCCAAAAGGCTTACATTCATGCACAAGTAGCATTCAATCATTGAAAATTCACTCACCCATCGAAAATCCATTTAGCAATCATTGGAAAGCATTTAACATTTAGACAACATTCACAATGTGAGGACCCGAAATTTTTCTTATTTTATTTTATTTTTCTGGCTTATTTAATTATTTATTCACCTGTTTACCCCAAATAATTTATTTCATCTATTTCAAGTCCATTTGTGTGCAAAAATGTCCCTGTTATAATTTTAAAACGTTTCGTTAACAAATTTAATTTTTCTATGGCTCGTTTAGCGAAATATAGTGAATACACGTTTTTCGAGGTAAATTCGATCTGAAAGTACATTAGTCTTGGAGAATTAAGTATGATCAATATTAGACTAAGAAAAGTTAATTGAGGGATTAGATGTGAGTTGTTAATTATATTTTAGTTGCACGTATTGCCCTTAAGCTTCGTTTTATCGCGCGAATCGGAAGTTCGCGTAAATCGAGCCGGAACGGCTAAGTGGAGATTTAAGAAATTTATACTAGACTACTAGGAGTGAATAATTATAGTGTTAAAGGAATTACATTAGAGGTTTAGTACACAATTGAAACAAACCCGAGAGAAATCGAATACGAAACGCGCGCGCGACACTAGTGAGAGTTGACTTTTGCACACCTTTAACCTAGCTTCCTTAACACACTTCTTTTAAAAATTGGGGACCAAGAAACCATCTCCTAGCTCTCCTTAGTGCTGGCTGGAACTAGAGAAAAGAAAGGAAAGAAAGCTCTTCATCATCTACTCCATTCTTGCTCCAAATCACCTCCAACTTTGCATCCAACTTCCACTTCACTTGGAGAGCAACTTAAGCTAAGGGAAAAGCATCATCTCATGGTTTTTCTTGGACTTTAGAGGTGCGAAAATTTCTGGTTTATCTCAAGGAGTAGGAGGTAATCATCCAACCATTTAATCTTGGCTTTAGTGGGTTTAATTGTTGCTATGAAACTTGTAGCCTCATTATGGTTGTTGTTATTTGGATTTAAATGGTTGGAATGGGCTCTATGAATTCTCACATTGGATATATGGGCTGAAATGATGATATAATGATTGTTTAATGTTGTTTACATGTTATTTGAAGAGATTATGGATAGAAAATGAAAGAAAGGAAATTTCCTAGGAAAGCTGACCGAAAATCTGTTCTATTTTGCCGTGGCTTTAACTCAAATTTTTGTTGCTCAAATGACTTTGAAACTGATGTAGGTATGTTGTATATGATGTGTAGAAAGTTTCTACCAAAAATCAATTGATTTGGTTGAGTAAAAGTTGAAATTTCGAAATGAAAGACAAACTGGAAAACGTGTTTTGGGTTGATGAACAGTGTCTCTTTAATTGAACATATCTTTCTGTACAAAGGTCGAAATCAAGTTCTGTTTGTGGCATTTGAAACTAGACATTTGTATCTTTCCAACGGTATAAAATGCACCATCTAGTTCGAACTGAGTGAACCGTAGGAGTTCACCAAAGTTTCCTGTTCTGTTCTGCTGTTCTGTTCGAATGACAGTGATAAGCTGCGTCTTGTCACTTGAATTCGAACTGCTTATGAACTGATTTTCGGAACAACATCTTATGATGAAATGTAGTATTTGGAATCTAGTTTCCAACGCCACTGACCATTCTCAATTCCAAGTTGTATTGAGTGAGATATGGTACAATTTGTAAACTGCAGCAGAGCTGGAAAACCCTTTCTTGTGTTGGCCGAATGGTTAGGCTAATTGAGGGATGCTTTGCTTTGTAAATTTTGATGTCAATTGACTACCAATTACTTATTAAGTGTTTCTTGGACATTGGTTTCACAAATGAACCGAAATGGGACTGATTTCATTGTGTAAAATGTTCGGAAACGAACTAAAAGCAAGAAGATAAATTTACTAGGAAATATTTTCCAAACTTTGGTGGTCTTGTTAACTATCTTTCCATATTAGTTTTTGCGTGAAATTCTATCAGAAAATATTACTCGTATGGAAGTTTATGTGTACCGAATTTGGTGTTATTCTAAGACCATTTTGATACCCAAATGATGTCCCAAAGCTTTCCTTTCAAATCTGGAAAACTTTTCTTTTTCTCTTGGCCGAATGGTCAAACTTGTTTTGGAATGTTTTGTTTCGAAAACTTTGATGTCAATTACCCCTAAATTGCTCATTGGATGTTTATGGAACATTGGTTTCAACATTTGAGTGAATTGAGGTTGATTGTGTGGGACAAAACTTTTAAAAGGAAAGAGGAACTCGAATAGGCAGATTAGCCTTGAGAGTTTCACGAACTTTGGTTATTTCGTTAACCACTTTCCTGTACGAGTTTTTGCCTAAATTTTGGTAGAGATATAGTCTGCATATGGAAGATTTAGTGTATCCAATTTGGTGTATTTTCAATGCCATATCGATGGCCAAATGATACTTCAAAGATAGTTTTTCAAATCTGGAAACTCTTGGTTAATGAGTAATTTTCAGCCGACTTTGAGCTACTATAACCTGATGCTCAAAACACTGAATTTCATTCCGTTTATTGTGTTTGAAACCTTCATTGGAATTCATATTGTGTTATGAATTTCAAAGGCTAGTTCACTTTCTGTGAATTTTGCCGAATTTCCAAAGTTTGCCGAAAAATAAGACTGAATCTGCCTTGCTGACTTAGGTCAGCTACTTTGAGCTGAAAATTGAATGCTTTCCATTTATAATCTTGGAAAAGTGTCTTCTAGGAACTTTTAGCACTTTGAAACTAGTTTCCAATGGTACCAAATTTTCCAATTTTGGACCTACTGAGTGCAAGATCTGATTTTCCAAATATTGTCGCTTAAAACTGAATTTTACCGACTTGTTGGGAAATGTTTTTGGAATCTCTTCCCTATCCTTTGATATTGATTGACCATTATAAATTTGATTTCGTAAAGGAAATCAGTTTTTCCTTGTGTTATTAAACATCGCTTTTGAACCTTGAATTTTGAACAAGTAAAGCTCTATTTCATTATATTTTCTTAGATTGTACAAGTGTACAACCTTCCTTGTTAACGAGGGGTTTATAAACAATAGTGTGTTATAGCCAATTATTATTTGCTCAGGCGCTCAAGGGGACCTTCAAGAGGATCTCGTAGCGGACGCCTAAAAGTTTGTTTGAGCACTTACACTCTATTTTTGAATTGGTGAGTGTTCCATATAGGAGTACGTGACTTGAATAGTTTTACGACATGTTTACGACATGTTGACTCCATGGTCATTATGTGTTTAACTGTTAAGTGCTACTGATAATTGCTCCTATGAACTTTTCCACCGTTTTAAGGTGCGTATGTACTTTATCTCACTCGACCTACTAAAATGACAAATTTCTACTGTTAACCGTGAACTACTTACCATTTACCGATTTATTTGAACTACTTACTGTTTACCGATTTATTTGATTACTTACCGTTTACCGATCTATTTGATTACTTACCGTTTACCGATTTACTTGATTACTTGCGCATGTTGTAAGCTCTAAGCTGAACTGGATCCTACCCTTGGTTACTAACCTGCTCGAGCCAGGACTGGGCTCGGTCGGGTAGGTTGGAACCCTGGGCCACCGTTTCGGTATACTCGAGTATTACTACTATAGGGATAAGGTGATGGCCAGACAGACCGAGGGGATCTGAAGTTATAAGGTGAAGTTGACCGAAATGGTTCCACTGGAACACCGTATCCTTCAATATGTGTTTATTTCTGTAGAATGATAACTGTTTCATGTTAATGTACCAATATGCATCCTTGAACCATACATGTGTTATGATCAAATTACTTGATTTATTAGAACTGTTAGAGTGTCTTGGAACCTCACTGGGTTGTTTAGCTTATTCCACGTTTTTGTTTTCCTTAACAGGGTTCAAGACCGATAGTGCTCGCAAATAGTACTAAGTTGTTTCCTTTTGAAGACCTTAAGTTGTATTATAGCGGATGGCTGTAGTACATATTCTTTTGGATTGTATTTAAGTTTGAAAGTTAACTAATTGTAAGTATGAAATATTTTGGAGTACTTAATTATATATTGAAAATATTTGAGGTATTTCGAGCTTTTGAATTACGGATTGTAGTGAGTCCCGGCGAGATTGGGCAAACGTCCTGTCGATACCCTTGGGTTCACCCTTGGGAGAAGTGGGGGCGTCACAGGTGGTATCAGAGCCACTTCGCGTGGTTTCTGCGCGGGTTGAGCTTGGGTCAAGTGGTGTTATGGTCCTTATTATATGAATGAGTAAAGGTTTAAGTACTCTCCTAGAGCGTAAGCTGTGAATCATGAATGTGATAAGTATAAACCCTTTATCTTGATACTTGAGGAAAATTAGATATGTACGTTGGGTAGGAATCTCAAATGTGGTGATTTACTCTTGGGACTGGCCAGCTCAAGTTGTGAATTATCTTATTTTGGATTCTTGTACCCAAGTACTCAAGCGTTGAGGGCAATGCTAAGGACTTGAGATCTCCATTTGCGAGAAATAAGAATGGACTAATGTTTCGTGAGAGCGAGTGCAAGAGGTCAACGGACATCAAGTTCGAGTAGTAAGAGAAGTGAGACATCGGACGGAAAATATTTTAACCGAGTGTGGGACAATATCGGCCAGAGAGAAGTGGAGTGTAGTTGAGCTTAAGAGAGAGAGGTGGAAAGGATCGTGGCCTAAAGGATCCTAGTGTTAGGGAATGGGAACCATCTAGTTCCAATTAATCTAGTGAAGCACTACTTGTGATCTTTTGTAGTGGGACGATGGGAGTAGAACTTAAGAGTTTGTGCCTTGGACATGAATGTACTTTTGATAATCACCTGTTTACTTTTGTTTACTGGCTTTGACTTGGTATGAACTTTACTTGACTATAACTTGTGTTATGATTTAATGAGCTCTAGTTTGTGTTTACTTGTATGGTGATAATGTTATTTGTGTAAGTGATTTCATTTTTCTTTAAAGTTGTTACTGGTATGTGTGTGTAGTTCAATTATGGCTTAGTGTGAGCTTTATGCATATGCATATAGATTAGCTGTGAACATGGAAACTAAAGGACAATGAAATGGACATCAACCTAGACAACCCCGAAACCAAAGAGTAGATAATGGGTCTGATATTGATCAAAACGCCGAGCCAAAGGCTGGAGGAGGAGATGACCAAATGGGATTAGTTTTAACTTGTATGACGGATGTACTAGAGCTTTTGGTAGCTCAATAGGGCCAGGGGATTGGACAAGGAAACCAACGTGGAAACCATGAGATAGGGAGGATCGAGCTTTGGAGCGGTTTCAGAAGTTCTTCCCACCCAAGTTTTCTGGAGGACCTGACCCAGAAGTGGCTGAAAATTGGTTAGAGAATATAAGGAATATATTCGATGCCTTGGACTACACAGAAAAAAGACAAGTTACTTTTGCGGTATTTCAACTTGAGGGAGCAGCCCGAGCTTGGTGGAATGTTATAAGAAACAAGTGGGAAAGAGATCAAACTCCAAGGACTTGGATAAACTTTGTACGAGAGTTTAATGAGAAATTTCTGCCCCCACTAGTCCAAGAAAAGAGAGAAGACGATTTTATAAAGTTTCGTCAAGGAACTTCGAGTATGGCTGAGTACGAAACACAATTCACGAAATTATCTACATATGCTCCAAAATTGGTGGCTACGGAACGGAAGAGAATAAGACGGTTTATCCAAGGATTAAGTTTAGAAATCCAAGATGCCTTTGCCGTAACACAGATTGAAACATTTAGTGACGCTCTCGAGAAAGCACAAAGGGTGGAGAGCACAAAATCCCAACTGAGAGCCTTTCAAGCGAGGAAAAGAGATGTATCCGATAGTAGACCAAGAGAAATTGGACCGCCATCTAAAGTTAGAAAAGGAGTGAATGGAGTAAGACTACCACTTCCTTCACCACTCATGATAAAGAAATCAGAAGGAACTATATCACCAGGAGCTCCAGTAGGACAGATACAATTAAGAGAAACTTCGCAAGCAAGTCAAGTCACAACTCCTCATCTGACTTGTGGATATTGTGGAAGGACGAATCATACTGAAGAAAAACTACTGGGTGAAGGGGCGAAGGTGTATGGGATGTGGGAGCACTAACCATAAGGTTCATGACTGCCCAAAGATCCTTGAACCATACATGTGTTATGCTCAAATTACTTGATTTATTAGAACTGCTAGAGTGTCTTGGAACCTCACTGGGCTGTTTAGCTCATTCTACGTTTTTGTTTTCCTTAACAGGGTTCAAGACTGATAGTGCTCGCGAATAGTACTAAATTGTTTCCTTTTGAAGACCTTAAGTTGTATTATAGCGGATGGCTGTAGTACATATTCTTTTGGATTGTATTTAAGTTTGAAAGTTAACTAATTGTAAGTATGAAATATTTTGGAGTACTTTAATTATATATTGAAAATATTTGAGGTATTTCGAGCTTTTGAATTACGGATTGTAGTGAGTCCCGGCAAGAGTTGGGCAGGTGTCCCGCCGATACCCTTGGGTTCGCCCTTGGGAGAAGTGGGGCGTCACACACAACATTCCACATAGTCATTTAAAGCACACACATGCAAGAAACACTCACCACGGCACAAGTTCAATTGTTCGCCTCGTGTGCACTTCCAACCTCACTTCGACGTTCTAAAATCACATTTATAAAGTGTCATGAGATCCACTATGCCAAGTCACATTATTCCAAAAGAAAAATCAAGCTCAAAATGGCTCAACAACTCCAACTTGAAGTTGGAAGTGAAAGTAAGGACAGTTTTAAGAAAACAGAATTTTTCCCAGTTTGCCCGATGCTATTTGAAAAATTTGTAGATGATTATATTGATCCAAAATATCTCAAGTTTTTAAGTCCAAAATTTATAAACGTTATACCGTTGGAAAATAGATTCAAAGGGTTGAAATTTCTCAGAAGACACCTTTATAAGATTCTATCTGCAAGTCAGTCAAAATCCAATCTCAAGTGGCTGCTTTATCCAGTAGAAAGATAGAGCAGGTATGGAAATTCAGTCAATTTTGGAAAATTACAGATATTCATAGGAATTGAGAAAAATTCTGAAGTTTTCACGGTAGAAAGTACTCTGAATCTATTTTCAAATGCAACAAACAGAACTCAATTTGGATATTTCTACACTAAGATGTGACAGATTTCCCAAGACTGCTCAGAGTTTCCTGCGGAAAATTTCCAGCCATGGTTTTTGGTCAAAATGTGAGGTTTAAGCCACTTAAAATGCATGATTTTAATCAAAGTCCAGCACACACTTGTAGGCTAAAGTAGTATAGAGTATTTTGAGCAAAACCAAGCCTAGAATCATGATAAAAATTTCGAAATCAAGGCTGCAACTTCAGCCCTTCCATTCGGTCAGCAACCAGAAATTTTACTTCCAAGCTTTCCAACTTTCCTCCAACTAATTGTCCCAAGTTCAACCAACCATACTTAGAAATTCCATAAAGTTTCATCTCCAATATAACCATAGACACATATGTAGCCATAATAACAATAAGAAACCACCATAATCATAGGCATAATCAAACCCTAGAACTTAAGTATGAAAGATAAGCATCATCAACTTGAAAACTACCAAGATTCACCACCAAATCATGTTTTTATCCAACAATCAACCCAATTTTCAACATAAGACAAATAAAGAAAGTTAATCTAGCATTTTACCTCTTTTGCTTTCCAACCAAGATGAACTTCCAACTACCAAATCTTCTCCTTTCCAAGCTTAAGCCAAGATGGAGGAAAAACCCTAAGTTCTCCTTCCTTTTCCCTCAAAATCCAAGCAAGATTGAAGCTAAATGGAGTGAAGCTTTTCTTTCTTTTCCTTCCCCTAGCTCTCGGCCCTCTTTTCTTCTCTCTTCTTGTTTTTGTTTGTTATTTTTTTTAAGGTAAGAAAGGAAAGATAAAGTGGTAAGAAAGCTTTGCTCAAAGTCAAATAAAGAAGTTTAGCTCTTATATGGTGACACATGTCACCTTCTAGTACTTTCTTATTGCACTAATCTCCCTTTTTTTCCCAAAAGTTCCTTTCACACCCCACTAAAAGGAAAAAGTTCATTTTTACCCCACATACTAATTTTTTTTACATGTAAAATTTAATATAAGCATTAAGGAAAAATCATTATCAAATCAATAAATAAACAAGTAGATGACTAAATAAATGAAGTACCATGTAGTTAGACTAGATAAATTAGCAAAATTTCTAGGTTCTCAAAAAACCTCATTGGTAGTTAATCGAATCGGGCCAGCAACGCCTTGGTCGAGGTAGATTGATGAACCATGAGGAAACTATTACTGATTCACTGAATACTAAAACCTTCTGATATTTGGTATACTCAAGTATTACCACCACTATTTCTGTTTGGTGTTCGGCCCCGGTAAGGGCTATGTTTGGTGGATGGAAACTAGCGTAATGTGGAGATCTACGGTCATTGTTTTTGCTTCTTTAAACATTGACGGAGTGTCAATTGGTTTGGATCAAGTTAATGCAATGGGAAATTGGCTCTTGAGGGCCACCTGTATCCTTTTACTTGAACTGCTCTGTATAAGTTGTGGTGTTTACTTATTCCTCTATTTGATGCACATATTTGATAGATTCTGACTATGTGATTTTGTGGCTGCATGACCTTTTGGTACCTTATTGGGCGAAAGCTCATCCCGTGACCTTTGTTTTCCTTACAGGGGGCGAAGTTTTGGGAGCGTGATTTTTGGGAAAAGAGTTGGCTAGTTATAGTTTTGTTTTTGTTTAAGCTCCTCTGTATTAGTAAACCTCACATGTATTTGTATAAGTTTGGATACTCTGACTTGTATTTTAAGTTTGAATCGTTAGGGACTCCATTGTAGATAGTTCTGGGTTGATGAATGGAAGTTAAATTGTGCGTATTAGCACTTTCTATGAATTTCGGTTTAGTAGTCATGACGAGAGTTGGACAGGCAGTCCGCTAACCTTTGGAGTACGCCCTAAGGGAAGGTGGGGCTGTCCACATTAATCAATTTTAATCATGAATCATTATGTTATCAAACTTTAAACCATTAGTTTCAATTCTTGAATTTTAAGTTTAAGAAAAACACAAAATTTATGGTCCAGAACTACACTTGGATTTGTGAGCATCGTGTTATTTGCTTTGCAAGCAAATTTGTCTATGTGCACGATCCGCGAGTGAATCCAGGACAAAAAGAGTTGCTCTTTGATCATGATTCGCTACTCAAATGTGCGAGGGCTTCATATATGATCCGTGCATGGATACTTCATCAGATTGACAAATCATCTTGGATCCACTCATGGATCTGGTATGGTTTCTTATGGATCCATTCATAGATCTGAAATCCTAGGTGGATGAAATTTTCATTTTTAACTTATTGTCTTGATATTAATTTTTGAGAAATTACATTCTAATCCAATTAGAATAAATTTCTAGATTTAAAATTATATGCAAAAATTTCATAAATTAAATAGATACTTCAAGACTAGGTTACCTAGTCTAAGTATGGTGTCTAGATTAAACATCCAATCTAATTTAAAATTTGAAAGCTTTCTTAAAACTTTTGAAAATACTAAATACTCAAAAACTTAAATCTAATCATATTAGAATAAATGATAGTCTTGTAATTCAGTTTAGCAACCAAAACCAATTAGAAACTAAGTTGGAAACCATACTCCTTTAGGAATCTAGTTTCCTTATGGAATTATAGTTTGATTCTATTCTTTCTTTAATTTCTTTTAGAACCAAGCTTCAATTAGAATCATTTAGAAATATTTAAGAAACAATCAATGTCAAGAACTCATGAAAATCAACATATCATATGTGTTTTTCTCTTTCTTTTCATTTTCAACATTTTCTATCATCATGTGTAACTATATTAAAGATAATATACGGAAAATCAATAAAAATTGCAACAACCAATCCTCTAAAAATCAATAACTTGAAACATTGCAAAAGAGACCGGTTTTGTAGTTTTTCATTCTTGAACTTTGTTATGATTTCTAGCTGAAAATTCACTAATTTTTTTATGGATTCTAAACACAAAACTCCATCAAGCAAACAGTTTGCTTTTCAAGAAAAATTCCTTCAAAATTTGTAGCTAATGTTACCCAAAAATTCCCACTGTCAAATTGTGTAAAAAGCTAAGGCTTTTTCCCATGAATTTTCATTGAAACTGATCTAGATCTTTCATACTTACATTTTAATCATATCTTTTGATCTTATCACAATATTCTAGTCATGAGAATGACTTTTTTGAAGAAAAATCGAAACTTGTACCATCAAACATTTGTAAAATAATTACTACAAAAAATTGATCTAGTGAATAGAGGAAAAACTAATACTTTTGTCTTCAAGAGTAGCACATAACATGATCATATAAGCTTTTGTGACAATTAAATAATTTATCACTTGGATTAATCAAAATTACCTCTGGTGTCACTATTAGGAATCAAACATGCATATGCCAGCAAAAAATTAAAATATTTTTATTCCTTTTGGTTGATCTAATTTAATTAGATTCCATGTGATTAAGAGATTGGATAAGAAGATTACCTTCATTCGGTGAAGATCTTCTTAAGGTTGAAACAAAAAGTTGATCTGATCTATGCAAGTCGTATAAGTGTGCAACCTCTAATAGTGATCTACATGAGCTCGAGAAATCTCATAAGTAAATCTTCTTATAACTAGATAAGAGGTGGTTCTCCACCGAAAAAAAAAAACTCACAAGATAATGGTGATATGAAAAAGAAACCCCGGTTTCCCAAACTAGGAATCTCAGCCACTATTGAAAAAGAGAGAAACATCTTCCTCTCTCTTGGTTGGCTAAAATTATGTTTCTTTCACTCTCTAAATTTCCTCGAAAATCTGACACACTTCTATGTCAATTTCATTCTTACTGGTTTGAGCAATAAGGATATATATAGACAAATAAAAAACTCAATCCTAATAGTGTCGCACCCCATTTTTGAAAAATAAAAGGGAAGTGATGTTTAAAAAATGAGTTTTTGATTTTATTTTAAGAAAATAAAGAAAAAGAGCCTAAAATGGGACTTAGAGTATGCGACGGTTTGGGCCCAAAATAATAGTCCTAAAAAGGGTTTTTAGAAAAAGAGAGCCACCACTTGGTATTGAGCCACCATAATTCCTAGCATGCACCATTCCTTTAGAAAAATCATAACTTTGCAGTTTCGTAAGTCTAAAATCATAAATCTTATACCGTTACAAAATAGATTCAAAAATGTTGCAACTGAAGACACCTTCATAAAATTCAGCCCATAAATTAGTCAAATCTTAGCCTCAATTCACTGCTCAACTAAGTGCAAAAACATGACAGTCTTGAATTTTCAGTCCACTTTGAAATTTTGCTGGTATTTATAGAAAGTGAACCAAAACCATGAATTTTGCACGGTTAAAAGAGCTATGAGTCTAGTTTCAAATGCAACAAGCGGAACTAAATTCGGATTTTTCTACACCAAGATATAACAGATTTCCCAAAACTGCTTAAAGTCTCCTGCAGGAAACATTTTCAGCAGCATTTCCCCTTATTTTCCCTAATTTCCAGCCATTTTCAAGGCTTCATTCTCACTACAAAACAGCCTCAAATCAAGCATATACATACCAAACCAATAACTCATTAAATCAAACATGTACATTGTGAGAACTCGAAAAAGAAAAACAAAAATCCGGTTTTAGGGTTTTAGGGTTTTATCGATTTTCGTGCACACATTTTTTTTATTTTCTTTATTATATTCATTTTACATAAGTGAGTTCACGAGAGATTTGGAGCGAATAGCGGATGTGGGATCCGCTAGGGCGTTAAGTGAGAGAAATTCGGCCAATTAGGTTAAGTTGTGCAGTAAGGCATTAAATTACTAGGTGCTAAGTGATAATTAGAGGTTGGTTAAATATTTGGTCATTAGTAAGCTAAAGGATAAGAAAGAAATCCAAAAGTGCCACGTGTCGCGACGGGATTGGGCCAAGTTTTGCCTAACTTTTCCTTAACTTTACCAAAAGCTAATTTTGACCAAAATCATCTTCATTTTAGCATCCTCTTGGCTGAAACTTGAAGGGAAAGAAAAGAGAGAGAGTTTCAACCATTGGCTTCAATTTCTTGTTCCAAATCTTGAAAACCAACCGATAAAAATCCGAATTCCTCCATAGAAATCACTTATTAAGTGAGATTGAAGGTGCTTGTGGAGTGATTTTGCAAAGGAAAGCTCTAAGTTGCTATCTTTCTTGAGGTTAAGGTATTTTTGCTTGGAACTTAACTTTTGTTCATAATAAATGGTGAATTAGTGGCTTGTAGTAGTTAAATAGCTTGTTTTGTAGATGATTTCATGGATTGAAGTGAAGTTAGGTGAATTTCTTATTTTCTTGGGAATTTTCTGTTTTCATATGATGATCATAGTTGGCTTGAAATGATGGCTTAATATGGTATAGAATTGGAGCTAGTGTGTGTTAATTGTGGTTACTTGCGGAAAATTTCAGCTTTGTACACAAGATTCCAGCTTAGGGTTACATGTGGTAGTAATCTGCCCTGTTTTTTCACTGTATGTTCGTCCTTGAGGAAGACCGAATCAGCCCTTGCTCAAAACATGAAAGTTGTAGGTATTTGAGTTAGCTAGCGACTGGTAAAATTTCAGCTCAATCGGAGCACCGAAACTTGCGAAATGACCGAAATACCCTGACAGTTACAAGCTGCAATTCGTAAACAGTTTTGTGAATTCACCAGTTTGGACTGCATTTTTCACCCTGATTCGTATCCAATTAGCTTTTGGCCAAAACACAAGACTTGTAGCCCTATGTTTTAACTTTCTAAATCCTCTGAAAACACCCCAAACGGAGTTGTGTAGCCTGAGTTATTGCCGGTTAAAGTCAGTTCTGACAACTAGACTGATCTTAAACTTTTGGATCTGTGATTGGCAAATTCAATTTAGATAAGCTATAAATTAGGTTAAGTGGCCTTCATAAAAGTTGTTCCCCTCTGTCGTAGCTTTGAAATGGTATAAGGTTCACCCCGATTCGATAACCATAGCTCCGGTTGTGACTAAAATGCTACCGAAATGCCAAATCTGCCGTTTAGTTTTGTCTTCAAAACTGATTTTCAATGATACTTTTGCACTTGTGTTGTACTGGGATGATTTTGGAGCCTATGGAAGGGCTATTGTGGTAACCTTATTTGTGTGTGTTTCTGGGGCTGATTGAGGAAAATAATGAAGCCATAAATGGCTGGAAATTTGGTAAACATAAAGGGCATGCTGCCCAATTTTCTAGACCGTTTGGTTCCTTCAAGTTTGAGTTGATTCTTAGTAGATGAACGGAACGTCTTAGGGTATCCACGGAACGCCTGCCCAACTCTCGCCGGGGCTCACTACGATCCATAATTCAAAACTAGAAATATTTCGAATAATTTCAATATACATTTGAAGTATTCCAGAACACAATTAGTTAACCTTCAATATTAAATACAACCCAAAAGAAAATGTACTACAGTCATCTTCTATAATACAACTTAAAGTCTCCAAAAGAAAATAATTTAGTACTATTCGCGAGCACTCTCGGTCTTGAATCCTGTTAAGGAAAACAAAAGCGTGGAATGAACTAAACAGTCCAGTGAGGTTCCAAAACACATAAACAGTTCTAATAAATCAAGTAAATTAAGCGTAATGTGACAGCCCCACCTCTCCCTAGGGCGTACCCTAGGGTATCAGCGGACTGCCTGCCCAACTCTCGCCAGGACTACTAAACGGTCACACACGCGAGACCAAGTGCAAAAGACCCTTAGATAGGGCGATTACATACATTCCCAACATATAATATCCATTACACATGAAGGACCATTTACATATACATGTTGCCAAAATTCACAATCCAAAAGGGGATATTCAAATAAGATACATTTAGGGTTTCTACTGGCCGAGGAGCTAAACAAAGAAACAAAACTATTCACTAGCTCAACTCGCTTCTCAAAATCAGGTATTTCCCAAAATTTTGCCTGTAAGGAAAACAAAGGTAACGGGGGTGAGCTTTCGCCCAATGAGGTACCAACAGTCATGCAGCCCCAAATTCACAAATAACCAAGCTCAGTTATACACAACCATCAAATATAAAACCAAAGTACCACAACAAGTTCAAAGGAAAGGATACGGGTGGCTCTCAGGAGCCAGTTTCCCCATTTCAGTTCTTGTTCGCATCCCGTTGACCCTCCGTCAACGCTTAAAGAAAGTAACATGACCGTAGACCCCACTTTACTCCCAGTACCTTCCACCGTACATTCCCCTTACCGGGCCCGAACACCTCACAGTGATTAAGAAGGTAATACTCGAGTATACCGTAGGGTCGAGGAGATACACTCCACTCGACAAACAGTGACCCTATGGTTGTTACCTAGTCGACCGGCCCTTGCTGGCTCGACTCGAGTAACTCCTACTAGGGTTTTGAGCTCAGTGATTACAGTGCAGTGGTAGGGCGCATGCCCATGATTCAAGCCAAACACAGTGCAGATTCACAGTTGTATCGGAAAGCAGTTATACAAGTAAGAGAACGAGAGCGATAAAGTACACTCTCGCCTCATACACACAGTTCACAGTTGTTCACATCACAGTTTCAAGGACAAGTAATCATATAGGCATATAAATCATGCAATAGTACACTCACCAATTCAAAAAGGTAAGTTCACAGATTTCCGTCCGGCGGACGCCTTGGATCACCCACACGTCCTATACAATCAAGAAAAGGCAATTGAAACTCAAATACGGGTCGAGTACCTCTTAAGTGGATCGCTAAAGCAAAATTCAATTATAGCTCCAATTATAGTTTGAAATGGAAAATACATCGAATTTAGGGTTAAAAGTTCAAGAAACTCTAAAGCTTTTCACATTTACCCATTCTTAACCTAGATTCACAAAACCCTAATTTCTCGGAAATCGGACAGCATTTCCCCTAAATTTCAGCATTTCCGCCCTACAAAAAAAATCACACAATTCATCCAATCCAACCACAATTTCATATACCAACCCAAGGCTAGTATCTACACACTATTAGGGTCACAATACCCTTCAATCATAGCCAATTTCAAGTTCAATAGGCAACCATAAGAAAGCCCCAATTTCACAAACCCTAAAGCTGAAATTTCCATGGAAAGCTGAAATTTTCCGCAATTCGCTATAATTATTGCATAATAACCTCAAATTACACCATATTAAGCCACCAATCCAAGCCAGTCATAATTATAATAGGAAAACAGAAAAATTCCCAAGAAAATAATGAATTCATCAAACTTCGCTTTAATCCATGAAACTAGCCATAATCAAGCTCCTTATCCGTTATAAACTACTAATTCATCATTATTATGAACAAAAGTGAAGTTTTAAGCAAAATACCTTATTCTCCAAGAAAGATAGCAACTTAGGGCTTTCCTTTGCAAAATCACTCCACAAACACCTTCAATCTCACTTAATAAGCGGTTTCTACGGAGGAATTCGGAATTTTATCGGTTGGTTTTCAAGATTTGGGCAAGAAATTGAAAGAAAAGTTGAAGGCTTCTTTCCCTTTTTTCTCTCTAGAATTTTCGGCCAAGATGCTTGAAGAATGAAGATGATTTTGGTCAAATTTTGCTTTTAGTAAAGTTGTAAGAAAGTTAGGCAAAACTTGGCCCAATCCCGTCGCGACACGTGGCACATTTTTAGATTTCTTTCTTATCCTTTAGCTCACTAATGACCAAGCATCTAACCAACCTCTAGTTATCTCTTAGCACTCAGTAATTTAATGCCTTACTGCACAACTTAATCTAATTGGCCGAATTTCTCTCACTTAACGCACTAGCGGGTCCCACATCCGCTATTCGCTCCAATTTTCTCGTGAACTCACTTATACTAGAAAAATGACTTAAAAACTATATTTACTTATAAAATATGTGAAAAATGAATATAACAAAGAAAATATAGAAATTGTGTGCACGCAAATCAATAAAACCCTAAAACCGAATTTTTCTTCCTCGAGTTCTCACACGTAACACATATATGGTTCAAGATTTCACATTGACACATTAAAATGAGACATTTATCATTTTACAGAAATAAACACACATTAAAAGGATACGGTGTTCACGTGGAACTCTTTCGGTCAACTGCACCTTATAACTCCAATAATTTCCTCGGTTTGTCTGGCCATCGCCTTATCCCTCCAGTGGTAATACTCGAGTATACCGAAACGGTGGTCCAGGGTTCCAACCTACCCGGTCGAGCGCAATCCTGGCTCGAGCAGGTTAGTAACTAAGGGCAGGATCCAGTTCAACTTAGAACTTACAACATACGCAAGTAATCAAGTAAATCGGTAGACTGTAGTAGTTCACGGTTAACGGTAGAAATTTACGGTTAAACGGTAGAAATTTATCATTTTCGTAGGTCAAGTGAGATAAAGTACACACTCACCTTAAAACGGTGGACAGTTACATAGGAGCAATTATACGGTGCACTTAACACTTAAGCACACAATAACTATGAAATAAACATGTAGCAAAACTGTTCAAGTCACGTACACTTAAAAGGGCTTCACTCTAGTGAAATCCAAGATTCAAAAGTGAGAGTTCAAAGTCACAAGGGATAACTCGTATCCTCCATGAAATCGGATTCAAAACGAACTATCAATAGCAAAAGGAAATGAAAAGTTCTTAAAAACTCATTTCCTAAGAAATCAAGAATTTTCAGCTTTGCGCGATAAACTTAGTAAAATCATATCTTGAGTTTCGTATGTCCAAAAATGGAAAAATTTATCCCGTTGGAAACTCAATTCAGAGTACTAAACTTTCTCAGAAGATACTTTTCCATGATTCCAACTAGAAAGGATTCATAATTCGGCTCAAAGTTTCTGTTCCAAGAAGACAAGTTTGAACCAGTCTTGGTTTTTCGGCTAACTTTGGAAATTCGGCATAATTCACAGAAAGTGAATCAGCCTTTGAAATTCGTAACACAATAAGAGTTCTAAACAAGGTTTCAAAAACGACAAACGGAACGAAATTCAGAGCCTTGAGTATCAAGATATAAAAGTTCAAAGTCGGTTGATTTTCACTACTTGAACAGTGAATTTCCAGATTTGAAAAGCCATCTTTGTAGCATCATTTGGACATCGAACAATTATCGAAATAACACCAAATTCAGTACACTTAAACTTCCATAAGTGGACTACCTCTCTATCAAATTTCACGCAAAAACTCACGTGGAAAGCAGGTAACAAAATGACTAAAGTTCAAAAAATGTTTCAAGGCTAATCTGCCCTCTTGCTTTTCTTCCTTTTTCAAACGTTTTTCACAATGAAATCAGCCCCAATTCGATCCATTTTTGAAACCAAGGTTCTAGAAACATTTAATAAGCAATTGACATCAAAATTTTCGAAGTAAAACATCTCACAACAAAATAGACCAGTCAGCCAGCAAGAAGGAAAAGCTTTCCAGTTTTCCAGCTTTATTGCACTTTCAAAATTAGGCCATAACTCACTCACATCTAATCCCTCAATTAATTTTTCTTAGTTTACTATTGATCATTCTTAATTCCCCAAGACTAATGCATTCTCGGATCGAATATAGTCTCGAAAAATGTGTACTCATTATTTCTCGCTAAACGAGCCGTAGGAAAATTAAATTTGCTAACGAAACGTTTTAAAATTATAAAAGGGAAATTTTTGCATACAAATGGACTTAAAATGGATGCAATAAATTATTTGGGGTAAACGGGTGAATAAAGAATTAAATAAACCAGTAAAATAAAATAAAAATAAGAAAAAAATTCGGTTCCTCACAACCTTCCCTCCTTAAAAGAATTTCATTCTCGAAATTCATACCTTTCATAACCTCTGATAGCCCTAGACCTTGTTGTGTGATCATTGTAGGTGTTCTTGCAGGTGCCATTGGTCGGTTTCTGCCTTCATTAACTTGTCGAGGGATAGTTTTATTTCCTTGTTGAATAGTAATTTCTCGTGGATACCTCTGTGGGCAGTCGTGAACTTTATGGTTGGTACTCCCACATCCCATACACTTTCACCCCTTCACCCATCAGTCTTCTTCAGTATGATTCGTCCTTCCACAATATCCACAGGTCAGATGAGGAGTTGTGACTTGACTTGCCTGCGAAGTTTCCCTTGATTGTATCTGTCCTACTGGAGCTCCTCGTGACATAGTCCCTTCGGATTTCTTTATCATGAGTAGTGAAGGAAGTGGTAGTCTTACTCCATCCACTCATTTTCTAACTTTAGGTGGCTGTCCAAGTTTTTTTGGTACTTCAAGGTAGTGACTACTATCGGATACATCTCTTTTTCTCGCTTGAAAGGTTCTCAGTTGGGAATTTGTGCTCTCCACCCTTTGTGCTTTCTCGAGAGCGTCACTAAATGTTTCAATCTGTGCTGCGGCAAGGGCAACTTGGATTTCTAAATTTAATCCTTGGATAAACCGTCTTATTCTCTTCCACTCTGTAGCCACCAATTCTGGAACATATTTAGATAATTTCGTGAATTGTGTTTCATACTCAATCACACTCGAAATTCCTTGACAAAGATTTATAAAATCATCTTCTCTCTTTTCTTGGACTAGTGGAAGAAGGAATTTCTCATTAAACTCTCGTACAAAGTTTATCCAAGTTCTTGGAGTTTGATCTCTTTCCCACTTGTTTCTTACAACATTCCACCAGGCTCGAGCTACTCCCTCAAATTGAAATACAGCAAAAGTGACTTATCTTTCTTCTGTGTCGTTCAAGGTATCGAATATATTCCTTATATTTTCTAACCAATTTTCAGCCACTTTTGGGTCAGGTCCTCCAGAAAATTTGGTTGGGGAGAATTTCTGAAACCGTTCCAAAGCTCGATCCTCCCCTATCTCTTGGTTTCCACGTTGGTTTCCTTGTCCAACACCCTGGCCCTATTGGGCTACTAAGAGTTCTAGTACATCCGTCATGCGAGTTAAAACTAATCCCATTTGGTCATCTCCTCCCCCAACCCTTGGCTCGGTGTTTTGATCAGTAGCAGACTCATTATCTACTCTTTGATTTCGGAGTTGTCTGGGTTGACGTCCCTTTCGTTGGCCTCTAGTTTTCATGTTCACAGCTAATCTATATGCACATGCACAAACCCCACACTAAACCATAATTGAACTACACACACATACAAGTAACAACTCTAAAGAAAAATGAAATCACTTGCACCAATAACATTATCACCGTACAAGTCAAACACAACTAAACCTCATTAGATCATAACACAAGTTACAGTCAAGTAAAGTACATACCAAGTCAAGGTCAGTAAACAAAAGTAAACAGGTGATTAACAAAAGTATATGCATCTCCAAGGCACAAACTCTTAAGTCCTATTCTCATCGTCCCATTGCAAAAGATCAAAATTAGTGCTTCACTAGATTAATTGGAACTAGATGATTCCCGTTCCTTAACATAGTCAACTTCATTCCCACACTAGGATCCTCTGGGCCACGATCTTCTCCACCTCTCTCTTTTAATTGTTGTGTCATCCTAACCAAACGATTATTGGTTTCCTTTAACTATTCACGTGAAATATCGATTCGTTCTTATTCCCCACAATGGAGATCTTAAGTCCTTAGCATTACCCTCAACTCTTAAGTACTCGGGTACAAGAATCCGAAATAAGATAATTCACAACTTGAGTCGGTCGGTCCCAAGAATAAATCACCATATTTGAGATTCCTATGCAACATACATATCTAATTTTCCTCAAGTATCAAGATAAAGGGTTTATACCTATCACATTCATGATTCACAGCTTAGACTCTAGAAGAGTACTTAAGTCTTTACTCATTCACATAATAAGGACCATAACACCACTTGGCCCAAACTCACCTCGCGCAGAGACCACGCAAAGTGGCTCTGATACCACTTGTGACGCCTCCACTTCTCCCAAGTGTATCCACGGAACACCTGCCCAACTTCGCCGGGGCTCACTACGATCCATAATTCAAAACTAGAAATATTTTGAATAATTTCAATATACATTTAAAGTATTCCAGAACACAATTAGTTAACCTTCAAGTTTAAATACAACCCAAAAGAAAATGTACTACAGTCATCTGCTACAATACAACTTAAAGTCTCCAAAAGAAAACAACTTAGTACTATTCGCGAGCACTCTCGGTCTTAAACCTTGTTAAGGAAAACAAAAGCGTGGAATGAACTAAACAGCCCAGTGAGGTTCCAAAACACATAAGCAGTTCTAATAAATCAAGTAAATTAAGCGTAACACATATATGGTTCAAGATTTCACATTGGCACATTAAAATGAGACATTAATCATTTTACAGAAATAAACACACATTAAAAGGATACGGTGTTCACGTGGAACTCTTTCGGTCAACTGCACCTTATAACTCTAATAATTTCCTCGGTTTGTCTGGCCATCGCCTTATCCCTCTAGTGGTAATACTCGAGTATACCGAAACGGTGGCCCAGAGTTCCAACCTATCGGGTCGAGCCTGTGACAGCCCCACCTTCCCCTAAGGCGAACCAAAGGGTTTGGCGGACCGCCTGCCCAGCTCTCGCCAGGACTACGAAGTCAAATCACACAAACCCTAACTTACGTGCGATCGAACCCAAAGAAACCCAACAATCGGAGCTTACCAAATCAAGAACACAAAGGCATACATTCATCAACAAATATACGGAGAAAACATGAATAATTACTTATATACATACGTTGGAACTTTACAAGTCAAGGGAAATACTTGTTCGAAGTAAAATTAGGGTTTTGATTACAAAAGAGCGTAACAAAAGAACATTTATACTAGCTCGACCTTTTCTTCAAAATCACGGTTCAAAAGTGTCGTTCCCTGTAAGGAAAACAAAGATAACGGGAAGGGGGTGAGCTTATGCTCAATGAGGTACCAAAAGTACAAGTAGTCACGAATCATGGCATTTCACATATCAATCATGCAGTTGTACACACCAGATAGGGAAAATGAATAAATACTTCAAATGGAAAGGATACAGGTGGCTCTCAGGAGCCAAAGTTCTCATTGCTTCATCGGAGCTTGATCAAATAGTAGTTGACACTCCGTCAACTTTCAAATAAAGTAACCCGTCCAGTAGAGCACCACTTTAACACCGATTCCATCCACCAAACATACCCCTCACCGGGCCCGAACACCTCAGCAGTAACAGTGGTTGGTAATACTCGAGTATACCGGAAATCCAGAGTCTCCAATACCCAAAGATTCCCTAGAGTGGACTACCATGGTTCGTTATCTAATCGACCGGCCCTTGCCGGCTCGACTCGAGTAACTAGCCCCCGATTTTGAGCTCAAAGGTCATAGAATGGTCGTTGGATTTAATTCTCCAAACGACATCAACAACTACAGAAAATAGGTACAGATAACAGATACAGAGAACAAATACAGATTTATACAGTATACAGGAACCAGAATAACCAGATGAGAGAAACGAGTGTGATAAAGTACACCCTCGTTTCATACGAAGCATACAAAAGTCACAGATAATCAAGTTGCAAGTTGCAAGTACTGATGAATCAGATAAGCACCAATTTAAGGGGATGGTACACTCACAACAGATGCAGTGTCTTTACACGTTGGTTTTGGGTATTACTCCGCTCTTGGAGGTCAAATCTGCGAGGAAATATTGTTTAAGAGCATTGAAAAGTAACTAAGGCTCGAAACTCAAACATTTCGTTTAACGAGAATCAAGTAATTGAGACTTATTTATAAACCATTCGTAAAACCCTTGATCACTTTTCAAACGGTGAAATTTTGAAGCCATTATATGTGCAAAATGCCGTTTGGGTCGAAGAAATGAAAGGAACGTATTTCTATCAGTTGTAAATTCCAAGGGTACAAGTTTCGGCCGAAATTCAACTTATATATCTCCACAAAAGGAAACTCGAATAACCTAGACAAATCGAGTTAGATTCGTCCTCAAAGTTTTACTCAAGATAAGTGTAACCCTACTTAAATCTCGCGTATAAATTTGGGCAGCACGCCTTTTGTGTTTACCAAATTTCCAGCCATTTATGGCTTCATTCTTTTCCTTAATTCAGCCCCACAATACACACAAGTAAGGTTACCACAATAGCCCTTCCATTAGGCTCCAAAATCATCCAAGTACAACACAAGTGCAATAGTACAAGCAAATATCAATTTTGAAGACAAAAGCTAAATGGCAGATTTGGCATCTCGTAGTATTTTAGTCATAACCGGAGCTATGGTTATCGAATCGGGGTGAAAATTATACCATTTCGAAGCTAAGACAGGGGGGAACAACTTTCATGAAGGCCACCTAACCTAATTTATAGTTTATCTAAGTCGAATTTGCCAATCACAGATCCAAAAGTTTATGATCAGTCTGGTTGTCAGCACTGATTTTAACCGGCAATAACGTAGGCTACACAACTCCGTTTGGGGTGTTTTCAGAGGCTTTGGAAAGCTATAATATAGAGCTACAAGTTTTGTGTTTTGGCCAAAAGCTAATTGGATACGAATCAGGGTGAACCATGCAGCCCAAACTGGTGAATTCACAAAACTGTTTACGAATTGCAGCTTGTGGCAGTCAGGGTATTTCGGTCATTTCACATCCTACCATGCTCCGATTGAGCTGAAATTTTACCAGCAGCTAGCTAACTACAATACCTACAACTTTCATGTTTTGAGAAAGGGCTGATTCGGTCTTCCTCAAGGACGAACATACAGTGAAAAAACAGGGCAGATTACTACCATATAGAAACCCTAAGCTGGAATTTGTGCATGTAATCTAGAAAATTTCTTTAGGCAGAGTATTCTATCCCACAAAACCTCAATAATTCATATCAAAACAATAAAAACCCTCAAGTATCATATGAGATCAGAATTTTCACCATAAAACTGAAAATTACCACTAAACTACTTCAAACCATGAAATATTCTCATAAAACTACCACAACTACAACTTTAAGCCACAAATTTGGAATTATTAAGAACAAAGAGGGATTTCCTTAGCAAGTTACCTTGGAACCTCAAGAAAAATGATGACTTAGGCTTCTTCCTCCCAAAATTACTCCACAACCACCTTAGAAACTACTTTGACTTGCACTTTTATGGAGTGATTTGCAAAAGCTATGGTTGGAACTCAAGATTGAGCTTGGAAATTGAAGTGCAAGATGAACTTTCCCTCTCTTTTTCTCCCTCAAAATTTCGGCCAAGAGAGCTAAGAAATGGATGGAATTTTGGTCAAAATTTAGCTTTTGGTAAAGTTGAAAGAAAGTTAGGCAAGCTTGGTCCAACCGCGACGCGACACGTGTCCCTTTTTGGATTTCTTTCTTATCCTTTTGCTTTCCAATGATCAAATATCTAACCAACCTCTAATTGTCTCTTAACATCTAGTAATTTAATGCCTTACTGCACAACTTAACCTAATTGGCCGAATTTCTCTCACTTATCGCACTAGCGGGTCCCACGTCCACCATTCACTCCGAAAATCTCATAAACTGACTTATACTAGAAAAATATTTTTTAAAACCCTATTTACTCATAAAATGTCTAGAAAATTTATAGAATAAAGAAAATATAGAAAATGGTGCAAAGGAATAAAATAATGCCTAGAAATAAAGAAAATTTTCGGGTTCTCACAGAGCCCAATCCTGGCTCGAGCAGGTTAGCAACCAAGGGCAGGATCCAGTTCAACTTAGAGCTTACAACATGCACAAGTAATCAAGTAAATCGGTAGACGGTAGTAGTTCACGGTTAACGGTAGAAATTTATTATTTTAGTAGGTCGAGTGAGATAAAGTACACACTCGCCTTAAAACGGTGGACAGTTACGTAGGAGCAATTATAAGGTGCACTTAACACTTAAGCACACAATAACTATGAAGTAAACATGTAGCAAAACTGTTCAAGTCACGTACACTTATAAGGAACACTCACCAATTCAAAATAAATGAGTAAATACAAATAAGATCTTTAGTAGTCGGCTCCGAGATTCTCTTCAAGATCCTCTTGAGTGCCTGAAGAAATAACAATTATTTATCACTTACCAATACTTACAAACCCCTTGCCAAACAAGGAATAATGTACACTTGCGTAATACTAAGACAATGTCTTAAAAGAGCTTCACTCTAGTGAAATCCAAGATTCAAAAGTGAGAGTTCAAAGTCACAAGGGATAACTCGTATCCTCCATGAAATCGGATTCAAAACGAACTATCAATAGCAAAAGGAAATGAAAAGTTCTTAAAAACTCATTTCCTAAGAAATCAAGAATTTTCAGCTTTGCGCGATAAACTTAGTAAAATCATATCTTGAGTTTCGTATGTCCAAAAATGGAAACATTTATCCCGTTGGAAACTCAATTCAGAGTACTAAACTTTCTCAGAAGATACTTTTCCATGATTCCAACTAGAAAGGATTCATAATTCGGCTCAAAGTTTCTGTTCCAAGAAGACAAGTTTGAACCAGTCTTGGTTTTTCGGCTAACTTTGGAAATTCGGCATAATTCACAGAAAGTGAATCAGCCTTTAAAATTCGTAACACAATAAGAGTTCTAAACAAGGTTTCAAAAATGACAAACGGAACGAAATTCAGAGCCTTGAGTATCAAGATATAAAAGTTCAAAGTCGGTTGATTTTCACTACTTGAACAGTGAATTTCCAGATTTGAAAAGCCATCTTTGTAGCATCATTTGGACATCGAACAATTATCGAAATAACACCAAATTCAGTACACTTAAACTTCCATAAGTGGACTACCTCTCTATCAAATTTCACGCAAAAACTCACGTGGGAAGGCAGATAACAAAATGACTAAAGTTCAAAAAATGTTTCAAGGCTAACCTGCCCTCTTGCTTTTCTTCCTTTTTCAAACGTTTTTCACAATGAAATCAGCCCCAATTCGATCCATTTTTGAAACCAAGGTTCTAGAAACATTTAATAAGCAATTGACATCAAAATTTTCGAAACAAAACATCTCACAACAAAATAGACCAGTCGGCCAGGAAGAAGGAAAAGCTTTCTAGTTTTCCAGCTTTATCGCATTTTCAAAATCAGGCCATAACTCACTCACATCTAATCCCTCAATTAACTTTTCTTAGTTTACCATTGATCATTCTTAATTCTCCAAGACTAATGTTCTCTCGGATCGAATATAGCCTCGAAAAAAGTGTACTCATTATTTCTCGCTAAACAAACCGTAGGAAAATTAAATTTGCTAACGAAACGTTTTAAAATTATAAAAGGGACATTTTTGCATACAAATGGACTTAAAATGGATGAAATAAATTATTTGGGGTAAACGGGTGAATGAAGAATTAAATAAACTAGTAAAATAAAATAAAAATAAGAAAAAAATTCGGGTCCTCACAGAAACTGTAGCCATATAACTCTTCCATCCTTTTACTTATAGGTCATCCAAGAAATATAAATCCTAACTATTTCCTACCGAGGTAAACAAGAAATCTAAACACAAGTACTTACTCCTATTCTTGGGTTTTCCCACAAAGATTACTATCATCGCTTATACATATAACAAGATATGGAATCATACTCCTTAAAGTAGAAGTTCCGGACCCTAACCCACTCTCCATTATACACTCACTTATAAACTTGTTCAAGAAGAAATTATAATTTCTTACTCTTACTAGTGCCTGGTACTATTCTCCATCAAGACGTTCATCCTAATTCTGCCAAAATTCGTATATAAGAATAGAACCCATATCCTTGTCCCAAAATCTCCATACATAATCCAAAACTTAAATAGGAATCAAAGTCAAGTTCCTATGTAGTATCGCAAAAGGGCAGAAAATAGAAAAAGATAGTCAAGTAAGAGTTAAAATGAGTTCAAAAGAGATACATGTGTAACCGTAATCAAATCGCAACAAAATCATGGAAACACGAAACAAGGATACACAGGTACGGGAGAATGAAACAAGCTGCAATTCTAGCACCTTAACATTCACGACGACCGCAAAACTAGCTATCATCCATAGAAACCCTAACCAGACATGCACGAAACTAGTCCATGACGACACTTATTGATCCACTCTCCCTAATCAGTTCAATCTCAAGTCCAATACTAGAATCTTTCACGCTTTGACTTTTGCCATCCAAATTTATCTCAAGTGCAGTCGAGATATCGACCCTTATTCTAATGCACTTCACTTTTGGTACTCGAGTACAAGAATCCGAAACTAGGAGAGTTTGGCAGACCACCTACCCAGCTCTCACCAGGACTCATGCACTCACTCGAACCATATCACGATTTTCAAGCCAAACAATGATGTGTGCATGGGGGATGAGTTGGATGTTCTTGACTCAAGTCCGTTTGTTGATCCAGTGAGAGTTCCACTTGGTCCTATTACACGTGCAAGGGCAAAGAGATTCAGGGATTCACTTCAAACACTTGTTCGAAATGTTCAATATCAACAAGGTATTTATAGAAACATTGAAGGCTTGAAGGATGTTCATCAAGTTGTTTACACTTTGATTCAAGCCAATGAAGTCGAACCTCCTGGTCACGAATATTCTTAGTTGGTTTTGGCCGTTATTATTTGTTGTTAATCGTTGATTTAGTTAGTTAGTTTTATTGTCCATTTGTGTTAGTAAGTCAGTCAACTTATGACTAAGTGTGGTTCGAATTCCTTTCCTAGGTTGGGTAGGATTAGTAGTCAACCAATCCATGTTCCAAACGGATTTGGCTCTTAGGGCTCTAGTCTATAAAAAGGCATCTTATGTACGGGTTGAAGGTTACTTACTTTCTTTTTGAATACAACTTATATCGTTTGTTTCCTCAAAGTTGAGAGCAAATACTCTTACTTGCACTGCAAGGGTTTCTTGATCAATCTAGCGATTGTCCTTGATTGTTCAAACCAGCCTATCTAACTTGAGTACCCACCTCAATTAGAGTTGCTGTTGTAGCGCCTTAATCAAGTCGAGTCGTCCTTCTTGATTCTCGGTTCCGTCAACCAAACTTTTGATAATCCTTCTTGATCCTTGAGCTTGTCATGCTACGGGTCTAGGAACAAGTTGACCGAGGAATTTATCAGTTGGTATCAGAGCTGGTTGAGGTATCAAATAGTTATATCCCTTTCCTTGTTTTCGTTCTAGTTCGTTTCTAGGGTTTGTTGTTTTCCGCTGATTTGTTGCGTGTCGTCGGTTGAGTTATTGCTTCTGTTTGTTGTCCGAAGTTGAGTCCTCTATTTGTCTCTTCGTTTGTCTTAAATTCTGTCCGAAGTTCTTGTGTCAATTGCTGTCCGAAATTTTTAGTTTCATTGTTCTTGCGTTATCCAACTTGTTAACTTGTTTTCAAATCTGAATTTTGCAAAACCTGTTGGTGTTGTGTGAATCTTGGAAGGCCCTACAAGAATTCTTGAGTTTCTTGAATTTCTTGACCACAATCTTGAAGTTCTTGACAATCTTCTTGAAAATATTTTGGGCTCCAAAAGCTTCAAGAACTCGAATCTTGAGGTTCTTGAAATCTTGAAAATTTTCTTGAAGAATCTTGAAGTTCTTGAAAGGTGCTTGAGTTGTTCTTTATCAAGGAGTCGAACTCATCGGATTCTTGATTCTTGAACTGTGTGTTTGGCCGAAGATCAAATCTGGAAATTTTCCCATCCGGCCAAGTGTTGTGTTGTTCTTGTCCGTGATTGTTAAAAAAAAAAAGATGAGAAAGAACAGAAAAAGAATCGGTTGGCAAAAACAAAAAAAAAAAGAAGAAAGCAACCGAATTGTGTTTTATTCTTGGAAGTAGTCGTTTCTTAGAATTCACTCTTTGAGAAACCAATTGAATTTCAGTTTCTTACTTAGATTTGGAGCTTTCTAAATTTTTTTTATAGGAAGAAAAAGGGTTTTCTAAGGTTCCAAAACCTACTTGTTACTAAATTCGATTAGGAAACTAGTGGACAGCTTGGATAACTTCCCCATTCTTGCTTGTTTGAGTCCGTTCGAATTAGGAAACTAGTGGACAGTTTGGATAACTTTCCTATTCTCGATTGTTGAGTCCATTCGAATTAGGAAACTCCTAAAACAAATCTGAAACCTTGATCCAATTCTTGTTCTAGGTGTCGTTAATTCTCTGGTTACTTTCGTTGGAAAGGTTGGTGGTTAATTTTAGGATTTGTGCTGACTTGCTCAAGTTACCCAATCCAGCAAAGTGAGAATATTGGTAAGACTATTAGAGTGATCTTGAGTGAAACACTTAGGGAGTACAATAAGGCTATACTTGTATTGTTTTCTTGCTTACTAACTTTTGGCAGAAAAGAGAAAAAAAATGGAGCAAACTAATCCTATGGCCGATTATACAATGATGTTCAACGCCATGAAATCAAAACTTAAGAGGATTAGTGAGCAACAAATGGAGGAGATGCATAACCGGTTCGATGAGTTATCCAAGAGCTTTACTAAAGGCTCTAGATCCAGGTCCAATAGCCGAAACCAAGGAGGTTCTAAAAAGTTGGATTTTGATGACTATTCGGCTAGTGATGGTGATGAGGGGTCCAAAAGGCCTAAGAAGGACAAATCTAAGGACGCATTAAGGGGACTTAAAATTAAAGTTCCTACCTTCCAAGGTAAGAGTGATCCTGAGGCTCATTTGGAATGAGAAGGCCGAATTGAAATGGTCTTCGACTACTATGATTATAGTGCGAAGCAAAAGGTGAAGGTTGCTACTGTTGAGTTCACCGAGTATGCATTAATTTGGTGGGATCAAGTAAGGACTGGAAGGAGAAGGAATGGTGAACCACAAGTCCGAACTTGGCGTGAATTCAAAGCAATGATGCGGAAGAGATTTGTTCCTAGCTACTATAATCGAGATCTCCACTTAAAATTACAAACTCTCACTCAAGGCAATATGAGTGTTGAGGATTACTATAAGGAGATAGAGATGGCAATGATGAGGGCTGATATCCAGGAAGATAAAGAGGCCACAATGGCAAGGTTTCTTAGAGGTTTGAAAACTGAACTTCAAGAAGCTTTGGAATTACAACATTACTTGGATATCGGTGAACTGCTTGAGTTGGGTATTAAGGCGAAAGGGGAAAGAAACAAAGGAGTGGCGGCCGATCCTATACCACCCCATGTCCGAATACATGGAAGGGAAATCAGCAAAGGAGAACTACCAACAATGCTGGAAGTCCGGCTACACCATCCGTCAATGGACGAACCCAAGGTAATTCTTCTAACCGAAATTCCAATTATGCTCCTAACAAAGTTGTTGATTCTTCCAGGTCTAATTCAACGCCTGCTCAAGAAGCTCCTAAGACTAGGAGTAGGGACATTAGATGTTACAAATGTCAAGGCTTTGGACATACCCAATCTCAATGTCTGAATCAAAGAGTTATGCTTATGACTCAGAATGGATGATACGAACATCGCCAACCGTGTGACGAAACCCGTAAAAGATTAGCTTCAGGATCGACAAGAGGACACCAAATTTGGAGCGGATGAGCTCAACCCGTTAATCACGTGGTTAACGAACCTTGGTATAATGGTAGAAGACGCCACAACGTAGTGCGATTCTAGATTGATAAGTCATGAACACCTAGAGAAATTCTAAGGTATTCAAGAAGTTTTGGAGAAACCAAGAAAACTCTCAAAATTTGATTTATTGATTGAATGCTAAAACCATTGGAAGGGTGGGCTATTTATAGCCTTACATGGAGATGAAAAACTAAATGATATAGAACTAGTCTAGAATTGTGGGCTTGACTATTTCCATAAGACTAAGAATTGTGGGCTTGACTAAACCTTATGAGGTCATCCCTTAGGTAAATAAAGCAAGACTATGGACCATTAAGCCCTTATTACAATGACTTAACTAAAACAACAAATGTAACTGGATAATGGTCACACATGGTTCTCTTTGACGTGCACCACATGGATGACCTTCATTCCTTCATGCTCAAGTCCCTCAATGACCTTGGGAACAATTTCTTGGCTTTGTATCTCACGAACAAGCCCTTGGAGTTCCTCCCTCATCTTCTTAGCTCGTGCTCGAGTTACGGGTCCTAGGGGAACTCGAATAGTTCTCAATGGTGTCTCTTGGTTCGTATCATCCCCCTCCTCTTGAAAAGGATTTGTCCTCAAATCAGCTTCATCGTCTGCAAGAAAAGGAGATAGATCAGAGACATTGAATGTAGCGCTCACATTGTACTCACCGGGTAGGTCCAGTTTGTAAGCATTGTCATTGATGCGCTTGATGACTTGAAATGGCCCATCTCCTTGAGGAAATAATTTATTGCGCCTTTGGACTGGGAACCTTTCCTTGCGTAGATGCAACCACACCCAGTCACCAGGTTCAAACACGACGCGTTGGCGTCCCTTGTTAACCCGTTGAGCAACTTGGTCCATCCTTCGCTCAATGTTTAGGCGTACCTGTTCGTGTATTTCTTGACAAAATCTGCTCGTTTAGCACCATCCATGTTAATGTGCTCAGAAGAAGGTAAAGGTGATAAGTCTAGCGGTGTTAAAGGGTTAAAACCATAAACTATTTCAAATGGTGAAAAATGAGTAGAACTATGCACCGTGCGATTGTATGCAAACTCAACATGGGGTAAACACTCTTCCCAGGTTCTAATGTTTTTTCCAATGATGGCACGTAAGAGTGTAGATAGTGTGCGATTGACAACCTCAGTTTGGCCATCAGTTTGTGGGTGACTAGTAGTAGAAAATAGCAATTTGGTACCCAATTTTCCCCACAAAGTTTTCCAAAAGTAACTCAAAAATTTGACATCCCTATCAGAGACAATTGTCCTAGGCATGCCATGCAATCTAATGATTTCTTTGAAAAACAAATCAGCAATGTGCAATGCATCATCTGTTTTGTGACATGGTATAAAATGTGCCATTTTTTAAAATCTATCAACAACAACAAAGATGCTATCATTTCCCCTCTTTGACCTAGGCAACCCTAAAACAAAATCCATGGAAATATCGGTCCAAGTTTCCTTAGGTACAGGTAAAGGACTATAAAGGCCATAGGGTTGAAGTTTAGACTTAGCTTTGTGGCAAGTGATGCATTTAGCCACCATTCGTTCCACATCTCGTTTCATCCTTGGCCAATGGAAGTGCTCTTGAAGGATAGCTAAGGTTTTAGCCACGCCAAAGTGTCCCATCAAGCCACCTCCGTGTGCTTCCCTAACAAGTAAAGAGCGAATAGAGCAGTTAGGTATACACAGTCGATTGAGGTAGAAAAGAAATCCATCAAGGATGTAGAATTTACCTTGAGTTGCTGAACCACAAGAGTCATAAATACCTGAGAAATCTGGGTCATTGGTGTATAATTCTTTAACTAACTCAAATCCTAACAACCTTGCATCAAGTTGAGTGAGCAAAGAGTACCGGCGTGATAATGCATCAGCAACAACATTAGTTTTCCCCACTTTGTACTTAATCACATAAGGGAAGGTTTCAATAAATGCAATCCACCTAACATGACGCTTATTCAACTTGTGTTGTGACTTGATGTGCTTAAGCGACTCATGGTCAGTGTGTATGACAAATTCTCTTGGTCTCAAGTAATGTTGCCAAGTTTCTAAAGCACGGATTAAGGAGTACAACTCCTTATCATAAGTGGAATAGTTCAAAGCTGCCCCAGTGAGTTTTTCACTAAAGTATGCAATTGGTTTGCCCTCTTGCATTAGGACAGCTCCAATACCTACTCCAGATGCATCATACTCTATTTCAAACATCTTGTCAAAGCATGGCAATGCAAGCAGTGGTGCGTGTGTGAGTTGATGTTTAAGCATTTGGAAAGCACGTTCTTGAGTATCACCCCACACAAATGGCTCATTTTTCTTAATTACAGCAGTTAGAGGTGCAGCAATGGTACTAAAATCTTTAACAAATCGTCTATAAAAACTAGCAAGACCATGGAAGCTGCGTACCTCACCCACCGTGCTTGGAGTAGGCCATTCTCGAATTGCTTTAACCTTCTCCTCATCCACTTTGATTCCCTGTTTACTCACAACAAAGCCTAGGAAGACAAGTTGATCAGTACAAAAGGAGCACTTCTTAAGGTTAGCATAGAGCTTTTCCCGTCGAAGTACATCAAGAACAAGTTTCACATGTTCAACATGCTCATCCAGGCTCTTACTATAAATCAGGATGTCATCAAAATATACAACTACAAATTTTCCAAGGAATGAACGAAGTACATGGTTCATCAACCTCATGAATGTACTAGGTGCATTAGTTAGTCCAAATGGCATAACTAACCACTCGTACAAGCCATGTTTGGTTTTAAAGGCCGTTTTCCATTCATCCCCCTCTTTCATCCTAATTTGATGATAACCGCTTTTTAGATCAATTTTAGTGAAAATCACAGCACCATATAGCTCATCTAACATATCATCAAGTCTAGGAATAGGGTGACGATATTTTACCGTTATTGCATTGACAGCCCTACAGTCAGTGCACATTCGCCAACTTCCATCCTTTTTAGGCACCAAGATGACGGGAACCGCACATGGGCTCAAGCTTTCTCGTGCCCATCCCTTTGTTAGAAGCTCTTCGATTTGGCGTTGGAGCTCCATTGTCTCATCTGGTCCCATTTTGTAGGCTGGTCTGTTAGGAAGTGGGGCACCTGGAACCAAGTCAATTTGATGCTCAATTCCTCTTATTAGTGGTAGTCCATTTGGAATTTCATCGGGGAAGACATCCTCATAATCCTGCAAAAGAGAGATAATACTAGATGGTTGAGTGTTAGTAAGATCGCTTGTAACAACCAACACCTCTTTGCACAAAAGTACAAAGATGGGTGTATTAACTGTAATACCCCGACTTTTAGGATAATTTGTTTTTTAGTCAACGAGAATATTATGGTGTCTTTATTTTATTTTCGTTTTAAGACATTGTTTTGTTTTAAAGACTAGAAACCCTACTTTTTGCTTGTGACTAACAAGTTTTCCTTAAATCCCTCATATTTTACTTAAAACCCTAATTTTAATCTATGGAGTTGTAAAATCCCTTTTATTTTCTTAAAATTCCTTTTTATTTGGAATTTATTCCTTTAAGATAGCTTTACTACTCATTCACTCCCTCAGTAGCTACAATCAACCATAAAATCAAGGATTTTCTCTTTAGGTTCCTAGTGCGGGTAAATTAGGGTTTTTGCGTATTTTGGCCGTGTGACCACTTGATGAAGTGTGTGTACTAAATTTGGTGATTAAGAGTGAGTTTTATATAAGAAAAAGTGTGTGATTAGAAGTGATGATAATAAATGAGTGAATTATAAGTTAAAACCCTAGTACGTGCGAAATAAGGAAAAACGGGTTGAACCGATGTTTACCGTTCGTTACCGATTGAGTGCACCACTTGAACATTACTTTATTACCTTAATATCCTTGTTATTAATTGACCAAAATCAGACCTAAATATCTTCTTAATGCAGCCGAAAGTTTGGACCAAAACAAGCAAGAAAAGAAAAAAATTGACTTCCAATCAAAAGGTGACACTTGTCCAATTTTGACCCAAATGAATTCCTATCATTTTAACCTTCTTGAAGCTTCATTTCAGCCACCATTTCTGCACATTCCAACCGTGAGATTGAGAGAGAAAAGAGGGAAGAAACCATTCAATTTCCATCTTGATTTTTAGCTTGATTTGAGTCAAAATTCCAAATCTAAACCGATTAAACTCCCCCTTTAGTTCTTAAGAAGCTTTGTGTGGTGAAACTTTGGAGGGAAAGGTTGTGATCCTCTCTTGCAAGAAGCCTTGGTGAGGTATTATGGTTTCCTATCCTTTTCTTGTATTTAATCTTGTTAAAGTTTAGTTAGAAGCTCTTAATCTTGCCTTATGACGGTAAATTTGTTAGTTTGGAGTGAGATGTTAGAGTATGCAGCTAGGGTTTATATTTTCAGCTAGATTATGGTTATTTATCTAGTAATGGATGTTATAGAGTTAGTAATGGTTGGTTTTGATGATTGAATGCTTATTGGATATGAAATTTTAAAGGAAAAGGTCAAATTCCAGAAATTGAAACTAACTTGTTTAGCTTCTGACCTGTTTAATTCGTCCATGTTAGAGGCCGATTCAGGCTTCGATCAAAACATGAAAGTTGTAGGAAATGATGTTATATAGGTTCCTGTAAAATTTCAGCGCGATCGGAGCATGGTAGGATGTGAAATGACCGAAATACCCTGACTGCCACAAGCTTCATTTCGTAGACAGTTTTGTGAATTCACCAGTTTGGCTTCGTTTTTTCACCCTGATTCGTATCCAACCAGCTTTTTGCCAAAACACAAAAATTGTAGCCCTATGTTTTATCTTTCCAACTCCTCTGAAAATGCCTCAAACGGAATTGTGTAGCTTGAGTTATTACCGGTTAAAGTCAGTGCTGACAACCAGACTGACCATGAACGTTTGGATCTGTGATTTGCATATTCAACCTAGATAAACTGTGAATTAGGTTAAGTTTCCTTCATCAAAGTTGTAGACCTTTGGCTTAGCTTCGAAACGGCATCAATTTTACCCCAAACCGATAGGCGTAGCTTTAGTTATGACTGAAAAACCAAGAGACGTCAAATCTGTCATTTAGCTATTTGCCTTTAAACTTGATTTCCGGTTGCCTTGTTAAGACATGTGTTGTACTTGGATTATTTTGAGCCTAGTTGAAGGGCTATTGTGGTAATATTGCCTATGTGTGATATTGGGGCTGATTTGAAGGAAATAATGAAGCCATAAATGGCTGGAAAATAGGTAAACACAAGGGGCATACCGCCCAAATTTTCATTAGAAGTATAAACCAGCTTTGGAGTTTTGGTTCAGTAATCTACAAATTCGACCTAGATCTACTAAAAACTGGGATAAGTTGTCTTCATGACAGTTGTAACCCTTTGTCTTAACTTCGAGACGCTACCTAGTACACCTTGATCCGATAACCACAGCTCGGGTTATGGTCAAAACCGTGCAACCCATTTTCATACCATTTTCATTTCCGCGCACGCGCACATGCATCTCGTGGCCGTTTTTGCCGTTTTGGCCGTTTTAGTCTTTATTGCCATTTGTGATGGTCGATTGACTAATAGTTGACTATAATCTTCTGTCACATGCAGTGACGAACCGGACGGAGTCGGTGGACCCGTATAAAGTGCCTTGATTTGCGTGCTAACTATTTTGAGTGAGTAATTGGGTTGGTTTATATGATAAATTGTCAAAGTGCCTTGTATATGTTACATGGGTACTTAGGCGAGGGTGTACTTTATCTCACTCGACCTAAACCCAACCTTATTGTTGATTTAATATGTGAGAATACATGCTTTGTATTGAAAATCACCCTTTTGCTGTGTGCTGTTGGGGGTGAACATGATCTGAATTGAACCCCTTGTGATGTGTGCTGTTGGGGTGAGTACTTTGTTGCGTACTTTATTGAGAGATATCATCTAATGAGAGATTGGATATCTCAGGGCTTGGTTCCAGCCCGGTTCCAAGGCTAGACGAACTATTCGAGCCAGTCAGGGGTTGGTCGAAGTTAGTTCCATGCTAACCTTGGGATTTCGTTCTTTGTTAAAGCTTTGATTAAAGCTAAGTGATTTTGTTTTGCTCGAGCTGCTGTGTGCTGTTGACTGGCCAGCGGGGGTTGATAAGGTGAACGGGGAAGTAAGTGGAGTCTACGGACTATGAGTTTTGGTTGACGGAGTGTCAACAGGTGAACAAGCTCGGGGAATTGAATTGGCTTTGAAGCCATCCGTAACCTACTATTGTGATGTTACATTTCTGTCTATTGATGTGAAAAATCTTGGTTTACATGTTTATTTGGATATGATTTACGTTTTTACCCCGTTTATTCACTAAGCATATAGCTTACCCCATTCCATTTGTTTTCCTTAGCAAGGGCCGACGTGGGGAAAGCTTGGGAAGGTGTATAGACTTTTGGTTTAGAGAATAATTGATGTTTATTCTAGTACTTGTTATAAGTTGACTAGTAAGATGTATATATTTGTTGTGATTATAGTTAGTAGCTTCTCTAGGGTTTACTTTCTGGTACTAGTGGTATGTATGGCTTAATGTAGTAGTCTATGCAATTTTTGAATATGTAATAGTGTAAATAGAATTTTCTTTTGGCGTGAACTCTATTTCTCGTTTTAGAGTATCGAGTCCTGGCGCGAGCTAGGCAGGCGATCCGCTAAGCCCTTTGGTACGCCTCTGGGTATGGTGGGGTCGTCACATTAACACTCAAAGCTTTTCTTACTACATTGGCTTTTATCAATAGATTTTGCCTTTTCTCTCTCTTTTCAATTTTGGCCGGCTCACCATATGTCTTTTTCCTCTCAATTTTCTCGGCCTTATCATTTTCTGTTGAGCTCTCGGCTTTTTCTATTTTTTTCTTCTCATTCTCGAGCTCACTCTCCTTGATCAAGCTCTCTTGATCTTCACGAATTGGCTAGGAGTGAGTGGCACAAGCACAATCCTCTTTTCGCCTTGTTTGAAGGAGTATTTATTGGTAATGCCATCAAATGTAACTCCCTTGTCGAATTGCCATGGTCTCCCCAATAGTATGTGACATGCTTGCATCGGAACCACGTCGCATAACACCACGTCCTCATACTTTCCAATTCGGAAAGGTACTTGGACTTGCTTGGTCACACGAACATCCCCACTATCGTTCAACCATTTCAAACGATAAGGTGTTGGATGTCGTAGAGTGGGTAGTGCTAGTTTCTCCACCATCAAGGCACTAGCGACGTTAGCACAACTACCTCCATCTATCATCAAACTACATACCTTGCCTTTGATATAGCAACGGGTGTAGAAAATGTTCTCCCTTTGTGCATGGTCAGCGGCTTTCACTTGGGTTGTTAAGGCTCGTCTAACAACGAGTCCAACTCGTTCATCGACAGGCAATGCCTCCTCTTCTTCCTCTTCTTCCTCAAGGGATGGCAACTCTTCCTTCTCATCTTCATTATCGGTGAGAAACTCACCATTGGGTAAGATGATCATAGTGCGTTGGTTCGGACATTGGCTAGCAATATGCCCTCGGCCTTGGCATTTGAAGCATCTAGTATCTCGATTTCGCCCCATACTCGACTCAATGGTAGTCTTTGGTGTTGCCTTAGACTCCCACTTTGTCATATCCGACCTCGGTCTTGAAGGAGTGGAATTACTCGGCCCTTTATCCTCCTTCTTTGGTGGTGTTGTTCGGGGATAAGAGGGTGAAAAGTTGGAGTAACTCCGAATCGAACCCCTCCTCTTAATCCTCCTTTCAATCTTGATGGCCTTCTCCACCAAGTCCCCAAGTTCCACATAGTGGTGTAACTCCACTTGGTCAGCGATTTCGGGCCTTAGTCCGTTCAAGAAGCGTGTCATTGTTGCTTCTCGATCCTCCATAATGTCTGCCCGTAGCATGAGTATTTCCATTTCCTTGTGATAGTCTTCGACACTTCGTGCTCCTTGGTTGAGGATTTGAAGTTTTTGGTACAAGTCACGGTAGTAGTGACTTGGTACGAAACGCTTTCTCATTAGTCTTCTTAGCTCCGTCCAAGTTTGTATGGTAGGTTCACGACTCCTCCTTCGACTAGTAGAGAGTTGATCCCACCACACAACGGCGTAGTCAGTGAATTCGACCACGGCCAACTTGACCTTTTGCTCCTCCGAGTAAGTATTGCAGTCGAAGACAAGTTCAATCCGCTTCTCCCACTCTAAGTAGGCATCGGGGTCTGATCATCCTTGGAATGGCGGAATTTTCATCTTTACGCCTGGAATGTGGTCACTTGAAGGCCTAGCATCTCGCTTGGACCTACCTTGCTTATGCTTGTAGTTGTTGTCCGAGTTAGAGTCGCTAGACTCATGTGCATAAGCCTTTCCACGGCTGCCTTTGGAGCTTCCATGAGACATCTCTAAGCTGTCAATGCGTTGGTGCATCAGTTCAAGTTTTTGGTCCATCATGTGTCCCAATTCGCCTTTGATTGCTTCTGTGAAAAGTTTAAGATCAAAAGCTTGGGAGCTTGCTCCCCCCTCATTAGCCATGGTGAAGTATAGGGTAAAACTAATAATGGAAAGAAGCAAAGTTTACCTCGCACACTTCCTCACGTGTTTACTCTCGCTCTCGTGTTTGAACACTCTAATGAACTTACCAAGGTGTTTCCAAGGCTCCTCGATCAACTCCTTGAAGAAGTTAGAACTCCCTCTAGTGTGGTTCGACTTACCAACCAAGGTCACAAGATTGTAGCACTTTGAAAAAGAACAAAAGATGAAGGGACTGACCACGACTCAATGAAAGACTCAAAGTTGAATTTTAAGGATCCTAGACAAAACTCTACCCGAAACTGGAATTTTGAGCTGCTGCATTTTTTGTCAGTGTTTTGGTAGGTAAAAGGACACTTAGAGGATTCAGAAAGATATTTAAAACTAACCTAATGATGCACGAAAATTTCCAGAATTAATGATTGGACAGAATTTTTCCAACGGTTGCAAAGATGGAATCTAAATGCAAAAGGAATTTGTGTTGCGGTAGGACTGTTTTGGAAACTCAAGGCTGACTTTTCTTCCTTAATCCTTTGGAAACAAGGATTAGTCTTCCTATTTGCTGGTTCCCACAAATTCTAAGGTCAAGATCAAGATTGGAACTGATTTGGTTGTTTTTGGGAACAAGGTTGGAAATTTTGACTTGTATAGTCTGAATGTTCTTCTTCTTATCAATGGTCAATGCTGGAGGCTTTCAAGAGTCAAATTTTGTGGCTTAGGAAGGCTGGCTTTCAAGAGTCAAATTTTGTGGTTTAAATGTTCTTCTTCTTGATCAAGAAAGAAGGTTGTTGTGATGAAGACAAGGATTTTGGCAGCTGGAATTTTGCAGCCTTGCTGTTTACCAAGATTTGGTTCCCAAAACCCAGAAACTTCAAGATTCTTTCAAGAATTCAAGATGTTAATTTCCAGAATTCAAGAAACACAAAATTGAAGATGATTTCCTCCCCAAACAATCCAAGATTTCACGATTCAATCAAGACAGAAGGTAACAACTAGATAGGACTCTAAAACTCAAGCTACAAATTGATTTTTTCGGATGAACAGTAACCACGGATGAACAAATAGATCAAAAGACTGGAATTAAATGGATATAACATAATAGAAACAAGACACAAACACAAACAAAAAAATCAAGAATAAGGCACAAAAAAAGGCTGGACAAAACAAGGCTAACCACAGCAAGTAACAACAACTAGACGCAAGTTTATGACGCGACAAATCTGGAAAAATAACGCAAGAACACGATGACAGAATTTTGGACAACTTGACTCGAAAAGGAAATAAATAAAGGGATATAACGTGATACCTCTTAACTAGCTCTGATTACCAACTGATACGAACATCGCCAACCGTGTGACGAAACCCATAAAAGATTAGCTTCAGGATCGACAAGAGGACACCAAGTTTGGAGCGGATGAGCTCAACCCGTTAATCACGTGGTTAACGAACCTTGGTATAATGGTAGAAGACGCCACAACCTAGTGCGATTCTAGATTGATAAGTCATGAACACCTAGAGAAATTCTAAGGTATTCAAGAAGTTTTGGAGAAACCAAGAAAACTCTCAAAATCTGATTTATTGATTGAATGCTAAAACCATTGGAAGGGTGGGCTATTTATAGCCTTACATGGAGATGAAAAACTAAATGATATAGAACTAGTCTAGAATTGTGGGCTTGACTATTTCCATAAGACTAAGAATTGTGGGCTTGACTAAACCTTATGAGGTCATCCCTTAGGTAAATAAAGCAAGACTATGGACCATTAAGCCCTTATTACAATGACTTAACTAAAACAACAAATGTAACTGGATAATGGTCACACATGGTTCTCTTTGACGTGCACCACATGGATGACCTTCATTCCTTCATGCTCAAGTCCCTCAATGACCTTGGGAACAATTTCTTGGCTTTGTATCTCACGAACAAGCCCTTGGAGTTCCTCCCTCATCTTCTTAGCTCGTGCTCGAGTTACGGGTCCTAGGGGAACTCGAATAGTTCTCAATGGTGTCTCTTGGTTCGTATCAATGGAGATATTGTGTCAGATGATGATGATTGTGAGGAAATGCCACCTTTGACTAAGGAAGATGGTGAGCATGAATCGGCCGAAGAGGAATGTGCACCAACCCATGGTGAAATCGGTTACTTGGTGACAAGGAAAGTGTTGTCTGCCCGTATTAAAGAAAATGAGCACTTACAACGGGAAAATTTGTTTTACACTAAGTGTAAAATAAATGACAAGGTGTGCAGCCTCATTATAGACGGCGGAAGTTGCACTAATGTTGCAAGTTTGTTAATGGTGGAGAGTTTAGGGCTGCCCACAAACAAGCATCCACATCTCTATCGACTTCAATGGTTAAGTGAAGAAGGTGAGGTCCGTGTCTACAAGCAGGTACATCTTCCTTTTTCGATTGGTAAATATTGTAATGAAGTTATATGTGATGTTGTACCTATGCAAGCTACTCATGTGATATTAGGTAGACCATAGCAATTTGATAAGAATATGACCTTTGATGGTAGGTCTTGTGAGGACTCGCGAATTTTCTTATTTTAAATTCCTAATTCTAGCTTATTTAATTATTTATTTGGCCAATTGTCCTAAATATTATTTTCTAACCTTTTTAGACCTAATTACATGGTTCTATAGCTTAGTTATATTTTTAAAGTGACTTGTTTCAAAATTTAATTTTTGAAAACTCGTTAAGTGAGAATAGTGAATACGCATTTGGAGACAATAAGCGATTTGAAAGTACAGTGAGCTTGAAGAGTGACGACTTATACATTAGTCCTAAAATGGTTATGTTAAGTTTAAATACTCAAGTGATAGTTAGTTATACTATCGTTATAACAATTTCTTAGAGATTTCGCGTTATCGCGAACAAGTTGGAAGTTCGCGTTTTCGCGCGCGCGAACAATTGGAAGATTTTAGAAATTATTTCTAGACTATTAAGAGTGAATAATATTAGTGTAAAAGTAAGTGCATTAGAGGTATAATGCACAAGTGAAACAAACTCGAGAGGAATCGAGCACGAAACGCGCGCGTGCGCGCACACACGAGAGTTGACTTTTGGCACCTTTTGGCCAACAACTTAAGCTTCTCAAGGAAGCTTCATTTTAGCCACAACACTCTCTCTCTTACCTTCAAGCTGGCCGGCTATCAAGGAGGAGAAAACAACCCAAAGCTCTTCAATTTTCTTCACCAAATCTTCACCATTTCATCTCAAATTTCACCTACACTTAGCTAATCACTTGGAGATTATATCGAGCTAGGAAAAGGGGCTGCTTTTCACGGTTTTTCTTGAGCAAATAGGACCGAAAATTTCTGCTTGGTTCATCTAAACAAGTAAGCAACGATCAACCTTAAGATTCTTGGTTTATGGAAGTAATATTGCACTTATAAGTTCATATAATCATGTGGGTAGCTTTGTTTATGTTGGAAAGTGTTGTGTGGGCTCTATGAACTCCCACTATAGCTTGATGGACTGATTTGTTATGTTTTGATGTTGTTAATGTTGGATTAGTGGTTAATCTAGTGGAAATAGGTTGTATTGTTGAAGGAAAGTTCAAAGGAAGTGGAGAAGGACTTTTTCCGTTTCTGCCCCTGTGATGTCCGTGGCCCTTAGGGCAATTTTTTGGTTATAATGATTTGGTTATGATGTATACATGTTGTGCGGGATGTGTAGAAGGTTTCATAAAAAAATTTCATGATTTGGTTGGTCAAATGATGTGTTTTCGGAAGTTAGCAAAAACTGGAAATTTTCCCGTAACGGCTCTGGCAGTGTTTTTGTTTCGGCTATAACGTTTTTCTCCGATGTCAAAATCGAGTGCCGTTTTCGGCACTGGAAAGTAGACATTCCCAGATTTCCAACGGTATAAAATTCATGTTCTGATTCCACCTGAGTAGTCCATACCAATCGTTTGAACATGACTGTCCTGTTTCACGTCTACACTGGGAGCTCTGTTTTGAGAAGCGAATTGATGCTCAAATATGAGCTAGCTGTGGACAGAATTTGATAAAGATTTCTTCTAATAAATTGTAGCTTTATGAATCTAGTTTCCAACTCCACTGACCATGCTCAGTTCCAAGTTGAATTGAGTGAGTTGTGGCCGAAATCCGAAACTGACCCAATGATTTGAAAACCCTCATTTTAGACTGATTTGTGACCACTCTTGATTTGGGACTTGTAATTTCGAATTTCTCGGTGTTAATCACATACCAAATGTAATTTGGATGTTTCTTAGACCTTGTCTTCATAAATGAATCATGTTTGAGAAATTTCATTGGCCAAATGTTTGGAAAAGGAAAAACAAAAGTGCAAGGCAGATTGCCTTGGAAATTTTGGAAACTTTAGTGGCTTTGTTAACTAGATTCCCGAATGAATTTTTATATGAAATTTGACAGAAGAATAACCCTTATATGTTAGGATAATACTACAAAATTTGGTGTGATTCTGAGTCCGTTTCGATGCCCAACTAAAGTCACAAAGTTCCAGCTTCAAATCTGGAATTTGTGCAGTGAACTTCATTTTCTGCCAACTTTGAGCTGCTATATCTTAGCGCTCAAAACTCCGATTCTTGTTCCGTTTGTTGTGTTTTAAACCTTGCTTGCAACTCTAATTGATTTCCAAATTTCAGAGGCTAGATCGAATTTTGTGATTTGTTCCGAATTTTCAAAGTTGGCCAAAAACCAACTCAAAACTGTCCTAGTAAGCTTAAGGCAGCAACTTTGAGCTGAGTTTTGGATATCTTCCATTTGGAATCATGGAAAAGTGTCTTCTAGGAACTTTTAGTACATTGGAATTAGTTTCCAACGGTACCAATTTGTTCAACTTTGGAGTTGTAATGAGTAAGATACGATTTTTCAAAGATTTCGTATCAAAACTGAAATTTTCGAAACTTAAGGAAATGGAGTTTTTCGAATTCTCCTTTTCCCTTCGATATCAATTGAACGTTTTACACTTGATTTCAAAGGTGAAAACTCGATTTCTCTTGTGCTATAAAACCCCACCTTTGAGCCTCGATTTACGAGTAAATAGGGCTCATTTTCATGAAATTTCCTTAGATTCTACAAGTGTACAATCTTCCTTGATAATTGGAGTTTATGAGTGATAGATTATTATTAATTTGCTCAGGCACTCACGAGGACCTTCAAGAGAATCCCACGGTGAACGCTTGAACTTTGAGTGATATTCCTTCTTGTTGACTTGGTGAGTGTCAAGTGCATGATTACTTGAACTCCTATGAACTTGATACATGCTTACTTGTTATTCATGACTTGAGATTTTGAAAATGGAGTCGAGTGTGTACTTTATCGCACTCGTTCTCATTTGGAATGACTAACTCATGCTTGAAATTATCAAATGCTTGAATAACATCAATTAGTATGCTATGGTGGCATACGTCGCTGGAGTGAATCTCCTCGACTCTCAAATGTACATGGGGGACACCCAAATCTCACTGGCTAATCTTGGACTCGAGCCGGCATGGGCTTGGTCGGGCTCCTTGGTGAACCATGAGAAAACAAAAGTTTGACCTATTAAGAGGTCTTACTTGGCATACTCGAGCAGTATCGCCTCAAACAAATGATAGGTGGGCCCGATACAGGGGTATGTAAGGTGAAAGGGGACATGATAAGTGAAGTTCTACGGACTAAACCTACCCGATTGACGGAGTGTCAATTCGTGGAGGTTCTGGATCGTACAAAGGGAAAATAGCTCCTGAGAGCTCCTATATCCTTGAATTGTTTCTGTTTAATTTTCTGGCTCGAATTGTTATTTATTGAAATATTATTGCTCAACTTGTTAAATTGGGATTGTTACTTGAACAACGTGCTTGCATGTGTGTTCTTGGCCTCACGAGCGTTTTGCTCATCTTGTAGATTTGTTTTCCTTAACAGGAATGGATTGGATTGAACTTGAAGAACACCCCTTGTGATGTACTTTTGTATTAGGGTTTTCCAATGTACATGGCTAGACTCTGGATTATTGTATAATTTGGGATTTAATGTAACTTTTGGAAATCCGATGTAAGGATTGGATGATTATGATATATTGTTAAGTTTGAAAGTTTTCCGCATTTTCTTACTCTACTTCGTGGATGGCCAGTATTTCATTAAGCTTGAACGGAAATTGCCTGGAGTCCTGGCGAGAGTTGGGCAGGCGTCCCGCGGATACCCTCTGGTTCGCCTTAGGGAGAAGTGGGGGCGTCACAGTTGGTATCAGAGCACTAGGTTAGAGATCTATATGGGAGACCTACTAGATACTCTACCCTTAAGACTTGAGACAGAATGATTTAGTCATATTTCAAGCGATACTTGAGCAAGTTAGTGACTAAGTTAGGCATGCCGTAAGTGACATTCGTGCGAGCTAATGATTAAGTTTCTAACCTGAAAAGTGTAATTGTTTTGCAGGGATGGAAAATGGAAATGGGGACCCCGCAGCTAATGGGAATGGCCATGCGAATGGTCATGTAGAGTCTCCTAAGCTTATTTACTACCGAGCTCTAGGTGGGGTAGCTCGTGTACGCTACTCGCCTGCTAATAGGTACCCTTGGTGTTCGTGTAGGTTGACTTTTGCCTACCCGAACCACCTCGTACTTGCTTTGGACGACGAGCGTCATCAGTTGGTGAACGCCAACCTAGAGTTACAGGCAGAGGTGGATGAGTTTAGACATATGGTTAGTGCTCAGGACGAGAGGATCGCTGAGTTTGAGGAGGTAGTGGAGGGCGAGGTGGCTACTGCTGCAGTTACTCGTGAGGAGCTTCAGAGGACTAGGGCTCGACTCACTAGGTTAGGTGAGGAGGTCCGTGATCGGGCTTCCGGGATCTTGGCTGATGCTACTAGACTGGTAGATGAGGTAATGGATGTAGTCCTGAGCTCTGATCAGGAGGAGGATCCTGAGGAGGAGATTCCGCCTGGTAGTCCTACTATGGACTAGGTCCTTGGTGATTGACTCTTTTGACCCTTTTGACTGATGTAGTTAGAATTAGTTGGGGTGATGCGAGTGCTAAGGCCATTGTATTTTGCATGACTGATTGGCTTACTTTTGAGGCACTTGCTTTTATTTTAGTCTTCTGTGACTAAAAGTACTCTTGTGGCACTTGCGTACTATATTTTTGTGATTGCCCCCTGACTTGCTAATTGTATGAACTTGAAGTGTTAATGAATGTAAATTATTGTTATTTCCAATGTTTTCTTTCTTGGTTCTTGTTTTCGACTTTTCTTGCATAATTGATTTATTTCTTGCACTAGACACGTCTAGAATAATGGAAGGACTAAGAAGTGGTCGAGACCGTGGGCGAGGGACTAGACAGACCCAACCTCATGGGGATGACCAGGGATCGGCAACTGGACAGACCCAGGGACAGGAAAATGTAGAAGGAAATCAAGTGGCTACTGCCATCAATAGGATGACTGATATTCTAGAACGCTTAGCTGATAGGCAAGGTCCCGGACCGCTTAACCAACTTGGGGGACAGGATAGAGGAGAGGATAGAGCCTTAGAGAGGTTCTTGAAGTTCAACCCGCCTAAGTTTACTGGTGAACCCGATCCTCAAGTAGCGGAGAACTGGTTGGAGAGAATGACCAATATATTCGCCGCTCTAAACTACACTGAGGATAGGCGAGTGAATTTTGATGCATTCCAATTTGAGGGAGTGGCGCGTGCTTGGTGGGATGTGATAAAAGGAAAATGGGAGAGAACCCAAACCCCTTGGATTTGGGAAAACTTCACGAGGGAATTTAATGAGAAATTTTTTCCGCCCTTAATCCAAGAAAAGAGGGAGGATGAATTTATCAAGTTGAAACACGGAACCCTTAGTGTAGCGGAATATGAAGGGAAATTCACTAAACTTTCCAAGTATGCCCCTGAGTTGGTGATTAATGAGCGAAAGCGGATAAGGCGATTTGTACAAGGGGTTAATGTGGAAATCCAGGAGGGTTTGGCCGCAGCCCAAATCTCTACATTTACTGAGGCTTTAGAGAAAGCGCAAAGGGTTGAAAGTGCAAGAATGCAAGTGAGAGACTTTCACAATAGGAAGAGGAACTTTTCTAGCCATGCTTCTGGACAGGCTAATAAGAATACACGGTCTTCCAAAGTGGGAAGAGGAATTAGAGGAATCCGAACTACTGGAGTTTCGAGGGGAGCCTTATCTAGAGGAAGTCGTAGTGGGCCGACCCAAGCTAGGGGAGCGCCTTCTACTGGTTAGGCTGTGACCCCTCAAGTTACTTGTGGGTACTGTGGTAAACCCAACCATTCAAAGAATGACTGTTGGAGAAAGTCTGGAAAGTGTCTGCTTTGTGGTAGTGCCGAACACCAAGTTGCAAGTTGTCCGAGGACGCCCAAGATAGGAGGTAACACACAAAGACCAAAAAAGTCGACCTCTAAGCAGACCAGTGCTGGAGGAAGTCGACCGAAAGTACCGACTAGGGTTTATGCACTGGACTATCAACAGGTTCCTGAGGCGACTGAGATGGTTGAATGTACAATTCCAATTTTTCACCGTTTAGTTAGGGTTTTAATTGATCCGGGTGCAACACACTCTTTTGTAAACCCTAATTTCATTAATGGAATAGACTTGAAGCCAATTAAGTTACTGTATGACTTGGAGGTTAAAACGCCTACTGGGGACCAAAGTCTAATCGCTAACTTGATATATAGAGATTGTGAAATCTGGATTGGGGAACGAAAACTATTGGCCGATTTGATAGGTTTAGCGATTAAGGGATATGATGTGATCCTAGGAATGGACTGGTTAGCCCGTTACAATGCCCAGTTGAATTGTAAGACAAAGATAGTAGAATTGTGCATTCCGGGAGAGACAACCTTGAAACTGGACGTACGAGGGAGATTAGCCTCATCTGCACTCATCTCAAGGATCCGAGCTAGGAAAATGTTAAGTAAAGGAGCTCAGGGATATTTGGCTTTTCTAATCAACACCCCTAGTGATAAGGTGAGATTGGAGGACATGCCTGTAGTAAAAGATTATCCGGATGTTTCTCCGGAGGAGTTAGAGTCTTTACCCCCGGAAAGGGAAATAGTTTTTAAGATTGATATAATTCCGGGAGTAGCACCTATCTCTAAGACGCCATATCGGATGGCTCCTGCCGAATTGAACGAATTGAAATTACAACTACAGGACTTGTTGGAACGGGACTTTATAAAAGAGAGTGACTCACCTTGGGGAACCCCAGTCTTATTTGTTAAGAAAAAGATGGGAGTCTAAGGTTGTGTATAGACTACCGAGGCTTGAATGATGTTACCATTAAGAATAAGTACCCGTTACCAGTGACAGCCCCACCTCCCCCTAAGGCGAACCAAAGGGTTCGGCGGACCGCCTGCCCAGCTCTCGCCAGGACTCGATCAGTCACTCCAAACAAAAAGATAACACCTCGAGAATAAGCGAAAACAATACCCAAACTTGAACCATGTAAATACATTCATCTCAATCTCAACCACAAGTACAGTCCCAAATGTATACCAAAGCTCTGAATTCACAATACAGTCCACCTTATCCAAGCACTAGAGCGGAAATAAAAGCCAAAACAAAACAATTCAAAACAAAAACTAGGCTATTCTATTCCATACAGGCCTCTCGCCCGCTCGCAACCCCTGTAAGGAAAACAAAAGGCGTGGAATGAGCTAAAATCCCAGCGAGATTCTATATACACAACCAAGCAGTTAAACAAGGACATTAAGCATGTTATAACAAGTAATCCAGATAACATTTACGATATAAAGCAATAGTAACACATACAATAAAAGGATACATGCTCACGAGGAGCCATTCGTTCGTTCGTTCATTCATTCGCCTAATATTTTCCTTATTTCTCCGATCATTAAAACATTGTTTGTAAGTGAAAACTCCTTCATTTTCTTGTCGTTCGTTCATTCATTTCATTCCCCACGCTCCGCCAACGTCGTGGTCATACTCGAGTATACCAACATTCACCCAGGGTCACTAATCGCCCGACCGAGTCCGCTTCTGGCTCGAGTCGACCAGTAACAAAGGGCAAGGGCCCAGTTCAGCCAGAAAGCTTACATTCATGCACAAGTAACATTTAATCATTCAATAATTGAAAGTTCACGTTCATTTAGGTCGAGTGCGATAAAGTACACACTCGCCTAGCAAAAATCATTTTGGAAACATAACATACCTCAATCACGTATTAAAGCAACAATCCAAATAGTCACAATAGTTCACATAGTCATTAGAAACAAAGCGTATATAGAACACTCACCGAAATAAGCAAAATAACGTCCAAAGTATCCCTCCGGATCTCAACTTTAGTCACCAAGAAACCCTAAAATAATCATGAGAAAGTATTATGGTTCAACCCTCAAAATGTTTGATTTATCAAAGAAAATCCGAATAACTAATAGTACAATGTATAAGTATGATTTTGGAAGTAAAAAGAGTGCATTTAGTCCAAAATACATGAGTAAAATGGCTGTAAAACTTATGTCTGCTCTTAAAATTTGAAATCGCCATTTGAGTGCAAATTTGGGCAGCACGCCCTTTGTGTTTACCAAATTTCCAGCCATTTATGGCTTCATTATTTTCCTCAATCAGCCCCCAAAATCACATACAAATAATCTCATTACAATAGCCGTTAAAAAGGCTAAAAGTCATTCAATTACAAAACCAAACTAGAAAAGGGATCGGGATTAAGGTTTAAGACAAGGAACAAAATGACAGGTTTGACATCTTTTAGCGTATTGGTCACAACCGAAGCTACACCTATCGGATTGAGGTAAACTTTATAGCGTTTCGAAGCTAAGACATAGCTATACAATTCTTATGAAGATACCGCAATCCAGTTCTCAACGTAACCTAGTCAAATTTACTCAAACAGACCCAGATATTCCAGTTCAAAGCTCACTGTGAAATTCAACTAGCAGTCCTGATTTATTCAGTCATATCTCAGCACACACAACTCCGATTCAGTTAATTCCAAAGCCATTCGAAAGCTAAGATACAAGGCTACAATTCTTAAGAAGGCATCAAAAGCTAATTCATTCATCTTCCCAGCCAAATGAGCCAATTACAGATGCTGATTATCATCCTCGGACAGAAACAGGGAAGCAGGGGTAAAATAGTCATTTCACAGGCTACCATGCTCCGATTGAGTTGAAATTTTACAGGCATAATCTAAATTCAATTCTCTACAACTGTCATGTTTTGAGCTAAGTCCAATTCGGCCTCCATCATGGCCGAACAACACTGGTCAGACAGGGCAGAAAAGTTCTAAGAAAACCGAAAATCCACACCTCACCACTTATAACCAAGAATTAATGCACAAAACCACCAAAGTGGCAACCACAAGCCACTAAATTACAACTATGGGAACCAAAGAAGGATGTTCTTAGCAATCTTACCTTGAAACCTCAAAGAAAGTGGTAGCTTAGCCTTTCTTTCTCCAAATCAACTCCACCAAAGCCTTTAATCCTCCTTAGTTAGCACTCCTATGGAAGGGTTTGCGATTTGATCGGTTGGAACTCAAGATTTGACCAAGGTTGGAGCTAGAAATTGAAGAAGCTCTCTCTTGTTTTTCTCCTCCAAAGGGCCAGCCAAGAGAAAGGAAAAATGGGATGAAATTGGTCAAAATTTGGTTTTAGTAAAGGTTAATCTTCTTAGTCAAAAGTCCAACTTCCAATGAGGTGAAGACACTTGGCTCTCTTGAAGGTTCTAAGCTTATCCTCTCTCTTCCAATGGTTAGTCTACCTAATTAACCTCTAATCATCTCCTAGCACCTTGGAAAATAATGTCACTTAATACTTCATCACTTAATCGGCAAAATTATATCGCACTAGCGGGCCCCACATCGAACAAATGCACTTCAAGTTACGTACACTAACTTATACTAGGAAAATGATTTAAAAATTGTACTTACTTGTAAAATGTACAAAACATTTAATATTTTCAAAGAATAGTATAAAATATAGGCAAAGAAATAAAATAATACTTGAAAATGTGAAAATTTTCGGGTTCTCACATTACCCCACATTGATGAATTGTTTGACCAGTTGCAAGGGGCGGTAGTATTCTCCAAGTTGGATTTGAGACAGGGTTATTATCAATTGAGGATTTTGAAGAAAGATATACCCAAGACTGCTTTTAACTCGAGGTATGGACACTTTGAGTTTGCAGTAATGCCATTTGGATTGACGAATGCACCTGCTGCTTTTATGGACTTAATGCACAGGGTCTTTAAGCCTTATCTGGATCAATTTGTGGTGGTATTTATTGATGATATTTTAGTGTACTCTAAGAATGTGAAATATCATGAAAAACACTTGAGTATTGTTTTGCAAACTTTGAGGGAACACCAATTGTATGCTAAGTTTAGCAAGTGTGAATTTTGGTTAAAAGAATTGACTTTCTTGAGGCACATAATTTCTAAGGATGGGATAAAAGTGGATCCAGCCAAAGTTGAAGCTGTTTCAAAGTGGAAACGACCGGAAAACCCTACTGAGGTTCGAAGTTTCATAGGACTAGCAGGGTATTACCGGAGATTTATCCAAGATTTTTCTAGAATTGCTGGACCCATGACTGAGTTGACTAAGAAAAATGGGAAGTTTATTTGGAGTCCTAAGTGTGAAGAGAGTTTCCAGGAGTTGAAAAGACGTTTGACAAGAGCGCCTGTGTTAGCTCTGCCAAATGGGAATGATAGTTTTGTGGTCTATACAGATGCTTCTAAAGAAGGTTTGTGATGTGTTTTAATGCAAAATGACAAAGTAATAGCTTATGCCTCTAGGAAATTGAAACCGCATGAAGGAATTATCCGACTCATGATTTGAAATTAGCAGCTGTAGTGTTTGCTTTAAAGAAATGAAGACATTACCTGTATGGAGTGACATTTGAGGTTTTTACTGACCACAAAAGCCTTAAGTATTTGTTTTCTCAAAAGGAACTGAATTTGAGGCAACGTAGATGGATGGAATTTTTGGATGACTATGATTGTACGATAAAGTACCATCCAGAGAAGGCCAATGTAGTGGCCGATGCTTTGAGTCGTCAAGTACAAGTGGCCGGATTGATGATTAAGTAATTACACCTGTTAGAGGAAATTAGTTATTGGAATCCTAGACCTGAGCCGAGAAAAGTAATTTTGAAAAATATTGTAGTGAATTCCATTCTGTTGGAACGTATCAAGGAATCTCAAGAAAAGGACCCTGAAGTGTAAAAATGGGTGGAGAAAGTCAAAAAGGGAGGAAAGTCGGATTTTAACTTGGGATCAAATGGTATTTTGAAGTTTCGGAATCGGATAGTGGTGCCAAAAGATGAGGGACTTAAGAAGGAAATTTTGGATGAGGCACACCGATTGAAATTTACGGTACACCCAAGAGGGAATAAAATGTACCAACACTTGAAGAGTTTGTATTGGTGGGAGAGCATGAAAAAGAAAATTGCTCAATTTGTCCAAATTTGTTTGACTTGTCAACAAGTAAAAGCCGAACATCAAAAACCATCGGGACTTTTGCAACCTCTGGAAATACCTGAGTGGAAGTGGGAGAATATCACTATAAATTTTGTTTCAGGGTTACCAAGGACACAAAGAGGCCACGATGCTATTTGGGTGATAATGGAAAGACTGACCAAATCGGCTCATTTTCTGCCGATCAACATGAAGTACCCATTGGAGAAATTAGCTAAGTTGTACTTGGATGAGATTATCAAGTTACATGGGATACCTGTGAGTATTGTGTCCGATAGAGATCCGAGATTTATTTCAAGGTTCTGGCAAAAGATGCAAGAGGTGTTGGGGACTAAATTGAATTTTAGTACTACTTACCATCCCCAGACCGATGGACAGTCGGAGAGGACAATTCAAACCCTTGAGGACATGTTGAGGACTTGTGTTTTGGATTTTGGGGAGAGTTGAAACAAGTATTTGACACTGGTAGAATTTGCCTATAATAATAGCTTCCACTCTTCTATTCAAATGGCTCCGTATGAAGCACTTTATGGTCGGAGGTGTAGATCTTTGATTTGTTGGGATGAAATAGGTGAACGTAAGATCTTAGACCCGACTACAATACCTTGGATTGAGGAAGCTAATGAGAAAGTAAAGTTGGTACGCCAGAGGATTCAGACCGCTCAAAGTCATCAGAAGAGTTACGCAGATAACTGGAGAAAGGATGTAGAATTTGCGGTTGGAGATCAAGTATTTCTTAAGATTACACCTCTAAAAGCAAGTTTAATATCTGGGAAAGGAAAGAAGTTACAAACGAGGTTTGTAGGGCCTTATAAGGTTACCCAACGTGTAGGAAATGTGGCCTATAAGTTGGAATTGCCACCGAGTTTGTCTCGGATTCATAACGTGTTCCATGTGTCTATGTTTAAGAAATACCATCCAGACCCTTCTCACATGTTGCAACCGGAAAGCATTAAGATCGATGAGACCTTAACCTATGAGGAGAAACCGGTAAAGCTTCTAGATAGGAAGGTGAAGGAATTACGAAATAAGCGGATACCATTGGTAAAAGTTCTTTGGAGGAATCATGGAATAGAGGAAGCAACCTGAGAGATTGAAGAAGCAATTCGAGGAAAGTATCCAGACCTGTTCACCAATCAAGGTAAATTTCGAGGACGAAATTTTCTTAAGGGGGAGAGGATGTGAGGACTCGCGAATTTTCTTATTTTAAACTCCTAATTCTAGCTTATTTAATTATTTATTTGGCCAATTGTCCTGAATATTATTTTCTAACCTTTTTAGACCTAATTACATGGATCTATAGCTTAGTTATATTTTTAAAGTGACTTGTTTCAAAATTTAATTTTTGAAGGCTCGTTAAGTGAGAATAGTGAATACGCATTTGGAGACAATAAGCGATTTGAAAGTACAGTGAGCTTGAAGAGTGAGGACTTATACATTAGTCCTAAAATGGTTATTTTAAGTTTAAATACTCAAGTGATAGTTAGTTATACTATCGTTATAAGCATTTCTTAGAGATTTCGCGTTATCGCGCACAAGTTGGAAGTTCGCGTTTTCGCGCGCGCGAATAATTGGAAGATTTTAGAAATTATTTCTAAACTATTAAGAGTGAATAATATTAGTGTAAAAGTAAGTGCATTAGAGGTATAATGCACAAGTGAAACAAACTCGAGAGGAATCGAGCACGAAACGCGCCCGTGCGCGCACACGCGAGAGTTGACTTTTGACACCTTTTGGCCAACAACTTAAGCTTCTCAAGGAAGCTTCATTTTAGCCACAACACTCTCTCTCTTACCTTCAAGCTGGCCGGCCATCAAGGAGGAGAAAACAACCCAAAGCTCTTCAATTTTCTTCACCAAATCTTCACCATTTCATCTCAAATTTCACCTACACTTAGCTAATCACTTGGAGATTACATCGAGCTAGGAAAAGGGGCTGCTTTTCACGATTTTTCTTGAGCAAATAGGATCGAAAATTTCTGCTTGGTTCATCTAAACAAGTAAGCAACGATCAACCTTAAGATTCTTGGTTTATGGAAGTAATATTGCACTTATAAGTTCATATAATCATGTGGGTAGCTTTGTTTATGTTGGAAAGTGTTGTGTGGGCTCTATGAACTCCCACTATAGCTTGATGGATTGATTTGTTATGTTTTGATGTTGTTAATGTTGGATTAGTGGTTAATCTAGTGGAAATAGGTTGTATTGTTGAAGGAAAGTTCAAAGGAAGTGGAGAAGGAATTTTTCCATTTCTGCCCCTGTGATGTCGGTGGCCCTCAGGGCAATTGTTTTGGTTCTAATGACTTGGTTATGATGTATACATGTTGTGCGGGATGTGTAGAAAGTTTCATAAAAAAATTTCATGATTTGGTTGGTCAAATGATGTGTTTTCGGAAGTTAGCAAAAACTGAAAATTTTCCCTTAACTGCTCTGGCATTGTTTTTGTTTCGGCTATAACTTTTTTTCTCCGATGTCGAAATCGAGTTACGTTTTTGGCACTGGAAACTAGACATTCCCAGCTTTCCAACGGTATAAAATTCATATTCTGATTCCACCTGAGTAGTCCATACCAATCCTTTGAATATGAATTTCCTGTTTCGCGTCTACACTGGGAGCTCTGTTTTGGGTAGCGAATTGATGCTCAAATATGAGCTAGCTGTGGATAGATTTTGAAAACAATTTCTTCTAATAAATTGTAGATTTATGAATATAGTTTCCAACGCCACTGACCATGCTCAGTTCCAAGTTGAATTGACTGAGTTGTGGCCGAAATCCGAAACTGACCTAATGATTTGAAAACCCTCATTTTAGACTGATTTGTGACCACTCTTGATTTGGGACTTGTTATTTCGAATTTCTCGGTGTTAATCACCTACCAAACATAATTTGGATGTTTCTTAGACCTTGTCTTCATAAATGAATCATGTTTGAGAAATTTCATTGGCCAAATGTTTGGAAAAGGGAAAAACAAAAGTGCAAGACAGATTGCCTTGGAAATTTTGGAAATTTTAGTGGCTTTGTTGACTAGCTTCCTGAATGAATTTTTATATGAAATTTGACAGACGAATAGCCCTTATATGTTAGGATAATACTGCAAAATTTGGTGCTATTCCGAGTCCGTTTCGATGCCCACCTAAAGTCACAAAGTTCCAGCTTCAAATCTGGAATTTGTGCAGTGAACTTCATTTTCTGCCAACTTTGAGCTGCTATATCTTAGCGCTCAAAACTCCGATTCTTATTCCATTTGTTGTGTTTTAAACCGTGCTTGCAACTATAATTTATTTCCAAATTTCAGAGGCTAGATCGAATTTTGTGATGTTTACCGAATTTTCAAAGTTGGCCAAAAACCAACCCAAAACTGTCTTAGTAAGCTTAAGGCAGCAACTTTGAGCTGCGTTTTGGATATCTTCCATTTGGAATCATGCAAAAGTGTCTTCTTGGAACTTTTAGTACTTTGGAAGTAGTTTCCAACGGTACCCAGTTTTCCAACTTTGGACTTGTAATGAGTGAGATACGATTTTTTAAAAATCTAGTTTCAAAACTGAAATTTTCGAAAATTAAGGAAATGGAGTTTTTCGAATTCTCCTTTTCCCCTCGATATCACTTGAACGTTTTACACTTGATTTCAAAGGTGAAAACTTTATTTCTCTTGTGCTCTAAAATCCCGCCTTTGAGTCTCGATTTACGAATAAATAGGGCTCATTTTCATGAAATTTCCTTAGATTCTACAAGTGTACAATCTTCCTTGATAATTGGGGTTTATGAGTGATAGATTATTATTAATTTGCTCAGGCACTCACGAGGACCTTTAAGAGAATCCCACGGTGAACGCTTGAATTTCGAGTGACATTCCTTCTTGTTTACTTGGTGAGTGTCAAGTGCATGATTACTTGAACTCCTATGAACTTGATACATGCTTACTTGTTATTCATGACTTGAGATTTTGAAAATGGAGTCGAGTGTGTACTTTATCGCACTCGTTCTCATTTGGAATGACTAACTCATGCTTGAAATTATCAAATGCTTGAATAACATCAATTAGTATGCTATGGTTGCATACGTCGCTGGAGTGAATCTCCTGGACTCTCAAATGTACATGGGGGACACCCAAATCTCACTGGATAATCTTGGACTCGAGCCGGCATGGGCTTGGTCGGGCTCCTTGGTGAACCATGAGAAAACAAGAGTTTGACCTATTAAGAGGTCTTACTTGGCATACTCGAGCAGTATCGCCTCAAACAAATGACAGGTGGGCCCGATACAGGGGTATGTAAGGTGAAAGGGGACATGATAAGTGAAGTTCTACGGACTAAACCTACCCGATTGACGGAGTGTCAATTCGTGGAGGTTCTGGATCGTGCAAAGGGAAAATAGCTCCTGAGAGCTCCTATATCCTTGAATTGTTTCTGTTTAATTTTCTGGCTCGAATTGTTATTTATTGAAATATTATTGCTCTACTTGTTAAATTGGGATTGTTACTTGAACAACGTGCCTGCATGTGTGTTCTTGGCCTTACGAGCGTTTTGCTCATCCTGTAGATTTGTTTTCCTTAACAGGAATGGATTGGATTGAACTTGAAGAACATCCCTTGTGATGTACTTTTGTATTAGGATTTTCCAATGTACATGGCTAGACTCTGGATTATTGTATAATTTGGGATTTAATGTAACTTTTGGAAATCCGATGTAAGGATTGGATGATTATGATATATTGTTAAGTTTGAAAGTTTTCCGCATTTTCTTACTCTACTTCGTGGATGGCCAGTATTTCATTAAGGTTGAACGGAAATTGCCTGGAGTTCTGGCGAAAGCTGGGCAGGCGTCCCGCGGATACCCTCTGGTTCGCCTTAGGGAGAAGTGGGGGCGTCACAGGTCTAATAAATATTCCTTTTTGCATAATGGTAAGCGGATGGTCTTAACACCTCTCACACCTTCACAAGTGTATGAGGACCAACTTAAGTTGCAAAGAGAATACGAATTAGACCAGCAAAAGAGAAAGCAAAAGGAGGCCGAAACTGGAAGTTGTTCAAACCCAAAGCTTGAGCATTCAGCCAAAGGAAGAATGTTGTCTCTAGTGTTACAAATGATCAAGCATTAGTTAAGTCAAAAACTAGAAAACAAAGCATGATAATGAAGGCTAAAGACGTTAGGAAAGTTGTGCATTCTAATCGGCATTTGTTACTTATGTTGTGTAAACAAATTCTCTTGAATGTTGATGAGCTCGATAAGGCATTGCCTTCGAGTGTGGTTGTTTTGTTACAGGAATTTGAGGATGTATTTCCTGATGAGATCCCTGATGGATTACCACTCACTCGAGGGATTGAGCACCAAATAGACCTTATTCCTGGAGCACCTCTACCCAACAAACCCGCCTACCGAATAGGTCCAGAAGAAACCAAAGAATTACAAAGGCAAGTTGATGGATTACTAGATAAGGGTTGGGTGAAAGAAAGCTTGGTAAGGGTTGGGTGAAAGAAAGCTTGAGCCCATGTGCCGTTCCTATTATTCTTGTTCCTAAGAAAGATGGTACTTGGCGCATGTGTACTGATTGTCGGGCTGTAAATGCTATAACTGTTAAATATCGTCATCCCATTCCTAGGTTAGATGATATGCTAGATGAACTTGAAGGTGCTATCATCTTCACAAAGATCGATTTAAAAAGTGGCTATCATCAAATTAGGATGAAAGAGGGAGATGAGTGGAAAACAGCCTTTAAAACGAAACATGGTCTTTATGAGTGGTTAGTCATGCCTTTTGGGTTAACTAACGCACCTAGCACTTTCATGAGATTAATGAACCATGTTTTAAGGCACTTTTTGGGTAAATTTGTGATTTTTTTTAAACGCTTCTTTATTCAAATAGAAATAAAGTACAGGACCTGGTGTTGCGTAACACCTCACAACCTATTGACCAGCCAACCTGGCCATTTGGAAAATCTAAAGCAACCAATCCCTGATCTATCAACTTGACATAAACCCTCACCAATCTTGGCAGGAAATGGAAGGAAAGGAAGAGATACAATCTATTAGAACTTCTCCCAAAACTCGCCAGAGCGTCAGCCACAGCATTTCCTTCCCGATGAATATGTTGGTAAGAGGATACCGCAGTCGAGACTTGCCGAATCCGATGGAGGATAGCCAGCTGAGATATCGGAACACCCCCACCGCCCTGTGTAGCTTCAATAAGAATCTTCGAGTCACCCTCAACCATGATTGTGTCATGGCCAAGCAACCGACACAGTTCCAGCCCCGTACACAACGCCTTAGCCTCAGCCTGCACTGACGTTACATTTCTATATGACTCAGAGAAAGCAAAGATCAATGGACCCTTTGAATCTCTCAGTACCCCGCCCCTCCAACCTGAGAGGGGGCCGTAACGCATCCGTCAAAATTTAGTTTAAAAAATTCCACCGATGGGCAAACCCAACGAATATATCGCGCCTAGATGGGAAGAGGGATCTTACCAAGGCACTGAACAACCTCATGCCAAGTATTTCCCAGAAAGTAGCGTTGGAGGTACGGAAACTGTACAACAATTAAATCACGAAAGTCGTCCATGATCCTGGAGGAAAGGATACCAACCGAGAGGGCCCGCCCTTCATAGACATACAAACATCTCGCTCGCCAAAGATGCCACAAAATGACAGCCGGCCCCACACCCTTCGTAGAATCCAATGAGTTGAGGGAGTAAGCCACCAACACATACACTAATCCCGTACGTTCCTGCCTTGGGACGAGAATCCAAATGGCGCTTCAAACTATTTCCAAATGTGCATGGAGATCTCCCCTAGCGAGAAAATATGTTGCATCGTCTCGAGATGATGATCACGACAACAGAAGCAGCGTGAAGGACCGTGGACATTGAACTTTAAAAGCACATCTGCCACTGGAACTGTTGAGTGCATTACTCGCCATAACAAAAAAGAGAATTTCAAAGGCAGCCCTTGCACCCACATGTGCTTAAAGACCCAAGACCCCGCTGAAGGTGGAGCAATCAATTGGCTGACTGATCTTATACTAAAACATCTCGATTGAGTTTCAGACCAAAGGAGAACATCTTGTCCACCCTCCTGCCAACAATAGACCCGCCCTTCAATCGTTCTTAGAGTTTCTTTCGACAGCAGTTTGCCCCAACTTCTCAAAATCCCAGCATCTGTCCACTAGGTAATTAAACCACTGCTTCATCCCCAGCAAGGTGAGAGAAATGCCACGCCAGGGGGCCCTCACCCAACCAGTTATCCCACGCAAAAGGACACCTGCCCTGCTACCAAATCCCATGTAGTATGAGGCTTGACCAACGTGCGTGCTCACACCATTCTCTTCCATGCGGCCGATACCCCCGCCTTAGCCTGCACTTGGTTCGGATGACATCCCTTACAGTACCGAGTGAGCATGAAGTCCGACCAAAAGACCCCCCTTTCCTAAATCTCCACCATATCTTGCATGAAAAAGACTGCACCATGGTCTGAAGTGAGCGAAATGCCAAACCCCCCTCCTCCCACTGTCGACATAACCGAGGCCACGAGAACCAATGACGTCTCTCCTTACCATCCACAGACCCACATAGGAAGTTTCCCAGGAGCCGGTGAATACGATCAATCACCCCCTTAGGAAGATCCAAAACCAATAGTAGATATACTGGCATGAATAGCAGGACAGATTTGATCAGGATCACTCGCCCGCCAAAAGAGAGCCATTTGGATGCCCAGCTCCTTACCCGTCTTGAAATAGAATCCACAAGATCCGAGAAAAGAGAGTTCACTTTCCTCCCAATAAATAGCGGACAACCCAGGTACTTAACCGGAAAAGCCCTAAACGAGAAACCCATTTCCCTGGCTATTAAGGACCGTCTAGGGGAGGGACACTTACTCGATGTAAGAAAGCAGCTCTTACGCTTGTTGATCAGTTGACCTGAACAATCTTGGTACTCTTGGTGAACTTGCATCACACACCGAATAGACCGGACATCCCCTCTAGAAAAAATAATGATATCGTCCACGTAAGCGAGATGCGTGATAGGACCCCGACCTTCTATCCACCGCAAACGGTGTGAACCCCGGCTCACCAAGTAACTCATTTAATCCCCGCGATAGAACTTCAGCTACAATAATGAAAAGAGCCGGAGAGAGAGGATCTCCTTGCCTCAACCCACGGGTGGATTTGAAGAATCCACACGGCTGACCATTAACCAAAATCGAGAAGTGACAATTGGAGATTAGCAGCCACACCATATCAATAAAATGCTCCCCAAAACCGAAAGCTCATAGGACCGAAACAAGAAACATCCAAGTGACCCGGTCATACGCCTTAGCCATATCCAGTTTAATCACCATATTAGTCCCCCTAACCTTTCTATTTATCGCCGAGATCATCTCTTGTGCGAGTAAGATATTATTCGAGATCAACCTTCCTTTCACAAAAGTACTTTGTTGTGGAGAAATAATCTTACTCAAGACACCCTCCAAACGAGCTCCCAGTAGCTTGGAGATAATCTTATTCACAAAATTGCATAAACTTATGGGGCGAAAATCTGAGAAATGAGACGGATTAGTAACCTTGGGGATTAGGGCAAGTAAAGTGGACGTATAACCAACCGGCACATCCGCCCCTGTGAGAACCCGAAAATTTTCACATTTTCTAAGTATTATTTTATTTCTTTGCCTACAATTTTATATTGTCCTTGAAAATATTAAATTTTCTAGGCATTTTACAAGTAAGTACAGTTTTTAAATCATTTTTCTAGTATAACTTAGTGTACGTTAATTTGAAGTGCGTTATTTGATGTGGGACCCGCTAGTGCGATAAAATTTTGACGTATAAGTGACGAATTATTAAGTGTTATTATTTTCCAAGGTGTTAGAACATGATTAGAGGTTAGCTAGTTAGATGAATCATTGGGAGAAAGAAGATAAGTTTTAACCATTCAAAGTGCCAAGTGTCGCGATTCGATTGGAGGGTGGACTTGACCAAGTCTTTCTACCTTTACTAAAACCAAATTTTGACCCAATTTTCTCCCATTTTTCATTCCCTTGGCCGGCCCTCTTGAGAAGAAAAACAAGGAAGACTTATTCAATTTCTAGCTTCCAAACTCACTTGAATCTTGTGATTTAGCCAACCAAATTAGAATCTACTCCATACAAGTGATCACTAAGGGAGACTAAAGGCTTTGGTGGAGTTGTTTTGAAGGAGGAAAGACTAAGCTACCATTCTCTTTGAGGTTTTGAAGTAAATTGCTAAGAACATCCTTCTTTGCTTCTAATAGATGGAATTAGTGGCTTGTGGTTGCCACTTGGGTAGTTTTATGCAATATTTCTTGGTTAGAAGTGATGATGTGTAGATTTTCAGTTTCTTAGAGAATTTTCTGTCCTGTTCTGGCCAGTGTCATTCGGCCATGATGGAAGCCGAATTGGGCTTAACTCAAAACATGAAAGTTGTAGAGAATTAAGTTTAGATTATGCCTGTAAATATTCAGCTCAATCGGAATAGGATAGCTTGTGAAATGACTAATTTACCCCTGCTGCCCTGTTTCTGTCAGAAGTGATAATCAGCCTCTGTAATTGGTTAGTTTGACCAAGAATATTACTGAATTGGTTGTCAATGTCTTCTTAGGAATTGTAGCCTTGTATCTTAGTTTTCAAATGGCTTTGGAATCACCGGAATCGGAGTTGTGTGTACTGAGATATGATTGAATGAATCAGGACTGCTAGCTGAATTTCACAGTGAGCTTCGAACTGGAAAATCTGGGGCTGTTTGGGTAAATTTGGCTAGGTTAGGGTGAGAACTGGGTTGAGTTGTTTTCATGAAAGTTGTAACCCTTTGTCTTAGCTTCGAAAAGGTATAAATTTTACACCAATACGATAAACTTAACTCTAGTTGTGACCAAAATGTTATAAGATGTCGAATCTGCCATTTAGTCTTTTGCCTTCAAAACTTGAGTTCCGATTGGATTATTATACTTGTGTTGTACATGGATGATTTTGAGCCTATTAAATGGCTATTGTAATGAGATTATTTGTGTGTGATTTTGGGGGCTGCTTGAGGAAAATAATGAAGCCATAAATGGCTGGAAAATAGGTAAATACAAAGGGCGTGCTACCCAAATTTGCACTCGAGAGTTAGGTAGATGTACTCGCGACACGAGTAAGGGTTTGAGGATGAAACTAATTTGAATCATCTGAGGTATTTGAGTCTTCTTTGATAGAGGCTTATAAGTTGGAATTCGGCCGAAATTTGTACCCTTGGAAATGAAAGTAACGACTAATAGAAATACGTTTTCTTTGTCACTTCGACTCATATGGCGATTTCAAAGTTTTAAGAGCGAGCATAAGTTTTACGACTATTTTACTCATGTCTTTTGGTCTAAATGTACTCTTTTCACTTCCAAAATCATACTTATACATTGTACTATTAGTTATTTGGATTTCTTTGATTCACTTAATCTTGGGTTGGTTGAACCGTAATATTTTCTTATGGTTATTCTTAGGGTTTCTTGGTGATTAAGGGTGTTATCCGGAAGGAACTTTGGACGTTATTTTGCTTATATAGGTGAGTGTTTCTATATACGTTTTGTTTCTAATGACTATGTGAGTCTTGTGGCTATTTAGATTGTTGCTTTAATAAGTAATTGATGTACGTTATGTCTCCATTGACTATGTGGCTTGTTGTGATTGTTTGAGTAACTGTTAAATGTTTTCAATGATTATTAAAAATGAATTTTGCGAGGCGAGTGTGTACTTTATCGCACTCGACCTAAAGGAGCGTGAAATTTTCAATAATTGAATGATTAAATGCTACTTGTGCATGAATGTAAGCCTTTTGGCTGAACTGGGCCCTTGCCCTTCGTTACCGGTCGACTCGAGCCAGAAGCGGACTCGGTCGGGCGACTAGTGATCCTGGGTTAATGTTTGGTATACTCGAGTATGATCACGTTATCGGGTGGAGACTGGCCAGTGATCTGGCCAGAAGGGGGAAATGAAATGAATAAACGAATGACAAGTAAATGAAGGGGTTTTCACTTACAAACATGTTTTTAATGATTGGAGGAATAAGGGAAATGATAGGCGAATGAATGAACGAATGGCTCATCGTGAGCATGTATCCTTTTAATGAATGTGTTACCATTGCTTTATATTGCAAATGTTTTCTGGATTACTTGTTATTATATGATTAATGTCCTTGTTTAATTGTTTGGTTCTGTATATAGAACCTCACTGGGCTATTAGCTCATTCCACGCCATTTGTTTTCCTTACAGGGGTTGCGAGCAAGGGCGAGAGACCTGTATAAAATAGTCCTAGTCCTTTTCAATTATTTTGCGTTTGTTCTCGCTCTAGTGCTTGGTTAGGGTTGGATTGTATTGAGAATTTAAAGCTTTTGTTATTTGGGACTGTATATTTGTTTGAGATTGGAAATAAATGTAAGTATACATTTCAAGTTTGGGAATTGTTTTCGTTTTTTTTTCGAGGTTTTATCTTATTTTGTTTTGGAGAGAGTGCTCGAGTCCTGGCGAGAGTTGGGCAGGCGGTCCGCCGAACCCTTTGGTTCGCCTTAGGGGAAGTTGGGGCCGTCACAGCCCCAACAAAAAATTCTCGCACCGCATCGACCACGTCAGCACCCACTATTGCCCAAGAGGTCGTAAATAACTTCCTCGTAAAACCATCTGGCCCAGGAGCCGAATCCCCATCCATAGAGAAGACAATTTTCTTAACCTCCTCTTCATTTGGAACCTCTTGTAGAAAGTCATTCTTCTCTTCCCCACCAGCCTAGGGATGACCCGTAATAAGGTAGGGCTACCAGGTTGACCCGCCTGCACCAGCCCCGAGAACATGCCAGCGAAGAACTGCTCCGCCAACACCTTTATTTTGATCGAAATCCTCCTCCCAACGTCCATCTTGGCCTCTAATCCGATGAATAAACATGCGTGTCCGCCGTTGCCACAGCGTAGCATGGAAGAACTTGGTATTCGCATCACCCTTCCGCAACCACTTAAGCTTAACCTTTTGCTTCCAAAAATCTGTCTCCATACATAACTCGTGTTTCAGCTTTGCCTGGGCTTGATTCAATCGGCTTTGATTCAGATCAGAGAAATCCTCCTCAAGCACCAACTCCTGCAATCTTACGGCCTCCTCTGCTTTCTTTACCCTTGTCAGTGATATTACCGAAGACCGCCTTATTCCAGGTGCACAATGCCGTTTTGACATTCTTCAATCTCGCTAGCAATCTCCGAAGAGGTCGTCCATGGACCGGCAGTACCCAGGCTTCCTTGACCATACTAAAGAACTGATGGTGCGAGCACCAAACATTAAGAAATCTAAAGCTTCGCGTAGGGGGAATGCCTACATTCTTAGCAGTGATCAAAAGCGGAGCGTGATCGGACAGAGATTAATTCAGATGTGCAACCGACAGCGCCACCTTCATATTATCCCAATCCGAATTTAACAGAAGATGATCTAGCCTCTTCCATACCCGGGCCTGCCCATATCTATTATTACACCAAGTAAATTTAGACCCCGAAAATCCCGCATCGTATAGCCCCGAAGTTTCAATGAATTGGAAAAATTCCATCGCCTCCGAAAGAACAAAAGGCCTACCACCCTTTTTCTCTTCAGCAGCCAGAATCACATTAAAATCACTCGCTAGCAAAATCGATAGCCCACTTGAGCAAAACCGAGGCGAAATCCCCCTACAATTCAAACCAAGCATCCCTATCACAAGTCGCATGAACGAAAATCGAGATAAATTCCTGCCTAACATGGGAGTGAGACATACGCAAAGCAATAAATTGAGTAGATTGAGCCACAACTGTAGCCGAAAATGAATTATCATAAAACACCCAAATCTCGCCTCCAGGAGACGACAAAAGCATGATGAAAATTCAGCCTGATACGTGTATATTCCAACCGAGACAAATCTAGTAAAGGCTCACATAATGCAACCAAGGACAACCCATGCATGCGCCGCAACTTACGTAACCTTGCTAGAGTAGATTTGTTCCCCACCCCTCTCACATTCCAGAATAGGGAATTAATCATTTAGGCAATAAGATTGAAGCTTGAGAAAGAGAAAAACCTTGTCCCTTGTTACGCCGAGCAATCGTTTGCCATTCGTCACATGGCCGTAGCCCATCCAAACGATGTCGAAGTGCCTCCATTGACTGCCTCACCGTGGGCATCTTTCTCGGAGATAGATTCATCTCCTCTACCACCATGGCCTGCTTGCCTTGTGATTTCGTCCGCCACTCCAACCTGCATGTCCTCCAAAGCATCATTCAATCCCAATCCACTTTCTCCGCGTAGACCAGGTCAGCAAGCCGTTCTATTTTGCTCTTAGCCGCAGTGTGGATAGCCGCGCCAATCATCTGCCCAGCCACATCATTGCGGCCAACCCCTGCAACCCTTCCCTCAACACTCCGCAGTAGTACAGGGAAGGGGTCTTGCCCATCATTCCTCTCGGTAGAAACACCAGGTATATCTACCGCCGGTCGTGGCTCGTCCTTGGAAGCTAGTTGCTGAGACAAAAGCTTGTCATCCGCCTTGGTGGAGTTGAACTCCACAGCAGCAGTGTCCACCTGCTGGTGCAGGTGGCCCTCCTTTAACCCACCTTCAGCCGCCGCCCTTGACAAAATAGCAGCCATGGCAGCGGCTTCTTGTGGGTACCCCTGCCACATCTCCCTAGCCCACATCAGCAGTCATGCGATCCTCCTCCGCCGCGCCGCCAGCACTCCCCGACACCAAGGTTGACCGCTGCTAGTAGACCTTCATCAGTTTCCTCCTCGTACCATGTTGGGGGATTCGGAGGCTCCATCCTTAACACAGGGTTCTTAATTCTGCATTCCTCAGCATTATGACCTTGGTGAAAACAATGGCAGCAGTACTTGGGGAGAAACTTCCGGAATCAAAGGCTGTCAAAAACCCACCCTTTCTCCAAACGAGATCTAGACTCTACTCAGCAATTCTCGCATCAAAATCCATCTCAATGCACACCCTAGCCACGCTCGGCCGCGAACCTCGCGCAGTTGTAGCGTCAACACACAGAGGTTGACCCAAACAAGCAACAATGGGGAACAAACACTCCTTCTGGAACAGGTGTATGGGCAACTTTGGCAGCGCAAACCACACAGGCGCTACCGAAGCCTCCCTATCCACATGGAAATCCACTGACCACTTAAACACCCGTACGGGGACTTCATTGATATACCAGATGTTCCTAGCCCATACACGGTAGTAATCTGCCTCATTTGCTAAGCGAATCAGAACGTGCCTGCGATCCAGCAACCCAAGCGAAACCTCACCTTTCAAATCCAACGCACAGAAGAACTTGCGTAGGTCCTCCATGACCGGGCTGCCCCTGGAAAACTTACCCACCAAAGCGAACTGAAAGGGAGCAGCAACCCTCTCAATGTCAGCCATCGAGAAACTCACTGCTGGCTCTCCTCAATGTGTAGATGTAACGGCTTGCACCCTTGCTTCCGTCTGACTAGAAGCCAACAACGACGCAAACGATTTCGATTCAAACCCCACCGCTGGTTTGGAAACGACATCCACGAATGACGGTTTCCCCTCCCCCAAGGAGGAGGGACGTGTAGCCATAGTGGCCAGCAGCCCTAATGCGGCCAAACCCTAGGCGTAGCAAAACCCTATTTTTCGGAATAACCCTATGGTTGTTGATACACCTAGAAAGATTTCACAAGAATGCGAACTACCACTCAAGACTAATTTGGACTTCTTTAGGTACTTCTTAGACATGAATATAACCTGGAAAGAGACTAAAAAAACACTAATTTGTAAAGCTGGACAGATTACAAACACAGTTAAGCAAGAATAAAAAATGGCGGAATTTTTGGAGCCTAGATATTCCCCTACCCGGATTGCACCTTGGTTGGTGTTTTGGAAATTCTAAACAAAGTTCCTTGGGTTGTTCTCGGGAAGGTTAGCTGCTGATTTTCTAGTTTCTCATGTGTGAAAAGGTTAGTAAATTTGTGATTGTTTACTTTGATGACATTTTGATCTATAGTCGAAGCATGCATGAGCATATGGAGCACTTGAGATTGGTATTGGAAACACTTCGAAAGGCAAGCCTCTATGCTAACCTTAAGAAGTCAACTTTTTGTACTGATAAGTTTGTGTTGCTAGGTTATGTTATTAGTTCACAGGATATCAAATCCTCTCGCTTAGCTATTTCCTCCTCTCCGCTTTTTTTCTTCTTTCCCTCCTTCTTTTTTTTTACCCTTTCTCTATTCAGCCGCCTCCAAATCCTTTCTTTTTCCTTTTCTTCCTTTTTCTTTTCCTTAGCCCCCCCATGTGTCCCAACACCTCACCTTCTAGGTGTTGTGTTGTCAAATGAATAAAGGGACACTTGTCCCATATGCATGTGTACCACTTGTCAATTTTCTTCTACTTTTTCTATTTTTTCTTTTTCCAAAGTTTAGTATAAAAAATGCCTTAGAAAGAAAAGAAAAATGGTGAATCCTAATATACCAAAATAAACACCAATTACTATATAAAACCTTCAATCAATTAAAAAATAAATAAATATGAAAACAAAAATAAATAATAATAATAATAATAAAATAAATAAAAATTAAAATTGAATTAAATAAACAAATAAAGCTAAAATTAAATTAATTAAATAGATAAAATTCAAAATTGAATTAATGAAATTTTGGTGTCTACAGTTTGCCCCTCTTTGTCTGAGTTTCGAAGAAACTTAAGACAAAGACGTAGACACCAAATACTTACCTGAAAAATTTCGCCTTGAACTGAATACATGTAAACATAAAAAGTCAGTGGGATAAAATCCGGGCCTACCGGACGTTAGTGGGATGAACCCGAAACTAACGGAGATGAAAAATATAACACACGTTAGTGAGTGAATACTCGATGCTAACGGTGATAAAGACAAAACACACGTTAGTGAGTCAATACTCAATGCTAACGGTGATAGAAGACAAAACACACGTTAGTGAGTCAATACTCAATGCTAATGGAGATGAAAAATATAACACACGTTAGTGAGTCAATACTCGATACTAACGGTGATAGAAGACAAAACACACGTTAGTGAGTCAATACTCAATGCTAACGGTAATAGAAGACAAAACACACGTTAGTGAGTCAATACTCAATGCTAACGAAGATGAAAAATATAACACACGTTAGTGAGTCAATACTCGATGCTAACGGTGATAGAAGACAAAACACACGTTAGTGAGTCAATACTCAATGCTAACGGTGATAAAAGACAAAACACACGTTAGTGAGTCAATACTCAATGCTAACGGTGATAGAAAACAAAACACACGTTAGTGAGTCAATACTCAATGCTAACGGAGATTAAAAATATAACACACGTTAGTGAGTCAATACTCGATACTAACGGTGATAGAAGACAAAACACACGTTAGTGAGGCAATACTCAATGCTAATGGTGATAAAAGGCCAAACACACGTTAGTGAGTCAATACTCAATGCTAACGGTGATAGAAAACAAAACACACGTTAGTAAATCAAAACACAATGCTAACGGGAGATGAAAAATATAACACACGTTAGTGAGTCAATACTCGATGCTAACGGTGATAGAAGACAAAACACACGTTAGTGAGTCAATACTCAATGCTAACGGTGATAGAAAACAAAACACACGTTAGTGAGTCAAAACACAATGCTAACGGAGATGAAAAATATAACACACGTTAGTGAGTCAATACTCGATGCTAACGGTGATAGAAGACAAAACACACGTTAGTGAGTCAATACTCGATGCTAACGGTGATAGAAGACAAAACACACGTTAGTGAGTCAATACTCGATGCTAACGGTGATAGAAGACAAAACACACGTTAGTGAGTCAATACTCAATGCTAACGGAGATGAAAAATATAACACACGTTAGTGAGTCAATACTCGATGCTAACGGTGATAGAAGACAAAACACACGTTAGTGAGTCAATACTCAATGCTAACGGTGATAGAAAACAAAACACACGTTAGTGAATCAATACTCAATGCTAACGGAGATGAAAAATATAACACACGTTAGTGAGTCAATACTCGATGCTAACGGTGATAGAAGACAAAACACACGTTAGTGAGTCAATACTCAATGCTAACGGTGATAGAAAACAAAACACACGTTAGTGAGTCAATACTCAATGCTAACGGAGATGAAAAATATAACACACGTTGGTGAGTCAATACTCGATGCTAACGGTGATAGAAGACAAAACACATGTTAGTGAGTCAATACTCAATGCTAACGGTGATACAAGACAAAACACACGTTAGTAAGTCAATACTCAATGCTAACGGTGATAGAAAATGGTCAGCGGGATAAAACCCAGTCCTGCCAAGGTTGGCGGGATAAAACCCGGTTCCAACGATAATATAAAATGACGTTTGTGATGTTGGTGGCACATAATCCAAGCCCAACGTGATGTAAATGGTGTTGGTGGCACAAAATCCCAAGCCCAACGGGATGTAAATGGTGTAGGTGGCACAAAATCCAAACCCAACGTGGTATAAATGATAATATAACTTTTGAAATCATAATTTCCAAAACTTGTCCTAGTGTAGGGCCCTTTTCTTCTTTCTTCTTATCTCCTTTTCTTTTCCCGTTTGCTATCGCCCTTCCAATTTACTAGATTCTGACTTACGCTTCTTCACCGATTTCAGCCATGAATACCTGCACAGGGGGGCTTACCAAAGTACAACATGCACTTAAATTTCTTATTTTATTTTAAAAATTGATGCAACTACTACTCATGAAAAAAGCAGCGTGATTGATTCAAATGTATTACAAAAATTTGCCCTAGTGTGGACCCATTTGGTTGCAAAAATTTTATCTGGATGACTTTCCATTTATTTGAACAAAATAAAAACTGCTTTTCCTAAAATTTAGGAAATAAGCACATACTAACATACAATGTAAAGCAATTCGAACATTGTACTTATACTCATACAGAAAATTTCATGATGAATCTCTCAAAATGATAGCAAATTATAAAAGATTTCTTCCTCACTTTAGGATTGATACTTAGGGTAATGGGTTACCACTTCTTGTTAGCTCATCTTTCAGGACTAATCAAGTGGGTGTTATTTCTGCTTTGGAGGTGACTCAGGAAAATGAGAGGTCAGGATCTGTCTTATTCTTGTGCCCAAATTGTATGTAACCCATTCAATACCACATCTTAGTGAAAACAAATAGTTTGTCACCCTTATTTCTTAAGAAAACTTAGTCAACATATAAGTTTTATAAGATTGTAACAAAATGGGTAGAAACGATAGCTAAACATGTGAAAACTGGCTATGGCCTTATGATCATGAGTGATTGGTAGATCCCTCAGAAGCATAATCCTTACTTTGACCTGTCATAAAGGATAAGTCAGCGATGGACTTTATGACCTTGTAATGTGGTTTGAAAACGATAGTTAAAGAAATAAGATTTTCAAGGACATTGCACTGAAGATCGCATTTCTTCCCAAAAAATTGCCCCAATTTTGGATTCCAAGATCAGAGGCTTTGTCTGACTTTTATCATCACTCAACAGGGACTTTCAGCATTGAATCTTTTTGCATTTTCTCTGCATTTATTTTCCTTGCCCCTTTTTTTTTTTTTTTTACAGTGTTCTTGCGGATTTTCACATAATGAGCAATGTCAAACTCACACCCAATCAATTCAGAAATACATCTAAAAAGTTTTCTGGCATCAGTATATGAACATCATTTGCCAATTAATTAGAAAATTTCTTGACAGAGATATTGCAAAGAACAGAAGTCAGGACTTTCGGCTTTTGTAATGAGGTCCGGTGGGGTGCTTTGAAAGGTTAAGGCTTGAAGGCGAATTTCAAAAGTGATTTAAATGATCTGAGATCGCATTGTTGGCCCGACCCTATTTTTAGGGTTAAATCAAAACTTGCCCCAATTTATTCTCAACTGAGGTTCTTTTCTCTTTCATTTTTCTCTCCTTTTCTTTCTTCTTTTTCAGCCTTTTGCCATTTCTTTGAAGTTTTCAAAATTTGCCCCGGTTTATGCTTAACCGAGATTCTCTTTTCTTTCATTTCCTTTCTTTTGGCCTTTTGCCATTCCTTTGAATTTTTCAAAATTTGCCCCCAGTGTGAGGGTTTGCGATTCTCAGGGGTTGCCAAACGAAACGATCATTCTGAAGGTTCAAAAGGGGTAACTAGGGATAGAATGTTTGATTGGAAAAGAAGAGAGCCTGACTTTTTATTCCGTTCCTTACATTAACTCTGAAAGGAAACTTTCATTAATACGAAATTTCTTGCATGTATCTTAATTAATTGACTGAGGAAGACTCCTGTTTATCCATATCTGTGAAACATAAGTGATCCGCCGGACAATACTCCTCATTTTTCTTTTCTTTTTCTTTTTCCTTTTTCAAAATTGAAGCATTTTTTGCCTTTTCTCTTTTCCCTCGGAAAGTTCTCCAATCTCCTTCCCCAATGTGGGGTGCGATCATAAGTGCTTTTGAAAAGAACCACCCATTTTAGCTCAAATGTGGATGCAAGAGATGAATAGTGTTTGGATTGCAGAAACGATGGCCAAAGCATCGTTCTTACGCCTCATGACAACCAAAGTAAATAATAGCTCATTGAGAATCCATTCCCTTTTGATTTTCCAATGTAGGGTAGTGATCATTAAGGCTCTTATTTGAAATGAAATTATTCTTTAAAGGCTCACATGGGAGAGCAAATGATAAAATCTGTATAGATAGAGAAACGAACGCTTGAAGTATCATTCCAAATTTTCAAAACAAACAGGAATAATGTACATTTTGTTTTCACTTAGATGTGGATTGAATCTGATTAGACACAGCAGACATTTTTCAAGCAAAGATTGCCCCAATTTGCAATTTATCAATCAATGTGACTGATTTGATTTTTGGAGGGTTAATAGAAGTTGGCAAAATATGAATTGTACAGTGAAGGAGAAAAAGGTATTGCATTGGGTCTTCCGAGACAGGCCAATCAGTTTGAGAGGCTTTTTTAATTCCGAGCACTCTTATTGTACGGTTTGGATCACCGATCTAGCGTTTGCAAAGATACACTTGTGAATTTTCAGGCAAGAGGTTGAAAAATATCAATTTAGTCTTATTTCTTAAAATTCATCATGAAATCTCCAATGAACAAAATAAAGAATAAAATGTACATGAATATATATAAAAAATATAATTGTCTAAATGAAAAACTTTTATTGTTGGAAAAGTTCGATACAAAATTTCTTGTTCAATCATAATACAAATGAGAAAAGCAGAATATCTAAAGAGAAGCACATATACATACCTTTTGTCTCCTTTTCTTTTGGAGCAAAAATGTATTAACAAATCAAATAAACAGAATTTTTCCTTTGACAAACAATTATGAGGTGTCTTAGATGCTTTATCCTAACACTTCCAGATAGATCCTTCATGTTTTCATCGTAGGGTCTGCCCAAGAATCAAGTAATACTTGCAATTTTCAAACTTTATTAGATCAAATTGTTATCAGATATAGAAAAAATATTTTTTATCTTATTGAAACATCTTTTATAAATGCAGGGGAAGGGGAAGAAACAAAAGGAAAAATACCCAGAGTTAGTAAGCAAAATTGTAAAATCGGTATGCATGTCCTATTGGGGGACCCTTTTACGCCAAGGGTTGGCCTAACATGAAAATGCAATCCTTCAGAGCAGGCACTATACAATACCTGATGGATCCGATCAATTCATTGCCATTCGATTTGAAAGTGATTTGAAAATTTTGAGCCACTTGCACAGAAATTCGTACAAATTGATTTAACTATTGCAATTTCTAGAAACCCTAATCTATCCAAATGGAATGAACACAATGGATGATATTCTCAAAATCGACTAGGTTTCTCAATTTGCAATTTGATATTGAAACCCTAAATGGTCAAATGGGTTGGATGAAATTGATGATTTATTTAAAAATCGACTGAATCGCCCTAAAAAGGGGTAAACTAGTCAAATGAATTGAATGAAATTTCATAGTTTATTCAAACTTGACTGGATCACTTTAAGAATGAATGAATGGATTAAGTTAATGATTTATTAAAAAATGACCAAATTGTTCTAATGAATGAATGGATTGAGTTAATGATCTATTCAAAAATGACTAAATTAATGAATAAATGAGTTAATGACTAAATTGTTCTAAACGTGGATGAATTGATCAAATAGATGAAATGGGATTAATGACTTATTCAAAGATGAGTAATGTGTTAAAAAATGACCGAATTGTCCTAAAAATGAATGAAAGAGTGGATGGGATGAAATTGATGAATAAATTGATCAAATGGATTGAATGGTTTATTCAAAAATTGATTGAATTGAATGTCCATTAGTAATTCCAAAAGATTCATTACAGTGCATTAGTCTATGAGTCTTCTAAAATCAAGATTTGGCTTCAATATGTTTACCATCTCAACAATGAGGAATTATTTGTGAATTTCTTCAAATTAATGTTCTTTACGCAAGGGATTTTTACCAATTATGTTAAAATGGCCAAAACATGATTGTTAGATGCTCATATTCTAATGTGCAAAGGTTGCTCTATCATCTTGAAAAAGGTTGGATTCTACCTTACCTTGTGCACTACCCCTTTGGATGGTACAAGAAATATAAACGTGCAAGTCTTATTGGATTAAATATCTGAGACACGAGGCGGCTTATTCCTAACACGGGATCCCCTAAATGGCATTCCCTCTAAGGCTTATGCATGATGCCAATTTATTAAACCAATAAAATATGCAATTTAATGAAAACATAACCTAAAGGAATCCTTTTGCATGCCAGGGTAGGCCTAAAATGATATGACATGATTAATTTATGAATGAAATATACCAAAATTTCTAAACATGCAATAACCTATTTATAAGGGTAGGTTCTATAAGAGGATCATGCCAAGCCTCTTGTTTCCTAGCATTAGTGAATGCAAAAGATAAAAAACAAGGAAAGTTAGACAACAGATAACACATAACACGTTAGGCAATTAGATGATACAAAAAGTAAAAAGAAAATTAAGAAAGAGGGGTGGGATCCCTCCCTTCTTGGCTAGTGTTCCTAATTGGATAGGTTGACTCTAACCTAGGCAATTTCTATCATGGATGCATGAAGTTGGGGCTCACTAATGTACCTAGACTTTGACGAGGTTTTAAGGCTCCCAAACCTTCAGACCAAAGGCAAAAGGTCATCAATCCCAATGCCCAAGGGTCGGTGGTTCGGGTGATCTCTCGAACATTGCTACGTGCACGTCGTGCCACGGCCACATGTCCAAGTGGATCGATCTAATCCTAATAAAGGAAGAGTGGTATGACAACCACTAAAAGTAAAAAGAAATGAGGGATATAAAATAGTGCGTATGCACGTATGAAGTGCACCTAACGAAGGGAAGGATCAAATACCATCAAACGCGGACGAAGGTTCTAGGGTGACCATTTCCCCCCACCCAAAATGCAAGTGCGATATACAATCACAAATGAGAAATAAACACATAAACGATTGCATACGTGGATATTTGAGACGATTGTGTGTTTAATGCAATAAACCCTAAAAAAGGAAAAATGCAACCCTAAACCTCCAAATGTGATATATAAAAAGGTTAAAAGAAGAAAAGAATTGACTAAATCAAATATTCGGACCCTCTAACTCCCCAGTGGAGTCGCCAGCTGTCGCGCCCCATTTTTTAAAAATAAATGAAAGGGTGTTTATAGAAAAATGAATTTTTTGGTTTGCTTTTGATTAAAAATGTGTTTTTGATTTGTTAGAAAATAAATAAGGAAAATGAAATGGGTCTAAATGGGACTTTGAAAATGCGACGATTTGGCCCAAAAAATAGTTTAAAAAGGGTTTTTAAAAAAAAATCGGAGTCGCCACTTGGTATTGAGTTGAGGTGTACCAAGTCACCTGAAATGAATTTTTTAGATAAAATTATGAAAAACCCTTTTTAAACGACTCCTAAGTCTACGAAAATCAGAGAAAAAGATTCGAGAATCACATTTGAAGAGAGGGAAGGCAAGGATAAAAATCCAAGGCACCCTCTCAACCTAGCCAAGGCTAGTTGCGTGATTTAGTCAAGGATTTTCTTATTTTAACCTAAAAATTTATCACATTTTGAAAGTATTTACATGAATGCAAACCTAGACCTAATTATCGGGGTCAAAATATCTTTTCGAAATTGTTTGATGCAAATCGCATTAATTGCGATGCCCAAAAGTAAACTTTTGAAAAAGTCACGAATTGTGCAAAAAATATGAGACTCTAAGAAAAGAAAAGAAAGAATACTAATAAAAATAATCATAATTATACAAATATACATGTTCTAAAGGAATGCATCATGTTGGATACGGGGTACTAATGTTCGTGACTCAATTTTCCCTTTAATAGAGGGAATACGAGCGTGCTAAGGCTAAAAAAGCCAAACTCGTCTATATCCCATATTCAAGGAGTTATTTCCTATCTAATCATGCAAATGTACTAACCTAGTTTCTATTTCCCTAAATGAAATGCAAGCCTAATGTCATGTTTTCTTACAAAAGGGCAAGGAATATACATATAAGGGGAAATATAGGATAAGGGGTATAAATATAAGGGAATATGGGATAAAGGGATGTACATATATAAGGACAGTGTCATGCGAAATGGTAAAAACCCTAAAAAGTGAAAAACATGCATGAAATGAAATGATTTTATCACACAATCATGATCTAACGCGTAGAATGATCCCTAAGGGCCTAGCATTGGACTAACCCATGTCTATGAGTCCTCACTAGCGTAGGACTAGTAGGAAAATGGGGAACAGATCCACAACTAGTGTTGGACTAGTGTGGAATCGTAGAAAGGGTTACAACTAGCGTTGGACTAGTGTGGTGACGACATGCATTCATTTATAACTAACTAATCATGTAAAACTAATAAAGCAAATAAACATATAAATTCACATAAAGCACGTAGCAATTAAGCATGATATCTAGATGCAAAATTCTAGGAAAGCGGTAGACACGTAACACACAGGCATGCTAGGCACACAAAACAAGTAAAGCAAATAAAACCCTAACAATTACATTCGGGGAGCCCTACTACAATCTAAAGGGGAAAAGAATTAGATAAAATGATATAGCAACCTAACTATTACAATTGTGGCATTTAATTGCCTTCCCAAATAATTACAGATTAAATTAAAATAAATATACAAAAATTAAAACAAATAAATGAAACGAAATGAAAAATATTCAAAAGGCATGCAATTGAACACATAAAGTCACATAAGTGCACATAGAGTCAAATAAAGTGCAAATAAAGGATAGAGTATACCTCCCTTGAATTGGGGCCCTAAGGAAGTGGAAAATTACTTATTTATCCTCCAAAAATAAAGAAAAGGATCAAGGCATCACTTTAATTAACAAATAATCATAAAAATGGAAATAAACATGAAATTGAATCAATTGAATCATGGAAACAACCTACTTTTAAGAAATTAAAACAATCAAGGACTTAATTGCAAAAATTAACAAAGTTTTAGGAGTCAAAATATAATGAACACAAAGAGATGAGGCCATAGTTAGAGAAAAATAAAGTTCAAGGACCTATTTGCAATTAAATTAGGGGCCTATCTGAAAGAAAACAAAAGTTTTTAGGGCCATAGTATAATTATTGAAAAGTACGGGGACCCTTCTGCAAATTCGTAATCTGGTTTCTTAATGGACCTGGCCACTGGGCCATTTTGGCCTTTTATTTGGGCTAAAAACTCCCCAAGCCCGACCGGAAGTCCAAAAAGGAAACGGGTCAGCCCACTTGTTTTTGCCTATTAAACCTAGGTTTAATACCCAATAGTATTAATCAAAACCCAATCCAAAGCTCAACCAAAAGTGTTAGATTTTAACCTCTCAAACCCAAGTCAAAAGCTCAGAAAATAGGCCCACAATCCAGTTCTAAAACCTAAGCAAAATAGACCAAACTTTTATACCAAAGCCCCATCCAAACAAACCTCAATCCAACCCTCCAACTATTTTTACTAATCCCAACAATAAAAAATCTACTAAAATTTATTAAAGACTGATTATGCTCTAAATCCCAGAAATTATTTGCTCAGAAATGGATTTGAAATATATAAAAAAAATTAGATCTCAAAGGGGGCAGAAATTATTCGATTGCAGAAGTATTCGGGCCACAGTGAAATTATGCAAAGTTGAAGGATCAAAACGAAATTTCAAAAAAAGTTCATGTAAATCAGAATCGAAACTTTCTTCTTCATCCTACTTCCTGCAACTTCCGAAGCTTCAAGATTCAGCAGCTTTAAACGGCAAAACACACCACAATTGCAAAAGATAAAAGGCAGCAAAAATGAAAAAACAACTCCAAAAATTTCTTGCTTCTCTCCCCATTTCCAACTAGCGAAACGCACAGGTTCTGGCCAGCCTTGGACTGGCCAGATTTCCTCTTGAATGCGTACAGAAAAAATGCACAAGATTGATTCTTTTAGTCCAAGATTTCGTTTGGGCATTTTATCAAACAAGTTAAGGGTATTAAAAATTTCACCAAAATTCTGCTCAATTGAGATCATAATCAGCCCAAAGTTTTATCAGCAACCCACGAGATACAGCCTAACCAACCTATAGAGCATTTATGTTCGAAATTACAGATTATCTACAAGAAAATGCAACGACAGATTCACAAGAGACATGCTTGGGGTTGGGATTTTCAGCATTTGTGTTCGAAAGGCAAACTGAAATTCGAAGGGCAAAATGGCTTACAGTGTTTTCTTGGTGAAGCTTCGCAGGCGGTAAATGGCAGATTGCAGTGGTGGTGGTGGATTCCAGCGGCTGCAACTCTTCTTGCTTTGTTTCTTGTTTGAATCGCCGAAGAGAAACCCCCCCTCTCAATTTTCCGGTTTTCCCTTGCTCTGTTTTTTCCTTCTTTCTGCTCTGTTTCCTTGCTCAAGCCTTTGCCGTTTGATTTCTTACTTTTCTAGCTTTTCCGTCCTCTATCCCTCTCTCACTCTGGCTCTCTTTCGTTTTTGTCCCGGAGCTCCTCCCAAATTTTCCAGATCTCCCCATTTTGTTTCCTCCACCCGCCGTCCTTCTTTTTTCTTTCTTCGTTTTTTCCTTTTTTTTTCTAGCCGAAGGTCCCCTTTTAGTTTCTATTTTCCCTCTGTTTTTTCTTTCTTTTTTTCTGCTTTCCTTCAACCCCGAAGCCTCCCTTTTCTATTTTTTCTTCTTGGCTCTTAGACCCAGCTCTCTGTTTTTTAGCCCAAAGACGAAGCCCCCCCCCCTTCTCTTTTTTCTTGTTGGCCGAAGGCCCTATTCCTCCTTCTGCTCTGTTTTTTCCGTTCTTGCCCGTTTCCTCTGTTTTCTTTCTCCTTCAGTTTTTTTCTCGCTCACTCTCTTCTCGGTCTCTCCCTTAGCTTTTTCCTCCTCTCCGCTTTTTTTCTTCTTTCCCTCCTTTTTTTTACCCTTTCTCTATTCAGCCGTCTCCAAATCCTTTCTTTTTCCTTTTCTTTCTTTTTCTTTTTCCTTAGCCCCCCATGTGTCCCAACACCTCACCTTCTAGGTGTTGTGTTGTCAAATGAATAAAGGGACACTTGTCCCATATGCATGTGTACCACTTGTCAATTTTTCTTCTACTTTTTCTATTTTTTCTTTTTCCAAAGTTTAGTATAAAAAATGCTTTAGAAAGAAAAGAAAAATGGTGAATCCTAATATACCAAAATAAACACCAATTACTATATAAAACCTTCAATCAATTAAAAAATAAATAAATATGAAAACAAAAATAAATAATAATAATAATAATAATAATAAAATAAATAAAAATTAAAATTAAAAAATTAAAATTGAATTAAATAAACAAATAAAGCTAAAATTAAATTAATTAAATAGATAAAATTCAAAATTGAATTAATGAAATTTTGGTGTCTACAAGATGTTTGAGCCAATATTGAAAAGCGTACTCAACAATATCTCCAGCAAGCTAACAAGCGTCGTCGCAAGGTGGTTTTTGAACCTGGCAATTGGGTTTGGTTGCACTTAAGGAAAGAGAGATTTCCTAAGCAACGCCAAAAGTAAATTGTCTCCATAGGGCGATGGGCCTTTCCGAGTGGTGCAACGAGTCAATGACAATGCTTACAAGTTGGAGTTGTCTGGTGAGTATAATGTAAGTGCGACGTTCAATGTTTCTGATCTGCGTCCTTTCCTTGAAGGAGATGGTACAGATTTGAGGACAAATCCTTCTCAAGTGGAGGGGACTGATGTGTGCACGGGGGTTGAGTTGGATGTTCTTGACTCAAGTTCATTTGTTGATCCAGTGAGAGTTCCACTTGGTCCTATTACACGTGCAAGGGTAAAGAGATTCAAGGATTCACTTCAAACACTTGTTCGAAAGGTTCAAGATCAACAAGGTGTTTATAGAAACATTGAAGGCTTGAAGGATGTTCATCAAGTTGCTTACACTTTGATTCAAGCCAATGAAGTCGATCCTCCTGGTCACGAATATTCTTAGTTGGTTTTGGCCATTATTATTTGTTATTTATCGCTGATTTAGTTAGTTAGTTTTATTGTTCATTTGTGTTAGTAAGTCAGTCAACTTATGACTAAGTGTGGTTCGAATTCCTTTCCTAGGTTGGGTAGGATTAGTAGTCAACCAATCTATGTTCCAAACGGATTTGGCTCTTAGGGCTCTAGCCTATAAAAGGCATCTTATTTACGGGTTGAAGATTACTTACTTTCTTTTTCAATACAACTTATATCGTTTGTTTCCTCAAAGTTGAGAGCAAATACTCTTACTTGCGCTACAAGAGTTTCTTGATCAATCTAGCAATTGTCCTTGAGTTTTCAAACCAGCCTATCTAACTTGAGTACCCACCTCAATTAGAGTTGTTCTAACGCCTTAATCAAGTCGAGTCGTCCTTCTTGATTCTAGGTTCCGTCAATCAAACTTTTGATAATCCTTCTAGATCCTTGGGCTTGTCGTGCTATGGGTCTCGGAACAAGTTGACCAAGGAACGTATCAAACAAGTTCTTAAAACCAAGAAAGTACTTGAATAACAACAGCCACAATCCTTAGGCAATAGCGTTAACTATTACAACCATAATATTTCAAATACAAAAGAAATCTACACTTTCAAATGTCCAAAAGTTGCTCAGGAAATCACACTAACTCTAGACAAAAGTTGGCTAGTCTAGCGCCTCCAATTCTTCACTTCAAATTCCTGGTAAGGAATAACAACTTAAAGGGATGAGCGGACGCTCAATAAGGCCAAGAAATCAAGCAAGCAAGTAGAGAAAGTACCATAATTCAACTCAAGTAGCACATGTACAGAATAACAACAATGGTTTCACGTAAAGCCACAAAAGGACTAAAACACGTTCATTAAGAGGATACAGGACCTCTCAGGAGCCAATTTCCCCACTGCAGTAGCTTGATCCAAACTCATTGACACTCCGTCAATGTTTAAAGAAGTAATGACAATGACCGTAGATCTCTACTTTACACTAATTTTCCATCCACCAAACATACCCCTTACCAGGCCCGAACACCAATTAGAAGCAGTTGTGGTATTACTCGAGTATACCTAAGCAAGAACAAGTATGGTCGATGAGATAACACTCCAATCGACTTAATCAAGATAGAGGTACTGAGACGGGATGAGAGGCACCTCCCACTCGGATTGAGTGTGGTACATGCTGCCGCTCAGCACTAGGGTCGACGAGATAATTCTCTAATCGACTTAATCAGGATAAAAGTACTGAGACGGGATGAGAGGCACCTCCCACTCGGATTGAGTGTGGTACATGCTGCCGCTCAGCACTTACAAGTCAAGCACAAGTATAAATACAAGTACAGGTCAATCAAGTTCAAGCGAGTACAAGATCATTTAAGAAGGGGAAGATAAGTGCGATAAAATACACCCTCGTCTCATCAAGTTCAGAATTCAACACATAACACGTGGTATCATTCAAATCAAGATATCAAGAAACATGCACTTGACACTCACCAACGAGTTACTGCTTAGCAACGTCAAGGTTAGACCTTACACCTTGGTCACTCTCGAAATCTGCGAGTGAATATCATATAGCAAGTTACAATCAAACAGTGTTTCAAAATGCCCAACTTGTCTCATAAATATTGAAGGAAAGATTTATGAAAAAGAATAACCCATATAGCTTAGCAAAACATAAGTGAGGCATACTCACTATTTTGGTAGAAAACCAATTAGAGTGTTCAAGTTAACCATTGGATACAAGTTACTAGAACCCATCGTTTTTCCCTCCTTGTGAAAATGCACAATTTTGGTACACAAAATCAAGCTTATGGTTCAAACAAGGTGAATTCAAACAACCTCAAACAAGCTTAGAACAAACCAGCCTAAATCCACACCACAACCCTCTTCTTTACTCATCTATGCTGCATGAAAGAAAATGGACAGCACCTCCCCTTGTTTGGCGTTAACTTTCCCTTCCAATTCCAAAGCTAAACATCATGGTAAAACAGTCCCAACCAAAGCCACAAATGATAGGACGCACTTGACACATATTCTAGGTTGTAAGGCTATCCAAGTTCACATATATATATGTTACACAAACAACCATACCAAACTGGAATTTTGCAACTAAGGCTGGAAATTTGGTACTAAAGCTGGAAAATCCTTATTTAGAAGCTAAAAAGTCATATTAAAACTAGAAATCCTCATACCAACTCATTCAAGTCCATATCAAAACTAGATATCATCATATCATGGCTGAAAATATAAAGCAAAGCTGGAAAATTTTATTTTGAGGGAAAAAAATGCATACTCTAGCTAGAAGTTCCCATGTTAAACTAAAAGAGCAAATCAAGGCTGAAAGTAACATCCCAACGCTGCCATATAAATAACAAGGCTGGAAATTTGAACATATCCTAGCACAACCTCACCAAACACTAGCAAATCCCTAAAATTGCCATAGACATGCTTCTTATCCACATATATAGGATAAACAGCCCAAAACAATTGGAGAAAAGGAGATTTTCTAGCAAAATATCTCAAACCTTAAGAATACGAAGCAAAACAAGGCTGCCTATTCCAACTCTCTTCACCTCAAGCTTCCTTTCTCCCTTGTTGCAAGTTTCTCCGGAGTAAATCAAGAGTTCTTGTGGATTTCTCTCCAAATCAAGCAAAACCAAGATGAAATTTGAAGTTTCTCCTCTCATTTCCCCTCTCTCTAGTTCAGCCAAAAAGGAGAAATAAATGAAGGCTAATGGCTGCTATTAGAAAGATAAATACTAGAAGGCATCTTGGTCAAAGGTGGTTTGGATGATCAACATTTGTCACTTACCCATTTCTTCTCTCTTTGTTGTGTTTTTTTTCCCTTCTTTCTTCTCTTTTTCCTTCTAAAATTCGGCCAGCACCTCTCAAAATAAGAAAGGAATATTTTAAAAGAAAAAATGAAGGAATTAAAGAAATAAAAGTCTTGGTCAAGTAAGGGTTTTGACCGGTGTCAAGTGATACGATTCGGTTCAAGCTTGTTTCCTTGTTTCTCTTGTGTTTTTAACTTATGTTTCACTAATGTACTCTTAGCCCTTTTAATCACATAATTCCTCTTACCTAAAACCCCTCTTATCCACCAAATTTAGTGCGCACACCTCACCAATTAATCACACTACCACTATGCACCATAATTCCTAGCATGCACCATTCCTTTAGAAAAATCATAACTTACGTTTCGTAAGACCAAAAATCATAAATCTTATACCGTTAGAAAATAGATTCAAAATACTGCAACTCTCTAGAAGACACCTTCATAAAATTCAGCCCATAAATTAGTCAAATCTCAGCCTCAATTCACTGCTCAACTAAGTGCAAAAATAGGACAGTCTTGGATTTTCAGTCCACTTTGAAATTTTGCTTGTATTTATAGAAAGTGAAGCAAACCATCAATTTTGCACAGTTAAAAGAGCTATTAGTCTAGTTTCATATTCAATAAACGAAACTAAATTCGGATTTTTCTACACCAAGATATAACAGATTTTCCAAGACTACTCAAAGTCTCCTGTGGGAAAACTTTTCAGCAGTAGTTCCCCTTATTTCCCCTAATTTTCAGCCATTTTCAAGGCTTCATTCTCATCACAAAATAGCCTCAAATTAAGCATATACATACCAAACCAACAACTCACTAAATCAAGCATGTACATAGTATATAACCATCACCTACTCAAGTTAGAAAAATTAAACCCTAGGCTGAAATTCATAATCACGAGCTGGAAATTTCTATTATAAAGCCAAAGAAGCATATAAAAGCTGGAAAAATCACATGGCAAGGCTAATAAGTCATAGCAAAGCTGAAATCAACATATCAAAGCTGGAATTCCACAACCAAAGCTGGAAGTTTCGATATACTACATAAACCATGAAATTTTCCATAGATTCTACCATAATCAAGTCTTAAATCTAACAAAAGGCAAGATAAGAGTGAAAAGAAGGTTGCTTAGCTTGATACCTTCAACCCCTAGGATAACAAGCCAATCAAGAGTGTTGCAAAGCTTTCTTTCTCCCAAGACTTCACCAAGAGCTTTCCTCCAAGTTGAATTCAAGGTTTTATGGAGTGATTTTGGTTTTTATCTTGTTGATTCACTAATAGGCATGGATTCAAGGTATAAAAATGGAGTTTTCTCCCCCTCTTTTCTCTCAACAATTTCGGCCAAGGGAAGAAGAAAGTGAGGGGAAAGTTAATCAATTTTCCAAGATAAAGACCAAGACCAATCTTGGTCAAAGTTTGCTTAGGTGACTGACAAATGTCACGCTTAGGTGCAAAGCTTATCTTCTTATCTTTCCTTTGTCTCTAATGGCTAATCTATATTGTTTTCTTCTAATCCACTCTTAACACTTCTAATCACATAAATCCTCTTAGAAAAATATCCGTTTTTGTCCACTAAATTTATTAAGCAACTCACTGGTGGGTCCCACTTCTATAATGCATTACGAACTTAACATGCACTAATTTATAGGAGAAAATGTTTAAAAATCTTGACTCACTTATAAAAATATTTAGAAATTAAGGCAATAAAGTAAAGTAAGGAAAATATATTCAAAGAAATAAAAGAAAATAGAAAAATTTTCGGGTCCTCATATAAGACTAGTGAAAAATCGGGAAAAAAACCACAATTAGTATTGGACTAGCGTGGTGACATCATGTACTCATTATAAATAAATAAATAAAGCATATAAAGTATTAATAAAGCAAATAACATATAAAGCATATAGAGCACATAAGACGTAAGCATAATATCTCGATGCAAAATCCTAAGAAAGCGAAAAAAAAACACATAAACACACAAATACACAAGCATGCTAGCAAATAAAACCTAACTATTACATTTGAGAGCCCTAACTACAATCTAAAAGGGGGATTTTGAAAATAATACACTTATCTATTACATTTATCTAACTAATTACATTTTTAGCAAAATTAAAATCTATCTATTACATAAGCTATTTAAATACATTTTCTTGGCTAAAAGGGTGAATCCTATCTATTACAATTTGGCATTCAAATGCCTCCCAAATAATCATCAAAAATAAAATAAAATAAATGAAAGCTAAACAATGAATAAAATAAAAGAAAAGGCACTTAAAACATGCAATCACACATTAAAAAAATACATAGGGGCACATAAAAAACAACTTAAAGATAATAGAGCGTACCTCCTTTGAAATAATGGTTAAATGAGGTAGAGTTTGCGCTATTTATACTCCAAAACCAACAAAATGGTCAAGGTACCAATTTAATTAACAATTTAAAAGAAAATGTAAACATAGAGCAAATTCACTTTATTATGTTAAAGAAATATGAATAAACATAAAATCTCTAAAATTTACTATTTAAATGTATTTAAATGAAGCATGATTAACAATTAAAGAAGATGAACAATTGTAATTAAGAAATCAAAACTATCTGGGACTTAATTGCAAAAAATTAAAAGTTTTGGTCAAATTATAAGTTTTAAAAAATTAGGGGTCAAAATCAAGTAGAAATAAAGTTCAAGGACCAAAATATAGTTAAATTAAGGACCTAAGTGAAATAAATCCAAAATTTTAGGGCTACAGTAATATTACTTCAAAGATCAGCAAAGATCAGGGGCCAGATTTCAAAATTTGTTTATGATTTCACAAGAAAAACGACATTTGGGCCATTTCTATATATTTTGGGCCATAGCCCTTCGGCCTAAGAAAAATAAATGGATTATTTTTTTAGAACAAAACGGATCAGCCCAACTTATTTTTATTAACCAAACCTAATAAAAATGTTGGGTATGAACATCAAAACCCATGCACAAACCCAATATGAAACCCAACACGAAATAAAATCTTGGCCTAATTTTTAGTCCACAAACACAATAACATCAGCCCAACTAGCTTTGGAAGATCAAACCACAATAAAATAAAGCAATAAAAATGAGAAAAAATAGAAGAAGGAGGAGGATGAAGATTCCAACGGGTGGGTCGGAATCTGGAAAAATTCCAGTCAACATGGCCAGAATCTCGCTAGAATCCATTTTTAAGGGCATTTAAGGCTAGATCTTGACAAAAATATGTTTCTTACAGCCTCATGAGTTAATTTAAACATCAAACAGGACCATTAAACACTACAAATAAAAAAAAAGAGATCTAAGGTGCAAAAGCTATGAAAACTCGTGTAATGGGTTAAACTCTCATGAAAAATGTTAAATCTGTGACAGCCCCACCTTCCCCTAAGGCGAACCAAAGGGGTTGGCGGACCGCCTGCCCAGCTCTCGCCAGGACTACGAAGTTGATTCTCTCAAACCCTAGATTACGCGCGATCGAACCCAAAGAAAACCAACAATTGAAGATTTCCAAACCAAGAACACAAGGCATGCATTCATCATCAAATACACGAAGAAGACATGGCTAATTACTTATATACAAACGTTGGAACTTTCGAGTCAAAAGGAAATACATGCTCAAAGTACAATTAGGGTTTCTTATACAGAGGAGCAAAATCAAAAGGGATGTATATTACTAGCTCTACTCTTTTCTTCAAAATCATGATTTCCAAGAAGTTAAACCCTGTAAGGAAAACAAAAGTAACGGAACGGGGTGAGCTTACGCTCAATGAGGTACCCAAAATACATGCTATCATGAACCATGAAGATTTCTTTCATTTACTCAAGTAGACATGGCAATTAAGAAATGAATAAACATCTTAGACAGGAAGGATACAGGTGGCTCTCGGGAGCCAAGTTCCCATTGCAGTACTTGATCCAAACTCGTTGACCCTCCGTCAACGTTTAATGAAACAAATAGGTCCGTAGATCCCTCTTAGAACGCCAAATCCCGATCACCAAACATACCCCTTACCGGGCCCGAACACCTCAACAGTAACAGTGGTTGGTAATACTCGAGTATACCGGAAATACAGAGTCTCCAATACCCATAGATTCCCCAGGAACAGGCACCCATGGTTCGTTACTTTCCTCGACCGAGCCCTTGCTGACTCGAATCAAGTAACTACCCATGAGGTTGAGCTCAGACTTAACAGGCACAGGAAGGTCGTTGGATACGCGTCCAAACGACATCATGTCAAGTATAAGTGACAGATTCAAGTGTGCAGGATTCATATGAGACACAGGTAAAAGATTCAAGTAGATACAGGAAACAAGTCACACAGGGCAGAGAACGAGTGTGATAAAGTACACCCTCGTCTCATACTGAATAAACAAATGATATAGTCATTCAAGTCACAATTTGCAAGCATATATGCCAAGTTAGACAAAAATCGAGGGGAGTGGTACACTCACCAATTCAAGTAAAGATACGTCCAAAGTCTTCACCCAAAGTAGGGCTTTAATCACTGAGAAATCCTAGAATAACCAAGACAAGAGAATTAGGGTTTTCACATTCACAAACCCAGTAAACGGAGTGCACAAGTGAGGCTCGACTACCCGTCGAATGCCTATTCAAATGGACTACAAATGCAAGGAGGGAAAATGTAAATTTTGAGTAAAACGGGTAATAATTGGTCTTAGGGCAAGAACGACCTCAAAACCCTTCATTTCTTCCAAAACCATACCTACAGTGATTTACTAACTCCAAACTTAAGGTGCAAAATGAACGTAAGAATAATTGTATGAAAACAGGATTTTCCAGATTTGCGCACCATCATTGGAAAAATCATATCTCACTATTCTTAAGTCCAAAATTGATAAAATTTATACCGTCCGAAAATAGACAAAAAGGGGTACAATTACTTAGAAGACACATTTATAAGATTCAGATCACAAGTCGGTCAAATTCGAGCCTCCAATTTCTGTTTTATCCAGTAGAAGACAGAACAGGTATGCAATTTCAGTCAAATTTGGAAAATCACTATAAATCACACAGACAGAATCAGGGTCTGAAATTTTCACGGTTTATAGCCCCATGAATCTAGTTTAAAACGCAACAAACGGAACTTAATTCTGATAATTCTACATCAAGTTATAGCGAATTTCCCAAAACTGCTCAAGGGTTCCTGCGAAAATTTTGACAGCACCTCCCTTGTTTTTCCTTTACTTTTCCATCCTACAAACCACATCAAACTCAATCCAATTCAGCCACAATTTCTCATATAAATCACAAGCTATTAAACACACCTAATTAGGGTTCAATACCCCTCATATATAGCCAATTATAAGCTCATTAACCATCCATAAGAAAGCCCCAAATTGAAACCCTAAAACTGAAATTTTCCATGTAAAGCTGAAATTTTCCGCAATTCACCGCAATTAACGTATACTAGCACCCAATTACACCATACTAAGCCATCAATTCAAGCCAACTATGATAATCATGTGAAATCAAAAAATTTCCCAAGAAAATGATAAATTCACCAAACTTCACTTTAATTCACAAAATCATCCATAAACTAAGCTCCTTAACCTGTATAAGCCACTAATTTGCAATTATTATGGACAAAATTGAAGTTCTAAGCAATATACCTCAATCACCAAAAAAGGTAGCAACTTAGGGCTTCTCTTTGCAAAATCACCCCACAAACACCCTTGATCTTCCTTAATAAGCAATTTCTACGAGGCAATTCGGATTTTTATCGGTTGATTTGCAAGATTTGGACAAGAATTTGAAGCAAAAGTTGAAACTCACTCTCTCTTTTCTCTCCCTTGAGGTTCGGCCAAGATGCTTGAAGAAATGAAGATGATTTGGTCAATTTTTAGCTTTAGTAAAGTTGTAAGAAAGTTAGGCAAGTGTTGGCCCAATCCCGTCGCGCCACGTGTCACCTTTTTGATTTTTTTCTTATCCTTTGGCTTGCTAATGATTAAATGTCTAACCAACCTCCAGTTATCTCTTAGTGCTCAGAAATTAAATGCCTTTCTGCACAACTTAACCTGATTGGCCGAATTTCTCTCACTTAACGCACTAGCGGGTCCCACATCCGTTATTCGCTCCAAATCTCTCGTGAACTAACTTATACTAGAAAAGTGTTTTAGAAAACTATATTCACTTATAAAATGTCTAGAAAATTAAGATAGTAAGATAAAATAAAGAAAATGCATGAAAAGAAATAGAAATAAATGATATGAAATAAAGGAATTTACGGGTCCTCACAAAATCAACCAAGAGAAAGGGTTGTAACTACCTAACGATGTCTGAGGACTCGCACCAACATATAGAACTCGAGAAAAATGCTCCCAAATGCGGAAAATGAATCAAATAAGTTCTTGTTGCAGAGGTCCAAGTGCTGACGAAGCTGCGTTTAATGACTTTTTTTCAAGAAGTTTTCAAAACAAAAGTTGTTCCCCTACAACTAGAGATAGTGTAGAAAAAATAATCTCCTCAAAAGGAGGTCGTACTTGGTCAGAATTAGGTGACGAACAAAGCTGTTCAGTCAACCCTGGCTCAGTTTTTTTTGTTTTTAGGAAATTTTTTTTCTTTTCTTCCATTTTTCTCTTTTTCTCTCTCTCTGATGCTTAGCCGACTTTCCTGACTTTCTCCTTCTTTCCAAAAGCTGCATTGCTGGCTATTTAAATGGGACAAAAACCCTAAAACCTAAGATGAATGGTTGAGATTTTAAAGAAAAATGGGTTATGTGGCTTTTCTTGGGTTCATTTGATTATATCTTGACAACTATTGCTTCATGGATTTTTGGGTGATGAGGTGTCTTTTGTACTATCAAACTTGGGGCAAAAGATCGAGATAAAAAAAATGAAGAATTTTGCCAAGAAACCAAGCTTCCGTGGCCTCGTATTGGTTTCTGCAAAACTTGGAGAAGAAGATGCACGCCCGTGTAAAGAACTAGTTTTGTTTTTTTAAGAAAAGAGAAATGGGCCAATTGGGCCTCTATTTATTTCCTTTCTCTCCAGGGTTTCTGTGACAGCCCCACTTTCCCCAAAGGCGAACTAGAGGGGTCAGCGAATTGCCTGCCCAACTCTCGCCGGGGCTCACTACAATCCATAATTCAAAAACTGGAAATACTTCAAATATTTTCAATATACATATAAAGTACTCCAAAACATTAATACTTAAAATTAGCTAACCTTCATGTGAGGACCTGCAATTTTTCTTATTTTTATTTTATTTTACTGGCTTAATTAATTATTTATTCACCCGTTTTTTCCTAATAATTTATTTCAACCATTTTAACACCATTTACATGGAACTAGGACCTGCATATATTTTTAAAACGCCCTATTAGTAAATTTAATTTTCGGAAGCTCGTTTAGTAAGAAATAGCGAATACGCGTTTGGAGGCAATATTCGATCTGAGTGTACAGTGACCTTGGAGATTTGAGAACTCATGCGTTAGTCTTAAAATATTTATTTTTATGATTAATTACCCTAGTATTTGTTAGTTATATTATCGTTACAAGAATTTCTTAGAAATTGCGCTTTATCGCGCGCGAGTCGGAAGTTCGCGTTTTCACGAGCGCGACTAATTGAAGGACTTTAGAAAATTATCTTTTAGACTACTAAGAGTAAATAATAATAGTGTTAAAGGAAGTACATTAAAAGTTTAGTGCACAAGTTAAATAAACCCGAGAGAAAACGGACACGAAACGCGTGCGCGCGACACTACTGGGAGTTGACTTTTCACAAACTTTGGCCCCAAGTTTTATCAAGCTTCCAAGGGAAGCTTGATCACCAGCCATACTCTCTATCTTCCTCACTCAAGCTGGCCGAAACTTAGCTAAGGAAGAAGGAGAAAATTTCCACTTCATTTCACTTCCAATCATCCAACCATTTTACTCCAAATTCATCACACAAACTCACAACAACTTGGAGACTCACTTGGACTAGGAAAGGAGCAACTTTCTCACGGTTTCTTGGAGCTTTTGGTGACCCAAAATTTCTGATTTTTCATCATCTAAGAGGTAGTAATCATCCAAATATAGTTGAAACTTGGTTTTAGTGAGTTAAATTTGGCCTTGGAGCTTAATGCTTCATGTGGGTATCTTTATTTTGTTGGAAATCATTTGAGTGGGCTCTATGAAATCCCACAATGGACATGTTGGACTGATATGATGATTTTGGGTGTTATTTATGTTGATTAAGTGTTAAACTAGTGGATATAAGTTGAAAAAGTGGAAAGAAAATCAAAGGAAAACTTGCATGAGAAAGGGCCGAATTCTGCCCTGTTTTTGCAGAGCACTTGGTGCGATTTTTTTTGTGACCAAATGACCTTTATTTTGATGTAGATATGTTGTATAGGTTGTGTGGAAAGTTTCCACCAAAAATCACTTGATTTGGTTGGGTAAAAGTTGCATTTTCGAAAATCCTTCAAAGCTGGAAAACGGGTAACAGGGGTTACCTGGCAGCGAACTTTGAACGATCATAACTCCTTGCTCCGACGTCAAAATCGAGTTCCATTTGTGGCATTCAAAACTAGACACTTCCATTTTTCTAATGGTATAAAATACATCCCCTGATTCGACTTGAGTGAACCGTACCAGTTCTTCAAAGTTACCTGTTCTGTTTTATTGCTGTGCTGAAGAGTCAGTAATGTGCTGGAACTTGTTGCTTGAATTTGAGCTAGCTATGAACTGAATTTCAAAATGATTTATTTTGATGAAATGTATCCCTATGAGTTTAGTTTCCAACGCCACCAACCATGCCCAATTCCAAGTTGAATTGAGCAAGTTGTGGCCAAATTACAGAACTACACCAGTGATAGAAAACCTTAATTTTGGCTAGCCGAATGGCCTAGCTTGACTTGGGACTTGTTGTTTTGCAAATTTAGATGTCAATCACCTAAAAAATGTATATTGGATGTTTCTTAGACTTTTGTTTCACAAATGAGCCAGATTTGAGTCGTTTTCATTGGGCAAAATGTTTGAAAAGGAAGAAGAAAGCAAAAGACAGATTTGTCTTGGGATTTCCTTAAACTTTGGTAGTTTAGTTAACTACCTTCCCGTACGAATTTTCAAATGAATTTTGATAGAGGAGTAGTCCTCATATGGAAGTTGAGTTGTACCAATTTTGGTGTCAATCCAAGACCATTTCGATACCCAATTGATGGTCCAAAGTCGTTTTCCAAATCTGGAAATGTGCAATCTGTCCTTATTTTTTTAGCTAACTTTGGACTGGTATATCTTGATGCTCGAAACTCCGATTTTAGTTCTGCTTATTGTGTTTAAAACCTTGATTAGAATTCTAATTGAGGTACAAATTTCAGAGGCTATTTCACTTTCTGTGAATTTTGCCGAATTTCCAAATTTTACAGAAAACTAAGGCTGAAACTGTCTTGGGAGTCCAAGTCAGCCCCTTTAGGCCAAAATTTGAGTGTCTTCCATTTTGAATCTTAGAAAAGTGTCTTCTAGGAACTTTTAGAACTTTGAAGCTAGTTTCCAACGGTACAAATATTTCCAATTTTGGACCTACTGAGTGCAAGATATGATTTTCTAGGCTTGACGCACAAAGCTGAAATTTGCCGATTTCTTAGAAAATGAAATTTTGGAAACTTGACTTCTTATCTTGATGTTAATCTATCGTTTTGCCCGATTTCATGGAGGATATGAGTTTCATCAGTAACTTTAAAATTCACACTTTTGAATCTTAACTTTCGATAAAATGAAACCCTTATAAAGACATTGACTTGAATTCTAAAGCAAGTGTGCATTCTTTCTTGTTTGATAAGGAACTTGTGAAATTGTGAGGGTGATTATTGGTCACTTTTCTTCAGGCGATCAAGAAGGTCTCGAAGAGAATCCCGAAGTGGATCATTGACGACTTTCTTTACTCACTTATTTTGATTGGTGAGTGTTCCATATAGGAGTACGTGACTTGAATAGTTTTACGACATGTTTACTCCATGGTCATTATGTGTTTAACCGTTAAGTGCTATCGATAATTGCTCCTATGAACTTTTCCACTGTTTTAAGGCGAGTGTGTACTTTATCTCATTCGGCCTACTAAAATGATAAATATCTACCGATTAACCGTGAACTACTACCGTTTACCGATTACCGATTACCGTTAACCGTGATTACTTACCGTTTACCGATTTACTTGATTACCTGCTTACTTGATTACTTGACTACTTGATTATTTGATTATCGTAAATTACATGTTCATATAAAATTACCGCTCATATGTTATAAAAGTGTTAAGTGTTAAGTGTTATTGATAATTGCTCATATGAAATTACCCACCGTTTTAAGGCGAGTGTGTACTTTATCTCACTCGACCTACTAAAATGACAGATTTTTACCGTTAACCGAGAACTATTACCGTTTACCGTTTACCGATTTACTTGATTACTTGTGCATGTTGTAAGCTCTAAACTGAACTGGGCCCTGCCCTTGGTTACTAACCTGCTCAAGTCAGGACTGGGCTCGGTCGGGTAGGTTGGAATCCTGAGCCACCGTTTCGGTATACTCGAGTACTACCACTAGAGGGATAAGGTGATGGCCAGACAAACCGAGGGGATCTGAAGTTATAAGGTGAAGTTGACGAAATGGTTCCACTGGAACACCGTATCCTTCAATATGTGTTTATTTCTGTATTGTGAGGACCCGCAAAATTCTCCTTGTTTTATTGAATATTACTTTATTTTCCGCTTGCATTTTCCTTACTTTAATTTTAGTATATTAATTTTCAGAGATTTTATAAGTGAGTGTCGTTTTTAAATCATTTATCTAGTATAAGTGCGTACATGTTAAGTTTGAGGTGCGTTGTGGATGTGGGACCCGCTAGTAAGGTAAGTGCGATATATTTTTGACCACTAGTTGGAGTTTTGTGTTAAGTGATATTATTTTACAAGGTACTAAGAGATGATTAGGGATTAGCTAGGAAGATTAGTATTGGAAGACAAAACTAATTAGAGTAAACTCTAGAAGCTAAGTGTCAAGATACCATTGGAGGTTGGACTTGACCAAGTCTTACCTAACTTTACTAAAACCAAAATTGACCCAAATCTTCTTCATTTTCTTCTCTATTTTGGCCAGCCATATGAAGAAAAATGAGAGAAAGAAAGCTCCAACTTCATCCTCCATCCTTTGCTTGAATCTTGAGATTTCACCGATAGTCTTGCAAAATACTCCATAGAAGTTGGTCTCTAAGGAAGCTTAAGGGGTTTTGTGGAATGATTTGGGAGGAGAAAGGTGTGGGTAGCTTCCTTGCCTAAGGTTTAAGGTAATTTTGCTAAGAAACTCTCTTTATTTCAAATAATTGCAAAATAGTGCCTTATGGAGGCAACTTTGGTAGTTTTATGCAATATTTCATGATTGGAAGTGATATTATGGAAATTTTCAGTTTATCAGGAATTTTCTGCCCTATTCTGGCCAGTGTCATTCGAATATGATGGAGGCTGAATTAGCCTTAGCACAAAACATGACAGTTGTAGAGCATTGAGTTTAGATTATGCCTGTAAAATTTCAGCTCAATCGGAGCACTGTAGCCTGTAAAATGACTATTTTACCCCTGCTTCCCTGTTTCTATCCGAAATGATAATCAGCCTCTGTAATTGGCTCGTTTTGATGGGAAAATGAATAAAGTAGCTTTTGATGCCTTCATAAGAATTGTAGCCTTGTATCTTAGCTTTCGAATGGCTTTGGAATCAACTAAATCGGAGTTCTGTGTGCTGAGATATGATTGAATAAATCAGGACTGCTAGTTGAATGTCACAGTGAGCTACGAACTGGAAACTCTGGGGCTGTTTGGGTAAATTTTACTAGGTTAGGTTGAGAACTGGGTTGAGGTGTCTTCATAAGAATTGTATAGCTATGTCTTAGCTTCGAAACAGTATAAAGTTTACCCCAATCCGATTGGTGTAGCTTCGGTTGTGATCAATACGCTAAAAGATGTCAAACCCGCCATTTTGTTCCTTGTCTTAAACCTTAATTCCGGTCACTTTTCTAGCTTGGCTTTGTAATTGAATGACTTTTAGCCTATTGAACGGCTATTGTAATGAGATTATTTGTGTGTATTTTTGGGGGCTGATTGAGGAAAATAATGAAGCCATAAATGGCTGGAAAATAGGTAAATACAAAAGGCGTGCTGCCCAAATTTGCACACAAATAGCGATTTCAAAATTTTAAGAGCGGGCATAAGTTTTACGACTATTTTACTCATGTATTTTGGGCTAAATGTACTTTTTTCACTTCCAAAATCATACGTATACATTGTACTATTAGTTATTCGGATTTTCTTTGATTCACTTAATCTTGGGTTGGTTGAACCGTAATATTTTCTTATGATTATTCTTAGGGTTTCTTGGTGATTAAGGGTGTTATCCGGAAGGAATTTTGGACGTTATTTTGCTTATATAGGTGAGTGTACCACTCGCATGACTCGTTGTTTAACTGTGTTACCTATACCTGCATAAGGTGACTTACTTGACTGTATTACCTGCTTAGTTTTGGACGAGTCGAGGGTGTCTTTTAGCACACTTGTCTCCCTCGCTTATTGTCAAATCACTATATGAATTTGAATTAGTTGTTCCTGTATGCGGACTTGTATGGTTACGTGCACTGAAATCTAGACCCTCTGGTGAGGCATAGCCGTTGTGCTAGCCTGTTGTGTTGTCCAGCACCGCCAGGGACGAAATCCTGAAATCTAGACCCTCTGGTGAGGCATAGCCGTTGTGCTAGCTTGTTGTGTTGTCCAGCACCGCCAGGGATGAAATCCTGAAATCTAGACCCTCTGGTGGGACTTAGCCGTCGTGCTAGCCTGTTGTGTTGTCCAGCACCGCCAGGGATGAAATCCTGAAATCTAGACCCTCTGGTGGGACTTAGCCGTCGTGCTAGCCTGTTGTGTTGTCCAGCACCGCCAGGGATGAAATCCTGAAATCTAGACCCTCTGGTGGGACTTAGCCGTCGTGCTAGCCTGTTGTGTTGTCCAGCACCGCCAGGGACGAAATCCTGAAATCTAGACCCTCTGGTCGGGCTTAGCCGTCGTGCTAGCCTGTTGTGTTGTCCAGCACCGCCAGGGACGAAATTCTCGACTTAGGGCTAAGTTATATTCTGAAGTTCTGGTATACTCAAGTTTTACCATCCCTTTTGGCTCCTGAGAGCCACCTGTATTCTTTCCATTTGAAGTATTTATTCATTTCCCTATCTGGTGTGTACAATTGCATGATTGATATGTGAAATGCCATGATTCGTGACTACTTGTACTTTTGGTACCTCATTGAGCGTAAGCTCACCCCCTTCCCGTTATCTTTGTTTTCCTTACAGGGAACGACACTTTTGAACCGTGATTTTGAAGAAAAGGTCGAGCTAGTATAAATGTTCTTTTGTTACGCTCTTTTGTAATCAAAACCCTAATTTTACTTCGAACAAGTATTTCCCTTGACTTGTAAAGTTCCAACGTATGTATATAAGTAATTATTCATGTTTTCTCCGTATATTTGTTGATGAATGTATGCCTTTGTGTTCTTGATTTGGTAAGCTCCGATTGTTGGGTTTCTTTGGGTTCGATCGCGCGTAAGTTAGGGTTTGTGTGATTCGACTTCGTAGTCCTGGCGAGAGCTGGGCAGGCGGTCCGCCAAACCCTTTGGTTCGCCTTAGGGGAAGGTGGGGCTGTCACATGTATCATGATAACTGTCTTATTGTAAATGTGCCAATGTGAAATCTTGAACCACATATGTATCATGCTTAACTTACATGATTTATTAGAACTGCTAGAGTGTCTTGGAACCTCACTGGACTGTTTAGCTCATTCCACGTTTTTGTTTTCCTTAACAGGGTTCGAGATCAAGGGTGCTCGTGAATAGTACTAGATTGTTTTCTTTTGAAGATCTTAAGTTGTATTATAGCGGATGGTTGTAGTACATATTCTTTTGGATTGTATTAAGCTTGAAAGCTAACTAATTGTAAGTATGAAATATTTTGGAGCACTTTAATTATATATTGAAAATATTTGAAGTATTTCGAGCTTTTGGATTATAGATTGTAGTGAGTCCCGGCGAGAGTTGGGCAGGCGGTCCGCGGATACCCTAGGGTTGGCTCTAGGGAGAAGTGGAGGCGTCACACTTCAAGCTTAAATACAACCCAAAAGAACATGTACTACAGTCATTGCTATAATACAACTTGCAGTCTCCAAAAGAAAACAACTTAGTACTATTCGTGAGCACTCTCGGTCTTGAACCCTGTTAAGGAAAACAAAGGAGTGGAATGAGCTAAACAGCCCAGTGAGGTTCCAAAACATACAAGCAGTTCTAATAAATCAAGTAAATTAAGTATAACACACATATGGTTCAAGGTTTCACATTGGCACATTAAAATGAGACATTTATCATTTTACAGAAATAAACACACATTAAAAGGATACGGTGTTCATGTGGAACTGTTTCGGTCAGCTTCACCTTATAACTCCAATAATTCCCCCGGTTTGTCTGGTCATCGCCTTATTCCTCCAGTGGTAATACTCGAGTATACCGAAACGGTGGCCCAGGGTTCCAACCTACCCGACTGAGTCCAGTCCTGGCTCGAGTAGGTTAGCAACCAAGGGCAGGGCCCAGTTCAGCTAAGAGCTTACAACATGCGCAAGGAATCAAATATACCGGTAAAGAGTAGAAGTTCACGGTTAAACAGTAGAAATTTGTTATTTTAGTAGATCGAGTGTGATAAAGTACGCACTTGCCTTAAAACAATGGAAAATTACATAGGAGCAATTATAGGGAACACTTAACACTTAAATACACAAGAAATATGCAGTAAACATGTAGCAAAACTATTCAAGTCACAAACACATGCAAGGAACACTCACCAAATCAAAAGTAAGTGAGTAAATAAGTCCTTTAGTGTTCCGCTCCGAGGTTTCCTTCAATATCCTCTTGAGCGCCTGAAGAAATAGTGATCGATTATCACTCACATATACTCACAATCACTTAACATACAAGGAAGGAAATGTATTTGCCTAAACTTAGAACAATGCCTCAAAAGAGCTTCACTCTATTGAAATTCAAGATTCAAAAGTGAGGATTTAAAATCACAAGGAAAAACTCGTATCCTCCATGAAATCGGGTTTAAAATGAACTATCAATATCAAAAAGAAGTTGAATGTTCTTAAAAGTTTGTTTCTTAAGAAATCAGAAAATTTCAGCTTTACGCGACAAAACTTGGAAAATTAGATCTTGAGTTTGGTACGTCCAAAAATGAAAAAATTTATACCGTTGGAAACTAGATTAAAAGTACTAAAACTTCCCAGAAGACACTTTCCCAAGATTTCAAACAGAAAGCATTTATTTTTCAGTTCAAAGTTGCTGATTCATGAAGACAAGACAGAACCAGTCTTGTGAATTCGTAAACAGTTTTGTGAATTCACCAGTTTGGGCTGCATTTTTCACCCCGATTCGTATCCAATTAGCTTTTGGCCAAAACACAAAACCTGTAGCCCTATATGTTAGGTTTCTAAAGCCTCTGAAAATACCCCAAACGGAGTTGTGTAGCCTGAGTTATTGCCGGTTAAAGTCAGTGCTGACAACCAGACTGATCATAAACTTTTGGATCTGTGATTGGCAAATTCGACTTAGATAAACTATAAATTAGGTTAGGTGGCCTTCATGAAAGTTGTTCCCCCCTGTCTTAGCTTCGAAATGGTATAAGGTTAACCCCGATTCGATAACCATAGCTCCGGTTATGACTAAAATACTACGAGATGCCAAATCTGCCATTTAGCTTTTGTCTTCAAAATTGATATTTGCTTGTACTATTGCACTTGTGTTGTACTTGGATGATTTTGGAGCCTAATGGAAGGGCTATTGTGGTAACCTTACTTGTGTGTATTGTGGGGCTGAATTAAGGAAAAGAATGAAGCCATAAATGGCTGGAAATTTGGTAAACACAAAGGGCGTGCTGCCCAAATTTGCACTCAAGGGTTAAGTAGAATTACACTTGTCTTGAGTACGGTTTTGAGGATGAGTCTAACTCAATTTGTCTAGGTTATTCAAGTTTCCTTTTGTGGAGATATATAAGTTGAATTTCGGCCGAAACTTGTACCCTTGGAATTTACAACTGATAGAAATACGTTTCTTTCATTTCTTCGACCCAAACGGCATTTTTCACATATAATGGCTTCAAAATTTCACCGTTTGAAAAGTGATCAAGGGTTTTACGAATAGTCTCTAAATAAGTCTCAATTACTTGATTCTCGTTAAACGAAATGTTTAAGTTTCGAGCCTTAGTTACTTTTCAATACTCTTAAACAATATTTCCTCGCAGATTTGAACTCCAAGAGCGGAGTAATACCCAAAACCAACGTGTAAAGGCACTGCATCTGTTGTGAGTGTACCATCCCCTTAAATTGGTGCTTATCTGATTCATCTGTACTTGCAACTTGCAACTTGATTATCTGTGACTTTTGTATGCTTCGTATGAAACGAGGGTGTACTTTATCACACTCGTTTCTCTCACCTGGTTATTCTGGTTCATGTATACTGTATAAATCTGTATTTGTTCTCTGTATCTGTTATCTGTACCTGTTTTCTGTATTTGTTGATGTCGTTTGGAAAATTAAATCCAACGACCTTTCTGTTACCTCTGAGCTCAAATCCTGTGGCTAGTTATTCGAGTCGAGCCGGTAAAGGCCTGGTCGATTAGATAACGAACCACAGTAGTCTGTTTCTGAGAAATCTTTGGGTATTGAGACTCTGGATTTTCGGTATACTCGAGTATTACCACCTTCTGTTCGGTTGAGGTGTTCGGGCCCGGTAAGGGGTATGTTTGGTGGACGGAATTCGGTGTAAAGTGGGGTCTACGGACATGTTGGTTCTATCTATGTTGACGGAGAGTCAACGGGTTTGGATCAAGTATCGCAATTGGGCATTTTGGCTCCTGAGAGCCACCTGTATCCTTTCTCTTTGAAATGTTTATTTATTTCCCTATCTGGTGTGTATAACTGCATGATTGATACGTGAAATGCCATGATTCATGACTACTTGTACTTCTGGTACCTCATTGAGCGTAAGCTCACCCCTTCCCGTTATCTTTGTTTTCCTTACAGGGAACAACACTTTTGAACCATGATTTTGAAGAAAGTGTCAAGCTAGTGTAAATGTTATTTTGTTACGCTCTTTTGTAATCAAAACCCTAGTTACTTTTATCAAGTATCACGTTTTGACTTGTACAACTTTCTATGTATGTACTTAAGTGTTTAAGCATGTATATTAGGTGTATTCGTTTGAGATACTACTTGTAATCATTCGGAACATTTTAGTTGTGTGATTCGACTTCGTAGTCCTGGCGAGAGCTGGGCAGGCGGTCCGCCAGCCCCTTTGGTTCGCCTTAGGGGAAGGTGGGGCTGTCACAGTTGGTATCAGAGCCACGTCGCGTGGTCTCTGCGCGAAGTGATCTTGGGCCAAGTGGTGTTATGGTCCTGGTTTTGTGAATGTATTTAAAGGATTTAGTGCTCTTCTTGGGCATAAGTTATGAACCGTGTGTGTTATAAGTGTAAAGATCTTTATCATGGAACTTGAGGAAGATAGGTAGGTATGTCGGGTAGGAATCTTTAATAAGGATGATTTACTCTTGGGACCGGCCGGCTCGAGTTGTGAATTATCTTATTTTGGATTTTTGTTCCCGAATACGAATGAGGTGGGGGTCTAGGTTAGAAATGACTTGGGCAGACTAGAAATGTGATTCTATGGCACTTTGAGTGATATATTAGGGTTTCGTTAAGTGCGGTTCGCCTGTTTAAGATATAAACCATGTTATTCTTATAAGTTTTGGGCAGAGCTCGTGGAGAGGTTGGAGATGAGCCGTGTTTGACTCCGTGTAAGGGTAGTCACGAGGGGGAAGAAGCTCTTAGTTAGTTGTTTCGCACTTTTGGGCTTAATTTATATATTGTATTATGGAAAACCCCAATATTTTCATGGGATTTCTTTTGCTCGTATTTGAATGACTGCTGCTATATGATTTGCCTGATAAAATGATGTTATATGTATATTTGCTTTTGAGTTGTGTCTGCCTTTGTTATTTGTGCCTGCATATATTTGATTTAATATTGTATTCGCGCTTCGACCCTAGATTGGTTAGACCTATGGAGGGTACTCGTAGTGGAAGAGGTCGTGGGCGCGGACGTAAGCAACCCTCGAATGAAAGGGGTAACTGGGAACCAAGACCTGAACCAAATCCTGAACCTAGGGTCGACCCAAATGCTCAAGTAGCCGCTGCTATCCAGCGTATGACTGATCTGCTAGCCCAGGTAGTGGAACACCAAGGCCAAAACTCTAATCCTCAACCTGGAAACCCTGGTAACCATGTAGAGGGCGAGGATAGAACCCTTGAAAGATTTCAAAAGTTTTCCCCACCAAAATTCCTTGGAGGGCCAGACCCTGATGTGGCCGAAAGGTGGTTGGAGAAAATGGTAGATATTTTTGCCGCCTTGCACTATACGGAGGAGCGGCAAGTGACTTTTGCTATTTTTCAACTGGAAGGGGCAGCCCGTTCTTGGTGGAACGTTATAAGGCAGAAGTGGGAACGAGAATTGACCCCAAGGACGTGGGTGAACTTCATGAGGGAGTTCAACGCTAAGTTTTTCCCTCCTCTAGTGCAAGAAAAGAAAGAGGAGGAATTTATAAGACTCCGCCAGGGAACTCAAACTGTAGCCGAGTACGAGAGCCAATTCACTCGATTGTCTAAGTTTGCCCCCGAATTAATCATGACCGAGCAGAGGCGAATAAGACGTTTTATTCAGGGTTTAAATGTTGAGATCCAGAAGGACTTAGCAGTAGCCCGAATTGATGCCTTTAGTGACGCAGTGGAGAAGGCTCAACGAGTCGAGGATGCTAGGCTACAAGTGCGAAACTTCCAAGCTAAGAAAAGGGGATTTCCTGGGAGTGGCCCGGAACAAGAGGATAAGAATACACCTCTTAAGATTGGAAGGGGAAACGGGGGAGTATGACTACCGGAGGTGTCCAGAGGTGCCCCACAGGAAGGATCGGTTTCTGCTACTCGTGGTCCCTGTGGATATTGCGGAGGGCCAAATCACACGGAGGAGAATTGTTGGAAGGAAGAGGGAAAATGCCTGCGATGTGGAAGCGCCGATCATCGGATTGCTAACTGCCCAGCACAACTGCGCAAAGGGAAAAGGACCCAGCAACCAACCAAGACCAACCCTGGACAGTCAAAGAGGGAAGGGACTGAAATGAAAGTACCGGCTCAGGTGTATTGCCTAGAGCCACATCAGGTCCCTGACTCGTCTGAGGACGTAGAAGGTACGATCCGTTGGTTACCTTAGATTTTTCTAGATCTCGTTGATAAGAAAATTTCGAGGAAGAAATTTCTTTAAGGAGGAGAGAGTGTGAGAACTCGAAACAAAAAATCCGATTTTAGGGTTTTATCGATTTTCGTGCACACATTTTTTTTTATTTTCTTTATTATATTCATTTTACATATATTTTATAAGTAAATATAGTTTTTAAACCATTTTTCTAGTATAAGTGAGTTCACGAGAGATTTGGAGCGAATAGCGGATGTGGGACCCGCTAGTGCGTTAAGTGAGAGAAATTCGGCCAATTAGGTTAAGTTGTGCAGTAAGGCATTAAATTACTAGGTGCTAAGTGATAATTAGAGGTTGGTTAGATATTTGGTCATTAGTAAGCTAAAGGATAAGAAAGAAATCCAAAAGTGCCACGTGTCGCGACGGGATTGGGCCAAGTTTTGCCTAACTTTTCCTTAACTTTACCAAAAGCTAATTTTGACCAAAATCATCTTCATTTTAGCATCCTCTTGGCTGAAACTTGAAGGGAAAGAAAAGAGAGAGAGTTTCAACCATTGGCTTCAATTTCTTGTCCAAATCTTGAAAACCAACCGATAAAAATCCGAATTCCTCCATAGAAATCGCTTATTAAGTGAGATTGAAGGTGCTTGTGGAATGATTTTGCAAAGGAAAGCTCTAAGTTGCTATCTTTCTTGAGGTTAAGGTATTTTTGCTTGGAACTTAACTTTTGTTCATAATAAATGGTGAATTAGTGGCTTGTAGTAGTTAAATAACTTGTTTTGTAGATGATTTCATGGATTGAAGTAAAGTTAGGTGAATTTCTTATTTTCTTGGGAATTTTTCTGTTTTCATGTGATGATCATAGTTGGCTTGAATTGATGGCTTAATATGGTATAGAATTGGAGCTAGTGTGTGTTAATTGTGGTTACTTGCGGAAAATTTCAGCTTTGTACACAAGATTCCAGCTTAGGGTTATATGTGGTAGTAATCTGCCCTGTTTTTGTACTGTATGTTCGTCCTTGAGGAAGACCGAATCAGCCCTTTCTCAAAACATGAAAGTTGTAGGTAATTGAGTTAGCTAGCTACTGGTAAAAGTTCAGCTCAATCAGAGCACGGTAGGATGTGAAATGACCGAAATACCCTGACTGCCACAAGCTGCAATTCGTAAACAGTTTTGTGAATTCACCAGTTTGGGCTGCATTTTTCACCCTGATTCGTATCCAATTAGCTTTTGGCCAAAACACAAAACCTGTAACCCTATATGTTAGTTTTCCAAAGCCTCTGAAAACACCCCAAACGGAGTTGTGTAGCCTGAGTTATTGCCGGTTAAAGTCAGTGCTGATAACCAGACTGATCATAAACTTTTGGATCTGTGATTGGCAAATTCGACTTAGATAAACTATAAATTAGGTTCGGTGGCCTTCATAAAAGTTGTTCCCCCCTGTCTTAGCTTCAAAATGGTATAAGGTTCACCCCGATTCGATAACCATACCTCTGGTTATGACTAAAATACTACGAGATGCCAAATCTGCCATTTAGCTTTTGTCTTCAAAATTGATATTTGCTTGTACTATTGCACTTGTGTTGTATTTGGATGATTTTGGAGCCTAATGGAAGGGCTATTGTGGTAACCTTACTTGTGTGTATTGTGGGGCTGAATTAAGGAAAAGAATGAAGCCATAAATGGCTGGAAATTTGGTAAACACAAAGGGCGTACTGCCCAAATTTGCACTCAAGGGTTAAGTAGAATTACACTTGTCTTGAGTACGGTTTTGAGGATGAGTCTAACTCGATTTGTCTAGGTTATTCGAGTTTCCTTTTGTGGAGATATATAAGTTGAATTTCGGCCGAAACTTGTACCCTTGGAATTTACAACTGATAGAAATACGTTTCTTTCATTTCTTCGACCCAAACGGCATTTTTCACATATAATGGCTTCAAAATTTCACCGTTTGAAAAGTGATCAAGGGTTTTACGAATAGTCTCTAAATAAGTCTCAATTACTTGATTCTCGTTAAACGAAATGTTTAAGTTTCGAGCCTTAGTTACTTTTCAATACTCTTAAACAATATTTCCTCGCAGATTTGAACTCCAAGAGCGGAGTAATACCCAAAACCAACGTGTAAAGGCACTGCATCTGTTGTGAGTGTACCATCCCCTTAAATTGGTGCTTATCTGATTCATCTGTACTTGCAACTTGCAACTTGATTATCTGTGACTTTTGTATGCTTCGTATGAAACGAGGGTGTACTTTATCACACTCGTTTCCCTCACCTGGTTATTCTGGTTCCTGTATACTGTATAAATCTGTATTTGTTCTCTGTATCTGTTATCTGTACCTGTTTTCTGTATTTGTTGATGTCGTTTGGAAAATTAAATCCAACGACCTTTCTATTACCTCTGAGCTCAAATCCTGTGGCTAGTTATTCGAGTCGAGCCGGTAAAGGCCTGGTCGATTAGATAACGAACCACAGTAGTTTGTTTCTGAGAAATCTTTGGGTATTGAGACTCTGGATTTTCGGTATACTCGAGTATTACCACCTTCTGTTCGGTTGAGGTGTTCGGGCCCGGTAAGGGGTATGTTTGGTGGACGGAATTCGGTGTAAAGTGGGGTCTACGGACATGTTGGTTCTATCTATGTTGACGGAGAGTCAACGGGTTTGGATCAAGTATCGCAATTGGGCATTTTGGCTCCTGAGAGCCAACTGTATCCTTTCTCTTTGAAATGTTTATTTATTTCCCTATCTGGTGTGTATAACTGCATGATTGATACGTGAAATGCCATGATTAATGACTACTTGTACTTCTGGTACCTCATTGAGCGTAAGCTCACCCCTTCCCGTTATCTTTGTTTTCCTTACAGGGAACAACACTTTTGAACCATGATTTTGAAGAAAGTGTCAAGCTAGTGTAAATGTTATTTTGTTACGCTTTTTTGTAATCAAAACCCTAGTTACTTTTATCAAGTATCACGTTTTGACTTGTACAACTTTCTATGTATGTACTTAAGTGTTTAAGCATGTATATTAGGTGTATTCGTTTGAGATACTACTTGTAATCATTCGGAACATTTTAGTTGTGTGATTCGACTTCGTAGTCCTGGCGAGAGCTGGGCAGGCGGTCCGCCAACCCCTTTGGTTCGCCTTAGGGGAAGGTGGGGCTGTCACAGGTATCAATTCATGGAACAATGTCAACCCAAATCTGTCCGCACCATTGGAGGATCGACTCGAGTTCATCTTAAAAGGGAAATTCCAGATTTTACTTCTTGCTCTTTACCTATGGTTCATTCGTCATTTTTGCCTTATTTTGAGCATGTTGCTAGTCCTAACTCTTGTCATTCTTATGTAGATTTTGATGAGAAGTGTAAAGTGTGAGAACCTTCACTTAAAAATATAATTTCTCCTAAGCTACTTGCATTACCCTAAGACTAAATCACTTATAACATGTCCTTGCATTTCATTTTACATGCATTATAACATTTCCCTTGCATTGCATTACATTACCTTTTACTTGAATAAAAACATTTCCTTGACTTGGTATTATTTTATTTCACCACATACTCTATGTCCAAATATTCTTTTATTGTGGTTGGGACCTTATATGATAGTTTAGAGGTGTTAAATAGACATTGGAACATTTGGAGGGTAGAAACTTCATTAGTCAAAGATTAAAGGAAGAAAGGGCCAAGATTGGGCCAAGTGGCAAAACCCTAGCCATTCAACCTTTTTGACCAAAGGATTAGAGGAATTTTAAACCAACTTTGCTCCATTTTCTTCTCCCTATATCCGGCCACTTGAAGCTTCCAAAGGAAGAGAGAAAACTCCATTTTTCTTGCTTTCTAACCCTAGCTTGATCTTGAGAAAAACTCAAAAGAGAAAGGGCTTGAGTTAGTGGAGTGAACAACCTTCAACCCTAATGTGTGTCTCAAGCTTGGAGCTTTGGTTTTGGTGGTTTGTTTTGGTGGTTCAAGCTTCACATAAGAGAGGTATATGACTCTTAAATCCTAACTTTCTTGTGTTATATCATGTGTTTGAAGTTTTGATGGTAAACTAGGAGTTGAAAGGATGATATTTGTGGTTAACTTTCTTGAACTAAACAAGTGGTAGTAGGGTTGGTTGGTTAGCATACCATGTGTTTGATGAAATGTTTGAGCTTTGTTTATGGTTTTTCTTGATGTGTTAACATGTTTTGGATCCTTTTGAAGTTAGGGATAACACTTGACATGTTGTTTAAGTGAAAAACAATGATAGGAGGAAGGTTGGTGTTGCATGAGAACTAGTGGACTGTTTTGTTTCTCTTGGCTGACCGGCATTGAAGTGGGACGTTTCTCCTTGATTTTGTGGTTCATTTGCACCTTAATTAAGCCTAAGAAACTTGGCTAAACATTGGTTTAAGGTTTGGTGTGAATTGAAATGGAAATGAAGCAAGTAAAATGGTTGTTTTGGGCTAGTAGTGGACTGTTTTGGTTCCTTTTGTTGGCTAGACTGTTTTGGTTCCTTTAATTATGTTGTGTATTGCATTTTGAGCTCCAATGGTACTAGATAACTTGATCCCCTGTATATGAACTCTAGGAGATTGAATTGGATGAATTTGAACCAAAACAAGTGAAGTTAGCAAGGAGAACTAGAGTAACTTTGTTAGGGTTTTGGAGCTGATCAGAAATGAAAAATCAGCCAACTTCCCCGAATCGCTGGTACTGATATGAGATGAAATAGAGTCTGAATTTGGTACCGTTGGAAAGACCTTCCAGTCTAGTTTCCAACGCCGCTAACGGCACCTGATTCTGACCTTCCTACAGTGAAATATGGCTGTTTTCCCAAGACTGCGCGGGCGCGACTGTTTTACCCGCGAAGATCACTTTGAACTTAAATGAGACTTTGCTTTTGCTCAATTTTCTTGCACTTGCCAAACTTGTTTTCTCATGACCTTTTACTACATTTTGGGCCTAACTTGCATTGTGAATCGAGTAGATTTAACAACTCACTTGGTCACCTAATGAACTCATATTTGGGTTGGAAATGAACCTAGATTGTTAACGATTTCACTCGTTGCCCTAGGATTGGGAAACGGAGGTGAACGTAACCAAGGAACTTGACATTTGAACTTTGCTTTGCTTGACAGGTGAGTGTTCCATTACCTATTAACTGTCTATGTGAAATATCTGAATACTTGATTTGAGACTGGTTGAGCCAAACATTGTTTTGACAAAATTGAGGCGAGCGTGTACTTTATCACACTCGACCTCCTTCGATTTCCACCGAGGCTCTCTACACTGATATTGTAATATGTGATCTCTCCGTATTTGACTATATGAGTGTTGTTTGGGTGATATCCCATCAACAACTGTGACTGTTTGGGTACCCAACCTCATAGGCGAGTCGGTGGTATCGAGCCAGCAAGGGTTTGGTCGAGAAAGCCGATATACCTTGAGGACTGTTTACTGAAATTTGGAAACCGGTATACTCGAGTATTACTTACTTACTATTTGAGGTGTTCGGACCTGGTAAGGGGGTTGACTGGTGGACGGGAATTGGAGAAAGTGGTGTTCTACGGACATTGTATTCTTTAAATGCAAACGTTGACGGAGAGTCAACGGATTCTCGTATGATCAAGCTCAAGTGGATTTGGCTTTTGGAAGCCACCCATATTCTTGAATTGAACTATGATTAAATTGTTATAGTACAATACGGTGCTTACTTGTTTATATTACGCCTTTATTTGGCTATGTGCTTACATGTTTATTTGGAACCTCACTGAGCTTTAGCTCACCCCACTCCTTTTGCTTTCCTTAACAGATCTGGGATGGACTTATGGTAAAGAACTTTCATAGTTTAACTTTTGTCTTGAACTTGTACTTTGGCTTGTATCTGTGACGACCCCACCTCTCCCTAGGGCTCACCCTAGGGTTTGGCGAGTCGCCTGCCCAACTCTCGCCAGGACTCACTCACTAGGGCTCGAGAAAGAAAACGTACATCCATTTCTAGTAAATACCGCAACAAGTTCAAACTTAATAAATATACATTGATGTTCAAATCCAGATACAAGACTCTACACACCTTAATTTAAACAACTCGAGTACAACAAACTCTAGTTAGGTGCTAGCGCGAGTACAACTTCAAAATTTACAACAACTAGACTACTCTAGTCTTTATAACTCTCGCGCCACGCTCGTACCCCCTGTAAGGAAAACAAAACTAACGGAGTGAGCTAAAGCTCAGTGAGGTTCCAAATATCAAATTGTTCATCAAAGAACGTAGAAATAGCACAATAGTGAAATAGCGAGCAAAACAAGCCAAGAAATGAGTAATAATACTTTATATAGTCAACGATAAATATTCCGCAGTTCACATATAAGGATACAGTTGCTTATATAACGGCTCCACCATAGCTTGATCGATTGGTAGTTGACACTCCGTCAACTTTCAAGTAAGGTAACTAATCCAGTAGAACACCACTTAACTCCAATCTCCGTCCACCGACCAAACCCCTTACCGGGCCCGAACTCCACAATAAACACTGGTGGTAATACTCGAGTATACCGATTAGTCGAGGAGGTAGCACTCCACCCGACAACACTAACTACCCAGGGTTCGTTATCTAATCGACCAAGCCCTTGCCGGCTCGACTCGATTAACTAGCCACAGGGTTTCTGGAATTCCAGATAAATCACAATTCATATGCACGTATATCATTTAAATGGAACTCAAAGATCGAGAACAAGTCATATTAGGGCAAGTGCGATAAAGTACACGCTTGCCCTCTCAATCCACTCATATAACATGTAAGCATCTCATTCAAGTATTAAATACAAGTATCAAGTGCAATTAGGTATTTGGAAGCACTCACCAAAAGATGTAGTGCTTTTAGTGATCACGTCCAGGTGGTACTCCTGGGTTGGAGTCCAAATCTGCGATAAAATATCGTTTAAGAGCTTTGAAAATCGATTAAGGTTCGAAACTTAGACGTTTCGTTTAACGAGAATAAAAAAAACTGAAATTCATTTGGAGCATATACGTAAAACTCTTGCTCGCTATACACACTGTGAAACTTGGTAGAAATTCTACTTTGAAATACCATTTTAATCGAAGGAACGAGGAAAAGATATTCTATTAGGTGTAAATTTCATTTTTCCAAGGGTACACGTTTTGGCCGAATTTCAACTTATATACCTCCACAAAAAGGAACTCGAATAACCTAGGCAAATCGAGTTAGATTCATCCTCAAGGCTTTAGTCAAGGCGAGCGTAGTTCTACTTAACCTTCGCGTGCCAATTTGGGCGGCACGCCCTTTGTGTTTACTAATTTTTCCAGCCATTTATGGCTTCCTTCTTTCCTTAATTCAGCTCCACAATCATACAGAAGTAATGATACTAACATAGCCCTTCCAATAAGCTCCAAAATCACCCAAATACAATACAAGTGCAATAGTACAATCAGAAATCAATTTTGAAGACACAAACTGAACGGCAGATTTGATATCCCGTAGCATTTTAGTCATAACTGGAGTTACGTTTATCAAATCAGGGTGAATCATATACCGTTTCGAAGCTAAGACAGAGGGGAACAACATTCATGAAGGCCACTTAACCTAATTTATAGTTTATCTAAGTCGAATTGCAATTCCAAGATCCAAAAGTTCGTAATCAGTCTAGTTGTCAGCACTGACTTTAACCGGCGATAACTCAGGCTACACAACTCCGTTTGGGGTGTTTTCAGAGGCGTTGGAAAGATAAAATACAGGGATACAAGTTTTTTGTTTTGGTCAAAAGCTAATTGGATGCGAATCAGGGTGAAAACGCAACCCAAACTGGTGAATTCACAAAACTGTGTACAAATTGCAGCTTGGGGCAGTGAGGGTATTTCGGTCATTTCACATCCTACCGTACTCCGATTGAGCTGAAATTTTACAGGCAGCTATAAAACATCATTTCCTACAACTTTCATGTTTTGAGTTAAGCCTAATTCGGCCTCCATCATGGCCGAATAAAACTGGGCAGAACAGGGCATCATGGAAGTTCAAATCTGAAATTTTATGAATTCATAGTGCAACCTTCACTTTTCTAACTTGAATCATTACTTCAACCTCCAAAACAAGATTATAAACACCATATACCATCTAAATAACAGGATTTATGATTGAAAAACTCCAAAACCCTAACTCAAATAAAGACCCTAACTCAAACAAGAACCACCATAAGTCTCAAAACCATGGGAATAACTATCATTAGCCACAAATATAGGTTGTTCTACAAAATTAGGCAAGGGTAGAGAAGCAATAAAAGAAGAGAGCTTTAATACCTCTTTAAGATGCTTACAAGTGCAAATCCTTCACCTTTCCTTTCAAAATTTTGCCACACAAAGCTTTAATCTTCCCTAAAGCGCACCTTATATGGAGTAGTTTGCAAAATTTCTGGTTGGAGTTCAAGATTGAAGCAAGAAAGGATGGTGCAAGATGAAGTCTTTCCTCTCTTCTCTCTCCCTCAAGAATCGGCCAAGCAAGGGTTAAAATGCAGAAAATTGGGTCAAATATGTGTTTTAGGAAAGTTAAACAAGTTGGTCAAAGTCCAACTTCCAAAGGTGTGATGACACTTGTTTTTTTTTTCTAGATTTTTCTCTCATTTCTTTTGGTCAAATGTTGTGGCTGATTTGAGAGATATTTTTAGGGTTAATTATCTGAAATAAAGTGAGAAGATTAAGGTAGTAAAGTAGTGTTCAAGTGGTGTACTCATTCGGTAACAAACGGTGCACGTCGGTTCAAGCCGATTTTCCTTAACTCGCGCATACTAGGGTTTTAACTTCTAATTCACTAATTTATTATTATCACTTCTAATCACACATTTAATATCATCTAGAATATACTCTTAATCACTAAATTTAGTATACGCTTCGTACCGATTACTCGCACCACGAAAAAACGTAAAAACCCTAGTTTGTCGTAACGGTGAAAGTAAAACGGAACCCTTGGTTCTATGATTATTTGTGGCTATTTGGGAAGTGAGTGTGTAGTAAAGCTATTGAAAAATAATAATTTCCAAATTAAAGGGAATTTTAAGAAAAATATAAGGGATTTTACGCGTCCTCACAGTATCCCTTTTGTTAGAAGACTTTATTTTGACTCTTGTAAGCTTGAATTTGTAAGTTCGACGTATGTCATGTAAATTAAGTGTGGAGTGGTAAGTTTGACTTTTAACCTTATATTCTAAGTTTGGAAAGTTGGCGTGGTGATTATATTTCCATTAGGGATTGCACTCCTTTCTTTGAAGATTTTTTGTTAGTTATCTTGAGTTACTAGTTCTTTGATCGACTGAGTCCCGGCGAGAGTTGGGCATGCAGTCCACTGATACCCTAGGGTTTGCCCTAGGGAAAGGTGGGGCTGTCACATAAAGAGCAAGCAATGACTCATCTAGTTGAATTGGTTGATGGAAGGAATAATGATGTGTCCAAAGGAGTTCTCACATTTAAATCTTGTTCTATACCTTCTTACCATTTAGCTAATGATGTTCCATTATTTCTTTATCCAATTTCTGATTTGTTTCAAGTTGAAGGTTATTTTGTTTTTGTAGGTTGTAAAGCTGTCCAAAATTTCCCAACTATGATTAAAGACTTGCAACCCGATTTCATGCTTATTCCAGCGAAAAGTGGTGAACCTTCATGCTTATTCACATGTCCAAAAGCTGGCCACCACGAGCTCATTTTACCAACTCCAACTTGCACAAATCCATGTGATTCGTGTGGAGTGCGTTTCACTTCATTGCTGCCACTTATGTTGGGTGATGCACACAAATGTGACAATCAAGATCCAAATGTTGTTCTTACCTCGCTGGTTCATGCATCTACGGATGTGTAACACGATTGGTTCATTGTTCTCTCTCCCAATGGGCAAGTTGTGCCAAATCAGCAACAACTAGGGTCGAATTATACCACCTTGCACAACCAGATTCGGGATTTTTCTAACTTCAATGAGCATCATTATGAAGATCCTTATCTTGTGCATGTGAATGGTAAGCTATTGCATAGTTTTATACCTATGACTACTAACTATGTGATTTATTGTGTAGGTGACAATATGACAATCCATGCTTGAAGGCTAATTAGAGAGTTTTAGATTGCAACCCGGAATTTTCACAAGCCTTACACAAGCTCTTTTCTACCTTTGTGCATGTTTTTGTTTGAGAGCCTCATGAAGCTGACCAAACGACATTTAACTTGGCTCGTGACCCTTCATTTTGTTTCCAACGTGGCTGTCCTCCAAGCGCACTATTGATTTGGGGACAAATCGCTTTCAAGAGGAGGGGAATGATGCAAACATAAACCCGTGCCCTTCCAAAAGAGTTGCAATCTGCCCAACTCGCATTGATCACTTTGCTCCAGCTTATTGAGTCAAACGAAGAGTAGTTTCATTAGTAATTTTCCGTAGTTATTAAAGTCGCTTGTTTAGTCTTGTTAAGCAAGGTTTATTTGTCATTTATCTTGCTGATTTAGTTATTTATTTTATTTTAATAAAATCGGCCAAACTACCCTTATCTTTGGCTGAACATTAGATAGAATTTTACTTAATAAATTCGGCCAAGTTGTCCTAGTCTAGTTGAAGCATTAGTCCTTAAATTTAGGGTTTAGAGTGAATCCAACTCACTTTAAGGTTCTAGTTTAAGTGAATCCAATTCACTTTAGGTTTTCAAGTTGTATGGCTATATATAGCCGAAGCAAGGAACATTCATGGTCAGATTTCATTCAATAAAATTTGTGAGTTTCACATTCTCTTTTTACAAGAGGGCTCTTTTGAATACTTGAGAATCTTTCTTAAGTTATAAGTTCCGAACTTATCAATCAAGTACCTCCTTGGTTGTGGCATTTTTCTACCTACAAATTTGGTTCGTTAATTCGAGTAGTTGTGGGTTGAGATAGTATCAACATTGTTCGTGACTCCTAGGATTAAATTGGGTCAAGTTTCTCCGCTGCCAAACCGTTGGTGTAGTTGTCTAGATCGTGTCGTGTACGTTCTCACATCTGTGATACCCCGACTTTTAGGATAATTTGTTTTTTAGTCTCAACGAGAATATTATGGTGTCTTTATTTTATTTACGTTTTAAGACATTGTTTTGTTTTAAAGACTAGAAACCCTAGTTTTGCTTGTGACTAACAAGTTTTCCTTAAATCCCTCATATTTTACTTAAAACCCTAATTTTAATCTATGGAGTTGCAAAATCCCTTATATTTTTCTTAAAATTTCCTTTAATTTGAAAATTATTACTTTACAATAACTTTACTACACATTCACCTCCTAAATAGTTACAAATAATTATAGAATCAAGGGTTTCCGTTTTACTTTCATCACTACGACAAACTAGGGTTTTTACGTCTTTTCGTAGTATAAATAATCGGTACGAAGCGTGTACTAAATTTAGTGATTAAGAGTATATTTTAGATGATATTACATGTGTGATTAGAAGTGATAATAATAAGTTGGTGAATTAGGGGTTAAAACCCTAGTATAGGCATTTTAGAGAAAATTGGCTTGAGCCGACGGATACCGTTCACTACCGATTGAGCACACTTTGACTACCACTTTCTTACTAGAACATATTCAAGATATTAGTGCAAAATATCAGCCCTTAAATAGCTCTTATTGGCCGAAATATGTGACTAGGAAAAGAAAGGAAAAGACAAAAAAATTAGATGAAATCTTAAGGTGCCAAGTGGATGGCATCCACCTAACTTTGACCCAAACTAAGTCTAACCTTCTTAAATCTTCTAGGACTCCATTTTCTTTCATTTTTCTCATTGTGGCCGAAATCAAGAAGAAGAAAAAAAGGGGAGAAACCACTACTTCATACCACCTTGATTTCTAGCTAAATTGAGTGAAAAACAAGATTTCAAACCGATTAATCTTCTAGTTGAGAGCTCAGAAAGCTTGGTGTGCCAAAGTTTTGAAAGGAAAGGTGAAGGATTTGCACTTGTAAGCATCTTAAAGAGGTATTAAAGCTCTCTTCTTTTATTGCTTCTCTACCCTTGCCTAATTTTGTAGAACAACCTATATTTGTGGCTAATGATAGTTATTTCCATGGTTTTGAGGCTTATGGTGGTTTTGTTTGAGTTAGGGTCTTTATTTGAGTTAGGGTTTTGGAGTTTTTCAATCATAAATCCTGTTATTTAGATGGTATATGGTGTTTATAATCTTGTTTTGGAGGTTGGAGTAATGATTCAAGTTAGAAAAGTGAAGTTTGCACTATGAATTCATAAAATTCCAGATTTGAACTTCCATGATGCCCTGTTCTGCCCAGTTCTATTCGGCCATGATGGAGGCCGAATTGGACTTACCGCAAAACATGAAAGTTGTAGGAAATGATGTTATTAAGGGTTTTGTAAAATTTCGGCTCAATCGGAGCACGGTAGAATGTGAAATAACCGAAATACCCTTACTTCCACAAGCTGCAATTCGTAAACAGTTTTGTGAATTCACCAGCTTGGGCTGCGTTTTTCACCCTGATTCGTACCCCATTAGCTTTTGGCCAAAACACAAAAATTGTAGCACTATGTTTTAGCTTTCCAAAGCTTCTGAAAACACACCAAACGGAGTTGTGTAACCTGAGTTATTGCCGGTTAAAGTCAGTGCTGACAACCAGACTGATCATGAACATTTGGAGCTGTGATTGGCAAATTCGACTTAGATAAACTATAAATTAGGTTAAGTGGTCTTCATAAAAGTTATTCCCCCCTGTCTTAGCTTCCCAATGGTATAAGGTTCACCCCGATTTGATAACCATAGCTCCGGTTATGACTAAAATACTACGAGATGCCAAATCTGCCATTTAGCTTTTGTCTTCAAAATTGATATTTGCTTGTACTATTGCACCTGTGTTGTACTTGGATGATTTTGGAGCCTAATGGAAGGGCTATTGTGGTAACCTTACTTGTGTGTATTGAGGTGCTGAATTAAGGAAAAGAAGGAAGCCATAAATGGCTGGAAATTTGGTAAACACAAAGGGCGTGCTGCCCAAATTTATACGCGAGATTTAAGTAGAGTTACACTTATCTTGAGTAAGACTTTGAGGACGAATCTAACTCGATTTGTCTAGGTTATTCGAGTTTCCTTTTGTGGAGATATATAAGTTGAATTTCGGTCGAAACTTGTACCCTTGGAATTTACAACTGATAGAAATACGTTTCTTTCATTTCTTCGACCCAAACGGCATTTTTCACATATAATGGCTTCAAAATTTCACCGTTTGAAAAGTGATCAAGGGTTTTACGAATAGTCTCTAAATAAGTCTCAATTACTTGATTCTTGTTAAACGAAATGTTTAAGTTTCGAGCCTTAGTTACTTTTCAATGCTCTGAAACAATATTTCCTCGCAGATTTGAACTCCAAGAGCGGAGTAATACCCAAAACCAACGTGTAAAGGCACTGCATCTGTTGTGAGTGTTCCACTACCTGCTACCTGCTTATTTGGACTAACTGAATACTTGAAATACTACTGTCTGAGCCAAATCCTGTTTTGATAAAAATGGAGGTGAGTGTATACTTTATCGCACTCGACCTTCTTCATTTTCTACTGAGGCTCTATATACTATATTATGAGATGTGATTTCTCAATATGTGACTGTATGAGATGTGATTTCTCTCTATGTGACTGCACTTGAGTTGACGGGTGGCACACCCTCAACTATTGCTACTGTTTGGGTACCCTACCTCAAAGGGAGTCGGTTCTATCAAGCCAGCATGGGTTTGGTCGAGACGACCGATGAACTTGGGGACTGTTTATTGAACACTGGAAACCGGTATACTCGAGTATTACCTAACTACTGTTATGGAGTGCGGGCCCGGTAGGGGGTTGACTGGTGGACAGAGATTGGAGAAAGTGGTGTTCTACGGACTTTATATTCTTTGAATGCAAACGTTGACGGAGAGTCAACGGACCCCTGGTATGATCAAGCTCAAGAGGATTTGGCTTTTGGAAGCCCCTGTATCCTTGAATTGTACTGTGATTAAATTGTTTTTATATTATGCAGTGTTTACTTGATTATATTATGCCCTTATTTGGCTATGTGCTTACTTGTTTTGTTTGGAACCTCACTGAGCTATAGCTCACCCCACTACCTTTGTTTTCCTTAACAGATCGGGGACGGACCTTCGGTCGAGAGTTTCCTTAGCTTTATTTTGTTTGGACTTGTAACCCCTATTGTTAAGTTAACTTTACTTTTGACTTTTGTAAACTTGAATACTTAAGTCCGACTTATGTTATGTAATTGTAGAATGGAATTGTAAGTGTGAGGTTTAGTTTGTTTTAAGTTTGGATAGTGGACGTGTCGGTTGTTTGCCATTAGGGTTTGTACTATTGATTTGAAGTTATTCCACTGGGTATTTCGAGTTGTTAGTTCTTTGATCGACCGAGTTCCGGGGAGAGCTGGGCAGGCAGTTCGCTGATACCCTAGGGTTCGCCCTAGGGAGAGGTGGGGCTGTCACAACATCAATATAGTTACAATAAGCAGAAACTAGTACCACCTTGCAATGATATTGCACATAGAAAATAGGAAGCCATCTAAGTGGAGGTCTTAAAAAAGATGACAACATACATAAAGAAAAATATATGTGAAACAAAAATTTGATACCCAGCTTGTAAGGAGTATCACTACCAAACAAAAATTATTGTTGATTATTCTGATTATTGAGATTAAGTTTCTATACGCAACTGAGATGTAAAGTATTAAAGCAAAAAAACAATGATAAAGACAATTGCACTTCAAATATTCATTCTTCACTAGGATAAAATTAGGTTTTTAAAATCTTTTCACTAGATTAATCTCTAACCAATGAATGATTTTTCTTCAAGGGAAAAAAGGAAAATAAAAGATAGATAACTGAGTGGGGAGAAACCTGATTGCCGTAGCTGAAATAATTTGAAGCTAAGATAGCAGCTGGTAAGAATGGACAAAGCATCTCCAATCATTGTTGCAATTTCTGTTTCTTGAAGCTTACAAATCAATAGGAAAGAATAAAAAGAAATATATTTAATTAGAAATGAACTTTTATAGAATGATGATAATTTGATATATTCTACATGCTTACAATTAAACTTGAAAAGAAATAAATTTAATTAGAACATGACTACTAATTTAGGGATTCATTATGTATATTTTCACAACCCAAAGCCAATAGTTAAGTGCATCTTTTATATCTCATAAAGCATGAGCAAGATGAATATTGCTAACCATTTTAACAGCTGAAACATACATTTTACACAAGAAGCACTAAAATAAAATGAGAAAGTGCAAAAGAAAACCATCAATCACCCTTACAAGGTAATGGACAACATGTCTCCACTCATTCTAGTGACTTCAGCTTCTCAAGAACAGATTTATAAGAATGAGAGTTATAGAAAATATAAAATCCATCAACCCATACTACTTCATAGAGCCTAAAGACAGCCATTACCATATTCACATCCCAATTAGACGAATTTTCTCGTAAACAAGAATAACTCCATCAATCAAGGCAGTTCTCCCTACAAAAATAACAGTGTAAATTACTCTAAAGCTAACTCTGTAAATGCTATTGAACAAGCTCAAGTTTCTTTCGATTCACATCCTAACATTCCCAGTTTAATTAATTTTTCCTAAAAATGATCAAAAAATCACAATTTAGAGCACAATATTAACTGTCTCCCATCCACTTCAACTTGAAATTGCATTCCACCACTCTAATACAAAAATTAATGGATGAAGCTAAAAAATTTAGATTAAAGAATATAAATTGGAAAAAGATTACCAAAACTTTGTCGATCTACTCTTTCAAAAGTCTTGAACAGACAACTTTTCTACTCAGATTAAAGTCCACAGGAAATATTGTATTCTAACAAATCAGAGATTTCGACAAAGAAATCGAAGAAGAAGTTAGAGTATAGTTTCGAAGCTGGACAACATCTTTGTTCAAATATAAAGGAAATACTGACCGAATAGCTTTGCTACTGCTTCTAATTCTGTTAATCAATCATAATTTCCTTTTTTTTCCTGTTAAATTGGAAATATTTCTCAAAACCTTAGAAATCGCAAGTTTCTTCAAGAGAGAGTGAGAAATTAGGCATTTTGAAGATATTTGAGATTCGGTAGACAATGAAAATTTGGAATCAAGGAAGGATTGAAATTGTTAAAAGAGAAATTTCAAGCCAGGTTTTCAAATTGGAGAGAGAGGAAAATGGAGATTTCTTTAAAGTTTTGGCAGTGGTCTGAAATAAGAGAGAGAAAGAAAATGGTAGTTTGTCTACTTTGGGTTAATTTGTATTCAAGGGACGTTGTCGTTTAAGTTTGTAATATATTGATTGTTCTGATTATGCTAGAAGAGTGCTGCAAGAGATTAAATGTGTGGCTCACTTTACGGCTGAATTTGTGACTGCCCCACCTTCCCCTAGGGCGAACCCAAGGGTTTGGTGGACTACCTGCCCAACTCTCGCTAGGACTCATGCACTCACTCGAACCAAATCACGATTTTCAAGCCAAATAATTTCTTAAAACCAAGAAAGTACTTGAATAACAACAGCCACAATTCTTAGGCAATAGCATTAATTATTACAACCATAGTATTTCAAATACAAATGAAATCTACACTTCCAAATGTCCAAAAGTCGCTCAGGGAATCACACTAACTCTAGACAAAAGTTGGCTAGTCTAGCACCTCAAATTCTTCACTTCAAATTCTTGTTAAGGAATAACAACTTAAAGGGATGAGCGAACGCTCAGTGAGGCCAAGATATCAAGCAAGCAAATAGAACAAGTACCATAATTCAACTCAAGTAGCACATATACAGAATAGCAATAATGGTTTCACGTAAAGCCACAAAAGAATAAAACACATTCATTAAGAGGATACAGGGCTAATCCATAAGCTTGCCATTTCACGATCTTGGATGTCATTTCTTTTGTTGACACTCGGTCAACCACGCAAATAACAAGTCCTTAGAATTCACTTGACATGAATCCCATCCACCGTTTCACCCCCAATCGGGCCCGAACGCCAAATAGAAATAGTGGTGGTAATACTCAAGTATACCCAAACAAGAACAAGTATGGTCGATGAGATAACACTCCAATCGACTTAATCATGATAGAGGTACTGAGACGGGTTGAGAGGCACCTCCCACTCGGATTGAGTGTGGTACATGTTGTAACTCAGCACTAGGGTCGATGAGATAACTCTCCAATCGACTTAATCAGGATAAAAGTATTGAGACGGGATGAGAGGCACCTCCCACTCGGATTGACTGTGGTACATGCTGCTGTACATGCTGCCGCTCAGCACTTACAAGTCGAGCACAAGCATAACCACAAGTACAGGTCAATCAAATTCAAGCAAGTACAAGATCATTCAAGAAAGGGAGGACGAGTGAGATAAAGTACGCCCTCGCCTCATCAAGTTCAGAATTCAACACATAACACGTGGTATCAGTCAAATCAAGATATCAAGAAACATGCACTTGACACTCACCAGTTTAAGCAAAATAACGTCAAAAGTTCGCCCCTCGGGTTATGCCCTTGATCATCAACAAACCTTAAGAACAACCAAGATAAAGTATTATAGTTCAACCATTCCAACCTTAGGTCAACCAAAGAAAATCCAAGTAACTACTAGTGCAACGATGCAAATATAGTTTTGGAGTGAAAAAAGAACATTTAGACCCAAGGGACATGAGTAACCAAGAATTTCCTCATTCCAATCATAAAACCAAGCTCAAAATGGTTTAACAACTCCAACTTAAAGTTGGAAATGAAAGTAAGGACAGTTTTAGGAAAACAAAATTTTTCCAGTTTTACGCGACGCTATTTGAAAAATCATATCTCAAGCTTCTTAAGTTCAACATTTATAAACTGTATACCATTGGAAAATAGATTCAAAGGGTTACAATTTCTCATAAGACACCTTTGCAAGATTCTGTCCACAAGTCAGTCAAAATCCAATCTCAAGCGGCCACTTTATCTAGTAGAAAGATGTGACAGCCCCACCTTCCCCTATGGCGTACCCTAAGGGTTAGCAAACTGCCTGCCCAACTCTCGCCAGGACTACTAAGTCGATCACATAAAGGCCAAACCATTCCGAAAGATATTACTGCGATCAAACGCTGCAACGACAACAAAGAACGAAAACGAAAAAAAAGGTGAACAGTAGCTGCCACGTCACAATCCGGCCGGATTCAAGCCAGAGAGCAACCAATTTTTTTTTCAAATTCCCCTGCAAATCCGGCCAGATATCCAGCCAAGAATTGGCCGGATATACGGCCGGATTCAGTGAAACAGTTTTCCGCCAAAAATTTTTTCTTTCCTCGTTCAAATTTTGCACTCGTCCGAATTCCAAACAAGTACAAGTAGACTTTATATAAATTTAGGGAATGTACATTCCCGAGCAAATATACCAAATAGACATGATTAAACACTTCTATATACACGCGTTGATAACTTTACAAATCAAAAGGGAACATTGGATCAAGATACAATTAGGGTTTTTCCAACTACAGAGGAGCTATACAAAATAATGTCTATACTAGCTCGACTCTTTCTTCAAAAACATCACAGTTTCAAACATTATGCCCTGTAAGGAAAACAAAGGCAACGGGATGAGCTTTCGCCCAATGAGGTACCAACACGCCAAGTATAAGTGAATCATAAAAGTACAATTGTACTCAATCCAAATATAGCCATCGAACAATTAATGATAACCACCACATGTGAATAGGAAGTAAAAGGATACAGACGGCTCTCAAGAGCCTATTTCCTCTTTTTGCAGTACTTAATCACAGCTCGTTGACTCTCTGTCAACGCTTAACGAACAAACATGACCGTAGACTCCACTTTACCTCAATTCCGTCCACCACACAAGCCTCTTACCGAGCCCGAACACCAAACAGAACAGATGTGGTAATACTCGAGTATACCGGAATCCAGAGTCTCAATACCCAAAGATTCCCAGAAACAGTCCCCATGGCTTGTCAATTTTCCTCGACCAAGCCCTTGCTGGCTCGATTCAATTGACAGGAAAGGTCGTTGGAAACACGTCCAAACGACACCAGTTCAGGCATAACCAAGAGATTTCAAGTTATACAGTAAACAGTCAAATAAGTAATAGAGAACGAACGTGATAAAGTACACCCTCGTCTCATCCAGAATAAACAGAAATTACAGTCATTCAGATCACAAATTTCAAGTACGCATAAAGCAAAGAAGCAACAATTATGTGAGTACACTCACCAGTTCAAATAAAGTTAACTTAAACGTTTCCTCCCGAGTTACGCCTTGAATCACCGGCACGTCCTACGCACAACCAAGAAAACAATTGTGACTCGATTACGAGTCGTATTCCTATTCAATAAACTACTAATGCAAGGCAAAATAGAACATGGGAGTGAAAATAAGCAACAATTGGTGCCAAAGATTTAAACAACCCTAAAGTCTCTCATTTCCACTCAAAAGCAACCCAACTCAAAGGAATCATATAGACTCAAAAATTGGACAGCACTTCCCCTTAGATTTCCCTACTTTCCACCCTACAAACAAACACCAACTTGATCCCAAATCCACCACAATTGCACATACAAATGCTAGGCTATTAAACACACTTCATTAGGGTCACAATACCCTTCAATCTTAGCCAATTAAGAACTCTAAAACAACTATAATAAAGCCCTAAATTCAAAACCCTAATATGAAATTTAGCTACACAGGCTGAAATTCTTCGGAGGCAAGTGAAACTAGCATATCCAAGCTCAAAATTACACACAACAAACTACCAAACCACAACTAATCATTAATCATCACATGAGGGCAGAAAATTCACTATAAAAACTGAAATTTACCATAACCCTACTTCAAATCATAAACTTTCTCACAAACTACATATTTAACAACTCTAATCCACTAATTTGCAATTATTAAGAGCAAAAGGAATTTCTAGGAGAGTTACCTTGGAACCTTAGGAAAGATGGTAGCTTAGGGTTTCTTCTTCAAAAATCACTTCACCAACACCTTGAATCCTCCTTAGTTAACACTTTTATAGAAGGGTTTACGATTTAATCGGTTGGAACTCAAGATTTGGACAAGAAATTGAAGAACAAAGTGAAGTCTCTCTCTTGGTTTTTTCTCTCTCAATGGCCGGCCAAGACGCAAGAAAGTGAGGATGATTTTTGGTCAAATTTGTATTTAGTAAAGGTGGAAGAAAGTTGGTCAAAGTCTAACATCCATTGATTTCATGACACTTGTCCTTTGCTATGCTTAATCTCATCCTTTTGTCTACCAAAGGTTAATCTATCTAGTTAACCTCTAATTGTCCCTTAACACCTTATAAATAATATTCATTTATGCAAAACTTCACATAATCGTCAAAATTTATTGCACTTTACGCAATAGCGGGTCCCACATCCCATAAGTACTACTAACGTCACATAAACTAACTTGTACTAGGAAAATGATTTAAAAACTATACTTACTCATAAAATATTTAGGATTTTAGTCTAATAAAGAAATATATAGGAAATGTATGTAAGGGAATAAAATAATGACTAGAAAATAAGAAAATTTTCGGGTCCTCACACTCTCTCCTCCTTAAAAGAATTTCGTCCTCGAAATTTCTCACCTTGATTAACAAACAGCTCAAGGTATTTCTTTTGCATCTCTTCCTCCACTTCACAAGTTGTCTCTTCTACTCCGTGGTTTCTCCACAAGATTTTCACCAATGAAATTTGCTTGTTTCTCAGTTCTTTAACATTCCGATCAAGTAACTGCACTGGTTTCTCTTCATAGGTGAGTGACTCATCGATTTCAATTTCTTCTGGTTGTAAGATGCGAGTCGGATCAGGATGATATTTCTTGAGTATCGAGACGTGGAAGACATCGTGAATCCTAGACAAGTTTGAGGGTAGTTCGAGTCGGTACGCCACTTTTCCAATTCTTTGAAGAATTTTGAAGGGTCCTACGAATCTTGGTTGAAGTTTCTTTTCTTTTCCCGCCGTGACACTTCGCAATGGTGTAATCTTAAGAAAGACACGATCTCCAACTTCAAACTCCAAATCTTTCCTTCGGTTGTCCCCGTAGCTCTTTTGTCGGCTTTGAACTGTTTGAAGTTTTTGACGTATCAACTTAACCTTTTCCTACGCATCCTCCATCCATGGAATGGTCGTTGGATCTAGGGTCCTCTTTTCTCCCACTTCATCCCAATAGATCGGTGATCGGCACTTCCTCCCGTAAAGAGCTTCATACGAGACCATTTGAATTAACGAATGGTAACTGTTGTTGTAGGCGAACTCCACTAACGTCATATGTTGGCCCCAACTACCCCCGAAATCTAAAATGCAAATCCGTAACATATCTTCAATGGTTTGAATGGTTCGCTCAGACTGTCCATCCGTCTGGGGATGATAGGTGGTATTAAGGTTGAGTTTGGTCCCCATGGTTTCTTGGAATCTTTGCCAAAACCTAGATACAAAACGAGGATCTCTGTTCGAAACTATACTCACTGGGACTCCATGCAGTCTCACAATCTCATCCATATACAACTGAGCCAATTTGTCCATAGAATACTTCATGTTTATAGGCAAGAAATGGGCCGATTTGGTTAACCGATCGACGATCACCCAAACGGTATCATGTCCTCGTTGTGTTCGTGGCAAACCTGAGACGAAATCCATCGTAATGTTTTCCCACTTCCATTCAGGTATCTCAAGGGGTTGTAACAATCCAAATGGTTTTTGATGTTCAGCCTTAACTTGTTGACAGATGAGGCAAGTTTGCACGTATTGGGCAATTTCCTTTTTCATGTTGTCCCACCAATATACTCTTCTCAAGTCCTGATACATCTTACTACTACCCGGAAAGATCGTATGCTTCGACCGATGAGCCTCCTCCAAGATTTCCTTTTTCAATGTTTTATTTTTGGGCACCACCACACGGTTTCGATACTTCAAAACTCCCTCGGGACTTAGATTGAAATCAGGCGATTCTCCCTTTTCCGCCTTCTCCCCCCACTTTCGTACTATCGAGTCTTCCTTCTGGGCCTCTTTAATTCGTTCTAGTAAAGTGGACGTCACCCTAATGTTACTAAAAATCACCTTTCGATTTTCAAGACAAGGGTTCCACTCACTAATCGATTCTAACAGGTCCCACTCCTTAATCATTAACCCCGCCACTTGAGCCTTTCGACTTATGGCATCGGCCATAACGTTAGCCTTCCCCGGATGGTAGTTGATGGTGTAGTCAAAGTCTTCTAAAAATTCCATCCATCGCCGCTGCCTCATGTTCAACTCTTTTTGCGAAAATAGGTACTTAAGCCTCTTATGGTTAGAGTAAACCTCAAAAGTTACCCCGTATAGATAGTGTCTCCACTTTTTTAGAGCAAAGACAACTGCGGCTAACTCCAAATCATGGGTTGGGTAGTTCTGCTCGTGAGATTTCAATTTCCTAGAGGAAAAAGATATCACGTTCTTATTTTGCATCAACACGCACCCCAATCCTTCCCTCGAGGCATCGGTATAAATGGTGAAACTATCTTTTCCGTTAGGCAAAGCTAGAATTGATGCCATGGTCAGTCTTCTCTTCAATTCTTGAAAACAAGCTTCACACCTAGCATCCCACATAAAACGGCCATTCTTCTTTGTCAAATAGGTTAAAGGACCGGCAAGTTTTGAAAAGTCCTTAATAAACAGACGATAGTACCCAGTCAACCCTAAAAAGCTACGAATCTCAGTGGGGTTTTCTGGCATTTTCCATTCAGTCACCGCCTCTACTTTCGCCGGATCGACAGTGATGCCCTCTCGTGAAATTACGTGCCCTAAGAAAGAAATTTTCTTTAGCCAGAATTCACACTTACTAAACTTGGCATACAACTGGTGCTCTCTTAGGGTTTGTAAGACGATTTTTAAGTGCTGCTCATGCTCCTCTCGGGTTTTTGAGTAAACCAAAATGTCATTGATAAAAACAACCACAAATCAATCCAGATAAGGTTTAAAAATCCTATGCATTGTGACGCCCCCACTTCTCCCTAAGGCGAACCAAAGGATACCCGCGGGACGCCTGCTCAACTCTCGCCAGGACTCGAAACAAATCCAATTCAAACCTAGTCTAGTACTAGCAACGAAAGTCGGAATAAAGGTACGAAATCATTTCCATACATAAATATCCAGTCTTACATCACAATTTCAAATTTACAATCACTTTCCCCAAAATATACAACATCCAAGAGTGTCTAGTCGATTACAATCAAAACACTAATACAAAAGTGTCTCAAGTCGGCATTTGTTTAACTCCTTCCAATCGGGTTCCTGTTAAGGAAAACAAACTAATGGGATGAGCCAATATTTGTGACAGCCCCACCTTCCCCATGGGCGTACCCTAAGGGTTAGCGAGCTGCCTGCCCAGCTCTCGCCAGGACTGCTAACGGTCACATACACAAAATTCTAGACGTTTCGGAAAAAGAAAAAAAAAAAAATACCGATAAGCAAGGTGAACAAGTACAATTCCAAGAAAAGTATCATATATACACGAGCCAATATATACACATAACCCACTCTAGGGTTTTCCAATTCAAAATGAAATGTTCAAGTCCCACATTAGGGTTCTAAAAGTCGAGGAGCTATACAAAATACAAAAGAATGCCTAACTAGCTCTACTCGCTTCACAAAACTCATGGTTTCCCAAAAGAATGCCCTGTAAGGAAAACAAAAGTACGAGTGTGAGCTTTCGCCCAATGAGGTACTAAAAGTCATGCATTCAAAGTGCACGTATTAGTCATGCTCAGTTACACATTACGATCAACCATAGAAAGAAAACACAAAATCAATTTCAAAGGAAAGGATACGGGTGGCTCTCGGGAGCCAATTTCCCTTGGCAACTCTTGATCACTTCCCGTTGACTCTCCGTCAACGTTCAACGGACACGTACGACCGTAGATCACCACTTTACTCCCAAACCTTCCACCGAACATTCCCCTACCGGGCCTGAACACCTCACAGTAATCAGAGGGTAATACTCGAGTATACCACAAGGTAGAGGAGCAATCGCTCCACTCGACACACAGTGACCTCACGGCTCGCTACCTAATCGACCGGCCCTTACCGGCTCGACTCGATAAACGGCCATTAAGGCTTGAGCTCAGTTTTCACAGTGAAGTCGTAGGGTTCATACCCAAAACGACATGAAGCCAGGCATGAATCCAGTTCACAAGCATTCAGTTCAATTCACGCATCTCCAGTAATTCAGTTACACATATAAGAGAACGAGAGCGATAAAGTACACTCTCGCCTCGAGCACATAAATCACAGGTATCCAATTCAAGGATCCAAGTACAAAATCAAGTAAACACAAGTCATGCATAGTACGCTCACACTTAAGTAAGCAAGTCACAAGTTTTCGCCCAACAGTTGTCCGGAATCACCGGCTCGACCTACAAGAAACAAGAAATTACAGTTGAGACTCGAACACGAGTCGAATGCCTCTTAAGTGAACTACTAAAGCAAAATGCAAATATGACTCAAAAATGAAAAATACTTTGATTTTTAAGGCCAAAGGTGTAGTAAACTCTCAAACCTAAGAGGAAAAAGGAAAGTAAGAATAATTCTAGGAAAACAGGATTTTCCAGCTTTGCGCGCTCTCATTGGAAAAATCATATCTCACAGGTCTTAAGGCCAAAATTAATAAAATTTATACCGTCGGAAAATACACTCAAAGGGGTACAATTACTTAGAAGACATGTTTACAAGATTCGAGTCACAAGTTAGTTAAATTCTAGCCTCAAGTCGTAGCACCGTCCAGTCAAAGACAGAACAGGTATGTAATTTTCAGTCAACTTTGGAAAATCACCATAAATCACACAGGCAGAACTAGGGTCTGAAATTTTCACAGTTTGTAGCCCTAGGAGTCTAGTTTAAAACGCAATAAACAGAACTAAATTCCGATATTCCTACATCGAGTTATAACAGATTTCCCGAAACTGTTCAGGAATTCTGGCGGAAATTTGACAGCATTTCCCCTTAAATTCTAGCTTTTCCATCCTACAAACAAACATCAAATCCCATCCAATTCAACCACAATTCACTCATAGGCTACTCAAAAAACTTCATTCCAAGCCAATTGCCATTCCAAACATCAATTATAGAAAAGCCCCAATTCATAAACCCTAAAACTGAAATTTTGTGCAAAGCTGGAAATTTCCGCAATTACTCGAAATTCACACACAAGAGCTCCATATGGCTCATTATTAGACCATCCAACCAAGGTTAGCTAACATTTATCATATAAAACAGAAAAATTCCTCAAAAATCAGAAATTCATACAACTTCCAAATAAACCATAATTTCATCCATAAATCTAACTACTTAGCCACCATAGGCCATCAATTTGACATTAATGGAACCAAAAGAGAAGTTTCCAAGCAAACTACCTCTTCCCTCAACAAAGGTGGTAGCTTAAAGGGTTGGTCTCCAAAACAAGTCCACCAATAGCTCCAATCCTCCTAGGCAAGTGGTTTTTATGGAGTGAATTAAGGTTTTGATGGTTGAATTTCAAGATTGAGCTAGGAATTGAAGATCAAAGTTGGAGTTTTTCTTTCTTTTTTTTTCCTCAAGAAAGTCGGCCAAGGGAGGAGAAAAATGAAGATGCATTGAGTCAAATTTCTTCTTTTAGTAAAGGTGAAAAATGGTCAAAGTCCAAGCTCCAATGAAATTGCGACACGTGGCGCCTTATTAATTCATTCCTATCTTCTTGTCTCACCAAGTTTAATTCATCCAAGTAACCTCTAATCACCTACTAACATCTAGTAATTAAATCTCAGTACGCAAAACTTGACCTGATTGGTCGAATTTCTCTCACTTAACGCACTAGCGGGTCCCACGTGCACTATTCACTCCAAAAATTTCGAAAATTGACTTTTGCTAGAAAAATATTTTAAAAACCCTATTTACTCATAAAAATGTCTAGAATATTCTTAGAAGCAAGAAAATGTGGAAAACGGGTGCAAATGAGTCAAATTGACCTAGAAATAAATAAAATTTACGGGTTCTCACAATATTCAGTGAGGCCAAGAAACACACATGCAAACACGCAATCCAAATAGCCACAAATTACATAGTAAGTAAAGCTATAAGTTCGAATAAAAAAAATAAACAGAAACAATTCAAGGATATTGTAGCTCTCAAGAGCTAAATTCCACGTAATCGAGTCGAAGTCTTGATCACATCTCACGTTGACACTTCGTCAACCACATAAGTATCAAATCCATAGATACACCACTTTTCTTCAAATCCCGTCACCATTACACCCCCTTACCGGGCCCGCTCATCAAAGTTTTTGATAATACTCGAGTATATCATGGCAATACTGCACGAGTAATGCCGAGCAAGATCTCTCCAATAGATCATGCTCTACGCATATCTCATGGTTTACTAAGTTTATCGACCAAGCCCATGCTGGCTCGATTCGCAAAGTTAGCCAACGAGTTTGGGCGTCCCCCGAATACGGATACGAATATAAGTCGATGAGCAACGCTCAAATCGACGATTCCAAATACGAATCACAAATACGAATCACATCCACATTACTATGCACAAGTCGAATATGAATGAATGTAGCAAAATACGAATATAATTTCGTTCGAAAGAGAACGAGTGCGGTAAAGTACACACTCGTCTCAAAATTTCAAATTCACACAACGGATAAGAAATAGTTAACCACTTAGCAACAAATTCATGCACTTGACACTCACCAATCAAAATAAGAGAGTGAGTGCATAAACAAGTCTTTAGGTGTTCCCCTCGAGATCCTCGTGAAGGTCTCCTTGAGCACCTGAGCAAACAATAGTTATCCATTACACACTATCACTTAAAATCCTTTCTTATCAAGGGAGGGATTGTACACTTGTACAATCTAGAAAATACCATGGAATAGGGCTTTACTTGCTCAAAATTCAAGGTTCAAAAGTAGTGTTTATTAACACAAGGAAAAATGGATTTACTTCATGAAGACAAGTCCAAAATGGTCAATTAGTATTGAAGGATAGGTAAGAGTCTCAAAAACTCAATTCCCGTCAAGTTTGAAAATTTCAGATTTGAGGTCCGATCTTTGAAAAATCATATCTCACTCTCCGTCTGTCCAAAATTGGAAAACTTGGTACCGTTGGAAAATAATTCCAAAGTCCTAAAAGTTCCTAGAAGACACTTTTCCATGATTCCAATTGGAAGATATTCAAAATTGGGCCCAAAGTTGCTGTTTTCGAAAGTCAAGACAGATTTGGGTTGATTTTCGACCAAGTTTGGAAATTCAGCAAAATTCACACAATGCGAACTAGCCTCTGACATTTGGAACTCAATTAGAGTTACAATCCAAGTTTAAAACAAAACAAGCAGAACAAGAATCGTAGCTTTGAGCACCAAGATATAGTAGCTCAAAGTTGCTGAAAAATTGAGACGGTTAGGAAAATTTCTAGGTTTAAAGCTTGAGCTTTGGTACTTTAGTTGGGCATCGAAATGGACTCGGAATGATACCAAAGTTGGAAGTATTATACTACCATATGAGGGCTATTCCTCTATCAATTTTCATGGAAAATTACACACGGAAAGTTGGTTAACCAGATCACCAAAGTTTCCAAATTTCCAAGGCAAATTTGCCTTGTACATGAGTTTTCCTTTTTCAAAACGTTTGGCCAACAAAAATGTCTCAAACATGGTCCCTTTGTGTAGGTAATGTCTAAGAAACATCCAAGATGCATTTAGTAGGTGATTAACACCAATAATTTTGAAACAACGAGTCCCAATCAAGATTTAGACATTTACTAGCCAAAAAGAGGGTTTCAAATCATTGAGTCAGTTTCGGATTTCGGCCACAACTCATTCAATTCAACTTGGAATTGAGCGTGGTCAGTGGAGTTGAAAACTAGATTCATAAAGATACAATTTCTTAGAAGAAATCATTTTCCAAATCTGTCCACAGCTAGCTCATATTGGAGCATCAATTAGCTACTCAAAACAGAGCTCCCAGTGTAGACGCGAAACAGGACAGTCATGTTCAAACGATTGGTATGGACTACTCAGGTGGAATCAGAATGTGAATTTTATACTGTTGGAAATCTGGGAATGTCTAGTTTCCAGTGCCACAAACGGTACTCAATTTTGATGTCGGATCAAAACGTTATAGCCAAAACAAAAACACTGCCGGAGCAGTTACGGGAAAATTTCCAGTTTTTTGCTGATTTACGAAAACACATCATTTGGCCAACCAAATCATGAAATTTTTTGATGAAACTTTCTACACCACCCACACAACATGTATACATCATAAACAAGTCAATAGAACCACAAAATTTTGCTTTAAGGGTCACGGACATTCACAGGGGCAGGAACGGAAAATTTTTCATCTTCACTCCCTTTGAGCTTTCATCCATAATATCACTCATTTCTACTAATTTAAGCACTAAACCAACATTAATAACATCAAAACACCACAAATCAGTCCATCAAGCCATAGTGGGAGTTCATAGAGCCCACACACCAACTTTCCAACATAAATAAAGCAACCCACATGATTATATTAGCTTATAAGTGCAAAATAGTCTTCATAAACTAAGATTCTTGTAGTTGATCGTGGTTTACCTCTCTTGATTAACAAAGCAGAAATTTTCGGCCTCTTGAAGCTCAACAAAACCGTGGAAAGCAAGCTCTCTTCCTAACTTGATGTAATCTCCAAGTGATTAGCTAAGTTTAGGTGAAATCTGAGATGATTTGGAGTAAGATTTGAGGTAGAAATGAAGAGTTTTCTTTCCTTTCTTTTCTTTCTTGTTTTGGCCGGCTCTTGAGGTGAGAAAATGAGAGTTTCAGCCGTGCACTTGAGGTGAGAAAAGAAGGGTTTTGATCTGGTGTGATGCTTCCATGAGAAGCTAAAATGTGTGGCTCTAATTAATTCAAAACTCAACTCTTTCTCCCGCTCGCACGCGCGCGTTTTGTGCTCGATTCCTCTCGAGTTTGTTTCACTTGTGCACTAAACCTCTAATGCACTTTCATTCATACTATTATTATCCACTCTTAATGGTTTTAAAAAAATAAAGGTCTAAAGTCTCTCAATTAATCGCGCGCGTAAAAACGCGTGCTTCCGATTTTTTGCGCGATAGAGTGAAATTTCTAATAAATCCTTATAACGATAGTATCGCTAACTAATAATTGAACACTTAAACATAAAAATACCTATTTCAAGACTAATGTACAAGTCTCCAATTTTCCAAACTTATTGTATCCTCGAATCGATTATTGTTTCCAAACGCGTATTCACTATTCTCACTTAACGGGCTTTCAAAAATTAAATTTTGAAACGAGTCATTTTAAAAATATAAGTAAGTCATAGTTCCATGTAATTGGGTCTAAAAAGGTTGAAATAAAATATTCGGAGCAAACGGGCAATTAAATATTTAAATAAGTTAGTAATAGGAGTTTAAAATAGGTAAATTTGCGAGTCCTCACATGCATCAAATCCATAAATGCAGCAGGGGCATTGGTTAATCCAAAGGGCATGACTGCGAACTCAAAATGCCCATATGTCGAATTAAACGCAGTTTTTGGTACGTCCTCCTTCCTAATTAACAATTGATAGTACCCCTGTCGGAGGTCTAATTTCGAGAAGACCACTGCTCCTTGCAACTGGTCAAACAATTCATCAATATGGGGCAGTGGGTATTTATTCTTAATCATCACATTATTTAACCCCCGGTAGTCTATACACAACCGTAAACTCCCATCTTTTTTCTTCACAAACAGCACAGGGGCTCCCCAAGGAGATCCACTCTCTCGAATGAACCCTCGCTCCAAAAGGTCTTGTAACTGCAACTTCAACTCCTTAAGCTCAGCAGGGACCATCCGATATGGGGTCTTAGAGATAGGTGATGTCCCTGGTAACAAGTCAATTTTAAATTCTATCTCCCTTTCCGGAGGTAAGGCTACCAATTCGTCAGGAAACACGTCCGGATATTCTTTCACCACCGTTACATCTTCTACCTTCAACTTATCGATGGGGGTATTGATTAGAAAAGCTAAGAAACCTTGCGCCCTTTTACTCAGTAGTTTTCTAGCTCGGATGCCTGAAATAAGTGCAGATGAGACTAACCTACCCCTTATATCTAGCCTTAAGGTCGCCTCCCCAGAGATACAAAACTCTACCACTTTTCTCTTACAATCAAGTTGAGCATTATACCGAGCTAACCAGTCCATGCCTAGAATTACATCATACCCCTTAATGGACAGGTTTATTAGATCCCCCAACAGTTTCCTCTCTCCTACCCAAACTTCACAATTCTTATAAACAATACTAGTGATCAAACGGTGGTTCCTCGTAGGAGTACTAACTTCTAGATCATAAGGTAAACTAGCAGGTTTTACATCAATTCCACACATGAAATTGGGGTTGACAAATGAATGAGTAGTACCGGGATCTACTAAAACTTTCGCAAATCGGTGGAATACAGGGATCGTACCTTCTACGACCTCGGAGGAATCGGGGACCTGCTGTGGCTCTAAGGAGTACACTCAAGCCGATACTTTTGGTTTAGTCCCTTCCACCTTAGCTTGTCCAGAGTGGGTCCTAGTCGGTTGCTGGCTTCCACTTCCTTCTCGTGGCAGAACCGGACAATTAGCAATTTGGTGGTCCGCACTCCCGCAGCGCAAACATTTCCTCTCCTTCCTCCAGCAATTGTCCTTTGTGTGATTCGGCTTCCCACAATACCCGCAGGGGCCGCGGAATGCAGAAGCCGAACCTTCCTGGGAACCTCCTCTTTGTTGGCCTCACCCAACTTGGCCACCTCTTGACGGGGCTCCTCTCGACATCCCCGACAGTCTTACTCCTCCGATTCCCCTTCCAAACTTGGGAGGGGTACTCTTATTCCCTTACTCTGAACTACTTCCAGAAAATTCTCGTTTCTTCGCTTGGAAGGTTCGTACTTGTAACCTGGCACTTTCGACTCGTTGGCCCTTCTCCACCGTATCACTGAAGGCGTTGATTTGGGCTACGGCTAGGTCCTTTTGGATCTCAACGTTCAAACTCTGAACAAAATGCCTTATTCTTCTTTGCTCGGTCATAATCAGTTCGGGAGCAACTTGGACAACCGAGTAAATTGACTCTCGTACTCGGCTACGGTCTGAGTTCCCTGGCGAAGTCGAATAAACTCATCTTCCTTATTTTCTTGAATTAGAGGAGGGAAAAACTTGGCGTTGAATTCCCTCAAGAAATTCACCCACGTCCTTGGTGTTTGTTCTCGTTCCCATTTTTGTCTTATTACGTTTCACCAAGAACGGGCTGCCCTTCCAACTGAAAGACAACAAAAGTCACTTGTCTCTCTTCCGTATAATGCAAAGCAGCAAATATGTCAACCATCTTCTCCAACCACCTTTCGGCCACATCTGGGTCTGGCCCTCCAATGAATTTTGGTGGGGAGAACTTCTAGAATCTTTCAAGAGCTCTAACCTCGCTCTCCACATGATTAACAGGGTTTCCAGGATTTCCAGGTTGAGGAATAGGGTTTTGGCCCTGGTGTGAGAACTCGAGGAAGAAAAATCCGGTTTTAGGGTTTTATTGATTCTCGTGCACACATTTTCTATATTTTCTTTATTATAATCATTTTATACATATTTTAGAAGTAAATATAGTTTTTAAGTCATTTTTCTAGTATAAGTGAGTTCACGAGAAATTTGGAGCGAATAGCGGATGTGGGACCCGCTAGTGCGTTAAGTGAGAGAAATTCGGCCAATTAGGTTAAGTTGTGCAGTAAGGCATTAAATTACTGAGTGCTAAGAGATAATTAGAGGTTGGTTAGATACTTGGTCATTAGTAAGCTAAAGGATAAGAGAGAAATCCAAAAAAGTGCAACGTGTCGCGACGGGATTGGGCCAAGTTTTGCCTAACTTTCTTACAACTTTACTAAAAGCTAAATTTGACCAAAATCATCTTCATTCTTCAAGCATCTTGGCCGAAACTTTTGAGGGAAAAAAAGAAAAGAAAGCTTCAACTTTTCTTTCAATTTCTTGTCCAAATCTTGAAAACCAACCGATAAAAATCCGAATTCCTCCGTAGAAATCGCTTATTAAGTGAGATTGAAGGTGCTTGTGGAGTGATTTTGCAAAGGAAAGCTCTAAGTTGCTATCTTTCTTGAGGTTAAGGTATTTTTGCTTGGAACTCAACTTTTGTCCATAATAATGGCAAATTAGTGGCTTATAATGGTTAAGGAGCTTGTTTTATGGAATATTTTGTGGATTAAAGTGAAGTTAGGTAAATTTATTATTTTTCTTGGGAATTTTCTGTTTTCATATGATGATCATAGTTGGCTTGAATTGATGGTTTATTATGGTGTGATTTGGAGTTGTTATGCGTTAATTGTAGCGAATTGCGGAAAATTTCAGCTTTCTATGGAAATTTCAGCTTTAGGGTTTTTCAATTTGGGGCTTTCTTATGGTTGCCTATTGAGCTTGAAATTAGCTATAATTGAAGGGTATTGTGACCCTAATAGTGTGTAGTTACTAGCCTTGGGTTGGTATATGAAATTGTGGTTGGATTGGATGAATTGTGTGATTTTTTTTGTAGGGCGGAAATGCTGAAATTTAGGGGAAATGCTGTCCGATTTCCGAGAAATTAGGGTTTTGTGAATCTAGGTTAAGAATGGGTAAATGTGAAAAGCTTTAGGGTTTTCTTGAACTTTTAACCCTAAATTCGATGTATTTTCCATTTTGAACTATAATTGGAGCTATAATTGAATTTTGCTTTAGCGATCCACTTAAGAGGTACTCGACCCGTATTTGAGTTTCAATTGCATTTTTCTTGATTGTATAGGACGTGTGGGTGATCCAAGGCGTCCGTCGGACGAAAATCTGTGAACTTACCTTTTTGAATTGGTGAGTGTACTATTGCATGATTTAAATGCCTAAGTGGTTATTTGTCCTTGAAACTGTGAACTAAGTGATTGTGAACTGTGCATGAGATGAGAGTGTACTTTACCGCTCTCATTCTCTTACTTGTATAACTGCTTTTCGATATACTTGAGAAATTGCACTGTGTATGACTTGAATCATGGGCACGCGCCCTACCACTGTACTGTGATCACTGAGCTCAAGCCCTAGTGGAAGTTACTCGAGTCGAGCCAGCAAGGGCCGGTCGACTAGGTAACAACCATAGGGTCACTGTTTGTCGAGTGGAGTGTATCTCCTCGACCCTACGGTATACTCGAGTATTACCTTCTTAATCACTGTGAGGTGTTCGGGCCCGGTAAGGGGAATGTACGGTGGAAGGTACTGGGAGTAAAGTGGGGTCTACGGTCATTTTACTTTCTTTAAGCGTTGACGGAGGGTCAACGGGATGCGAACAAGATCTGAAATGGGGAAACTGGCTCCTGAGAGCCACCCGTATCCTTTTATTCGAACTTCTTACGGCACTTTTATTCTATGAGCAATGGTTGTGTATACTGAGCTTAGTTACTTGTGAATTTGGGGCTGCATGATTGTTAGTACCTCATTGGCCGAAAGCTCACCCCCGTTACCTTTGTTTTCCTTACAGGCAAATTTTTGGGAAATCCTTGATTTTGAGAAGCGAGTTGAGCTAGTGAAATAGTTTTGTTTCTTTGTTTAGCTCCTCGGCTAGTAGAAACCCTAAATGTATCTTATTTGAATATCCCCTTTTAGATTGTGAATTTTGGCAACATGTATATGTAAATAGTCCTTCATGTGTAATGGACATTATATGTTGGGAATGTATGTAATCGCCCTATCTAAGGGTCTTTTGCACTTGGTTTCGCGTGTGTGACCGTTTAGTAGTCCTGGCGAGAGCTGGGCAGGCAGTCCGCTGATACCCTAGGGTACGCCCTAGGGAGAGGTGGGGCTGTCACAGTTGGTATCAGAGCTTAGGTTAGAAATAACCTGGGCGGACCTGATTCTTAGAACTTTTGGGATTATATGAGACTATGTTTAAGTGCTATTATTACCTCTAAGTTGTAATTTATGTATATCCGTATAGGTTATGGATGGAGCTAGTGGGAGTGGAGGCGGGCCACCTCGGAGGCCTTTTCGTGTTATTGACTATGAGGAGACACCTGGAGGACCGATTAGGCGCTGGAGTACGGCCAGTCGGACTAGGCGTTGTACTCGGTGCCAGCAGTACTCCTCTGCTGACCACGTGGTTGTGGCCGTCTTAGGCGAGCGGAGGAGACTTAGGCGTGCCGCCGCCCGCGATCATACCGAGCTGCAGCGACTGAGAGGCGTTGCTAGGATGCAGGCCGACCGGATTGGGGAGCTCCAGGGGGATATAGCCATGGAGCAAGAGTGGACGAACGCTCTTCGCGACCAGTTACAGGTGGTTAACGACCGCCTTACTAGGGTAGTCCGAGAGGTCAGAGACCGGTCCGGAGGTATCATTCATGAGTGTGGGGCCTTGATCCAGGAGGTGATTGGCGTGAATGCGCCAGGGGGAGCTCCGGGTAACGGGGCTCCAGGTGAGGGAGGCGCCCCAGCTCTAGCTCTAGCTCCGATGGGGAGTCGATTGGCTCAGTAGAGAACTAGGTTATAGTTTTTTGGGCCATGTTTTGATCTTATGTGAGGAATACCTAGGGAAAGCTTTTAGTTAGCTCTTTTGCACTTTTGGGGCCTAGGTTGTATATTGTACTTTTGGATGACCTCACTGCTTCCACGGGCTTGATTTTGTAAATATTTGACTGACTGCTACTGTGTGATTTGTAAATATTTGACTGACCGCTCTGTATGACTTGTTTGCTATATCTGTGAGTTATATGTGCAGCTGTTTTTATTTGGTAACTCTTTTTGCTAAGTGCCTATTTATTTATGTCCACATATTGCTTTGTTTTGATATCGTGTACCTTTTCAACCCTAGACTGGGTGAATCGATGGAGGGTACTCGTAGTGGACGAGGCCGTGGTCGCGGAACTAGGCAAACCTCGACTGAGGGAGGTACTCGAGCACCTGTGCCTGAACCCAACCCTGAGCCTAGGAGTGACCCTAATGCTCAAGTAGCTACCGCTATAGAACGAATGACTGATCTATTGGCCCACGTAGTGGAGCATCAGGGCCAAAACCCTAGTTCTCAACCCGAAAACCCTGGGAACCCTGTGGAGAGCGAGGATAGAGCTCTCGAACGATTCCAGAAATTCGCCCCACCAAAGTTTATAGGAGGGCCAGATCCTGATGTGGCCGAAAGGTGGTTGGAGAAAATGGTAGATATTTTTGCCGCTTTGCACTATACTGAGGAGCGACAAGTGACTTTTGCGATCTTCCAACTGGAAGGGGCGGCTCGTTCCTGGTGGAATGTTATAAGGCAGAAGTGGGATCGAGAATTGACCCCAAGGACGTGGGTGAACTTCACGAGGGAGTTCAACGCTAAGTTTTTCCCTCCTTTAGTACAAGAAAAGAAAGAGGAAGAGTTTATAAGACTTCGCCAGGGAACCCAAACTGTGGCCGACTATGAGAGCCAATTCACTCGATTGTCTAAGTTTGCCCCCGAACTAATCCTGACTGAGCAGAGGCGAATAAGACGTTTTGTCCAAGGCTTGAATGTAGAGATCCAGAAGGATTTAGCTGTAGCCCGAATTGATGCCTTTAGTGACGCAGTGGAGATGGCTCAACGAATTGAGGATGCTAGGCTACAGGTGCGAAATTTCCAGGCTGGAAAGCGGGGATTTACTGGAGGTAGCTCTGGATCTGGAGATAAGGGTACCCCTCCCAAGTTTGGAAGGGGAACTGGCGAAAGTAGACTGCCGGGGATGTCGAGGGGAGCCCCGTCGAGAGGTGGCCAGGTTAGTCGAGGCCAACCAAGGGGAAACTTCCAGGGAGGTCCAGTTTCTGCATTCCGTGGTTCCTGCGGGTATTGCGGAAAACCGAATCACACGGAAGATAATTGTTGGAGGAAGGAAAGGAAGTGGTTACGCTGTGGAAGTGCGGAGCACCAAATCGTCAACTGTCTAGTTCTACCGCGAGAGGCGAAAGGGACTCCGCAACCATCGAAAGCCAACACTGGGCAAGTTAAGGGGGAAGGGACGAGATCAAATGTGCCGGCTCGAGTGTACTCCCTTGAGCAACATCAAGTCCCTGACTCCTCTGGGGTCGTGGAAGGTACGATTCCTGTTTTCCACCATTTAGCTAAAATTTTAATCGACCCTGGTACTACCCATTCCTTTGTTGACCCTGATTTTATGTGTGGAATTGATATAAAACCTGTTAGCCTACCCTATGATTTGGAAGTTAGCACTCCTACGGGGAACCAATGTTTACTCACTAGTGTGATGTATGCTAATTGTGAAATTTGGGTAGGAGAGAGAAAACTCTTTGGGAATCTTATCAGTTTAGCTCTTAAGGGGTATGATATTATTTTGGGTATGGATTGGTTAGCTAAGTATGATGCTCAACTTGACTGTAAAAAGAAAGTGGTGGAACTTCGTATACCTGGGGAAGCAACTTTAAGGTTAGATGTAAGGGGGAATTTGGCCTCATCTGCATTGCTTTCGGGTATTAGGGCTAGAAAATTTCTAAGTAAAGGAGCGCAAGGGTTTCTAGCTTTTCTTATAAACACTCCCACTGATAAGTTGAAGGTAGAAGACGTACCGATAGTGAGGGAATATCCGGATGTGTTTCCTGATGAATTAGCAACCCTACCGCCGGAAAGAGAGATAGAATTCAAAATTGACTTGCTACCCCTGCTGAACTTAAGGAGTTAAAGATGCAATTGCAAGACTTATTAGAGCGAGGGTTTATTCGAGAGAGTGGCTCTCCGTGGGGAGCTCCTGTGCTGTTTGTTAAGAAGAAAGACGGGAGTTTGCGGTTGTGTATAGATTACCGAGGGTTAAATAATGTGACGGTTAAGAACAAATATCCACTGCCCCATATTGATGAATTGTTTGACCAGTTGCAAGGAGCAGTGGTCTTCTCGAAGTTAGATCTCCGCCAGGGGTACTACCAATTGTTGATTAGGAAGGAGGATGTACCTAAAACTGCGTTTAATTCAAGATATGGGCACTTTGAGTTCGCAGTTATGCCTTTTGGACTGACCAATGCCCCTGCTGCCTTCATGGACTTGATGCATAGGGTTTTTAAATCTTATTTGGATAGATTTGTGGTTGTTTTCATTGATGACATCTTGGTTTACTCAAAGTCACGAGAGGAGCATGAGCAACACCTAAAACTCGTTTTACAAACCCTAAGAGAGCACCAATTGTACGCCAAGTTTAGTAAGTGTGAATTTTGGCTGGAGAAAATTTCTTTCTTAGGGCACGTAATTTCACAAGAGGGCATCACAGTCGATCCGGCGAAAGTAGAAGCAGTAACTGAGTGGAAGAGGGCAGAAAATCCCACTGAGGTTCGTAGCTTTCTAGGGTTAGCTGGGTACTATCGGCGATTTCTTAAGGATTTTTCAAAACTTGCCGGTCCTTTGACCGACTTGACAAAGAAAAATGATCGTTTTATGTGGGATGCTAGGTGTGAAGATAGTTTCCAAGAATTGAAACGAAGGTTAACTAGGGCTCCTATTCTAGTTTTGCCTAATGGTACAGATAACTTCACTGTATATACGGATGCTTCGAGGGAAGGTTTGGGGTGTGTACTGATGCAGAATAAGAGCGTGATTTCCTTTGCCTCTAGGAAACTAAAACCTCACGAGTAAAACTACCCAACTCATGACTTGGAACTAGCTGCAGTTGTATTTGCCCTGAAGAAATGGAGACACTACCTGTACGGGGTGACCTTTGAGGTTTAAACCGACCACCAGAACCTTAAGTACCTATTTTCCCAAAAAGAACTAAATATGAGGCAACGACGGTGGATGGAATTCTTGGAGGACTATGACTGTTCAATCAACTACCATCCGGGGAAAGCAAATGTAGTAGCTTATGTCTTAAGTCGAAAGGCTCAAATAGCTGGGTTAATGGTTAAAGAGTGGGAGATGTTAGGAGCAGTTAGTGAATGGAACCCTAACCTGAAGCGTCAAAGGGTAATCTTGGGAAATATCCAAGTAACCTCTGCTATACTAACTCGAATTAAAGAGGCCCAAGAGGAGGATTCGATGGTACAAAAGTGGAGAGAAAAGGTGGAGAAAGGAGAAACACCTGATTTCAATGTGAGTCTTGAAGGAATTTTAAAATATCGGAATCGGGTAGTGGTGCCTAAGAATGAATTATTGAAGAAAGAAATTTTGGAAGAGGCTCATCGGTCGAAGAATACAATCCACCCAGGCAGTAGCAAAATGTATCAAGATTTGAAGGGCACATATTGGTGGGATAATATGAAGAAGGAGATTGCCCAGTATGTGCAGACCTGTCTCATCTGCCAACAAGTTAAGGCTGAACACCAAAAACCCTCTGGATTGTTACAACCTCTTGAAATACCTGAGTGGAAGTGGGAAAACATCACGATGGACTTTGTCTCTGGGTTGCCAAAGACGCAGAAAGGACATGATGCCGTTTGGGTAATTGTCGACCGGTTGACCAAATCAGCTCATTTCTTGCCTGTGAACATGAAGTACTCTATGGAGAAGTTGGCTAGGCTATATAGGGATGAAATTGTGAGATTGCATGGAGTTCCTATGAATATAGTTTCAGACCGAGATCCTCGTTTCGTGTCTAGGTTCTGGCAAAAATTTCAAGAAACCTTGGGAACTAGACTTAACTTTAGCACCACCTATCACCTCCAGACAGATGGACAGTCTGAAATAACAATTCAAACCCTCGAGGATATGTTAAGGACTTGCATCTTGGATTTTGGGGGTAGTTGGGGACAACACTTGACCCTAGTAGAGTTCGCCTACAACAATAGCTACCATTCGTCAATTCAATTGGCTCCGTATGAAGCGCTCTATGGACGAAGGTGTCGTTCACCAATTTATTGGGATGAAGTGGGAGAAAGAAAGGCTCTAGATCCAACGATTATTCCGTGGATGGAGGATGCACAAGAAAAGGTTAAGCTGATACGTCAAAGACTCCAGACCGCTCAAAGCCGACAAAAGAGCTATGCCGACAACCGAAGGAAAGATTTGGAGTTTGAAGTAGGAGACCGCGTTTTTTTGAAAATTACTCCATTACGAGGTGTCACAGCGGGTAAAGGAAAGAAACTTCAACCTCGATTTGTAGGACCATTCAAAGTTCTTCAAAGAATTGGAAAGGTGGCGTATCGATTGGAGTTACCATCAAGCCTGTCTAGAATCCATGACGTTTTCCATGTTTCGATGCTCAAGAAATACTATCCTGATCCAACCCATGTTTTACAACCGGAGGAGCTCGAAATAGATGAAGCCCTTACCTATGAAGAGAAACCTGTGCAATTGCTTGATCGAAAGGTTAAAGAGCTAAGAAACAAACAAATCCTTCTGGTGAAAGTCTTCTGGAGGAACCATGAAGTAGAAGAGGCAACCTGGGAAGTGGAGGAAGAGATGCAAAAGAGATACCCTGAGCTGTTTAGTAACCCAGGTAAGCAATTTCGAGGACGAAATTTTTTAAGGGGGAGAGAGTGTGAGAACTCGAGGAAGAAAAATCTGGTTTTAGGGTTTTATTGATTCTCGTGCACACATTTTCTATATTTTCTTTATTATAATCATTTTATACATATTTTATAAGTAAATATAGTTTTTAAGTCATTTTTCTAGTATAAGTGAGTTCACGAGAAATTTGGAGCGAATAGCGGATGTGGGACCCGCTAGTGCGTTAAGTGAGAGAAATTCGGCCAATTAGGTTAAGTTGTGCAGGAAGGCATTAAATTACTGAGTGCTAAGAGATAATTAGAGGTTGGTTAGATACTTGGTCATTAGTAAGCTAAAGGATAAGAGAGAAATCCAAAAAAGTGCCACGTGTCGCGACGGGATTGGGCCAAGTTTTGCCTAACTTTCTTACAACTTTACTAAAAGCTAAATTTGACCAAAATCATCTTCATTCTTCAAGCATCTTGGCCGAAACTTTTGAGGGAAAAAAAGAAAAGAAAGTTTCAACTTTTCTTTCAATTTCTTGTCCAAATCTTGAAAACCAACCGATAAAAATCCGAATTCCTCCGTAGAAATCGCTTATTAAGTGAGATTGAAGGTGCTTGTGGAGTGATTTTGCAAAGGAAAGCTCTAAGTTGCTATCTTTCTTGAGGTTAAGGTATTTTGCTTGGAACTCAACTTTTGTCCATAATAATGGCAAATTAGTGGCTTATAATGGTTAAGGAGCTTGTTTTATGGAATATTTTGTGGATTAAAGTGAAGTTAGGTAAATTTATTATTTTTCTTGGGAATTTTCTGTTTTCATATGATGATCATAGTTGGCTTGAATTGATGGTTTATTATGGTGTGATTTGGAGTTGTTATGCGTTAATTGTAGCGAATTGCGGAAAATTTCAGCTTTCTATGGAAATTTCAGCTTTAGGGTTTTCAATTTGGGGCTTTCTTATGGTTGCCTATTGAGCTTGAAATTGGCTATAATTGAAGGGTATTGTGACCCTAATAGTGTGTAGTTACTAGCCTTGGGTTGGTATATGAAATTGTGGTTGGATTGGATGAATTGTGTGATTTTTTTTGTAGGGCGGAAATGCTGAAATTTAGGGGAAATGCTGTCCGATTTCCGAGAAATTAGGGTTTTGTGAATCTAGGTTAAGAATGGGTAAATGTGAAAATCTTTAGGGTTTTCTTGAACTTTTAACCCTAAATTCGATGTATTTTCCATTTTGAACTATAATTGAATTTTGCTTTAGCGATCCACTTAAGAGGTACTCGACCCGTATTTGAGTTTCAATTGCATTTTTCTTGATTGTATAGGACGTGTGGGTGATACAAGGCGTCCGTCGGACGGAAATCTGTGAACTTACCTTTTTGAATTGGTGAGTGTACTATTGCATGATTTAAATGCCTAAGTGGTTATTTGTCCTTGAAAATGTGAACTAAGTGATTGTGAACTGTGCATGAGATGAGAGTGTACTTTACCGCTCTCATTCTCTTACTTGTATAACTGCTTTCCGATATACTTGAGAAATTGCACTGTGTATGACTTGAATCATGGGCACGCGCCCTACCACTGTACTGTGATCACTGAGCTCAAGCCCTAGTGGAAGTTACTCGAGTCGAGCCAGCAAGGGCCGGTCGACTAGGTAACAACCATAGAGTCACTGTTTGTCGAGTGGAGTGTATCTCCTCGACCCTACGGTATACTCGAGTATTACCTTCTTAATCACTGTGAGGTGTTCGGGCCCGGTAAGGGGAATGTACGGTGGAAGGTACTGGGAGTAAAGTGGGGTCTACGGTCATGTTACTTTCTTTAAGCGTTGACGGAGGGTCAATGGGATGCGAACAAGATCTGAAATGGGGAAACTGGCTCCTGAGAGCTACCCGTATCCTTTTATTCGAACTTGTTACGGCACTTTTATTCTATGAGCAATGGTTGTGTATACTGAGCTTAGTTACTTATGAATTTGGGGCTGCATGATTGTTAGTACCTCATTGGGCGAAAGCTCACCCCCGTTACCTTTGTTTTCCTTACAGGCAAATTTTTGGGAAATCCCTGATTTTGAGAAGCGAGTTGAGCTAGTGAAATAGTATAGTTTCTTTGTTTAGCTCCTCGGCCAGTAGAAACCCTAAATGTATCTTATTTGAATATCCCCTTTTGGATTGTGAATTTTGGCAACATGTATATGTAAATAGTCCTTCATGTGTAATGGACATTATATGTTGGGAATGTATGTAATCGCCCTATCTAAGGGTCTTTTGCACTGGGTTTCGCGTGTGTGACCGTTTAGTAGTCCTGGCGAGAGCTGGGCAGGTAGTCCGCTGATACCCTAGAGTACGCCCTAGGGAGAGGTGGGGCTGTCACACCTAGCGCTCCACTGCATGGGCCAAGAGATCGGTCATACGCTGGATAGCAGCTGCTACCTGAGCATTAGGATCGACCCCTGGTTCCGGATTTGGTTCAGGCATTGGTTCTCGATTACCCCCTTCATTCGAGGGTTGCCTACGTTCTCGCCCACGGTCTCGTCCACTACGAGTACCCTCCATTTGGTTTAATAAATCTAGGGTCGAAACGTGAATATAACATTAAAGATAAATATATGTACGAGCAAGTAACAAGAGGTACACACAGATCAAAACATATATACATATAATACAACCGTATCAAACAAGTCGCACAGTAACAGTCAGTCAGATACAAACAAAAGAAAACCCATGAAAATATCAGGGTCATCAAAAGCACTATTTACAAACTGGGTCAAAAGTACCAAAAACAGCTAACTAAGAGCTTTTCCCCTTTACTATCCCTTACATGGGTTCAAAACATATCTCGAAGGAGCTCTAACCTAGTTCCCAACTGAGCCCACAGACTCTCCTCCATGGCAAGAACTAGAGGTGTTCCCTTTTCCAGGTGCTCCGTTGCCTGGAACTTCCACTTGTACGTTAGCGCCAATCACTTCCTGGATTAGCACTTCGCACTCATTAATAATGCCTCCAGACCGGTCTCTAACTTCCCTGACCACCCTTGTAAGGCGGCTAGTAGCTACTTGCAGCTGCTCTCTAAGAGCACCTGTTCTCTCTTGCTCCATAGCTACATCCCCCTGGAGCTCGCAAATTCGGTTCGCTTGCATCCGCATGACACCCCTTAACCTCGCCATCTCAGTTTGGTCCCTAGCGGTGGCACACCTAAGTCTTCTCCTCTCGTCAAGGACCGCCACCACCACATGGTCTATAGAAGAGTAATTCCGACAACGACTGCAGTACCGAGTCTGGCACGCAGTACTCTACCGTCGAATCGGTCCTCCCAGCCTCTTCTCATAATCTATGACACGAAACCGCCTCCGGGACGGCTCACATCCACCCTCTCCATTAGTTCCAGCCATAACCTACAAGGATAGCAAAAGTTTACATCTTAGATAAGGTAATCACACTTAAAGGCACCTTAATACAATCCCCACAGGTACTAAGAAGTAAATTTCTAACTCGCCCAAGTCATTTCTAACCTAGGCTCTGATACCAACTGTGACAGCCCCACCTTCCCCTAGGGCGTACCCTAAGCGTTAGCGAACTGTCTGCCTGTGAGAACTCGGAAAAAAAAAAAAATTTTTAGGGTTTTAGGGTTTCTCGATTTGCGTGCTTATATTTTCTATATTTTCTTTATTATAATTGTTTTACACGCATTTTATAGGTAAATATAGTTTTTAAGGTATTTTTCTAGTATACGTGAGTTCACGAGAAAATTGGAGCGAATAGCGGTGGTGGGACCCGCTAGCGCATTAAGTGAGAGGAATTCGGCCATTTCGGCTCAATTGTACAGTAAGGTATTAAATTACTGAGTGTTAAGAGATAACTGGAGGTTGGTTAGATATTTAGTCTTTGGGAAGCTAATGGATAAGGAAAAGAAACAAAAGGCGACACGTGGCGCGATTTCATTGGACCAAGTTGCACCTAACTTTCTTACAACTTTACTAAGTTGAAAATTGACCAAATCATCTTCATTTCTTCATGCTCCTTGGCCGAACCACCTTGAGGGAAAAAGAGAAAAGAAAGCTTCAATTTTCTTCCAAATTCTTGCCCAAATCTTGCAAATCAACCGATAGAAATCCGATTTACTCCGTAGAAATTGCTTACTAGGGAAGATCAAAGGTGTTTGTGGAGTGAATTTGCAAAGGGAAGGCCTAAGTTGCTACCTTTCTTGGTGATTGAGGTATATGGCTTGAATCTTCAATTTTGTCCATAAAAATTTCAAATTAGTGACTTATATTGGATATGGAGCTTAGTTTATGAATGATTTTGTGATTGAAAGTGAAGTTTGGTGAATTTTTCATTTTCTTGGGAATTTTTCTGATTTCATATAAATATCATAGTTGGCTTGAATTGATGGCTTAATATGGTGTAATTGGGTGCTAGTATACGTTAATTGCGGTGAATTGCGGAAAATTTCAGCTTTGTGCGGAAAATTTCAGCTTTCTATTGAAATTTCAGCATTAGGGTTTATGCAATTTGGGGCTTTCTTATGGTTGTCTATTGAACTTGCAATTAGCCATGATTGAAGGGTAATTGTGACCCTAATGAGGTGTATTTGCTAGTCTATGATGGATATGATAAATTGTGATTGGATTGGATGAATTTGGGTACTTGTTTGTAGGATGGAAATGCTGAAATTTAGGGGAAATGCTGTCCGATTGCCGCGAACTTTAGGACTTGGTAAATCTAGGTTAAGAATGAGCGAATGTGAAATGCCTTAGGGTTTTCTTGAACTTTTAACCCTAAATCCGATATATTTTGCATTTGAAGCCCTAATTGAGGCTCTACTTGAATTTTGCTTTAATGATTCGTTTAAGAGGTACTCGATTCGTAATTGAACTTCAATTGCACTTTCTTGATTGTTATAGGACGTTTGGGTGACCCAAAGCATCCGTTGGACGGGAATCCTTGAATTTGCTCATCTAAAGTGGTGAGTGTACTATTGCATGATTTGAATGCCTAAGTGACTACTTGTCTTTGAAACTGTAATGTGACCACTGTGAACTGTGTGAATGAGGCGAGAGTGTACTTTACCGCTCTCGTCCTCTTGTTGTGTAACTGTTTACCATTGTATTGCGCTGTGCTTGACTGGAAACTGTGAAACTGCACTGTGATTGACTTGAATATTGGGCATGAGCCCCACCACTGCACTGTAATCACTGAGCTCAAAGCCCTAGTGGGAGTTACTCGAGTCGAGCCAGCAAGGGCTGGTAGACGAGGTAACGACCCTCGGGTCACTGTTTGTCGAGTGGAGTGTATCTCCTCGACCTTCCGGTATACTCGAGTATTACCAACCACTGTTACTATTGAGGTGTTCGGGCCCGGTAAGGGGAATGTACGGTGGAAGGAACTGGGAGTAAAGTGGGGTCTACGGTCATGGTACTTTCTTTATACGTTGACGGAGGGTCAACGAGGTGCGATCAAGAACTGCAATGGGGAACTGGCTCCTGAGAGCCACCCGTATCCTTTCATTTGAATTTGTTGTGGTATTTGCATTCTGTGATTTATGGGTTGTTTAACTGAGCTTGATTATCTATGAATTTGGGGCTGCATGACTGTTAAGTACCTCATTGGGCGAAAGCTCACCCCGTTACCTTTGTTTTCCTTACAGGCATACCTTTGGGAATGTTATGAGTTGAGGAGCCAGTTGAGCTAGTAAAATAGTTTTGTTTCTTTGATAGCTCCTTGAGCACTGGAAAACCTGAATGTACTTTACTTGAATGCTCTTTTGGACTGTATATTGGGGTAACATGTATATGTACCTGGTGGTTTTGTATAAATGATATTACATGTGGAAATGAATGTTTTAGCCCTGATGGGGAGTCTCTTGCATTTAGTTTTGTGCGTGTGTGAGTGATCCGCAGTCCTGGCGAGAGCTGGGCAGGCAGTCCGCTGATACCCTAGGGTTCGCCCTAGGGAGAGGTGGGGCTGTCACAGTTGGTATCAGAGCTTAGGTTAGAAATAACCTGGGCGAACCTGATTCTTAGAACTTTTGGGATTATATTAGGCTATGTTTAAGTGTGATTATTACCTCTAAGTTATAATCCATGTATATTCTTATAGGATATGGACGGAGCTAGTGGGAGTGGAGGTGGGCCGTCTCGGAGGCCTGTTCGAGTTATTGACTACCAGGAGACACCTGGAGGACCGGTTATGCGCTGGAGCACGGCCAGTCGTACCAGGCGTTGTGCTAGGTGCCAGCACTACTCTTACGCAGACCACGTGGTGGTAGCCGTTCTAGGTGAGCGGAGGCGACTTAGGCGTGCCGCCGCCCGCGATCATACTGAGTTGCGGCGACTGAGAGGAGTTGCTAGGATGCAGGCCGATCGGATTGGGGAGCTCCAGGGGGATGTAGCCATGGAGCAGGAGCGGACGAACGCTCTTCGTGACCAGCTACAGGTGGTTAATAACCGCCTTACTCGAGTGGTGCGAGAGGTTAGGGACCGATCCGGGGGCATTATTAATGAGTGTGGTGCCCTGATTCAGGAGGTGATTGGCGCTAACGCGCCAGGGGGAGCTCCAGGTGAGGGAGGTGCCCCTAGCTCTAGTTCTGGCTCCGAGGAGGAGTCGATTGGCTCAGTAGAGAACTAGGCTAGAGTTCTTTGAGCCACGTTTTGACCTTATGTGAGGACTACCTAGGAAAAGCTCTTAGTGAGCTCTTTTGTACTTTTGGGCCTAGGTTGTACATTGTACTTTTGAGTGACCTCACTGCTTTACTGGCTTGTTTGTATATATGTGACTAACTGCCACTGTGTGACTGCTGCTGTATATGCAAGTGATATGTACAGTTGTTTGCATTTGATGTCTCTCTTTTGCTACGTGTTCATTCACTTATTTATGTATCTGCATTGCTTTGCTTTAATATTGTATATTTTCAACCCTATAGCGGGTGAATCAATGGAGGGTACTCGTAGTGGACGAGGCCGTGGTCGTGGGACTAGGCAAACCCCTACTGAGGAGGGTACTCGAGTGCCTGTGCCTGAACTTAATCCTGAGCCTAGAAATGATTCTAATGCCCAAGTGGCTACTGCTATAGAACGAATGACTGAGCTACTGGCCCACGTAGTGGAGCATCAGGGCCAAAACCCTAGTTCTCACCCTGAAAACCCTGGAAACCCTGTGGAGAGCGAGGATAGAGCTCTCGAACGATTTCAGAAATTTGCCCCACCAAAGTTTATAGGAGGGCCAGATCCTGACGTGGCCGAGAGGTGGTTGGAGAAAATGGTGAACATTTTTGCCGCGTTGCACTATACTGAGGAGCGGCAAGTAACTTTTGCTATTTTTCAACTGGAAGGGGCCGCCCGTTCGTGGTGGAATGTTATAAGGCAGAAGTGGGAACGAGAGTTGACCCCAAGGACCTGGGTAAACTTCATGAGGGAGTTCAATGCTAAATTTTTCCCTCCTTTAGTGCAAGAAAAGAAAGAGGAAGAGTTTATACGCCTTCGCCAAGGAACCCAGACTGTGGCCGAATACGAGAGCCACTTTACACGGTTGTCTAAGTTTGCCCCTGAACTAATCATGACTGAGCAAAGGCGAATTAGACGTTTTATCCAGGGCTTGAACGTTGAGATCCAGAAGGACTTAGCTGTAGCCCGAATTGATGCCTTTAGTGACGCGGTAGAGAAGGCTCAACGAATTGAGGATGCTAGGCTGCAAGTGCGAAATTTCCAGGCTAGGAAACGGGGATTTACTGGGAGTAGCTCTGGATCTGGAGATAAGGGTCCCCCTCCCAAGTTTGGAAGGGGAACTGGCGAAGGTAGACTGCCGGGGATGTCGAGGGGAGCCCCGTCGAGAGGTGGCCAAGTTGGTCGAGGCCAACAAAGGGGAAACTTCCAGGGAGGTCCAGTTCCTGCATTCCGTGGTTCCTGCGGGTACTGCGGAAAATCGAATCACACGGAGGATAATTGTTGGAGAAAAGGAAGGAAGTGCTTACGCTGTGGAAGTGCGGAGCACCAAATCGCCAACTGTCCAACCTTACCGCGAGAGGCGAGAGGGACTCCGCAACCATCGAAGGCCAATCCTGGGCAAGTTAAGGGAGAAGGGACGAGATCGAAGGTGCCAGCTCGGGTGTATTCCCTTGAGCAACATCCAGTCCCTGATTCCTCTGGGGTCGTAGAAGGTACAATTCCTGTTTTCCACCGTTTAGCTAGGATTTTAATCGACCCTGGTGCTACCCATTCCTTTGTTAACCCCGAATTTATGTGTGGAGTTGATATGAAACCTGTTAGCCTACCATATGATTTGGAAGTTAGCACCCCTACGGGAAATCAATGCTTACTTACTAGTGTAATGTATGCTAATTGTGAAATCTGGGTAGGAGAGAGAAAACTCTTTGGGGATCTTATTGGTTTAGCTCTTAAGGGGTATGATGTGATTTTGGGTATGGACTGGCTAGTTAAATATAATGCCCAACTTGACTGCAAAAGGAAGGTGGTAGAACTTCATATACCTGGAGAGGCAACTTTAAGGTTAGATGTAAGGGGAAATTTAGCCTCATCTGCATTGCTTTCGGGTATTCGGGCTAGAAAACTCTTAAGTAAAGGAGCACAAGGGTTTCTCGCTTTTCTTATAAACACTCCCACTGACAAGTTGAAGGTAGAAGATGTACCAATAGTTAGGGAGTATCCGGATGTGTTTCCTGATGAATTAGCAACCCTACCGCCGGAAAGAGAGATAGAATTCAAAATTGACTTGCTTCCAGGGACTTCACCTATCTCAAAAACCCCTTATCGAATGGCCCCTGCTGAACTTAAGGAGTTAAAGTTGCAACTGCAAGACTTATTAGAGCGAGGGTTTATCCGAGAGAGCGGATCTCCATGGGGAGCTCCTGTACTGTTTGTTAAGAAGAAAGACGGGAGTTTGCGGTTGTGTATAGATTATCGAGGGTTAAATAATGTGACGGTTAAGAATAAGTATCCACTGCCCCATATTGATGAGTTGTTTGACCAGTTACAAGGAGCGGTGGTCTTCTCGAAATTAGATCTCCGCCAGGGGTACTACCAATTGTTGATTAGGAAGGAGGATGTACCTAAAACTGCGTTTAATTCAAGATATGGGCACTTTGAGTTCGCAGTTATGCCTTTCGGACTGACCAATGCCCCTGCTGCCTTCATGGACATGATGCATAGGGTTTTTAAACCTTATTTGGATAGATTTGTGGTTGTTTTCATTGATGACATCTTGGTTTACTCAAAGTCACAAGAGGAACATGAGCAACACCTAAAACTCGTTTTACAGACCCTAAGAGAGCACCAATTGTACGCCAAGTTTAGTAAGTGTGAATTTTGGCTAGAGAAAGTTTCTTTCTTAGGGCACGTAATTTCACGAGAGGGTATCACAGTCGATCCGGCGAAAGTAGAAGCAGTAACTGAGTGGAAGAGGCCGGAAAATCCCACGGAGGTTCGAAGCTTTCTAGGGTTAGCTGGGTACTATCGGCGATTTCTTAAGGATTTTTCAAAACTTGCCGGTCCTTTAACCGACTTGACCAAGAAGAATGATCGTTTTATATGGGATGCTAGGTGTGAAGATAGTTTCCAAGAATTGAAACGACGGTTAACTAGGGCTCCTATTCTAGTTTTGCCTAATGGACCGGATAATTTCACTGTGTATACGGATGCTTCGAGGGAAGGTTTGGGGTGTGTACTAATGCAGAATAAGAGCGTGATTTCCTTTGCCTCTAGGAAACTAAAACCTCACGAGCAAAACTACCCAACTCATGACTTGGAACTAGCTGCAGTTGTATTTGCCCTGAAGAAGTGGAGACACTACCTATACGGGGTGACTTTTGAGGTTTATACCGACCACCAGAGCCTTAAGTACCTATTTTCCCAAAAAGAATTAAACATGAGGCAACGACGATGGATGGAATTCTTGGAAGACTATGACTGCTCAATTAACTACCATCCAGGGAAAGCAAATGTAGTAGCGGACGCCTTAAGTCGGAAGGCTCAAATAGCTGGATTGATGGTGAAGGAGTGGGAGATACTAGAAGCAGTTAGTGAATGGCACCCTAGCTTGAAACATCAAAGGGTAATTCTTGGAAATGTCCGAGCAACCTCTGTAATACTAGAACGAGTCAAAGAGGCCCAGGAGGCGGATCCAATGGTACGAAAGTGGAAGGAAAAGGTGGAAAAGGGGGAAACCCCTGATTTTAACTTGAGTCCTGAAGGAGTTTTAAAATATCGGAATCGGTTAGTGGTGCCTAAGAATGAATCACTAAAGAAAGAAATTTTGGAAGAAGCTCATCGGTCGAAGTATACAATCCACCCAGGCAGTAGCAAGATGTACCAAGATTTGAAAGGAACATATTGGTGGGATAACATGAAGAAAGAAATTGCCCAATACGTACAGACCTGTCTCATCTGCCAACAAGTTAAGGCTGAACACCAAAAACCCTCTGGCTTGTTACAACCTCTTGAAATACCTGAGTGGAAGTGGGAAAATATTACAATGGACTTTGTTTCTGGGTTGCCAAGGACGCAAAGAGGACATGATGCCGTTTGGGTAGTTGTAGATCGATTAACCAAATCAGCCCATTTCTTACCTGTGAACATGAAGTACTCCATGGAGAAGTTAGCTCAGCTGTATAGAGATGAAATTGTGAGATTACATGGAGTCCCAGTGAGTATAGTTTCCGACCGAGATCCTAGATTCGTGTCTAGGTTTTGGCAGAAATTTCAAGAGACCTTGGGAACTAAACTCCATTTTAGCACCACCTATCACCCCCAGACAGATGGACAGTCTGAAAGAACAATTCAAACCCTCGAGGATATGTTAAGAACTTCTATCTTGGATTTTGGGGGTAGTTGGGGACAACACCTAACCTTAGTAGAGTTCGCCTATAACAATAGCTACCATTCGTCAATTCAAATGGCTCCGTATGAAGCGCTCTATGGACGAAGGTGTCGTTCACCAATTTATTGGGATGAAGTGGGAGAAAGAAAAGCTCTAGATCCAACGATTATTCCGTGGATGGAGGATGCACAAGAAAAGGTCAAGCTGATACGTCAAAGGCTCCAGACCGCTCAAAGCCGACAAAAGAGCTACGCTGACAACCGAAGGAAAGATTTGGAGTTCGAAGTTGGAGACCGTGTTTTCTTGAAGATTACTCCATTACGAAGTGTCACGACGGGTAGAGGAAAGAAACTTCAACCTCGCTTTGTAGGACCCTTCAAAATTCTCCAAAGAATTGGAAAGGTAGCGTATCGACTGGAGTTACCATCAAGCCTATCTAGAATCCATGACGTTTTCCATGTTTCGATGCTCAAGAAATACCATCCTGATCCAACTCACGTGTTACAACCGGAGGAACTCGAAATAGATGAAAACCTTACCTACGAGGAGAAACCTGTGCAACTGCTTGACCGAAAGGTTAAAGAGTTGAGAAACAAACAAATCCCTCTAGTGAAGGTCTTATGGAGGAACCATGAGGTAGAAGAGGCAACCTGGGAGGTGGAGGAAGAAATGCAAAAGAAATACCCTGAGCTATTTAGTAAACCAGGTGAGTAATTTCGAGGACGAAATTCTTTAAGGGGGAGAGAGTGTGAGAACTCGGAAAAAAAAAAAAAAATTTTTAGGGTTTTAGGGTTTCTCGATTTGCGTGCTTATATTTTCTATATTTTCTTTATTATAATTGTTTTACACGCATTTTATAGGTAAATATAGTTTTTAAGGTATTTTTCTAGTATACGTGAGTTCACGAGAAAATTGGAGCGAATAGCGGTGGTGGGACCCGCTAGCGCATTAAGTGAGAGGAATTCGGCCATTTCGGCTCAATTGTACAGTAAGGTATTAAATTACTGAGTGTTAAGAGATAACTGGAGGTTGGTTAGATATTTAGTCTTTGGGAAGCTAATGGATAAGGAAAAGAAACAAAAGGCGACACGTGGCGCGATTTCATTGGACCAAGTTGCACCTAACTTTCTTACAACTTTACTAAGTTGAAAATTGACCAAATCATCTTCATTTCTTCATGCTCCTTGGCCGAACCACCTTGAGGGAAAAAGAGAAAAGAAAGCTTCAATTTTCTTCCAAATTCTTGCCCAAATCTTGCAAATCAACCGATAGAAATCCGATTTACTCCGTAGAAATTGCTTACTAGGGAAGATCAAAGGTGTTTGTGGAGTGAATTTGCAAAGGGAAGGCCTAAGTTGCTACCTTTCTTGGTGATTGAGGTATATGGCTTGAATCTTCAATTTTGTCCATAAAAATTTCAAATTAGTGACTTATATTGGATATGGAGCTTAGTTTATGAATGATTTTGTGATTGAAAGTGAAGTTTGGTGAATTTTTCATTTTCTTGGGAATTTTTCTGATTTCATATAAATATCATAGTTGGCTTGAATTGATGGCTTAATATGGTGTAATTGGGTGCTAGTATACGTTAATTGCGGTGAATTGCGGAAAATTTCAGCTTTGTGCGGAAAATTTCAGCTTTCTATTGAAATTTCAGCATTAGGGTTTATGCAATTTGGGGCTTTCTTATGGTTGTCTATTGAACTTGCAATTAGCCATGATTGAAGGGTAATTGTGACCCTAATGAGGTGTATTTGCTAGTCTATGATGGATATGATAAATTGTGATTGGATTGGATGAATTTGGGTACTTGTTTGTAGGATGGAAATGCTGAAATTTAGGGGAAATGCTGTCCGATTGCCGCGAACTTTAGGACTTGGTAAATCTAGGTTAAGAATGAGCGAATGTGAAATGCCTTAGGGTTTTCTTGAACTTTTAACCCTAAATCCGATATATTTTGCATTTGAAGCCCTAATTGAGGCTCTACTTGAATTTTGCTTTAATGATTCGTTTAAGAGGTACTCGATTCGTAATTGAACTTCAATTGCACTTTCTTGATTGTTATAGGACGTTTGGGTGACCCAAAGCATCCGTTGGACGGGAATCCTTGAATTTGCTCATCTAAAGTGGTGAGTGTACTATTGCATGATTTGAATGCCTAAGTGACTACTTGTCTTTGAAACTGTAATGTGACCACTGTGAACTGTGTGAATGAGGCGAGAGTGTACTTTACCGCTCTCGTCCTCTTGTTGTGTAACTGTTTACCATTGTATTGCGCTGTGCTTGACTGGAAACTGTGAAACTGCACTGTGATTGACTTGAATATTGGGCATGAGCCCCACCACTGCACTGTAATCACTGAGCTCAAAGCCCTAGTGGGAGTTACTCGAGTCGAGCCAGCAAGGGCTGGTAGACGAGGTAACGACCCTCGGGTCACTGTTTGTCGAGTGGAGTGTATCTCCTCGACCTTCCGGTATACTCGAGTATTACCAACCACTGTTACTATTGAGGTGTTCGGGCCCGGTAAGGGGAATGTACGGTGGAAGGAACTGGGAGTAAAGTGGGGTCTACGGTCATGGTATTTTCTTTATACGTTGACGGAGGGTCAACGAGGTGCGATCAAGAACTGCAATGGGGAACTGGCTCCTGAGAGCCACCCGTATCCTTTCATTTGAATTTGTTGTGGTATTTGCATTCTGTGATTTATGGGTTGTTTAACTGAGCTTGATTATCTATGAATTTGGGGCTGTATGACTGTTAAGTACCTCATTGGGCGAAAGCTCACCCCGTTACCTTTGTTTTCCTTACAGGCATACCTTTGGGAATGTTATGAGTTGAGGAGCCAGTTGAGCTAGTAAAATAGTTTTGTTTCTTTGATAGCTCCTTGAGCACTGGAAAACCTGAATGTACTTTACTTGAATGCTCTTTTGGACTGTATATTGGGGTAACATGTATATGTACCTGGTGGTTTTGTATAAATAATATTACATGTGGAAATGAATGTTTTAGCCCTGATGGGGAGTCTCTTGCATTTAGTTTTGTGCGTGTGTGAGTGATCCGCAGTCCTGGCGAGAGCTGGGCAGGCAGTCCGCTGATACCCTAGGGTTCGCCCTAGGGAGAGGTGGGGCTGTCACACTGCCCAACTCTCGCCAGGACTACTAAGTCGATCACACAAAGGCCAAACCATTCCGAAAGATATTACTGCGATCAAACGCTGCAACGACAACGAATAACGAAGAATGAAAACGAAAAAAAAGGTGAACAGTAGCTGCCACGTCACAATTCGGCCAAAACTTGGCCGGATTCAAGCCATAGAGCAACCAAATTTTTTTTTCAAATTTCCCTGCAAATTTGGCCAGATATCCGGCTAAGAACTGGCCGGATTCAGTGAAACAGTTTCCCGCCAAAAGCCAACTTCCCATGAGCTTGATCATACCAGGGTCCGTTGACTCTCCGTCAACGCTTGTATTCGAAGAATATAAGGTCCGTAGAACACCACTTTCTCCAATCTCCGTCCACCAGTCAACCCCCTACCGGGCCCGCACTCCATAACAGTAGTTAGGTAATACTCGAGTATACCGGTTTCCAGTGATCAGTAAACAGTCCCCAAGGTTTATCGGTCGTCTCGACTAAGCCCTTGCTGGCTCGATCCACCGACTCACCTATGAGGTTGGGTACCCAAACAGTAGCAGTAGTTGATGGGGTATCACCCAAACAACTCAAGTACAGTCACATATAGAGAGTTCACATCTCATAATTGCAGTATACAGAGCCACAGTGGAAAATGAGGGAGGTCGAGTGCGATAAAGTACACGCTCGTCTCCATTTTATCAAAACATGGTTTGGCTCAAACAGTCGTAATTCAAGTATTCAGATATTTCATATAAGTAGATAGCAGGTAGTGGAACACTCACCTGTCAAGCAATGTAGTAGTCAAGCATCAAGTCGTGCGGTTACATTCACCACCGTTTCCACTCCTAGGGTAACGAGTGAAATCGTTAACGACTAGGTCTAATTCCAAGTAAAAGTGAGCTCATTTAAGTGACTAAGTGAGTGATTAACTCTACTCAATTCACCATGAAATTTAGGCCTAAAATGCAGTAAAATTTCAATGGAAAACAAGTTTAACAAGTGCAAGAAAGTTGGACAAAAGAAAGGTTTCATTCAAGCTTTTAAAAGTTTCTCGCGGGTGCACAGTGGCGCTCGTGCAGTCTCGGTACAACGGCTATATCTCACTGTAGGAAGGTCGGAATTAGGTTCCGTCAGTGGCGTTGGAAACTAGACTCGAAGGGGTTTCTAAAGGTACCTCACACACATTCTAGTTCGTCTCCTAGAAGAAACAGTAGCTCGGGAAAGTTGGCTGATTTTCCAACCCTGGATCAGTCTCAAACCCTAACAAATGTACACTAGTTCCTCATGCTATCTTCATTTGTTTTGGTTCAAATTCACCCAAATCAGTCCTCTAATGATCATATACTGGGGTTGAGTCATTTAGTATCATTGGAGTTCAAAATACAACAGAAGTGTAATAACACAATAGGAAATCAGCTTTGAGGACAAAAGCTAAACACCAGATTTGACATCTTATAGTATTTTGGTCACAATTGGAGTTACGTTTATTGGATTGGGTGAACCTTATACCGTTTCGAAGATAAGACATAGGCCTACATTTCTTATGAAGACATCAAGATCCAATTCTCATACTAACTAGGTCGAATTTACCAAAACAATTTCAGTTCCTTAGTTTCGAATCTCACTGTCAGTTTAACTGGCAGGCCTGATTCAATTACTCATAACGCAATGCACACAAGTCCAATTTAGGTAATTCCAAAGGTACCTGGAAGCTAGGATATAGGGCTATAATGCTTAAGAAGACATCAAAAGCTAAATGAGTCATCTTCCCGGTCAAAATAACCAATTACACAGGCAAAAGATCAGTTCGGACAGAAACAGGGCATCCGGGGTATTTTGGTCATTTCATATGATACAGTGCTTCGATTCATCTGACATTTTACAGGTAGAATGCTAACTCAATCCTCTACAACTTTCATGTTTTGTACAAAAGCTAGTTTGGCCATTATCATGGTAGAATATCCAGTTGAAATAAGTGCAAAATGTGACCATAACAGTCTAGTAAATAAGAAATCATAAACCAGTCCACTAATTGTCCTTCTAGCCACTTTGCTTGTTCCAAAACCATTTCAATTCACACATGAACTTAACCAATCTCTAGCCAAGTTGTTTAGGCATGCTTAAGGTGTAAATAAACCACAAAAATCAATGAAAAACCCTTCCTTCAAAGGCCGGTCAGCCAAGCATTGAAAACAGTCCATAATCTTTTCATCATTTCACCAACCTTCATCTTCTAATGATTCTTGTTTAAATCACATATCAAGCATAGATCTAACTCAAAAGAGGTTTAAAACATGTAAATCCATCATAAACAACCATGAACAAAGGGTAGACATTTCATCAAACACTTGGTGTGCATACTTACTACCTAAATTTTGTCTTGCTTAATTCAAGAGTTCAACCCACAATCTTGTCCAAACAACATGTAATTTGCCATGAAAACCCCAAGTACATGCTAAAACACTATAAAATCAAGATTTAAGGATTGTTTACCTTTCTTATATGAAGCTTAGAACACCAAATCAACCAACCAATTGAAGCCTTGAAGCTTGAATCTATCACCAAGATTAGAGGGAAAACTCTCACTAGCTCAAAATCTTTCTCTTTGATTTGATTTGCTCTTAGTTGCTACGGTTTGAAAGCTAAATTTTTGGAGCTCTCTCTCTCTCTTCTTTTCTTGTCTAAAAATTTCGGCCAAGGGAGGATAATAAGAGCGCCAAAGTGTTTTAAAATGTTAGCTAACCTTTGGTCAAACAAAAGCTTGGTTAGGGTTTTGCCACATAGTCCATTTAATGTGTGACGACTGCAAAATTCGCACATATTTTCTTAAAATTTCCTCTTATTTTGATTAAATGGCTTTACCATAGATTTACTACTTATTTACTCCGTCAAAAGTTGGAATAAAGAATAGAATGAAGAATTTCCCCTTTTAGTTTCATCGTTAAGCGAAATTAGGGTTTCTACGGGTTTTTACGTTTTTTTGATAGTGTGAGTAATCGATACGGAGTGTGTACTAAATTTGGTAATTAAGAGTGAGTTTTAGATAAGAAAAAGTGTGTGATTAAGAGTCATAATAATAAGTTAGTGAATTATAAGTGAAAAACCCTAATACGCGTGAGTTAAGGAAAAACGGTGAGAACACGACATTTTTTATTTTCTAGCTCTTATTTTCATCCCATGCATACATTTTCGATACTTTCCTTTATTATATTAATTTTCTAGCTATTTTATAAGGGAATTAAGTTCCAAGACATTTTCCCACTATAAGTTAGTTCATGTGATATTTGTAGTACATATTGGACGTGGGACCCGCTAGTGCGGTACGTGCGATAATTTTTGACAACTAGTTGGTGAACTATGGAGTTAATTGCAATGATTAAAATTTATTGGGGCCATAGTGTGAGGATTAGCAAAGTAAAATACTAGGAACCTTAGAGCTTCTAGGATTTTCCTAAGCTCAATTTTGATTGGTGGAGAAAAAGCATCTTTGACTTTAGCTTAAATATCTAAGCTATTAGTAAATGAAAGGAAAACAAACAAAGCCAAACTAAGAGGAAAAAGAGAGAGAGAGAGAGGGCCGTGAGCTTCATGGAGAAAGCAAGAGAGAAGCTTCAACTTTGGATTCTTGATTTCTTGCTCAATCCGGTTTTAGGGTTTTAGGGTTTTATCGATTTTCGTGCACACATTTTTTTTATTTTCTTTATTATATTCATTTTACATATATTTTATAAGTAAATATAGTTTTTAAACCATTTTTCTAGTATAAGTGAGTTCACGAGAGATTTGGAGCGAATAGCGGATGTGGGACCCGCTAGGGCATTAAGTGAGAGAAATTCGGCCAATTAGGTTAAGTTGTACAGTAAGGCATTAAATTACTGAGTGCTAAGAGATAATTAGAGGTTGGTTAGATGCTTAGTCATTAGTAAGCTAAAGGATAAGGAAAAGATAAAAAAAAAGGTGACACGTGTCGCATTTCTATTGGGCCAAGTTTTGCCTAACTTTCTTACAACTTTACTAAAGCTAAAAATTGACCACAATCATCTTCATTTTCTAAGCATCTTGGCCAAAATTTTTGAGGAAAAAAAAAGGAAAGAAGCCTTCAACTTTTCTTCCAATTTCTTGTCCAAATCTCAAAATCCAACCGATAAAACTTCGAATCTCTCCGTAGAAACAACTTATTAAGGGAGATCAAAGGTGTTTGTGGAGTGATTTTGCAAAGAGAAGCCCTAAGTTGCTACCTTTCTTGGTGATTGAGGTATATTGCTTAGAACTTCAATTTTGTCCATAATAATTGCAAAGTAGTGGCTTATATCGGTTAAGGAGCTTAGTTTATGGATGAATTTGTGGTTTAAAGTAAAGTTAGGTGAATTTCTTATTTTCTTGGGAATTTTTCTGTTTTCATATGATAATTATTGTTGGCTTGGATTGATGGCTTAATATGGTATAGAATTGAAGCTATTATGCGTTACTTGTGGTTAATTGCGGAAATTTCAGCTTTATGTGGAAAAATTCCAGCTTAGGGTTTCTATGGTAGTAATCTGCCCTGTTTTTGCACTGTATGTTCGACCTTGAGGGAGACCGAATTAGCCCTTTCTCAAAACATGAAAGTTGTAGGTATTTGAGTTAGCTAGCTACTGGTAAAATTTCAGCTCAATCGGAGCACCGAAACTTTCGAAATGACCGAAATACCCTGACAGTTACAAGCTGCAATTCGTAAACAGTTTTGTGAATTCACCAGTTTGGACTGCATTTTACACCCTGATTCGTATCCAATTAGCTTTTGACCAAAACTCAAGACTTGTATCCCTATGTTTTAGCTTTCTAAATCCTCTGAAAACACCCCAAACGGAGTTGTGTAGCCTGAGTTATTGCCGGTTAAAGTCAGTGCTGACAACTAGACTGATCTTAAACTTTTGGATCTGTGATTGGCAAATTCGACTTAGATAAGCTATAAATTAGGTTAAGTGGCCTTCATAAAAGTTGTTCCCCTCTGTCTTAGCTTTGAAATGGTATAAGCTTCACCCCGATTCGATAACCATAGCTCCGGTTGTGACTAAAATGCTACGAAATGCCAAATCTGCCGTTTAGTTTTGTCTTCAAAACTGATTTTCAATGATACTTTTGCACTTGTGTTATACTGGGATGATTTTGGAGCCTATGGAAGGGCTATTGTGGTAACCTTATTTGTGTGTGTTTCTGGGGCTGATTGAGGAAAATAATGAAGCCATAAATGGCTGGAAATTTGGTAAACACAAAGGGCATGCTGCCCAATTTTCTAGACCGTTTGGTTCCTTCAAGTTTGAGTTGATTCTTAGTAGATGAACGGCTTTTAGGTCATTCAAGCCCCTAGGTCCCCCTATTATCTTTTCGTTCCGAAATCACGCTTTTGCAACGTTGCATTCATAGTTCATTTGGATAGGCATACGACTTGTAGTCGAGCCTCACTTGTGCATTTTGTTTACTAGAATTTGGGATGTGAAAACCTCAATTATTTACCTCGGTTATTTTAGGGTTTCTGGGCGATTAAAGTCATTTGGGGAAAACTTTTGAAGTAGCTGCACTTAAATTGGTGAGTGTACCATCCCCTTAAATTGGTGCTTATCTGATTCATCTGTACTTGCAACTTGCAACTTGATTATCTGTGACTTTTGTATGCTTCGTATGAAACGAGGGTGTACTTTATCACACTCGTTTCTCTCATCTGGTTATTCTGGTTCCTGTATACTGCATAAATCTGTATCTGTTCTCTGTACCTGTTAACTGTACCTGTTTTCTGTATTTGTTGATGTCGTTTGGAGAATTAAATCCAACGACCTTTCTGTTACCTCTGAGCTCAAATCCTGTGGCTAGTTATTCGAGTCGAGCCGGTAAAGGCCTGGTCGATTAGATGACGAATCACAGTAGTCTGTTTCTGAGAAATCTTTGGGTAATTGAGACTCTGGATTTCTGGTATACTCGAGTATTACCACCCTCTGTTCGGTTGAGGTGTTCGGGCCCGGTAAGGGGTATGTTTGGTGGACGGAATCGGTGTGAAAGTGGTGCTCTACTGGACGGGTTACTTTATTTGAAAGTTGACGGGGTGTCGACTACTATTTGATCAAGCTCCGGTGAAGCAATGGGAACTTTGGCTCCTGAGAGCCACCTGTATCCTTTCTCTTGAAAATGATTATTTATTTCCCTATCTGGTGTGTATAACTGCATGATTGATACGTGAAATGCCATGATTCATGACTACTTGTACTTATGGTACCTCATTGAGCGTAAGCTCACCCCTTCCCGTTATCTTTTTTTTCCTTACAGGGAACCACACTTTTGAACTGTGATTTTGAAGAAAGGGTCGAGCTAGTGTAAAAGTTCTTTTGTTACGCTCTTTTGTAATCAAAACCCTAATTTTACTTCGAACAAGTATTTCCTTTGACTTGTAAAGTTCCAACATATGTATATAAGTAATTATTCATGTTTTCCCCGTATATTTGTTGATGAATGTAGGCCTTTGTGTTCTTGATTTGGTAAGCTCCGATTGTTGGGTTTCTTTGGGTTCGATCGCGCGTAAGTTAGGGTTTGTGTGATTCGACTTCGTAGTCCTGGCGAGAGCTGGGCAGGCGGTCCGCCAAACCCTTTAGTTCGCCTTAGGGGAAGGTGGGGCTGTCACAGGATGGTACACTAACCAATAGATTCCCCAAATACTCCATAGAAGTTGCTTAGGAAGGTGGATTGCTATCTTGGAGTGGAGAGTTTTGGTGGTTCAAGCTTCGTAGGGGTTGTTGTGCTTCTCCAATTCTAGGTAAGGTTGGTATTAGTTCATGGTTGTATTACTTATTGGTTTACAAGTGAAAATTATGGCTTGTTTAGGTAGATTTCATGATATTAGTAGTGATTAAAGTAAATTCCAACTTTAAGGTGTAAGTTTCAGCTTTGGTTGTGGAATGGATGGAATTTCTTGGTGTGCATGTGTAGTAATGCTTATGCTTAGTTTATGGAAGTAAATTCATGGTTAAAGCTTGTTAGTTTGTAGCATATAACATTCGGTCAGCATGAAGGGTTTGGATTAGGATTTTGGTTATTGAGCCTATATGAAATTTTGTGTTAGTGATAAAACAGCTCTGTTCTGACCAGTTCTATTCGTGTATGATGGAGGCTGAATTGGACTTAGCTCAAAACATGAAAGTTGTAGGAAATAATGTTTTTAAGTTGTCTGTAAAATTTCAGCTCAATCGGAGTACGGTAGAATGTGAAATGACCGAAATACCCTTACTGCCACAAGCTGCAATTCGTAAACAGTTTTGTGAATTCACCAGTTTGGGCTGCGTTTTTCACCCTGATTCGTATCCAAGTAGCTTTTGGCCAAAACAAAAACTTGTAGCCCTATGTTTTATCTTTCCAACGCCTCTGAAAACACCTCAAATGGAAATGTGTAGCTTGAGTTATTACCGGTTAAAGTCAGTGCTGACAACCAGACTGATCATGAATTTTTGGATCTGTGATTTGCAAATTTGACCTAGATAAATAGTGAATTAGGTTAAGTGGCCTTCATCAAAGTTGTAACCCTTTGGCTTAGCTTCGAAACGGTATATAGTGTACCCCAATCCGATAAGCATAGCTTCAGTTGTGACCGAAACACCAAGAGACATCAAACCTGCTGTTTTGTTATTGTCCTTAAACTTGGTTTCCGGTCGCATTACTAGTATTGTTTTGTAATTGAATGACATTGAGCCTAGTTGAAGGGCTATTGTGTTAACATTGCTTATGTGTGACTTTGGGGCTGAGTTGAGGAAAATAATGAAGCCATAAATGGCTGGAAAATAGCTAATTACAAAGGGCATGCCGCCCAAATTTTCACTCGAGGGTTAAGAATGTGTACTTGCAACTTGAGTAAAGATTTGACGATGAATTGAACTTGATTTGTCTAAAGTATTCGAGTCTTCTTTTGTAGAGGTATATAATTTGGAATTTTGCCGAAACTCATACCCTTGAAAAAATGAAAGTAGCGACCAATAGAAATACGTTTTTCTCGTCTTTTCGACTCAAATGGGAATTCCAAAGTTTTAATCGTTTCATTGCCAAAACCAAAAGAGCGAGCATGAGTTTTCTAGAGTTTGATACGTAACATGAACCCTATCTAAATGAGTTTCATTTACTTGATCTTTTTGAAACGAAACTCTTAAGTTTCGAACCCTAGTTGATTTCAAGCTTTTAAATGATATTGTATCGCAGATTTGGACTCCAACCAAGGAGTTACACCTGAGCGTGATTTTCGACAAGCACTAAATCTTTGGTGAGTGCTTCCAAATACATGATTGAACTTGATATTTGATTTACCAATGTGATCAGATAAGATTTGCTTGGTTTGGTCGGGCAAGTGTGTACTTTATCGCACTTGACCTAACTCAACTAAATACTTGATATTTCATTCATGCTTATACAAGTGACTTGATTTGCATTGACCTGTACTTGTATTTGTACTTGTGCTTGACTTGTAAGTGCTGAGCGGCAGTATGTACCACACTCGATACGAGTGGGAGGTACCTCTCATTCCCGTCTCCGTACTTTCTCTTGACTAAGTCGATTGGTCATCGACTATAGTGACTACTTGGGAACCCAAACCCCACTGGCTAGTTAATCGAATCGAGCCGGCAAGGGCTTGGTCGATTAGGTAACGAACCATGGGTATCTAGTGTTGTCGAGTGGAGTGTTATCTCCTCGACTAATCGATATACTCGAGTATTACCACCAGTGTTTAGTTGGTGTTCGGGCCCGGTAAGGGGGTTGAATGGTGGACGGATTGGTGTGAAGTGAAGCACTACTGGATTGGTTACTTTACTTGAAAGTTGACGGAGTGTCAACTAATACTTGATCAAGTTTTGGTGAAACAACGGGATTTTGGCTCCTGAGAGCCATCTGTATCCTTATACTTTGATGGTTATTCATAGTGTTATTGTTTCTTTTAGAAAAGAATTTTACACTCGTTCATTTTGAGATTTGTTACTTGAAGTGTTATTGCTCACTTTTATGGACTGGTTATGCTCGCTACTTTGCTATTTTGATACGTGAACTTTTAAATAATGGTCAACTTGCTATTTGGAACTTCACTGGGCTTTTAGCTTATTCTACGCCATTTGTTTTCCTTACAGGGGGCACGAGCGAGGCGTGAGACTGGTACAGGCTAGTATAGTCTAGTTTTTGAAAATTTTACGATTGTACTTGCGCTAGTGCTCGATTAGGGTTGAATGTATCTGGAACCCATATCTTTTGATAGATTTGGACTGTATGGATGATTCAAATAGAAATGACTGTGTATGTACGTTCCAAACTTGGGAACTGTTATTTCTTGTACTCTCGAGGTTGCAATCTATTTTCTTGAAGTGAGTGAGTGAGTCCTGGCGAGAGCTGGGCAGGCGACCCGCCGAACCCTGGGGTTCGCCTTAGGGGAAGGTGGGGCCGTCACATAATGTCCATAACTTCTCTTAATCTTTTGACTAATGCTATTTCAACTCTTCCAAGTGTACCAATACTTAATTAACACCCCTAACCTATCTTTTAAAGTCCTTAATCCAAATCAAAGCCACTTGGAAACAAATAATTGGTGGATTATAAAAAAATCAACTCAAGCAAATGTTTTTCTTCAAGTAAAAAAGGGTGAAATGCAATGTATGAAAAATGTTGTAATACATGGGAAATGTCATGCAAGGGTATATAGTAAGTGGTCTAGATCTTAGAATAAATCATGTACTTAAGGAAAATTAGGGTTTCAAGTGAGGGTTCTCACAAAGGCGCTACTGCACGAGTAGGCCAAGCAAGATCTCTCCAATAGATCATGCTTATACAGGTTGTCTCATGGCTCACCAAGGTTCCCGACCAAGCCCAAGCTGGCTCGAGTCCAAGATCGGCCGATGAGTTTGGGCGTCCCCAGTTCAGTTCAGTTCAGTTATGAGTCGAGGAGATTCACTCCAACGACGTATGCAGCCATAGCATATCATTTCATTTCATTCAATCATTCAATACATTTCAATCAATTCAATCATTTTCAATCAATTCAATCATGATTTATTTAAATGAGAACGAGTGCGATAAAGTACACACTCGACTCAACGGTTATAGTCATTCTATACATAATTTGCAAATTCACATAATTTCAACTAGACATGCACTTGACACTCACCTAGTCAAAAGGAGAGTAGGTTACACAATTCGAGTACTTAGGCGTCCGTTGTGAGGTCCGTTGTGAGGTCCTATTGAAGGTCCCCTTGAATGCCTGAGCAAAAAATAGGTATCTATTACACACTATCACTTAGAATCCCCAATTATCAAGGAAGATTGCACACTTGTACAATCTAAGAAAATATCATGAAAATGAGCCTTAATTGCTCAAAATTCAAGGTTCGAAAGTGGTATTTAATAACACAAGGAAAAACTGGTTTCCTTCATGAAGACAAGTCCAAAATGGTCAATTAGTATTGAAGGATAGGGAAGAGTTTCAAAAACTCAATTCCCGTCAAGTTTGAAAATTTCAGATTTGAGGTACATTCTCGGAAAAATCATATCTCACTCTTCGTAGGTCCAAAATTAGAAACCTTGGTACCGTTGGAAACTGCTTCCAAAGTACTAAAAGTTCCTAGAAGGTACTTTTCCATGATTCAAAACGGACAACACTCAAATTTTGGCTTCAAGTTGCTGATTTGGACTCCCAAGACAGATTTGGGGTTGGTTTTCGGCAACTTTGGAAATTCGGAAAAATTCACAGAATGCGAACTAGTCTCTCAAATTTGAAAATCAATTAGAGTTACAATCAAATTTTAAAACACAACAAACGTAACAAGAATCGGAGTTTTGAACGCCAAGATATAGCAGCTCAAAGTTGGTTCAAAATGAAGACCATTGGGCAATTTTCCAGATTTGAAACATAGACTTTAGGATTCTAGTTGGGCATCGAAATAGACTTGTAATGGTACCAAATTTGGTATGATTACACTACCATATAAGGACTACTCCTCTGTCAAATTTCACACAAAAATTCGTACGGGAAGTCAGTTAACAAGACCACTAAAGTTCTAGGAATATACAAGGCAATTCTGCCTTAGGCTTCCATTTCCTTTTTTCGAATCTTTGGCCAATGAAATCATCTCAAACATGGTTCATTTATGAAGAAAAGGTCCAAGAGACATCCAAGATATGTTTGGTAGGTGATTAATACCAAAAGTTTCAAAATAACAAGTCCCAATTCGAAATAAGCCATTGGCTAGCCCAAAATTAGGGTTTTCTTTCTCTGGTGCAGGTCTGTAATTAGGCCATAACTCACTCAATTCAACTTGAAATTAAGAATGGTTGGTGGTGTTGGAAATTACATTCATAGGGATACATTTTATCAGAATAAATCATTTTAAAATTCTGTCCATATCTAGCTCAAATTCAAGCAACAAGTCCCAGCACCTCATTGACTATCTAGCAGAGCAACGAAACAGGACAGATAGATTTGAAGAACTGGTACGGCTCACTCAAGTCGAATCCGGGGATGCATTTTATACCGTTAGAAAACTGAAAGTGTCTAGTTTAAAATTCCACAAACAGCACTTGATTTTGACATCGGAACAAAGAGTTATGGTCGTTTAAAGTTTTTTACCAGAGTACCTCTGTACACGTTTTCCAGGTTTGAACATGTTTCGAAAATGCAACTTTTACCCAACCAAATCAAGTGATTTTCGGTGGAAACTTTCTACACAACCTATACAACATATATACATCAAAATCAAGGCAATTTAACCACAAAAAAATCGAACCAAGGCCTCTGCACAAATAGGGCAGAATTCGGCCCTTTCTCTTACAAGTTTCCCTTTTGTTTTCCTTCCACTTTTTCAACTTATATCCATTAATTTAACACTTAATCAACATAAATAACATCCAAAATCATCATATCAGCCCAACAAGTCCATTGTGGGATTTCATAGAGCCCACTCACATGATTTTTAACCAACCAAAGTTACCCACATGAAGCTACATGCTTCCAAGTCCAATATAACTCTCAAAATTCAAGTTTCAAAGGGTGGATGATTTGCTACCTTCTTGGATGTTGAATGTGAGAACCCGAAAATTTTCTTTATTTCTAGGCATTATTTTATTCCTTTGCACCATTTTCTATATTTTCTTTATTCTATAAATTTTCTAGACATTTTATGAGTAAATAGGGTTTTAAAAATGTTTTTCTAGTATAAGTCAGTTTATGAGATTTTCGGAGTGAATGGTGGACGTGGGACCCGCTAGTGCGTTAAGTGAGAGAAATTCGGCCAATTAGGTTAAGTTGTGCAGTAAGGCATTAAATTACTAGATGTTAAGAGACAATTAGAGGTTGGTTAAGATATTTGATCATTGGAAAGCAAAAGGATAAGAAAGAAATCCAAAAAGGGACACGTGTCGCGTCGCGGTTGGACCAAGCTTGCCTAACTTTCTTTCAACTTTACCAAAAGCTAAATTTTGACCAAAATTCCATCCATTTCTTAGCCCTCTTGGCCGAAATTTTGAGGAAGAAAAAGAGAGAGAAAGTTCATCTTGCACTTCAATTTCCAAGCTCAATCTTGAGTTCCAACCATAGCTTTTGCAAATCACTCCATAAAAGTGCTAGTCAAAGTAGTTTCTAAGGTGGTTGTGGAGTAATTTTGGGAGGAAGAAGCCTAAGTCATCATTTCTCTTGAGGTTCCAAGGTAACTTGCTAAGGAAATCCCTCTTTGTTCTTAATAATTCCAAATTTGTGGCTTAAAGTTGTAGTTGTGGTAGTTTTATGAGAATATTTCATGGTTTGAAGTAGTTTAGTGGTAATTTTCAGTTTTATGGTGAAAATTCTGATCTCATATGATACTTGAGGGTTTTTATTGTTTTGATATGAATTATTGAGGTTTTGTGGGATAGAATACTTTGCCTAAAGAAATTTTCTAGATTACATGCACAAATTCCAGTTTAGGGTTTCTATATGGTAGTAATCTGCCCTGTTTTTACACTGTATGTTCGTCCTTGAGGAAGACCGAATCAGCCCTTGCTCAAAACATGAAAGTTGTAGGTATTTGAGTTAGCTAACTACTGGTAAACTTGCAGCTCAATCAGAGCATGGTAGGATGTGAAATGACCGAAATACCCTGACTGCCACAAGCTGCAATTCGTAAACAGTTTTGTGAATTCACCAGTTTGGGCTGCATGTTTCACCCTGATTCGTATCCAATTAGCTTTTGGCCAAAACACAAAACTTGTAGCCCTATATTTTAGCTGTCCAAAGCCTCTGAAAACACCCCAAACGGAGTTGTGGAGCCTGAGTTATTGCCAGTTAAAGTCAGTGCTGACAACCAGACTGATCATAAACTTTTGGATCTGTGATTGGCAAATTCGACTTAGATAAACTATAAATTAGGTTAGGTGGCCTTCATGAAAGTTGTTTCCCCCTGTCTTAGCTTCGAAATGGTATAAGTTTCACCCCGATTCGATGACCATAGCTCCGGTATGACTAAAATACTACGAGATGCCAAATCTGCCATTTAGCTTTTGTCTTCAAAATTGATATCTGCTTGTACTATTGCACTTGTGTTGTACTTGGATGATTTTGGAGCCTAATGGAAGGGCTATTGTGGTAACCTTACTTGTGTGTATTGTGGGGCTGAATTAAGGAAAAGAATGAAGCCATAAATGGCTGGAAATTTGGTAAACACAAAGGGCGTGCTGCCCAAATTTATACGCGAGATTTAAGTAGAGTTACACTTATCTTGAGTAAAACTTTGAGGACGAATCTAACTCGATTTATCTAGGTTATTCGAGTTTCCTTTTGTGGAGATATATAAGTTGAATTTCGCCCGAAACTTGTACCCTTGAAATTTACAACTGATAGAAATACGTTTCTTTCATTTCTTCGACCCAAACGGCATTTTTCACACATAATGGCTTCAAAATTTCACCGTTTGAAAAGTGATCAAGGGTTTTACGAATAGTCTCTAAATAAGTCTCAACTACTTGATTCTCGTTAAACGAAATGTGTAAGTTTCGAGCCTTAGTTACTTTTCAATGCTCTTAAACAATATTTCCTCGCAGATTTGAACTCCAAGAGCGGAGTAATACCCAAAACCAACGTGTAAAGACACTGCATCTGTTGTGAGTGTACCATCCCCTTAAATTGGTGCTTATCTGATTCATCTGTACTTGCAACTTGATTATCTGTGACTTTTGTATGCTTCGTATGAAACGAGGGTGTACTTTATCACACTCGTTTCTCTCATCTGGTTATTCTGGTTCCTGTATACTGTATAAATCTGTATTTGTTCTCTGTATATGTTATCTGTACCTGTTTTCTGTATTTGTTGATGTCGTTTAGAGAATTAAATCCAACGACCATTCTATGACCTTTGAGCTCAAAACCGGGGCTAGTTACTCGAGTCGAGCCGGCAAGGGCCGGTCTGTGAGAACCCGTAAATTTTCTTTATTTCTAGGCTTTAATTTATTTATTTGCACCCGTTTTCCACATTTTCTTTATTTTATAACTTTTCTAGACATTTTTATGAGTAAATAAGGTTTTAAAAATATTTTTCTAGTATAAGTCAATTTACGAGATTTTTTGGAGTGAATAGTGGACGTGGGACCCGCTAGTGCGTTAAGTGAGAGAAATTCGGCCAATTAGGTTAAGTTTTGCGTAAAGGGATTTAATTACTAGGTGTTAGTAGGTGATTAGAGCTTACCTAGATGGATTAATCTTGATAAGTAAGAGGATAGGAATGAAACTTAAAAATGTGCCACGTGTCGCGAGTTCATTGGATGAAGACTTGCCTAACTTTTATCACCTTTACCAAAAGTTAATTTTGACCCAAATCACTTTCACTTTGCTCCCCTTTGGCCGACTTTCTTGGAGAGAAAGAAGAGAGAAAGCTTCAACCTTGTGCCTTCCATTTCTTGCTCAATCTTGAAATCCAACCATTTGATTCTCAAATTACTCCATAAAATCCACTTGCTAAGGAGGTTAGAGGTGATTGGTGGAGCTATTTTGGTGATTAAGCACTTAAGCTACAAACTTTCTTGAGAGTTAAGGTATGTTGCTTGGAAACTTCACTTTTGGTTCTAATAATACTAAATTAGTAGCCTATGGTGGCTTAATAGCTAGATTTATGGATGATTTGGTGATTTAATTGAAAGTTGAGTAAATTTCTGATTTTTGGGGAATTTTTCTGTTTTATCTCATAAATGTTAGTTAGCCTTGGATTGATGGTCTAATATTGAGCCAATTGGAGCTCTTGTATATGAATTGCGGTTAATTGCGGAAAATTTCAGCTTTGGACAAAAATTTCAGTTTTAGGGTTTTGAAATTGGGGCTTTTCTATAATTGATTAATTAGAGTGCAATTGATTGTGAATGAAGGGTATTGTGGCCCTAATGAAAGTCCTTGATTGGTTTGTGGTTGAATTGTAACAATTGTGATTGGATTGGATGGAAATTGATGTTTGATTGTAGGATGGAAAAGCTGAATTTTAGGGGAAATGCTGTCCGAGTGTCGAGAAAATTAGGGTTTCGTGCGTTTAAGTTGGTATTGAGTAAAATGTGAGGTTTTGGGGTTGTTTACACCTTTGGCCTTAAAATCAAAGTATTTTCCATTTTTGAGCTATTTTTGCATTTTGCTTTAGTAGTTCGCTTAAGAGGCATTCGACTCGTGTTCGAGTCTCAACTGTAGTTTCTTGTTTCTTGTAGGTCGAGCCGGTGATTCCGGACACCCGTTGGGCGAGAACTTGTGATTTACTTACTTAAGTGGTGAGTGTACTATGCATGAATTGTGTTTAATTGGTTGTGTACTTGAATCCTTGATTTGGATAAATGTGGTTTCTGTGCTCGAGGCGAGAGTGTACTTTATCGCTCTCGTTCTCTTATGTGTACAACTGATTTCTGAATATTTGTGAATTTGACTGAATATGTGGGAATTGGATTTGTGCCTGGCTTCATGTCGTATGGGGCATGAGCCCTACGACTTTACTGTGATAATTGAGCTCAAGCCTCAATGGCCGTTCATCGAGTCGAGCCGGTAAGGGCCGGTCGATTAGGTAACGAGCCATGAGGTTACTGTGTGTCGAGTGGAGCGTTAGCTCCTCGACTTTGTGGTATACTCGAGTATTACGCCCTGATTTCTGTGAGGTGTTCGGGCCCGGTAGGGGAAGGTACGGTGTAAGGTACTGGGTGTAAAGTGGTGATCTACGGTCGTACTTTGTCCGTTGAGCGTTGACGGAGGGTCAACGGCATGTGATCAAGAGTTTCAAGAGGAAATTGGCTCCCGAGAGCCACCCGTATCCTTTCACTTTTTGAAATGGGTTTGGTGTTTCCCATATGTGTGCTAGTTGTGTATATTTGAGCATGGCTACCTTCGTGCGCTTTGAATGCATGATTTTAGTACCTCATTGGGCGAAAGCTGACCCTCGTTCCTTTTGTTTTTCCTTACAGGGCATGTTTTGGGAAATCAAACTTTTGTGAAGCGAGTAGAGCTAGTTAGACATTCTTTTGTACTTTTGTATAGCTCCTCGACTTTAGAAACCCTAATGTGGGATTTGAACATTTGTTTGGATTGGAAAACCTTAGAGTGGGTTATGTGCACAGATTTTCTCATGTATATATGATGTACTTTCTTGGAAATGTACTTGTCTATGCTGATTTAAAGTTTAGTCGTGTTTGGGACGCGTTCGGACGAGTTCGGACGTCAAACGCGAGAAAAGAAAATTTTTGGCCGGACACTGTTCATCAGAATCCGGCTAGGTATCCTGCCAGGTCTTGGCCGGATATGCGGCCGGATTTGGGGTGACTTTTGAGAAAATTTTTTGTTGGTCTCTGCCTCCAATCCAGCCAAGAATCCGGCCAGATTCCGGCCGGATTGTGACGTGGCAAGTACTGTTCACGTTCGTTCCGTTTTTTCCGTTTTCGTTTTACGCGCTTATCGTTAACCTTACTTCGGTATACCTTTCGAAACAGTTAGAAGTGCGTGTATGCGACCGTTAGCAGTCCTGGCGAGAGTTGGGCAGGCAGTTCGCTAACCCTTAGGGTACGCCCTAGGGGGAGGTGGGGCTGTCACACGGTCGATTAGATAACGAACCACGGTAGTCCACTCTATGGAATCTTTGGGTATTGGAGACTTTGGATTTCCGGTATACTCGAGTATTACCAACCACTGTTACTGCTGAGATGTTCGGGCCCGGTGAGGGGTATGTTTGGTGGACGGAATCGGTGTTAAAGTGGTGCTCTACTGGACGGGTTACTTTATTTTGAAAGTTGACGGAGTGTCAACTACTATTTGATCAAGCTCCGATGAAGCAATGAGAACTTTGGCAACTTTGGCCACCTGTATCCTTTCCATTTGAAGTATTTATTCATTTTCCCTATCAGGTGTGTACAACTGCATGATTGATATGTGAAATGCCATGAGTCGTCATTACTTGTACTTTTGATACCTCATTGAGCGTAAGCTCACCCCCTTCCCATTATCTTTGTTTTCCTTACAGGGAACAACACTTTTGAACCGTGATTTTGAAGAAATGGTCGAGCTAGTGTAAATGTTCTTTTGTTACGCTCTTTTTGTAATCAAAACCCTAATTTCACTTCGAACAAGTATTTCCCTTGACTTGTAAAGTTCCAACGTATGTATATAAGTAATTATTCATGTTTTCTCCGTATATTTGTTGATGAATGTAGGCCTTTGTGTTCTTGATTTGGTAAGCTCCGAGTGTTGGGTTTCTTTGGGTTCGATTGCGCGTAAATTAGGGTTTGTGTGATTCGACTTCGTAGTCCTGGCGAGAGCTGGGCAGGCGGTCCGCCAAACCCTTTGGTTCGCCTTAGGGGAAGGTGGGGCTGTCACAGGTGGTATCAGAGCCACGTTGCGTGGTCTCTGCGCGGAGTGATCTTGGGTCAAGTGGTGTTATGGTCCTGATTGTGTGAATAAGTGTAATGGACTAAGTGCTCTTCTTAGACGTAAGCTACGAATTATGAGCCGTTATAGGTTTCTAATCTCTCTCAGAATACTTGGGGACAATAGTTATGTACGTCAGGTAGGAATCTCTAATATGGGTGACTTACTCTTGGGACCGGCCGGCTCGAGTTGTGAATTACCTTATTGTGGATTCTTGTACTTGAGTACTCGATAGTAAGGACGCTAGAATAAAGGCCTGTAGTTTACTTGAGATGAGTTTGGCGGCAAGTGTCAAAGTGCAGAAGATTCAATATTTGATCTAGTAATTGGACTGATCGAGGGGATTGGATCTAAGAGTGTTATCATGGACGAACCTAGTAATGGTCTGACTGGGGTTTCTATAGAGGGTGACCAGATTGTAGTATACGTCGAGGAATTCGCACCGAAGACCAATTTCTTTTCTATGAACATGAGGACTAGATAAGTGTTTATTTGATTTGAGACGATCTGACTGCAACGATATAGGTATCTTTATCTCGCCTTGGATATCTGATACCCGTAGCTTGGTTCTCGACGAACGACCCTTGTTTATGCTTCCTTGATACCTATTCCCTAATATCAACGTATGAACTTGGTTTGATTACTATTGTACCGAGAGTGGAAGTTTTGGAAGTTGGTAGAGAGATGTTTTGTTTAAAACACAAATGTGGCATAAGGTTTGAAACTTTTGATGTGTGAGGTATACTTTAAGGTTTTGTTATGTACATGAGTGATACGTGGCATAGTATGCCTTAACCATGTCCTATTTTCTCGCCTATTTATTAGCAAATACCTCCGTTTGATCTTCCGTGGTTGGATTGGGAGTGAAGGACTTAACAGTTATATGATTTGAGTGCCACTTGAACTTATATCCACTTGCGCTTAGTTACTTATTATGATCCATTGATTTACCTGGCAGGCTATCACTCAAATTCTAGAGAATCCGTGAGATGGCACATTGGGTTGATATGTATAAGGAAATTGAGACTCTTCGAAATGCACTAGAGGTCTAAACGAAATTAGCCGAGTACTGGGAAGGGCGATGGAAACACGAATATTCGGAGAAAATTGAGCTCTTGCACAAGAACATAGAGTTGAAAAGAAAATACGAAGGAATTTCCGAAGAGGCTTTAGCAATGGCACAAGTTAATACTTTTACGGAGGTTCCGGAGAAAGTCCAAAGGGCAGAAATTGCAAGGGCACAGGTGAAAACCTTCCATGCAAAGAAAAGAGGTGCATCTAGTAACATACTTGAGAAACCTAGAGAAGAGATAACACCCCCAAAAGTGCAAAAAGTGAACCATTTCTCTTATCTACCCTGGACATTTGGAGCCCTATTTGGAGAAGGACAACTAAGAGGCACCTCACAAGGAGATCAAACCTCAACCCCTCCCCTATCTTGTGGCTATTGTGGAAAAATCAACCGTACTGAGGAGAGTTGTTGGAAGAAAAGGAGAGAATGCCTTGCGATGTGGGAACGCCGAGCATCGAATCGCTAATTGTCCGGTTCTATTACGAAAAGGGAAAAAGATCCAGCCATCGACCAAGACCAACCCTGGACCTTCGAAAGGGGAAGAGACTGGATTGAAGGTGTCAGCTCGGGTGTATGCCCTAGAACAACGTCAGGTCCTTGACTCGTCAGAGGGCGTAGGAGGTACGATACCCGTGTCCCACCGTTTAACTAAGATTTTGATAGATCCTAACGGAGAGAAATTTCGTGGACGAAATTCTCTAAGGGGGAGAGAGTGTGAGAACCCGAAAATTTTCTTTATTTCTAGGCATTATTTATTCTTTGCACCATTTTCTATATTTTCTTTATTCTATAAATTTTCTAGACATTTTATGAGTAAATAGGGTTTTAAAAATGTTTTTCTAGTATAAGTCAGTTTATGAGATTTTCGGAGTGAATGGTGGACGTGAGACCCGCTAGTGCGTTAAGTGAGAGAAATTCGGCCAATTAGGTTAAGTTGTGCAGTAAGGCATTAAATTACTAGATGTTAAGAGACAATTAGAGGTTGGTTAGATATTTGATCATTGGAAAGCAAAAGGATAAGAAAGAAATCCAAAAAGGGACACGTGTCGCGTTGCGGTTGGACCAAGCTTGCCTAACTTTCTTTCAACTTTACCAAAAGCTAAATTTTGACCAAAATTCCATCCATTTCTTAGCCCTTTTGGCCGAAATTTTGAGGAAGAAAAAGAGAGAGAAAGTTCATCTTGCACTTCAATTCCCAAGCTCAATCTTGAGTTCCAACCATAGCTTTTGCAAATCACTCCATAAAAGTGCTAGTCAAAGTAGTTTCTAAGGTGGTTGTGGAGTAATTTTGGGAGGAAGAAGCCTAAGTCATCATTTTTCTTGAGGTTCCAAGGTAACTTGCTAAGGAAATCCCTCTTTGTTCTTAATAATTCCAAATTTGTGGCTTAAAGTTGTAGTTGTGGTAGTTTTATGAGAATATTTCATGGTTTGAAGCAGTTTAGTGGTAATTTTCAGTTTTATGGTGAAAATTCTGATCTCATTTGATACTTGAGGGTTTTTATTGTTTTGATATGAATTATTGAGGTTTTGTGGGATAGAATACTCTGCCTAAAGAAATTTTCTAGATTACATGCACAAATTCCAGCTTAGGGTTTCTATATGGTAGTAATCAGCCCTGTTTTTGCACTGTATGTTCGTCCTTGAGGAAGACCGAATCAGCCCTTGCTCAAAACATGAAAGTTGTAGGTATTTGAGTTAGCTACCTACTGGTAACATTGCAGCTCAATCGGAGCATGGTAGGATGTGAAATGACCGAAATACCATGACTGCCACAAGCTGCAATTCGTAAACAGTTTTGTGAATTCACCAGTTTGGGCTGCATGTTTCACCCTGATTAGTATCCAATTAGCTTTTGGCCAAAACACAAAACTTGTGGCCCTATATTTTAGCTTTCCAAAGCCTCTGAAAACACCCCAAACGGAGTTGTGTAGCCTGCATTATTGCCGGTTAAAGTCAGTGCTGACAACCAGACTGATCATAAACGTTTGGATCTGTGATTGGCAAATTCGACTTAGATAAACTATAAATTAGGTTAGGTGGCCTTCATGAAAGTTGTTTCCCCCTGTCTTAGCATCGAAATGGTATAAGGTTCACCCCGATTCGATAACCATAGCTCCGGTTATGACTAAAATACTACGAGATGCCAAATCTGCCATTTAGCTTTTGTCTTCAAAATTGATATTTGCTTGTACTATTGCACTTGTGTTGTACTTGGATGATTTTGGAGCCTAATGGAAGGGCTATTGTGGTAACCTTACTTGTGTGTATTGTGGGGCTGAATTAAGGAAAAGAATGAAGCCATAAATGGCTGGAAATTTGGTAAACACAAAGGGCGTGCTGCCCAAATTTATACGCGAGTTTTAAGTAGAGTTACACTTATCTTGAGTAAAACTTTGAGGGCGAATCTAACTCGATTTGTCTAGGTTATTCGAGTTTCCTTTTGTGGAGATATATAAGGTGAATTTCAGCCGAAACTTGTACCCTTGAAATTTACAACTGATAGAAATACGTTTCTTTCATTTCTTCGACCCAAACGGCATTTTTCACACATAATGGCTTCAAAATTTCACCGTTTGAAAAGTGATCAAGGGTTTTACGAATAGTCTCTAAATAAGTCTCAACTACTTGATTCTCGTTAAACGAAATGTGTAAGTTTCGAGCCTTAGTTACTTTTCAATGCTCTTAAACAATATTTCCTCGCAGATTTGAACTCCAAGAGCGGAGTAATACCCAAAACCAACGTGTAAAGACACTGCATCTGTTGTGAGTGTAGCATCCCCTTAAATTGGTGCTTATCTGATTCATCTGTACTTGCAACTTGCAACTTGATTATCTGTGACTTTTGTATGCTTCGTATGAAACGAGGTGTACTTTATCACACTCGCTTCTCTCATCTGGTTATTCTGGTTCCTGTATACTGTATAAATTTGTATTTGTTCTCTGTGTCTGTTATCTGTACCTGTTTTCTGTATTTGTTGATGTCGTTTGGAGAATTAAATCCAACGACCATTCTATGACCTTTGAGCTCAAAACCGGGGGCTAGTTACTCGAGTCGAGCCGGCAAGGGCCGGTCGATTAGATAACGAACCACGGTAGTCCACTCTAGGGAATCTTTGGGTATTGGAGACTCTGGATTTCCGGTATACTCGAGTATTACCAACCACTGTTACTGCTGAGGTGTTCGGGCCCGGTGAGGGGTATGTTTGGTGGACGGAATCGGTGTTAAAGTGGTGCTCTACTGGACGGGTTACTTTATTTGAAAGTTGACGGAGTGTCAACTACTATTTGATCAAGCTCCGATGAAGCAATGAGAACTTTGGCTCCTGAGAGGCACCTGTATCCTTTCCATTTGAAGTATTTATTCATTTTCCCTATCTGGTGTGTACAACTGCATGATTGATATGTGAAATGCCATGATTCGTGACTACTTGTACTTTTGGTACCTCATTGAGCGTAAGCTCACCCCCTTCCCGTTATCTTTGTTTTCCTTACAGGGAACAACACTTTTGAACCGTGATTTTGAAGAAATGGTCGAGCTAGTGTAAATGTTCTTTTGTTACGCTCTTTTGTAATCAAAACCCTAATTTCACTTCGAACAAGTATTTCCCTTGACTTGTAAAGTTCCAACGTATGTATATAAGTAATTATTCATGTTTTCTCCGTATATTTGTTGATGAATGTAGGCCTTTGTGTTCTTGATTTGGTAAGCTCCGAGTGTTGGCTTTCTTTGGGTTCGATTGCGTGTAAGTTAGGCTTTGTGTGATTCGACTTCGTAGTCCTGGCGAGAGCTGGGCAGGCGGTCCGCCAAACCCTTTGGTTCGCCTTAGGGGAAGGTGGGGCTGTCACATTGAAACTCAGAAATTTTGGTCACCTAGAAGCTCCAATAAACCGTGGATACGATGCTCTTCCTTGCCCAAGTGAAACTCCAAGTGGTTTTGAGTTTGTGTGGTGAGTTTGGAGTGAATTTGATGGAAGAAATGAGGTGAAATGAGATGAAGTTCCCTTCTTCTTCCTCCTTCAAATGGCCGACCAGCAAGAGAGAGAAAAAGAGAGAGTGGAGAGTGTTGTATGGCTTCTTGAGGAAGCTTGGTAGGTAGAGCTTTAAGGTGACACAAAAGTCAACTCTCACTAGTGCGCGTGCGCGCGCGTTTCGTGCCCGTTTCCTCTTGGGTTTGTTTCACTTGTGCACTAAACCTCTAATTGTGAGGACTCGAAATTTTATTTTTATTTTTATTGAATATTATTGATTTATTTAAATATTTATTCACTTGTTTTCTCCAAATAATTTATTTCAACCATTTTAAATCCATTCATATGGAACAATGTCTTCCTTATATTTTTAAAACGTCCCGTTAGCAAATTTAATTTTCGGAGGTTCGTTTAAGTGAGAAATAATTAGTACATGTGTTTCGAGGTGATATTCTATTCGAGAGTGTAATTATCTTGGGGAAATTAAGAATGATCAATAGTAGATTAAGAGAAGTTAATTGAGGAATTAAAGGTGAATGAGTTCTAATTAAGTGCATACCGCTCGCGCATCGATAGTTTTCCGAAGACGCGCTGAGGCAAATTTATTGGAGATTTGAGAAAGTAATACTAGACTCATGTGAGGACCCGCAAATTTACTTATTTTAAACTCCTATTACTGGCTTATTTAAATATTTAATTGGCCGTTTGCTCTGAATATTTTATTCCAACCTTTTTAGACCCAATTACATGAAACTATGGCTTACATGTATTTTTAAAATGGTTTGTTACAAAAATTAAATTTTGGGAAGCTCGTTTAGCGAGAATAGTGAATTCGCGTTTGGAGGCAATAATCGATTTGAGGGTACAATGAGCTTGGAAATTGAAGACTTATACATTAGTCTTAAAATAGGTATTTTATGTTTAATTATTCAAGTAATGGTTAGTTATACTATCGTTATAAGAATTCCTTAGAAATTTCGCCGTATCGTACGCGAATCGAAAGTTCATGTATATCGAGCCGGAGCGGTTAATTGGAGATTTAAGGAATTTATTCTAGACTATTAAGAGTGAATAATTATAATGTTTAAGAGAGTGTATCGGAGGTTTAGCGCACAAGTGAAACAAACCTGAGAGGAATCGAGCACGAAACGCTACAACTTGCACCAAATCACCTCAAATTCACACTACAACTTGCAAACCACTTGGAGATCATCTTGGGCTAGGAGAAGAGCTTCATTCTCACGATTTTCTTGAGCTCAAAGGGACCAAAAAATTTCTGGTTTAAGATCATCTAGGAGGTAATGATCATTTAACCCTTAGATCTTGGCTTTTGTGAGTTGATTTGCACTTGGAAGCTTATAGATTCATGTGGGTAGCTCTATATTGTTGGAAATCTTGCGAGTGGGCTCTATGAAATCCCACAATGGACTTGATGAACTGATGTGATGATGTTGGGTGTTGTTTATGTTGATTTAGTGCTTAAACAAGTGATTATAAGTTGAATGGTGAAAAGAAAACTCAAAGAAACAAAAGGAAGAAAAGTGCCGGTTCTGCCCCTGCTTTGCCGCACCTGTAGATGCAAAATTTTGTGGTCCAATTGACTTGATTTTGATGTAAATGTGTAATATAGGTTGTTTGGAAAGTTCCTCAAAACATTACTTGATTTGGTTGGCCAAATGTTGAGATTTCGAAATTTTATCAAAACTGGAAAACGTGACCAGAGTCTCCCTGGCAGTGATTTGGTATCTACCATAACGTTTTGCTCCGATGTCGAAATCGAGTACTGTTTCTGGCATTAGAAACTAAACACTTTCGGTTTTCTAACGGTATAAAATGCAGCCCCGGATTCGACCGGAGTGAACCGTACCAACTCTTCAAAGTTAGCTGTCCTGTTTCGTTGCTCTGCTAGAGAGTCAATGAGATGCTGGAACTTGTGGCTTATATTTGAGCTAGCTATGGACAGAAGTTTAAAACAATTTCTTCTGAGAAAATGTAGCCCTATGAGTTTAGTTTCCAACGCCACCAACTATGCTTAATTCTAAGTTGAATTGAGTGAGTTATGGCCTAATTTCAGACCTGCATCAGTGATAGAAAACCCTAGTTTTGGGCTAGCCAATGACTTATTTCGAATTGGGACTTGTTATTTTGAAACTCTTGATGTTAATCACCTACCAAATGTATCTTGAATGTTGCTTGGACCTTTGCTTCATAAATGAACAATGTTTGGGATGATTTCATTGGCTAAAGGTTTGAAAAAGGAAAATGAAAGCTTAAGGCAGAATTGCCTTGGAAATTCTTGGAACTTTAGTGGTCTTGTTAACTGACTTCCCGTACGTATTTTTGCATGAAATTTTACAGAGAAGTAGCCCTTATATGGTAGTGTAATCATACCAATTTTGGTGCCATTCCAAGTCTATTTCGATGCCCAACTAGAATCCTAAAGTTTGTGACTCAAATCTGGAAATTTGCCCAGTGGCCTTCATTTTGTGCCAACCTTGAGCCGCTATATCTTGGTGCTCAAAACTCCGATTATTGTTCCATTTGTTGTGTTTTAAACTTTGATTGTAACTCTAATTGATTTTCAAATTTGAGAGGCTAGTTCACATTCTGTGATTTTTCCGAATTTCCAAAGTTCGCTAAAAACCAACCTCGAACCTGTCCTAGGAGTCCAAAACAGTAACTTGAAGCCAAAATTTGAGTGTATTACGTTTTGAATCATGGAAAAGTGCCTTCTAGGAACTTTTAGTACTTTGGAATTAGTTTCCAACGGTACCAAGTTTTCCAATTTTGGACCTATAGAGAGTGAGTTATGATTTTTCCAAGAATGTACATCAAATCAGAAATTTTCAAACTTGACGGGAATTGTGTTTTCGAGACTCTTCCCTATCCTTCAATACTAATTGACCATTTTGGACTTGTTTTCTCAAAGGAAATTAGTTTTTCCTTGTGCTATTACACACCACCTTTGAACCTTGGATTTTGAGCAAGTTAAGGCTCATTTTCATGAGATTTTCTTCGATTGTACAAGTGTACAATCTTCCTTGATAATTGGGGATTATAAATGATAGTGTGTAAGAGATACCTATTGTTTGCTCAGGCATTCAAGGGGACCTTCAGGAGGACCTCACAACGGACGCCTAAGTACTTGAATTGTGCAACTTACTCTCCTTTTGATTAGGTGAGTGTCAAGTGCATGACTAATTGAAATTATGTGAATTTGCAAGTTATGTATAGCATGACTATAACTGTTGAGTCGAGTGTGTACTTTATCGCACTCGTTCTCATTTAAATGAATCATAGTTGAATTGATTTAAATGCAATGAATGATTGAAATGTATTGAATGATTAATTGAAATGAAATATTATGCTATGCCTGCATAAGTCGAGTGGAGTGAAGCTCCTCGACACCTAATGACACTCTTGGGGGACGCCCAAATCTCATCGACCGACCTTGCAACTCGAGCCAGCATGGGCTTGGTCGAGAAGCTTGGGGAGCCATGGGAATCAAGTATAAGCTTGATCTAATGAGAGATCTTGTTTGGCATACTCGAGCAGTATCGCCCAAAACAAACGACAGGCGGGCCTGGTACAGGGGTATGTAACGGTGATCTGGGACATGATAAGTGAAGTTCTACGGACTAAACCTACCCGATTGACGGAGTGTCAATTCGCGGAGGTTCTGGATCGTGCAAGTGGAAAATAGCTCCTGAGAGCTCTTATATCCTCGAATTGTTTCTGTTTACATTTTCTCGCTCGAATTTTTATTGACTTAAATATTACTGTTTTACTTGTTAAATGGGATTGTTACTTGGACAACGTGCTTGCATGTGTGTTTCTTGGCCTCACGAGCGATTGCTCACCCCTTAGATTTGTTTTGCTTAACAGGGATGGAACTGAGATGAAACTCGGAGGAATCATTGGGATGAACTTTTGTAATAGGGATTCGATTGTAATCGAATGGACATCTTTTGGGCAGTTGTATGTCTTTTGAAAATTGATGTATTTTGTACTCGTGGTGTAAGACTGGATATTCAGTTATGGAAGCAACTTTTCTTTATTAGACTTGTATTAATGGTTATTATCGTTAAGCTTGAATCGAATTGTCTTGAATCCTGGCGAGAGCTGGGCAGGCGTCCCGCGGATACCCTTTGGTTCGCCTTAGGGAGAAGTGGGGGCGTCACAGTTGGTATCAGAGCTTAGATTTCAGATCTTTGTAGTGTATCCTAGGTTTAAAAGTTTAGGATGCCGGACTGTGGAACTGGTTGGGAAGTTAAGTGACTGCTTGTGGGGATGAAAATTGGAACCTAGGTTTGAATTAATGGACAATTGGGAGTCTCGATCTTGTAAGAAATATATGGGATAGTATGAGATGATCAAATCTAGTTTATTTAGTATACTTGGACCCATTTAAGCTTTTAATTTTAATTGTAAGTTACGGAAGGTAACGGTGGTATTGAACCGTTTCAGGGACGCTTTTCGGTGGCTATTGTCGGGGAGGGCCTAGGGGAGCTCGTTGGAGATATAACCCAATTCGCCGAACTAGGACTTTATGTGATTTCCAAAGGACTTACTCGTGCCCAAATAATGGGGTGTTAATAGTGGCCGATCATCGGAAGTGGCTATTCGAGGAAATTAGGGTAGTTCAAGAGGATAATCGAGGACCAAGGGCAATTGTCGATGCCCAAACTATTAGAATTTTTGAAGTGGAGACTGAGGTACTTGAGGAGCAAGGAAAAGACAAAGGCTCCTAGTGAGCATCTTAAAAAAGCTAAGAACCGATTTGCTAGGGTAGTACACGAAATTAAAGACCGGATGAATAAGTCGATGGCTGGGTATGTTACCTTGGTTGAACAAGTGGAGAATAACAAGATACTCGATAAGGGACTTGAGATTAAAACTCCTAGTGCTGGAAATGAAAATGATCCTACGGAGGTAGTAGAGACTTTTGGCTCCGCCAATCACTAAGCTAGTTATTTAAACTATTTTAATAGTTTTGCCAAGGATAGTCGGGGTGGTGCTTGTTCAAAGGCCATTGTATTTGTTTAATCGTACTATCTAACTTTTGAAGCAATTGAACGTTACTTATGAGATACTTGACTTTATTGTTTTATGATTTCAAATCTATGATTGGGATGTACACATTTGCGATTATTTCGGTGTCTTCCCTTTTATTTTGTTTTGCATGGTCAAAGTATCACTTTTCAAACTTTGTTTATGTGCACTCATTTTACATCATGCCTTTATAAATGTTAAATTTATGAGCGGACAAAGAAGTGAAAAGGGACCGAGGGCGAGGGGTTAAACAATCCCAAGCTCAAGGGGATGTTTAGGGAACGGCAACTGCGCCGGACCCAAAACCCTAGAAATGAAGGAAAACAATCACGTAGCTACTATTGTTGACCATATGATTGATGTCTTAGCACGGTTAGTTGAGTACCAAAGCCCTAAACCAAACAACCGACCTAGGAATCGAGAGAGGTGTGAGGATTGACCGATTCTTGAAGTTCGCCCATCTAAGCCTCATGGAGGACCTAACCTCAAAATAGTAGAATTGATTTGAGGGAATCAAATAAGTCACTAGTAAAAGCAAGAGGTTAGGGTTTCTTCTCGAGTAACTTTATAAGTGAGTATTAGAGAGTGAATTAGGGTTTGGAACTGTTAGGGAATAAGATCTCCGTATTTTGTTACGTTTATAAGTAATGATAGTAATCTAGTGGAAGCTCAAGAGCTCATCCATAATAAGAGAAGAATAGTTAAGAACTATACTCTGGGGTAACCTGTGATACCCCGACTTTTAGGATAATTTGTTTTTTTAGTCTCAACGAGAATATTATGGTGTCTTTATTTTATTTTCGTTTTAAGACATTGTTTTGTTTTAAAAACTAGAAACCCTACTTGTACGCAAAACCCTAGTTTTGCTTGTGACCAACAAGTTTTCCTTAAATCCCTCATATTTTACTTAAAACCCTAATTTTAATCTATGGAGTTGCAAAATCCCTTATATTTTTCTTAAAATTTCTTTTAATTTGAAAATTATTACTTTGCAATAGCTTTACTACACATTCACCTCCTAAATAGCAACAAATAATTATAGAATCAAGGGTTTCCGTTTTATTTTCATCGCTACGACAAACTAGGGTTTTTACGTCTTTTCGTAGTATAAATAATCGGTACGAAGCGTGTACTAAATTTAGTGATTAAGAGTATATTTTAGATGATATTACATGTGTGATTAGAAGTGATAATAATAAGTTGGTGAATTAGGGGTTAAAACCCTAGTATAGGCATTTTAGAGAAAATCGGCTTGAGCCGACGGATATCGTTCACTACTGATTGACCACACTTTGACTACCACTTTCTTACTAGAACATATTCATGATATTAGTGCAAAATATCAGCCCTTAAATAGCTCTTATTGGCCGAAATATTTGACCAGGAAAGAAAGGAAAAGACAAAAAGAAATTAGATGAAATCTTAAGGTGCCAAGTGGATGGCATCCACCTAACTTTGACCCAAACTAAGTCTAACCTTCTTCAATCTTCTAGGACTCCATTTTCTTTCATTTTTTCTCATTGTGGCTGAAATGAAGAAGAAAAAAAAAGGGGAGAAACCACTACTTCATACCACATTGATTTCTAGCTAAATTGAGTGAAAAAACAAGATTTCAAACCGATTAATCTTCTAGTTGAGAGCTTAGAAAGCTTGGTGTGCCAAAGTTTTGAAAGGAAAGGTGAAGGATTTGCACTTGTAAGCATCTTAAAGAGGTATTAAAGCTCTCTTCTTTTATTGCTTCTCTACCCTTGCCTAATTTTGTAGAACAACCTATATTTGTGGCTAATGATAGTTATTTCCATGGTTTTGAGGCTTATGGTGGTTTTTGTTTGAGTTAGGGTCTTTATTTGAGTTAGGGTTTTGGAGTTTTTCAATCATAAATCCTGTTATTTAGATGGTATATGGTGTTTATAATCTTGTTTTGGAGGTTGAAGTAATGATTCAAGTTAGAAAAGTGAAGTTTGCACTATGAATTCATAAAATTCCAGATTTGAACTTCCATGATGCCCTGTTCTGCCCAGTTCTATTCGGCCATGATGGAGGCCGAATTGGACTTAGCTCAAAACATTCAATTTGTAGGAAATGATGTTATTAAGTTTCCTGTAAAATTTCAGCTCAATCGGAGCACGGTAGAATATGAAATGACCGAAATACCCTTACTGCCACAAGCTGCAATTCGTAAACAGTTTTGTGAATTCACCAGTTTGGGCTGCGTTTTTCACCCTGATTCGTATCCAATTAGCTTGTGGCCAAAACAAAAACCTGTAGCCCTATGTTTTAGCTTTCCAACGCCTCTGAAAAACTCCAAACGGAGTTGTGTAGCCTGAGTTATTGCCGGTTAAATCAGTGCTGACAACCAGACTGATCATGAACTTTTGGATCTGTGATTGGCAAATTCGACTTAGATAAACTATAAATTAGGTTAAGTGACCTTCATGAAAGTTGTTCCCCTCTGTCTTAGCTTCGAAATGGTATATGGTTCAGCCCAATTCAATAATCATAGCTCCGGTTATGACTAAAATACTACGAGATGCCAAATCTGCCATTTAGCTTTTGTCTTCAAAATTGATATTTGCTTGTACTATTGCACTTGTGTTGTACTTGGATGATTTTGGAGCCTAATGGAAGGGCTATTGTGGTAACCTTACTTGTGTGTATTGTGGGGCTGAATTAAGGAAAAGAAGGAAGCCATAAATGGCTGAAATTTGGTAAACACAAAGGGCGTGCTGCCCAAATTTATACGCGAGATTTAAGTAGAGTTACGCTTATCTTGAGTAAGACTTTGAGGACGAATCTAACTCGATTTGTCTAGGTTATTCGAGTTTCCTTTTGTGGAGATATATAAGTTGAATTTCGGCCGAAACTTGTACCCTTGGAATTTACAACTGATAGAAATACGTTTCTTTCATTTCTTCGACCCAAATGGCATTTTTCACATATAATGGCTTCAAAATTTCACCGTTTGAAAAGTGAGCAAGGGTTTTACGAATAGTCCCTAAATAAGTTTCAATTACTTGATTCTCGTTAAACGAAATGTTTAAGTTTCGAGCCTTAGTTACTTTTCAATGCTCTTAAACAATATTTTCTCGCAGATTTGAACTCCAAGAGCGGAGTAATACCCAAAACCAACCTGTAAAGGCACTGCATCTGTTGGTGAGTGCTTCCAAATATTTAATTGCACTTGACACATGTATTTGATACTTGAATGAGATGCTTCCATGTTATACGAGTGGATTGATCGGGCAAGCGTGTACTTTATCGCACTTGCCCTAATATGACTTGTTCTTGATCCGATTTCAATTTGAATGATATACGTGCATATGAATTGTGATTTATCTGGAATTCCAGAAACCCGGTGGCTAGTTAATCGAGTCGAGCCGGCAAGGGCCTGGTCGATTAGATAACAAACCCTGGGTAGTTAGTGATGTCGAGTGGAGTGTTACCTCCTCGACTAATCGGTATACTCGAGTATTACCACCAGTGTTTATTGTGGAGTTCGGGCCCGGTAAGGGGGTTGGTCGGTGGACGGAGGTTGGAGTTAAGTGGTGTTCTACTGGACTAGTTTCCTCATTTGAAAGTTGACGGAGTGTCAACTACCAATCGATCAAGCTATGGTGGAGCCGATACATGAGCAACTGTATCCTTATTGTGAAATGTGAATAGTTATTATTTGGCTATATGAAGTATGGTTACTCACTTCTTGACCTGTCTTGAACACTATTTCACTATTGTACTGCTTATGCGTTATTTGATGATTAAATTGATATTTGGAACCTCACTGGGCTTTTAGCTCATTCCACGCCATTTGTTTTCCTTACAGGGGGTACGAGTGAGGCAAGAGTTGCAACGACTAGTGTAGTCTAGTAATTTTGAGTTTTGAAGTTGTACTCGCGTTAACACCCGATTAGGGTTGTTTGTACTCGACTTGTAGCACTTTAAAGTATTATGGTATGTAGAGGCCTTGTATCTGGGTTTGAGCATTAATGTGTACGTTCTCGTTTTGGTATTTATTCCTATGGATGTATGTTATTTTCTCAAGCTAGTGAGTGAGTCCTGGCGAGAGCTGGGCAGGCGGCTCGCTAAACCCTAGGGTACGCCCTAGGGGGAGGTGGGGTCGTCACAGGTGGTATCAGAGCAGCTTCGCGTGGTCTCTGCGCGGAGTGAACTTGGGCCAAGTGGTGATATGGTCCCAATCATGTGAATAAGAGTAAAGGACTAGGTGTTTTTCTTGAGGAAAAGTTGAGACTTATGATAGTTGTAAGTGTAAAATCTATGCCATGCTACTTGAGGTGGATAGATGTGTACGTCAGGTAGGAATCTTACACCTTGTTGATTTACACTTAGGAGCGTACAGCCTGAGTTGTAAATTCTCTTAGTTTGGGATTCTTGTACTTGAGTACCAGATACTTTTCCTAAGGGAATACTTGCGAATTCGGAAGGGGTATAGTCTTGTGTATTATGAGGTGACTAGAATTCATAAGTGATTTTGAGATAAGTCCTGATGACAAAGTTCAGAGCACGGAGAATTCCTGTATTGGACTTGATATTGACCCGATTGAGGAGATTGGAATGAGGAATGCTATCTTAGACTTGTCCAATAAAAGTTTAGCTAGGGTTTTACTAGATTGTGGTTAGATTTGGACTTTAATAGTTGTTGTGGATGTTTAACGTGTTAGCTTTGAAAATCTATTTTGTTTCCCCTATGAATGTGTAAATTGTTATGTGTTTACTTGCTTTTATTATGGACTACTTTAAACTACATATGTAATTATTTTGTGATATATCAGATAAATATATTTTGGATTCTTGATTGACTACCTGTGTCTATATGCCCAACTGAACCCTATCCTCTGAGATATATATAGATAATGGAAAAGAAAGATAAGAAATGATATTTCGGCATCTATGTAGATTTAGACAACCTTGGGATTAAGGAAGGGTCATTGGAAATCTGTGACTGACTAAATCGAGAACCTAGGGCCGAGATAAGGGACTAAGTAGTGTAGACCTATGTCTTAGATTCGAAACGCCATAAAATTTATTTCAATTCGAGAGGTGTAGCTTTAGTTGTAATTGAAATGTCAAAAGGTGAGAGGAACTTGATGATTTTAGAATTTCCTTTGCTTGATATGATATTCGTGATTTAGGGAATTGAACTAGAGCTAGGAAACTATCTATGATGAATGAGGATCATGAGCTGTGGTTGGTAAGTGATTCCAAAACTGTTTCCAAAATTATTTTCAAACTATTTCCTGCACTGTTTTCTTGCATGCGTGCCATGCAATAATTTTGTTCAGATGAGTGCTTGGAAGTCTTGTACTTAAAACCAACGTCTCCATTTTAATGGCACTTGATTTGAATATGGGAGCACCAATGGCTCTCTTGTACTACTTGACTGTTACTGGATTTTATTGGAGAGCTGGAAATCTAAGTACTACGATTTTCCTGACTCACAAGAGCAGTAAACTTACACTTGATTACTGATAAATGCAATAGTGTGAACTTCTTTGATTATTGATTTTTACTGGACATTTGTTAAGCTCTTAGCTTACCCCAAACTATTTATTCCCTTTCCACAAAGCTCGAGGCAAAGGAAACACTTGGATTAACTTGTTAGTGTGACGGGATGGGAGATCTCGAGTATATTTTGAATTTCGATTAGAGTGGTGATCCTTAGTGCCTGAGTGCCTTTCGAGAACTATCCTGACTTGATTAGGGCATGAATGAGGAGACGCTCTTGTGAGATAGAAGAATTCACTGTAGAATCATTTTATGAACAAAAGAGAGAATTTCGAGGACGAAATTCTTTTAAGGAGGGGAGATTGTGATACCCCGACTTTTAGGATAATTTGTTTTTTTAGTCTCAACGAGAATATTATGGTGTCTTTATTTTATTTTCGTTTTAAGACATTGTTTTGTTTTAAAGACTAGAAACCCTACTTGTACGCAAAACCCTAGTTTTGCTTGTGACTAACAAGTTTTCCTTAAATCCCTCATATTTTACTTAAAACCCTAATTTTAATCTATGGAGTTGCAAAATCCCTTATATTTTTCTTAAAATTTCCTTTAATTTGAAAATTATTACTTTACAATAGCTTTACTACACATTCACCTCCTAAATAGCTACAAATAATTATAGAATCAAGGGTTTCCGTTTTACTTTCATCGCTACGACAAACTAGGGTTTTTACGTCTTTTCGTAGTATAAATAATCGGTACGAAGCGTGTACTAAATTTAGTGATTAAGAGTATATTTTAGATGATATTACATGTGTGATTAGAAGTGATAATAATAAGTTGGTGAATTAGGGGTTAAAACCCTAGTATAGGCATTTTAGAGAAAATCGGCTTGAGCCGACGGATACCGTTCACTACTGATTGAGCACACTTTGACTACCACTTTCTTACTAGAACATATTCATGATATTAGTGCAAAATATCAGCCCTTAAATAGCTCTTATTGGCCGAAATATTTGACTAGGAAAAGAAAGGAAAAGACAAAAAAAATTAGATGAAATCTTAAGGTGCCAAGTGGATGGCATCCACCTAACTTTGACCCAAACTAAGTCTAACCTTCTTAAATCTTCTAGGACTCCATTTTCTTTCATTTTTTCTCATTGTGGCTGAAATCAAGAAGAAAAAAAAAGGGGAGAAACCACTACTTCATACCACCTTGATTTCTAGCTAAATTGAGTGAAAAACAAGATTTCAAACCGATTAATCTTCTAGTTGAGAGCTTAGAAAGCTTGGTGTGCCAAAGTTTTGAAAGGAAAGGTGAAGGATTTGCACTTGTAAGCATCTTAAAGAGGTATTAAAGCTCTCTTCTTTTATTGCTTCTCTACCCTTGCCTAATTTTGTAGAACAACCTATATTTGTGGCTAATGATAGTTATTTCCATGGTTTTGAGGCTTATGGTGGTTTTTGTTTGAGTTAGGGTCTTTATTTGAGTTAGGGTTTTGGAGTTTTTCAATCATAAATCCAGTTATTTAGATGGTATATGGTGTTTATAATCTTGTTTTGGAGGTTGAAGTAATGATTCAAGTTAGAAAAGTGAAGTTTGCACTATGAATTCATAAAATTCCAGATTTGAACTTCCATGATGCCCTGTTCTGCCCAGTTCTATTCGGCCATGATGGAGGCCGAATTGGACTTAGCTCAAAACATGAAATTTGTAGGAAATGATGTTATTAAGCTTCTGTAAAATTTCAGCTCAATCGGAGCATGGTAGAATGTGAAATGACCGAAATACCCTTACTGCCACAAGCTGCAATTCGTAAACAGTTTTGTGAATTCACCAGTTTGGGCTGCGTTTTTCACCCTGATTCGTATCCAATTAGCTTGTGGCCAAAACACAAAACCTGTAGCCCTATGTTTTAGCTTTCCAACGCCTCTGAAAAAACTCCAAACGGAGTTGTGTAGCCTGAGTTATTGCCGGTTAAATCAGTGCTGACAACCAGACTGATCATGAACTTTTGGATCTGTGATTGGCAAATTCGACTTAGATAAACTATAAATTAGGTTAAGTGGCCTTCATGAAAGTTGTTCCCCTCTGTCTTAGCTTCGAAATGGTATAAGTTCAGCCCAATTCAATAATCATAGCTCCGGTTATGACTAAAATACTACGAGATGCCAAATCTGCCATTTAGCTTTTGTCTTCAAAATTGATATTTGCTTGTACTATTGCACTTGTGTTGTACTTGGATGATTTTGGAGCCTAATGGAAGGGCTATTGTGGTAACCTTACTTGTGTGTATTGTGGGGCTGAATTAAGGAAAAGAAGGAAGCCATAAATGGCTGGAAATTTGGTAAACACAAAGGGCGTGCTGCCCAAATTTATACGCGAGATTTAAGTAGAGTTACGCTTATCTTGAGTAAGACTTTGAGGACGAATCTAACTCGATTTGTCTAGGTTATTCGAGTTTCCTTTTGTGGAGATATATAAGTTGAATTTCGACCGAAACTTGTACCCTTGGAATTTACAACTGATAGAAATACGTTTCTTTCATTTCTTCGACCCAAATGGCATTTTCACATATAATGGCTTCAAAATTTCACCGTTTGAAAAGTGAGCAAGGGTTTTACGAATAGTCCTAAATAATTTTCAATTACTTGATTCTCGTTAAACGAAATGTTTAAATTTCGAGCCTTAGTTACTTTTCAATGCTCTTAAACAAGATTTTCTCGCAGATTTGAACTCCAAGAGCGGAGTAATACCCAAAACCAACCTGTAAAGGCACTGCATCTGTTGGTGAGTGCTTCCAAATATTTAATTGCACTTGACACATGTATTTGATACTTGAATGAGATGCTTCCATGTTATACGAGTGGATTGATCGGGCAAGCGTGTACTTTATCGCACTTGCCCTAATATGACTTGTTCTTGATCCGATTTCAATTTGAATGATATACGTGCATATGAATTGTGATTTATCTGGAATTCCAGAAACCCGGTGGCTAGTTAATCGAGTCGAGCCGGCAAGGGCCTGGTCGATTAGATAACAAACCCTGGGTAGTTAGTGATGTCGAGTGGAGTGTTACCTCCTCGACTAATCGGTATACTCGAGTATTACCACCAGTGTTTATTGTGGAGTTCGGGCCCGGTAAGGGGGTTGGTCGGTGGACGGAGGTTGGAGTTAAGTGGTGTTCTACTGGACTAGTTTCCTCATTTGAAAGTTGACGGAGTGTCAACTACCAATCGATCAAGCTATGGTGGAGCCGATATATGAGCAACTGTATCCTTATTGTGAATGTGAAAATTTATTGTTTGGCTATATGAAGTATGGTTACTCACTTCTTGACTTGTCTTGAACACTATTTCACTATTGCACTGCTTATGCATTATTTAATGATTAATTTGATATTTGGAACCTCATTGGGCTTTTAGCTCATTCCATGCCATTTGTTTTCCTTACAAGGGGTTACGAGTGAGGCGAGAGTTGCAACCACTAGTGTAGTCTAGTAGTTTTGAGTTTTGAAGTTGTACTCGCGTTAACACCCGATTAGGGTTGTTTGTACTTGACTTGTAGCACTTTAAAGTATTATGGTATGTAGAGGCCTTGTATCTGGGTTTGAGCATTAATGTATACGTTAAGTTTGAACTCGTTTTGGTATTTATTCCTATGGATGTATGTTATGTTCTCGAGCTAGTGAGTGAGTCCTGGCGAGAGTTAGGCAGGCGGCTCGCTAAACCCTAGGGTACGCCCTAGGGGGAGGTGGGGTCGTCACATAACCTATAAGCAGAAGAGTGAAATAGTAATATAGCCAGAATTTTCATTGTGTATAGTTACTCATTTTGACCCTTGCCTGGCAGGCTAGCATTTGATTTAAGCCAACTGGTAAGATGACAAATTTGGAAGAAATGCGTCAGGAAATGGACGTTCTTCGAAATGAGGTAGAATTTCAAAAGAAATTGGCTGACTACTGGGAAGGACGGTGGAAACAAGAATATGCAGAAAAATTGAGTTGCTACGCAAGAACGTGGAACTGGAGAAGAAATACAAAGGGACTTCTCAAACTTGTCACGCCATGACTTCTCATGTGATTTGTGGATACTGTGGCAAGCCCAACCACACGGAGAATGAATGTTGGAAGAAATCGGGAAAGTGCTTGTATTGCGGTAGTACCACACATCAGATTGCAAGTTGTCCTAGTACCCTTAACAAAAAGAGGAAATACTCAGCAGCCAACTAGGTTCGCTACAAAGCAATCAAGTGCCAGATGGGAGTATTTAGTGCTAATGGCTATGAAGGGGGTGCTAGTAGTGGAAGTTTTACGAGTGAGGGTGGTTTTGACTCCACTCGAGGGATAGAGGCTGTAGTTTTGCCCTAGTCTGGACTAGCACTTTTGGAGGTTGTGATCCTTTGTTAAAGGGAAGGTCTTTTGTTGTTTTGTATCCTGGCAACTTGGCACGTTTTGTTATAGTCTTGTTGTTTCCCTTTTCCTTTTGACATGATTTGATAAACCTATTCCAACTTGATGTAACTATTATGATCTTTTATGAAATATGAAAATTTACCTTGCTTTTAATTGATTTCATGGCTTATATGTATATTTATACTTTGCCCTACACTTTTAAATTAGTGGTGAGACATGAATGGTAGTAGACATGGTCGAGATTGTACTTGAGAATATAGACCATCCCGAGGTCTGGAGGTGACCAGGGATCGGGACCAAATTGAGAACTTAGTGTTGGAGTTGGGACCCAATATTTGATTGCCAAATTGATATATTAAAGTTATGAGATTTGGGTTAGTGAAAGGAAATATTTGATAGATTTAATGAGCCTGATGATTAAGGGACCAGATATCGTATTTGGAATGGGAATTTGAGGCTATATATATAGACCATTGAGACTTGAACGATGTGACTATTAAGAACATAAACGAGAATTTTGATCAATGGAAAGGGGTCGTGGTAATATTCAAGGTGAATTTAAAGTAGAGCTATTACCGGTTGAGGATCCTAGAAACTGATGTGTTTAAGACCACTCCTAATTCAAGATGGGGACACTTTGAATTTTCAGTTACGCCCTTTGGGTTGACTAATGCACTAGTAGCAATTATGGCCTTAATCCATCGGGATTTTAAAACGTATTTGGAATAATCTGTGGTAGCATTTATTGATGATATATCAGTATACTCTAATGTTTGAGAAGAGTATGAAAGACACCTGATGATAGCTTTACAAACCCCGAGAGAGCGCCAACTTTCGTTAAGTCCAATAGATGTGAGTTCGATTGGAAGAAGTAACCTTCTAAGGTATACAATATCTAAGGAAGGAATTGTTATTGACTCAGCTAAAGTGGAAGCTGTTTAAGAGGAAACGACCAAAGAATCCTACCGAAATTTGGAGTTCCTAGAGTTAGCCGAATATTACCTTTGGTTTATCAAAGATTTTTCTAAGGGTGCAAGACTTGGTAAGTTATTTGGGATTCTAAATGTGAGGAAGAATTTTGAAAGTGAAAAATGTTTAACCGATGCACCTGTGTTAGCCTTATCGAGCGGAGGAGGTAACTTTGTGATTTATACAGATGTTTCAAAGGATGGTTTAGAATGTATATTAATAATACATGATGAGGTGATTGTATACGTTCATAGGGAGTTAAAATACCACGAGAGAAAGTAGCCAACTCATGATTGAGAGTTAGTGGCTAAAATATTTGCATTAAAGAAGTGAAGACACTACCTATATGAGGTAGACATGAGGCCGATTAAGCTGCCCTATGACTCGGAAGCTAAAATGCCTATTGGGGAAAAACAAGGTTTGATTGCTAGTTGAATGGATAGAAATTGTGAAGTATAAGTTGGAAAACGTAAGTTAGTGATTGATCTGATAGACTTAACCATGAAGGGAATGACCTTGTCCTAGGTGTGAATTTCGAGGGCGAAATTCTTTTTAAGGAGGGGAGGATATGAGGACTTGAAATTTTTTTTATTTTTATCGAATATTATTGATTTATTTAAGTATTTATTCACCTGTTTTCTCCAAATAATTTTTTTCAACCATTTTAAATCCATTCATATGGAACAATGTCTTCCTTATGTTTTTACAACGTCCCATTAGCAAATTTAATTTTCAAAGGTTCGTTTAAGTGAGAAATAATGAGTACATGTGTTTCGAGGTGATATTCTATTCGAGAGTGTAATTATCTTGGGGAAATTAAGAATGATCAATAGTAGATTAAGAGAAGTTAATTGAGAAATTAAAGGTGAATGAGTTTTGTGAGGACTCGCAATTTTCCCTATTTTATTTTATTTTACTGGCTTAATTAATTATTTACTCACCCGTTTTCTCTAAATATTATTTTCTAACCTTTTTAGACCCAATTGCATGGAACTATGGCTTACATGTATTTTTAAAATGACTTGTTACGAAGATTAATTTTTGGAATGCTAGATAAGTGAGAATAGTGAGTACGCGATTGGAGTCAATAATCGAATCGAGGATACAATAAGTTTGGAAAAATTGGAGACTTGTACATTAGTCTTAAAATAAGTATTTTTATGATAAAATACTCAAGTGATAGTTAGTTATACTATCATTATAAGAATTTCTTACACATTTCGCTTTATCGCGCACAAGTTGGAAGTTCGCGTTTTCGCGCGCGCGACTAATTGGAGGATTCTAGAAATTATTGATAGACTATTAAGAGTGAATAATATTAGTGTTAAAGTAAGTGCATTAGAGGTATAATGCACAAGTGAATCGAACTCGAGAGGAATCGAGCACGAAACGCACGCTTATGCGCGCGGGGAGAGAGTTGACTTTTGGGCCATTCTTAGCCACTCATTTTAGCTTCTTGAGGAAGCTTCATTACAACACAAATCTCTCTCTCCTAAGCTCAAGAACAGCCGGCCAACCAAGGAAGGAAAAGAACTGTAAGAACCCTAGTTTTTCACATGCATTTCACTCAAACTTTCTTTGTTAAATTCTAATTGATTTTGATTAAATTCATAGTTTTCATGATTTAGGTATTTAATTGCTTGATTAATGATGGGTTTTTTACTCAAAAGATTCTTTTATATGACAAGCAAGAGTTTTAAAGCTAATTTCTTATTAAATCTCTCTTTATTTAGAACTTCTAGGGTTTAACGAAAAGCTTTCAAAAGTTGAGGGGTTTTAGGGCAATTTCAATTATGATCTGATTAAGGATTTAAGCATGATTAGGAGAGGATTAAAGTGTGATTAAGGGAGACAAATCACCTTGGATTAGCATAGGATTGTGACACTTGTCACCATAAGATTTAATCTTGTTTTAATTAGCCACTAATTTTGACTAAGGTTTGACTCTAGAACTTTCAAGTATATACTAGTGTTTTGGAGCATTTTCTTGTCTTATTTTTCCTCCTCTTGGCTGAAATTAGAGAGAGAAAGAGAGGGTGAAGAGAGAAAATTTTCTACATCACAAATCTTAGTCAAAATCTTGAGAAACTTGTGAGGAATCAAAGCTTGGCAACTTCTACTACCTATTTTGTCTTGTGGATCAAGTTCTTGGAGGAAAGAAATGAACTTGAAACTTGTTTTGTTTTCTTGAAGAGTTAAAGAGGTAAGTAAGCTGAAATTTCCCAACTTGATTTTAGTTTTTGTACTTATTTCAACTGGATATTCGACCATGATAATGGCCAAACTAGCTTTAGTACAAAACATGAAAGTTGTAGAGGATTGAGTTAGTATTCTACCTGTAAAATTTTCAGATGAATCGAAGCACTGTATCATATGAAACGACCAAAATACCCCTGATGCCCTGTTTCTGTCCGAACTGATCTTTTGCCTCTGTAATTGGTCATTTAGACCAGGAAGATGACTGATTTAGCTTTTGATGTATTCTTAAGAATTATAGCCCTATATCTTAGCTTCCATTTGCCTTTGGAATTACCTGAATTGGACTTGTGTATATTGAGTTATGAGTAATTGAATCAGGCCTGCCAGTTAAACTGACAGTGAGATTCGAAACTGAGGAACTAAAATTGTTTTGGTAAATTCGACCTAGTTAGTATGAGAATTGGATCTTGATATCTTCATAAAAAATGTAGGCCTATGTCTTAGATTCGAAACGGTATAAGGTTCACCCCAATCCAATAAACGTAACTCCAATTGTGCCCAAAAAACTATAAAATGTCAAATCTGGTGTTTAGCCTTTTGTCTTCAAAACTGATTTCCGATTTGTATTATTACACTTGTGTTGTATTTTGAACTCCAATGATACTAAATGACTTAACCCCCTATATATGATCATTAGAGGGCTGATTTGGGTAAATTTGAACCAAAACAAATGAAGTTAGCATGAAGAACTAGTGTGCATTTGTTAGGGTTTGTGGCTGATCCAGGGTTGGAAAATCAGCCGATTTCCCTGAGCTACTGGTAGTGCTAGGAGACGAACTAGAGTGTGTTCTTGGTACCGTTAGAAATCCCTTCGAGTCCAGTTTCCAACGCCACCAACGGAGTCTAATTCCAACCTTCCTACAGTGAGATATAGCCGTTTTACCGAATCTGCGCGGGTGGACTGTTTTACCCGCGAAGAACATTTTAAACTTGAATGAAACTTTTCTTTTGCCCAACTTTCTTGCACTTGTCAAACCTGTTTCCTCATAAAATTTTTCTACATTTTGGACCTAACTTTCATGGTGATTTGAGTAGATTTAACCACTCATTTGGTCACCTAATGAGCTCACTTTTGGATTGGAATTAAACTTGATTTGTTAACGATTTCACTCGTTGCCCTAGGATTGGGAAACGGTGGTGAACATAACTGCACAACTTGACATTTGAACTCAACTTTGCTTGACAGGTGAGTGTTCCACTACCTGCTACCTGCTTATATGAAATATCTGAATACTTGAATTACGACTGTTTGAGCCAAACCATGTTTTGATAAAATGGAGGCGAACGTGTACTTTATCGCACTCGACCTCCCTCATTTTCCACTGAGGCTCTGTATACTTCAATTATGAGATATGAATTCTCTACATGTGACTGTACTTTGAGTTGTTTGGGTGATACCCCATCAACTACTGCTACTGTTTGGGTACCCAACCCCATAGGTGAATCGGTTGGATTGAGCCAGCAAGGGCTTGGTCGAGACGGCCGATAAACCTTGGGGATTGTTTACTGATCACTGGAAACCAGAATACTCGAGTATTACCTAACTACTGTTATGGAGTGCGGGCCCAGTAGGGGGTTGACTGGTGGACGGAGATTGGAGAAAGTGGTGTTCTACGGACTTTATATTCTTTGAATGCAAACGTTGATGGAGAGTCAACGGATCTTGGTATGATCAAACTCAAGGGGATTTGGCATTTGGAAGCCCCCGTATCCTTGAATTGTACTGTGATTAAATTGTTATTATATTATGCGGTGTTTACTTGATTATATTATGCCCTTATTTGGCTATGTGCTTACTTGTTTTGTTTGGAACCTCACTGAGCTATAGCTCACCCCACTCCCTTTGTTTTCCTTAACAGATCGGGGACGGACCTTCGGTCGAGAGTTTCCTTAGCTTTATTTTGCTTGGACTTGCAACCCCTATTGTTAAGCTACCTTTACTTTTGACTTTTGTAAGCTTGAATACTTAAGTCCGACTTATGTTATGGAATTGTAGAATGGAATTGTAAGTGTGAGGTTTAGTTTGTTTTAAGTTTGGATAGTAGACGTGTCGGTTGTTTGCCATTAGGGTTTGTACCATTGATTTGAAGTTATTCCACTGGGTATTTCGAGTTATTAGTTCTTCGATCAACCGAGTCCCGGTGAGAGTTGGGCAGGCAATCCGCTGATACCCTAGGGTTCGCCCTAGGGAGAGGTGGGGCTGTCACAAGAACACCAAAAGCTCTTCCATTTCTTGCTTCATTCCTTCACCAAATCACTCCAAACTTTCAAACCATCTTGCAAATAACTTGAAGATTCACTTGAGCTAGGAGAGGGTTTCATTCTCATGGTTTTTCTTGGAGTTCAAAGGTCCAAAAATTTCTCTTTTAGCAATCCAAAGAGGTAACCAACGATCAACCCCTTGAATCTTCGATTATAGATGTTAGATTGCACTTATACGGTTGTAGATTCATGTGGGTGGCTTTATATTGTTGTAGATCTTGTGTGTGGATTCTATGAACTCCCACTAAGACTTGTTGGCCTGATTTTATGAGTTTTAATGTTGTTAATGTTAGATTAGACGTTAAACTAGAGGAAATAGGTTGTATTGTTGAAGGAAAGTTCAAGGTAGTGAAGATGGAATTTTTCCGATTCTGCCATTGTGTTGTCCGTGGCCTTTAGGGCGAATTTTTGTGGATCTAATGGCTTAGTTATGATGTTTATATATTTTATGAGATGTGTAGAAAGTTCATAAAACATTTCCATGATTTGGTTGGCCAAATGTTGAATTTTCGTAAGACAGCAAATCTGGAAAATTTCCCGTCACTGCCCTGGCAGTGTTTTTGTTTCGGCTATATCTTTTTGCTCCGATGTCGAAATCAAGTTCCGTTTATGGCACTGGAAACTAGACATTCCCATATTTCTAATGGTATAAAATTTATGTTCTTATTCCACCCGAGCGATCCGTACCAACCATTTGAACCTGACTGTCCTGTTTCACGTTTTCACAGAGAGCCCTGTTTTGAGCAGCAATTTGATGTTCAAAGATGAGCTAGTTGTGGACAGATTTTGAAAATAATTTCTTATAATAAATTGTACACTTATGAATCTATTTTTCAACACCACCAACCACGCTCAATTCCGAGTTGAATTGAGTGAGTTGTGGCCGAAGTTTGAAACTGACTCAGAGTTTGAAAACCCTCATTTTGGACTGACTTGTGATCACTTTGATTTGGGACTTAATATTTCGCAATTTTTGGTGTTATTCACCTACCAAATGCATCTTGAATGTCTCTTAGACCTTTTCTTCATAAATTAATGATGTTTGAGAAATTTCATTGGCCAAATGTTTGGAAAAGGGAAAAACAAGAGTACAAGGCAGATTGCCTTGGGAATTTTAGAAAGTTTAGAGGCTTTGTTAACTAGCTTTCCGAATGCATTTTTCCATGAAATTTGATAGAGGTATACCCCTCATATGGTAGTATAATACTGCCAAATTTGGTACCATTCCAAGTTTATTTCGATGTCCAACTAAAGTCCCAAATTTTAAGTTTCAAATCTGGAATTTGTCCAGTGAACTTCGTTTTTGTACCAACTTTGAGCTGCTATATCTTGGTGCTCAAAACTCCGATTCTTATTCTGTTTATGGTGTTTTAAACCTTGCTTGCAACTCTAATTGAGTTCTAAATTTCAGAGGCTAGATCGAATTCTGTGATTTTTACCGAATTTTCAAAGTTGGTCAAAAACCAACCCCGAAACTGCCTCGATAGCCCAAAATAGTAACTTTGAGCTGAGTTTTGGATATCTTCCATTTGGAATCATGTAAAACTGTTTTCTAGGAACTTTTAGTACTTTGGAAGAAGTTTCCAAAGGCACCATGTTTTCCAATTTTGGACTTACAGAGAGGGAGATACGATTTTACAAAGATCACTCGACAAATCTGAAATTTCAAACTTAAAGGAAATCGAAGGTTTCGAACTCTCCATTTTCCTTCCATATCACTCGACCGTTTTGCACTTGGCTTTAAAGATGCAAATTAGATTTCTGTTGTACTTTTAAAACCCCGCTTTTGAGTCTCGATTTACGAGTAATTAAGGCTCATAGTTGTGAAATTTTCTTAGATTGTACTAGTGTGCAATCTTTCTTAATATTTAGGGGTTCTAAGTGATATTGTGTAATAGTTCTTGATTATTTGCTCAGGCGCTCAAGGGGACCTTCAAGAGGAACTCGAAGTGGACGCCTAAACACTTGTTTGAGCACTTACTCTCTTGTATTGACTAGGTGAGTGTTCCATATAAGAGTACGTGATTTGAATAGTCTATGATATGTCTACTCCGTGGTCATTACGTGTTAAGTGTTGCCGCACTTGTTTTCATTTAAGTAAAATGTACTTGAATTACTCGACATGAAATACTTGAAATGCATATTTACATGAAGCGTTTCAATGATTGACTATGCTATGGCTGCATAACTCGATTGGAGTGAATCTCCTCGACTCTTAAGTGGTAAAAATAGATGGTCAATAGGCGGTCTACTAAGATGAATAATGTCTATCAATTAACCGTGACTACTTACCGTTAACCGTTAACCGTTAACCGTAATTACTCACCGTTTATCAATTTACTTGATTACCTGCTTACGTGATTACTTACCATTCACCGATTTACGTGACTACTTGATTACTTGATTACCATGAATTCCGTATTCATATGGAATTATGGCATATTTCTTTCGTGTTTGGATGTTAAGTGTTACCTATATTTGCTCTTGTGAAATTGCCAATGTTTTAAGGCGAGTGTGTACTTTATCTCACTCGTCCTACTAAAATGACAAATTACTACCGTTTACCAATTTATGTGATTACTTGTGCATGTTGTAAGCTCTAAGCTGAACTGGGCCCTGCCCTTGGTTACTAACCTACTCGAGCCAGGACTGGGCTCGGTCGGGTAGGTTGGAACCCTGGGACACCGTTTCGGTATACTCGAGCACTACCACTGGAGGGATAAGGTGATGGCCAGACAACCAAGGTGATCACTGGAGTCATAAGGTGAAGTTGACCGAAATGGTTCCACTGGAACACCGTATCCTTCAATATGTGTTTATTTTGCGTAATGATAACTGTTCCATGCTTATGTGCCAATGTGCAATCTCGAACTATACATGTGGTATGCTCAAATTACCTGATTTATTAGAACTGCTAGAGTGTCTTGGAACCTCACTGGGCTGTGTAGCTCATTCCACGTTTTTGTTTTCCTTAACAGGGTTCGAGACCAAGAGTGCTCGTGAATAGTACTAGATTGTTCTCTTTTGAAGACTTTAAGTTGTATTATAATGGATGGTTGTAGTACATATTCTTTTGGTTTGTATTAAGCTTGAAAACTAAGTAATTGTAAGCATACAATATTTTGGAGTACGTTAATTATATATTGAAGTTATTTGAAGTATTTCGAGATTTTGAATTGTGGATTGTAGTGAGTCCTGGCGAGAGTTGGGCAGGCGTCCCGCGGATACCCTTTGGTTCGCCTTAGGGAGAAGTGGGGGCGTCACAGTTGGTATCAGAGCTTAGGCTTTAGATCTTTGTAGTGTATCCTAGGCTTAAAAGTTTAGAATGCCGGACTGTGGGACTGGTTTGAAAGTTAAGTGACTGCTCGTAGGGATAAAAATCAAAGCCGCTTCGCGTGGTCTCTACGCGGGGTGAGTTTGGGCCAAGGGGTGTTATGGTCCTTATTATGTGAATGAGTAAAAGTTTAAGTACTGGTCTAGATCATAAACTGTGAATCATGAGTGTGATAGATATAAACCCTTCATCCTGATACTTGGGAAAAATTAGATACGTATGTTGGGTAGGAATCTTAACTTGGATGATTTACACTTGGGAGCGTACGGTCTGAGTTGTGAATTATCTTATTTCGGATTCTTGTACCTGAGTACCTGAGAGTTGAGGGCAATGTTAAGAACTTGAGAGCTCCATTTGTAGGGAAATAAGAATGAATATTTGCTGTGAATTGGAGAGTAAAAATGACAGAACTTCATGTACCATTAAAGTTAACTCTCGAATTAAAGGTAAAGGGTGATAAATATGTTGGATCGAAGTTTATGCATATATGAATTTGCATGTTTACTTATCTTTCTTAAAAGTGTTTTCTAAGGTATACGTTTACTCAAACGCAGCTTTTAACTCAAAATTTTGAGAGAATTTTTGAAATATCCTCCATGTATATGTTATTTATTACACATGTGTTCTAATATTCACGCATTGAGTTGCATGAGTAATCTTCTTAAACGTATCTGAGGAAATTGCAATATGTATTGATGATGGTGGAAAAACACATTATTTAAAATTTCTTGCTAAGAAAATTTAATTTCGGATCATGAAAAAAAAATAAAATTGTATCTTTAACCCTAATTTTGAAATTTTGAATCGTATTCCATCACATACATATCCAAAATACATTAAAACCCTCGATTTTATCTCGCATGTTATGATTGACTTTATTTGGACAATTAAGTCCGAAAAATTTTGGTAAGCTTAGTCTTCTATTGAGCATATATCTTCCTATTCGAGTTTTGAACTACCAGATTGAATCATCTAACTTGATTTTAAATTGACTCTGGAGTCAACTATTTTGGTGCAAACCCTAGTTTCATGAATGGTACAAGTAAAGCATGATCACTGTCCTATAGCTTGGAGGTTAGGACTCCTACGGGGAAATCAGTGTTTAATTGCTAGTGCAAATTATAGAAACTGTGAATTTTGGCAGATCTAATGGATCTGGCAAATGAAGGATATGATATTATCTTACGTGTGATCTTTTGTAGTGGGACAATGGGAGTAGAACTTAAGAGTTCGTGCCTTGGAGATGGATGTACTTTTGATAGTCACTTGTTCACTTTTGTTTAGACTTTGACTTGGTATGAACCTTACTTGACTATAACTTGTGTTATGATTTAATGAGTTCTAGTTTGTGTTTACTTGTATGGTGACAATGTTATTTGTGCAAATGATTCTATTTTCCTTTAAATGTTGTTACTGGTTTGTGTGTGTAGTCCAATTATGGTTTAGTGTGAGATTTATGCATATGCGTATAGATTAGCTGTGAACATGGAAACTAGAGGACAATGAAAGGGACGTCAACCTAGACAACCCCGAAATCAGAGAGTAGATAATGGGTCCGATATTGATCAAAATGCCGAGCCAAGGGCTGAAGAAGGAAATGACCAAATGGGATTAGTTTTAACTCGCATGACGGATGTACTAGAGCTTTTGGTAGCTCAACAGGGCCAGGGAGTTGGACAAGGGAACCAACGTGGAAACCAAGAGATAGGGGAGGATCGAGCTTTAGAGCGGTTTCAGAAATTCTTCCCGCCCAAATTTTCTGGAGAACCTGACCCAGAAGTGGCTGAGAATTGGTTAGAGAATATAAGGAATATATTCGATGCCTTGGACTACACAGAGGAAAGACAAGTGACTTTTGCTGTATTTCAACTTGAGGGAGCAGCCCGAGCTTGGTGGAATGTTATAAGAAACAAGTGGGAAAGGGAACAAACTCCAAGGACTTGGATAAACTTTGTACGAGAGTTTAATGAGAAATTTCTTCCTCCACTTGTCCAAGAAAAGAGAGAAGACGATTTCATAAAGCTTCGTCAAGGAACTTTGAGTGTAGCTGAGTATGATACCCGATTCACGAAATTATCTACATATGCCCCAGAATTGGTGGCAACGGAAAGAAAGAGAATAAGACTGTTTATCCAAAGATTAAATTTAGAAATCCAAGATGCCCTTGCCGCAGCACAGATTGAAACATTTAGTGACGCTCTCGAGAAAGCACAAAGGGTGGAGAGCACAAAATCCCAACTGAGGGCCTTTCAAGCGAGGAAAAGAGACGTATCCGATAGTAAACTAAAGGAAATTAAACCGCCACCCAAAGTTCGAAAAGGAATGGATAGAATAAGACTATCACTTCCTTCACCGCTCATGATAAAGGAACCGGAAGGGACTACGTCACGAAGAGCTCCAGTAGGACAGATACAATCAAAGAAAACCTTGCAAACAAGTCAAGTCACAATGCCTCGTTCGACCTGTGGATATTGTGGAAGGACAAATCATATCGAAGAAAACTGCTGGCTGAAGGGGTGAAAATGTATGGGATGTGGGAGCACCAACCATAAAGTTCACGACTGTCCAAAGCGGTATTCACGAGAAACAACTACTTCACAAGGAAATAGAACTATCCCTCGATGAGTCAATAGAGGAGGAAACCGACCAGTGGCATCTGCAAGAACACATGAAATGATCACGCAACAAGGTTCAGGATTATCTGAGGTTACGGAAGGTATGAATTTCGAGGACGAAATTCTTTTAAGGAGGGGAGGTTGTGAGGACTCGCAATTTTCCCTATTTTATTTTATTTTACTGGCTTAATTAATTATTTACTTACCCGTTTTCTCTAAATATTATTTTCTAACCTTTTTAGACCCAATTGCATGGAACTATGGCTTACATGTATTTTTAAAATGACTTGTTACGAAGATTAATTTTTGGAAGGCTAGATAAGTGAGAATAGTGAGTACACGATTGGAGTCAATAATCGAATCGAGAATACAATAAGTTTGGAAAAATTGGAGACTTGTACATTAGTGTTAAATAAATATTTTTATGATAAAATACTTAAGTGATAGTTAGTTATACTATCATTATAAGAATTTCTTAGAGATTTCGCTTTATCGCGCACAAGTTGGAAGTTCGCGTTTTCGCACGCACGACTAATTGGAGGATTCTAGAAATTATTGATAGACTATTAAGAGTGAATAATATTAGTGTTAAAGTAAGTGCATTAGAGGTATAATGCACAAGTGAATCGAACACGAGAGGAATCGAGTACGAAACGCACGCGTATGCGCGCAGGGAGAGAGTTGACTTTTGGGCCATTCTTCGCCACTCATTTTAGTTTCTTGAGGAAGCTTCATTACAACAGAAATCTCTCTCTCCTAAGCTCAAGAACAGCCGGTCAACCAAGGAAGGAAAAGAACACCAAAAGCTCTTCCATTTCTTGCTTCATTCCTTCACCAAATCACTTCAAACTTTCAACCCATCTTGCAAATAACTTGAAGATTCACTTGAGCTAGGAGAAGGCTTCATTCTCACGGTTTTTCTTGGATTTCAAAGTCAAAAAATTTCTGTTTTAGCAATCCAAAGAGGTAACCAACGATCAACCCCTTGAATCTTCGATTATATATGTTAGATTGCACTTATACAGTTGTAGATTCATGTGGGTGGCTTTATATTGTTGTAGATCTTGTGTGTGGGCTCTATGAAGTCCCACTAAGACTTGTTGGCCTGATTTTATGAGTTTTAATGTTGTTAATGTTGGATTAGAGGTTAAACTAGTGGAAATAGGTTGTATTGTTGAAGGAAAGTTCAAGGTAGTGAAGATGGAATTTTTCCAATTCTGCCCTTGTGTTGTCCTTTAGGGCGAATTTTTGTGGATCTAATGGCTTCGTTATGATATTTATGTTGTATGAGATGTGTAGAAAGTTTCATAAAAAATTTCCATGATTTGGTTGGCCAAATGTTGAATTTCGTAAGACAGCAAATCTGGAAAATTTCCCGTCACTGCCCTGGCAGTGTTTTTGTTTCGGCTATATCTTTTTACTCCGATGTCAAAATCGAGTTCCATTTATGGAACTGGAAACTAGACACTCCCATAATTCTAACGGTATAAAATTTCTGTTCTGATTCCACCCGAGTGATCCGTACCAACCATTTGAACCTGACTGTCCTGTTTCACGTTTTCACAGAGAGCCCTGTTTTGAGCAGCAATTTGATGTTCAAAGATGAGCTAGTTGTGGACAGATTTTGAAAATAATTTCTTATAATAAATTGTACACTTATGAATCTAGTTTTCAACACCACCAACCACGCTCAATTCCGAGTTGAATTGAGTGCGTTGTGGCCGAAGTTTGAAACTGACTCAGAGTTTGAAAACCCTCATTTTGGACTGACTTGTGATCACTTTGATTTGGGACTTAATATTTCGCAATTTCTGGTGTTATTCACCTACCAAATGCATCTTGGATGTCTCTTAGACCTTTTCTTCATAAATTAATGATGTTTGAGAAATTTCATTGGCCAAATGTTTGGAAAAGGGAAAAACAAGAGTACAAGGCAGATTGCCTTGGGAATTTTAGAAAGTTTAGAGGCTTTGTTAACTAGCTTTCCGAATGCATTTTTCCATGAAATTTGATAGAGGTATAGCCCTTATATGGTAGTATAATACTACCAAATTTGGTGCCATTCCAAGTTTATTTCGATGTCCAACTAAAGTCCCAAATTTTAAGTTTCAAATCTGGAATTTGTCCAGTGAACTTCGTTTTTGCACCAACTTTGAGCTGCTATATCTTGGTACTCAAAACTCCGATTCTTATTCTGTTTATGGTGTTTTAAACCTTGCTTGCAACTCTAATGGATTTCTAAATTTCAGAGGCTAGATTGAATTCTGTGATTTTTGCAGAATTTTTCAAAGTTGGTCAAAAACCAACCCCGAAACTGCTTCGATAGCCCAAAATAGTAACTTTGAGCTGAGTTTTGGATATCTTCCATTTGGAATCAAGTAAAAGTGTCTTCCAGGAACTTTTAGTACTTTGGAAGAAATTTCCAAAGGCACCAAGTTTTCCAATTTTGGACTTACAGAGAGGGAGGTACGATTTTACAAAGATCACTCGACAAATCTGAAATTTCAAACTTAAAGGAAATCGAAGGTTTCGAACTCTCCATTTTCCTTCCATATCACTCGACCGTTTCGCACTTGGCTTTATAGATGCAAATCAGATTTCTGTTGTACTTTTAAAACCCCGCTTTTGAGTCTCGATTTACGAGTAATTAAGGCTCATAGTTGTGAAATTTTCTTAGATTGTACTAGTGTGTAATCTTTCTTGATATTTAGGGGTTCTAAGTGATATTGTGTAATAATTGATGATTATTTGCTCAGACGCTCAAGGGGACCTTCAAGAGGAACTCGAAGTGGATGCCTAAACACTTGTTTGAGCACTTACTCTCTTGTATTGACTAGGTGAGTGTTCCATATAGGAGTGCGTGATTTGAATAGTCTATGATATGTCTACTCCATGGTCATTACGTGTTAAGTGTTGCCGCACTTGTTTTCATTTAAGTAAAATGTACTTGAATTACTCGACATGAAATACTTGAAATGCATATTTACATGAAGCGTTTCAATGATTGACTATGCTATGGCTGCATAAGTCGATTGGAGTGAATCTCCTCGACTCTTAAGTGGTAAAAATAGATGGCCAATAGGCGGTCTACTAAGATGAATAATGTCTATCAATTAACCGTGACTACTTACCGTTAACCGTAATTACTCACCGTTTATCAATTTACTTGATTACCTGCTTACGTGATTACTTACCATTCACCGATTTACGTGACTACTTGATTACTTGATTATCATGAATTCCGTATTCATATGGAATTATGGCATATTTCTTACGTGTTTGGATGTTAAGTGTTACCTATATTTGCTCTAGTGAAATTGCCAATGTTTTAAGGCGAGTGTGTACTTTATCTCACTCGTCCTACTAAAATGACAAATTACTACCGTTTACCAATTTATTTGATTACTTGTGCATGTTGTAAGCTCTAAGCTGAATTGGGCCCTACCCTTGGTTACTAACCTACTCGAGCCAGGATTGGGCTCGGTCGGGTAGGTTGGAACCCTGGGACACCGTTTCGGTATACTCGAGTACTACCACTGGAGGGATAAGGTGATGGCCAAACAACCGAGGGGATCACTGGAGTCATAAGGTGAAGTTGACCGAAATGGTTCCACTGGAACACCGTATCCTTCAATATGTGTTTATTTTGCGTAATGATAACTGTTCCATGCTTATGTGCCAATGTGCAATCTCGAACTATACATGTGGTATGCTCAAGTTACCTGATTTATTAGAACTGCTAGAGTGTCTTGGAACCTCACTGGGCTGTGTAGCTCATTCCACGTTTTTGTTTTCCTTAACAGGGTTCGAGACCAAGAGTGCTCGTGAATAGTACTAGATTGTTCTCTTTTGAAGACTTTAAGTTGTATTATAACGGATGGTTGTAGTACATATTCTTTTGGTTTGTATTAAGCTTGAAAACTAAGTAATTGTAAGCATACAATATTTTGGAATACGTTAATTATATATTGAAGTTATTTGAAATATTTCGAGATTTTGAATTGTGGATTGTAGTGAGTTCTGGCGAGAGTTGGGCAGGCGTCCCGCGGATACCCTTTGGTTCGCCTTAGGGAGAAGTGGGCGCGTCACAAGTTCTAATTAAGTGTATACCGCTCGCGCGTCGATAGTTTTCCGAAAGAATTGTGCATACCGCATTCTCGTTTAGCGAGAATAGTGAATTCGCGTTGGAGGCAATAATCGATTTGAGGGTACAATGAGCTTGGAAATTGAAGACTTATACATTAGTCTTAAAATAGGTATTTTATGTTTAATTACTCAAGTAATGGTTAGTTATACTATTGTTATAGGAATTCCTTAGAAATTTCGCCGTATCGTACGCGAATCGAAAGTTCACGTATATCGAGCCGGAGCGGTTAATTGGAGATTTAAGGAATTTATTCTAGACTATTAAGAGTGAATAATTATAATGTTTAAGAGAGTGTATCGGAGGTTTAGTGCACAAGTGAAACGAACCTGAGAGGAATCGGGCACGAAACGCGCGCGTACGCGCACTATTTCTAGTTGACTTTTGGAGCATTGTTGGCCATACATTCTTAAGCTTCCTCAAGCAGCTTTTGCAGCTGCAACAACTCTCTCTTCTCACTCAAACAGCCGTGCATCACCTTGGAGAAGAAGACCAAAAATTTTCTTCATTTCACCTCACTTTCTTGCACCAAATCACCTCAAATTCACACTACAACTTGCAAACCACTTGGGAGATCATCTTGGGCTAGGAGAAGAGCTTCATTCTCACGGTTTTCTTGAGCTCAAAGGGACCAAAAAAATTCTGGTTTAAGATCATCTAGGAGGTAATGATCATTTAACCCTTAGATCTTGGCTTTTGTGAGTTGATTTGCACTTGGAAGCTTATAGATTCATGTGGGTAGCTCTATATTGTTGGAAATCTTGCGAGTGGGCTCTATGAAATCCCACAATGGACCTGATGAACTGATGTGATGATATTTGGTGTTGTTTATGTTGATTTAGTGCTTAAACAAGTGATTATAAGTTGAATGGTGAAAAGAAAACTCAAAGGAAACAAAAGGAAGAAAAGTGCCGGTTCTGCCCCTGCTTTGCCGCACCTGTTGGTGCAAATTTTTGTGGTCCAATTGACTTGATTTTGATGTAAATGTGTAATATAGGTTGTGTGGAAAGTTTTCTCAAAATATTACTTGATTTGGTTGGCCAAATGTTGAGATTTCGAAATTTTATCAAAACTGGAAAACGTGACCAGAGTCTCTCTGGCAGTGAATTGGGTATCGACCATAACCTTTTGTTCCGATGTCAAAATCGAGTGCCATTTGTGGAACTAGAAACTAGACACTTTCGGTTTTCTAACGGTATAAAATGCAACCCCTGATTCGACCTGAGTGAACCGTACCAACTTTTCAAAGTTAGCTGTCCTGTTTCGTTGCTCTGCTAGAGAGTCAATGAGATGCTGGAACTTGTGGCTTATATTTGAGCTAGCTATGGACAGAATTTTAAAACGATTTCTTCTGAGAAAATGTATCCCTATGAGTGTAGTTTCTAACTCCACCAACCATGCTTAATTCTAAGTTGAATTGAGTGAGTTATGGCCTAATTTCAGACCTGCATCAGTGATAGAAAACCCTAGTTTTGGGCTAGTCAATGACTTATTTCAAATTGGAACTTGCTATTTTGAAACTCTTGGTGTTAATCACCTGCCAAATGTATCTTGAATGTTTCTTGGACCTTTGCTTCATAAATGAACCATGTTTGGGATGATTTCATTGGCCAAAGGTTTGAAAAAGGAAAATGAAAGCTTAAGGCAGAATTGCCTTGGAAATTCTTGGAACTTTAGTGGTCTTGTTAACTGACTTCCCGTACGAATGTTTACATGAAATTTGACAGAGGAGTAGCTCTTATATGTTCGTGTAATGATACCAAATTTGGTGCCATTCCAAGTCTAGTTCGATGCCCAACTAGAATCCTAAAGTTTGTGACTCAAATCTAGAAATTTGCCCAGTGGCCTTCATTTTGTGCCAACCTTGAGCCGCTATATCTTGGCTCTCAAAACTCCGATTCTTGTTCCATTTGTTGTGTTTTAAACTTTGATTGTAACTCTAATTGAGTTTCAAATTTGAGAGGCTAGTTCGCATTCTGTGAATTTTTCCGAATTTCCAAAATCCGCTAAAAACCAACCTCGAACCTGTCCTAGAAGTCCAAAACAGTAACTTGAAGCCAAAATTTGAGTGTCTTCCATTTTGAATCATGGAAAATTGCCTTCTAGGATTTTAGTACTTTGGAAGTAGTTTCCAACGGTACCAAGTTTTCCAATTTTGGACCTACAGAGAGTGAGTTATGATTTTTCCAAGAATGTACCTCAAATCAGAAATTTTCAAACTTGACGGGAATTGAGTTTCGAGACTCTTCCCTATCCTTCAATACTAATTGACCATTTTGGACTTGTTTTCACAAAGGAAATTAGTTTTTCCTTGTGCTATTACACACCACCTTTGAACCTTGGATTTTGAGCAAGTTAAGGCTCATTTTTATGAGATTTTCTTAGATTGTACAAGTGTACAATCTTCCTTGATAATTGGGGATTATAAATGATAGTGTGTAATAGATACCTATTGTTTGCTCAGGCATTCAAGGGGACCTTCAGGAGGACCTCACAACGGACGCCTAAGTACTTGAATTGTGCAACTTACTCTTCTTTTGATTAGGTGAGTGTCAAGTGCATGACTAATTAAAATTATGTGAATTTGCAAGTTATGTAGAGCATGACTATAACTGTTGAGTCGAGTGTGTACTTTATCGGCACTCGTTCTCATTTAAATGAATCATAATTGAATTGATTTAAATGCAATGAATGATTGAAATGTATTGAATGATTAATTGAAATGAAATATTAGGCTATGGCTGCATAAGTCGAGTGGAGTGAAGCTCCTCGACACCTAATGACACTATTGGGGGACGCCCAAATCTCATCGACCGACCTTGCAACTCGAGCCAGCATGGGCTTGGTCGAGAAGCTTGGGGAGCCATGGAATCAAGTATAAGCTTGATCTAATGAAAAGATCTTATTTGGCATACTCGAGCAGTATCGCCCAAAACAAACGACAGGCGGGCCGGTACAGGGGTATGTAACGGTGATCGGGGACATGATAAGTGAAGTTCTGCGGACTAAAACCTACCCGATTGACGGAGTGTCAATTCGCGGAGGTTCTGGATCGTGCAAGTGGAAAATAGCTCCTGAGAGCTCTTATATCCTTGAATTGTTTCTGTTTACATTTTCTCGCTCAAATTGTTATTGACTTAAATATTACTGTTTTACTTGTTTAATGGGATTGTTACTTGGACAACGTGCTTGCATGTGTGTTTCTTGACCTCACGAGCGATTGCTCACCCCATAGATTTGTTTTTCCTTAACAGGGATGGAAACTGAGATGAAACTCGGAGGAATCATTGGGATGAACTTTTGTAATAGGGATTCGATTGTAATCGAATGGACATCTTTTGGGCAGTTGTATGTCTTTTGAAAAATTGATGTATTTTTGTACTCGTGGTGTAAGATTGGATATTCAGTTTATGGAAGCAACTTTTCTTTATTAGACTTGTATTAATGGTATTATCGTTAAGCTTGAATCGAATTGTCTTGAGTCCTGGTGAGAGTTGGGCAGGCGTCCCGCGGATACCCTTTGGTTCGCCTTAGGGAGAAGTGGGGGGCATCACACTAATGCACTTCCTTTAACACTATTTTTATTCACTCTTAGTAGTCTAACAATAATTTTATAAAGTCCTTCAATTAGTCGCGCGTGTGAAAACGCAACTTCCGACTTGTGCGCCATAAAGCGAAATTTCTAAGAAATTCTTATGAACGATGATTATAAGCTAACTAATACTACGGTAATTAATCATAAAAATACCTATTTTAGGAATAAAAACATGAGCCCTCACATGAATCTAGTATTAATTCCTCAAATCTCCAATTAATTTGTATCAGCGCGTTTTTCGGAAAACTATCGACACGCGAGCGGTATGCGCTTAATTTTAACTCACTTATATCTAATCTCTCAATTAACTTTTCTTAGTCTACTATTGATCATTCTCAATTCTCCAAGATTATTGTACTCTCGAATCGAATTTTGCCTCGAAAATTTGTACTCGTTTTTCCTTACTAAACGAGCCTTTGAAAATTAAACTTTTCTAACGAAACGTTTTAAAAACATATGAGAGACATTGTGTGACGCCCCCACTTCTCCCTAAAGCGAACCAAAGGGTATCCGCGGGACGCCTGCCCAGCTCTCGCCAGGACTCACTACAATCCACAATTCAAAAGCTCGAAATACTTCAACTAACTTCAATATATAATTAATGTACTCCAAAATATTGCATGCTTACAATTACTTAACTTTCAAGCTTAATACAAACCAAAAGAATATGTACTACAACCATCCGTTATAATACAACTTAAGGTCTTCAAATGAAAACAATCTAGTACTATTCACGAGCACTCTTGGTCTCGAGCCCTGTTAAGGAAAACAAAAACGTGGAATGAGCTACACAACCCAGTGAGGTTCCAAGACACTCTAGCAGTTCTAATAAATTAGGTAATTTGAGCATACCACATATATGGTTCGAGATTGCACATTGGCATATTAGCATGGAACAGTTATCATTACGCAAAATAAACACATATTGAAGGATACGGTGTTCCAATGGAACCATTTCGGTCAACTTCACCTTATGACTCCAGTGATCCCCTCGGTTGTCTGGCCATCACCTTATCCCTCCAGTGGTAGTACTCAAGTATACCGAAACGGTGTCCCAAAGTTCCAACCTACCCGACCGAGTCCAGTCCTGGCTCGAGTAGGCTAGTAACCAAGGGTAGGGCCCAGTTCAGTTTAGAGCTTACAACATGCACAAGTAATCAAGTAAATCGGTAAATGGTAAAAATTTATCATTTTAGTAGGTCGAGTGAGATAAAGTACACACTCGCCTTAAAACATTGGCAATTTCACCAGAGCAATTATAGGTAACACTTAACATCCAAACACGTAAGGAATATGCCATAATTTCATATGAATACGGAATTCATGGTAATCAAGTAATCAAGTAGTCAAGTAAATCGGTAAACAGTAAGTAATCAAATAGATCGGTAAACAGTAAATAATCAAATAGATCGGTAAACAGTAAATAATCACGGTTAACGTTAAGTAGTCACGGTTAATTGATAGACATTATTCATCTTAGTAGACCGCCTATTGGCCATCTATTTTTACCACTTAAGAGTCGAGGAGATTCACTCCAATCGACTTATGCAGCCATAGCATAGTCAATCATTGAAACGCTTCATGTAAATATGCATTTCAAGTATTTCATATCGAGTAATTCAAGTACATTTTACTTAAATGAGAACGAGTGCGGTAACACTTAACACGTAATGACCATGGAGTAAACATATCATAGACTATTCAAATCACGTACTCCTATATGGAACACTCACCTAGTCAATACAAGAGAGTAAGTGCTCAAACAAGTGTTTAGGCGTCCACTTCGAGTTCCTCTTGAAGGTCCCCTTGAGCGTCTGAGCAAATAATCATCAACTATTACACAATATCACTTAGAACCCCTACTTATCGAAGAAGGATTGCACACTAGTACAATATAAGAAAATTTCACAACTATGAGCCTTAATTACTCGTAAATCGAGACTCAAAAGCGGGGTTTTAAAAGTACAACAGAAATCTGATTTGCATCTTTAAAGCCAAGTGCGAAACGGTCGAGTGATATGAAAGGAAAATGGAGAGTTAAATTGGTCTCGCCCTCGATCCCTTTTCACTTCTTTGGCCGCTCATAAATTTAACATTTATAAAGGCATGGCGTAATATGGGTACACATAAAACGAAGTTGAAAAGTGACACTTTGATCATGCAAAACGAAAATAAAAAGGAAGACACCAAAATAATCGTAAATGTCTACAACCCAATCATAGATTTGAAATCATAAAGCAATAAAATCAAGCGTCTCATAAGTAACGTTCAATTGCTTTACAAGGTAGTAAACATAGTCAGGCAAAACACATAATGCAGTAGCCTTTGAATAAGCATCACCCCGATTAATTTTGACAAAACCATTAAAGTAGCCTAAGTCACTAGCTTAGTGATTGGTGGAACTAAAAGTCCCTGCTACTTCAGTAGGATCATTTTCATTTCCTGCACTAGGAGTTTTAATCTCATGTCCCTTATCGAGTATCTTGCCATTCTCCACTTGTTCAACCAAGGTAACACACCCAGCCATCGACTTATCCGTCTTGTCTCTAATTTCTTATACTACCCTAGCAAGTCAGTTCTTAGCTTTTTGAAGCTGCTCACTAGGAGCCTTTGTCTTTTCCTTGCTCCTCAAGTACCTCAGTCTCCACTTCAGAATTCTAGTAGTCTGGGCATCCACAATCACCCTCAGTTCTCGATTATCCTCTCAAACAATCCCAGTTTCCTTAGACAACCGCCCCCGGTCATCGATTACAACTAATACAACGTTATTTAGGTACAAGTAAGTCCTCTGAAAATCACATGAAGTCCTAGTTCGGCGAGTTGGGTTATACCTCCAACGAGCTCCCCTATGCCCTCTCCGACAATGGCCACCGGAATGCGTCCCCGAGACGGTTCAATACCACCGTTACCTTCCGTAACTTACAATTAAAATTAAAAGCTTAAATAGGTCCAAGTATACTAAATAAACTAGATTTGATCATGTCATACTATCCCACATATCTCTTACAAGATCGAGACTACCGATTGTCCATTAATTCAAACCTAGGTTCAAATTTTTATCCCCACAAGCAGTCACTTAACTTCCCAACCAGTTCCACAGTCCGGCATCCTAAACTTTTAAGCCTAGGATACACTACAAAGATCTAAAGCCTAAGCTCTGATACCAACTGTGACGCCCCACTTCTCCCTAAGGCGAACCAAAGGGTATCGGCGGAACGCCTGCTCAACTCTCGCCAGGACTCGGTACAATTCTCGTTCAAGCTTAATACAATGATAACTAATATGACAAGATAAAGTAAGAAAGTAAAGTCGCTTCCATATATATATAAATGTCCGGTCTTACACCCCAATTCAAGATACAGTCACTTTGCCCAAAATATACAAACTTCCAAGGTCGTATAGTCAATTACAATCAAAACCCTAATACAAAAGTGCCTCAAGTCGGCGGTTCCTTACTACTTCCATTCTGGTTCCTGTTAAGGATAACAAACTAATGGGGTGAGCCAATACTCAGTGAGGTAAAGAAACACACATGCAAGCACGTAGTCCAAGTAGCAGTGATAATCAGTAAGTAAAGCCATAACGTTCAAGTAATTAACATTTCAAGCAGGTAAAAGTAAACAGAAACAATTCAAGGATATGGTAGCTCTCAGGAGCTAATTTCCACTTGCTTTGCCAACCTCGATCGAATACCTTCCCGAGATGACACTCCGTCAACCGGGTCAGTAATTTTAAGTCCGTTGATCTCCACTTTTCTTCACAGTTCCTTCCACCATACAACCCCCACCGGGCCCGAACTGCTATAAAGGCGCTACTGCACGAGTAGGCCAAGCAAGATATCTCCAATAGATCATGCTTATACAGGTTGTCTCATGGCTCACCAAGATTCCCAACCAAGCCCAAGCCGGCTCAAGTCCAAGGTCGATGAGTTTGGGCATCCCCAGTTCAGTTATGAGTCGAGGAGATTCACTCCAACGACGTATGCAGCCATAGTGTGACAGCCCCACCTTTCCCTAGGGCGTACCCTAAGGGTTAGCGAACTGCCTGCCCAACTCTCGCCAGGACTGCTAACGGTCGCATACACGCAATTCTAACCTTTTCGAAAGGTATACCGAAGTAAGGTTAACGATAAGCGCGCAAAACGAAAACGGAAAACGGAACGAACGTGAACAGTACGTGCCACGTCACAATCCGGCCGGAATCTGGCCGGATATCCGGCCGGATTGGAGGCAGTGACCAACTCAATTTTTTTCAAAAATCACCCCAAATCCGGCCGCATATCTGGCCAATATCTGGCCGGATACCTGGCCGGATTCTGATGAACAGTGTCCGGCCAAAAATTTTCTTTTTCCGCGTTTGACGTCCGAACTCGTCCGAACGCGTCCCAAACACGACTAAACTTTAAATCAGCATAAACAAGTACATTTCCAAGAAAGTACATCATATATACATGAGAAAATATGTACACATAACCCACTCTAGGGTTTTCCAATCCAAAACAAATATCCAAGTCCCACATTAGGGTTTCTAAAGTCGAGGAGCTATACAAAAGTACAAAAGAATGTCTAACTAGCTCTACTCGCTTCACAAAAGTTTGATTTCCCAAAACATACCCTGTAAGGAAAAACAAAAGGAACGAGTGTGAGCTTTCGCCCAATGAGGTACTAAAATCATGCATTCAAAGCGCACGAAGGTAGCCATGCTCAAATATACACAACTAGCACACATATGGGAAACACCAAACCCATTTCAAAAGTGAAAGGATACGGGTGGCTCTCGGGAGCCAATTTCCTCTTGCAACTCTTGATCACATGCCGTTGACCCTCCGTCAACGCTCAACGGACCAGTACGACCGTAGATCACCACTTTACACCCAGTACCTTCCACCGTACCTTCCCCTACCGGGCCCGAACACCTCACAGAAATCAGGGGGTAATACTCGAGTATACCACAAAGTCGAGGAGCTAACGCTCCACTCGACACACAGTAACCTCATGGCTCGTTACCTAATCGACCGGCCCTTACCGGCTCGACTCGATAAACGGCCATTGAGGCTTGAGCTCAGTTATCACAGTAAAGTCGTAGGGCTCATGCCCCATACGACATTAGGCCAAACACAAGGCAAATTCACATATATCCAGTAATCAGTTATACACATAAGAGAACGAGAGCGATAAAGTACACTCTCGCCTCGAGCACAGAAATACAGTTATCCCAATTCAAGGAATCAAGTACACAACCAATTAAACACAATTCATGCATAGTACACTCACCACTTCAAGTAAGCAAGTCACAAAGTTTCGCCCAACGGTTGTCCGGAATCACCGGCACGACCTACAAGAAACAAGAAACTACAATTGAGACTCGAACACGAGTCGAATGCCTCTTAAGCGAACTACCAAAGCAAAATGCAAATATAGCTCAAAAATGGAAAATATTTTGATTTTAAGGCCAAAGGTGTAAACAACCCCAAAACCTCACATTTTTACTCAATCACAACTTAAACGCACGAAACCCTAATTTTCTCGATGCTCGGACAGCATTTCCCCTAAATTTCAGCTTTTCCATCCTACAATCAAACATCAATTTCCATCCAAGTCAATCACAATTGCCACAATTCACTCATAGGCTACTTAATAACTTTCATTAGGGCCACAATACCCTTCATCCCAAGCCAATTGCAATCTCAATGATCAATTATAGAAAAGCCCCAAATTCAAAACCCTAAAACTGAAATTTTCGTTCAAAACTGAAATTTTCCGCAATTAACCGCAATTCACATACAAGAGCTCCAATTGGCCCAATATTAAACCACCAATCCAAGGCTAACTAGTATTTATCATATAAAACAGAAAAATTCCCAATAAAATCAGAAATTCACTAAACTTTCAATTAAACCATCAAAGCATCCATAAATCTAGCTATTAAGCCACCATAGGCCACTAATTTACCATTATTGCAAGCAAAACTTGAGTTTCTAGGCAAGGTACCTTACACCCACAAGAAAGATAGTAGCTTAGGAGTTCCACCACCAAAGTAGCTCCACCACTCACTTCAAACTACCTTAGCAAGTTGATTTTATGGAGTAATTTGAGAATCAAATGGTTGGATTTCAAGATTGAGCAAGAAATGGAAGACCAAGATGAAGCTTTTCTCTCTTCTTTTCTCTCCACTAAGCTCGGCCAAGAGGATGAAGAATGAAGATGATTTTTGGTCAAAATTAACCTTTTTGGTAAAGGTGAACAAAAGTTAGGCAAGTCTTCTCCAACCGGGTTGCGACACGTGTCACCTTTTTAAGTTTTAAACTTATCCTCTTACTCACTAGGGTTAATCCATCTAGGTAACCTCTAATCACCTACTAACACCTAGTAATTAAATCCCTTTACGCAAAACTTAACCTAATTGGCCGAATTTCTCTCACTTAACGCACTAGTGGGTCCCACGTCCACTATTCACTCCAAAAATCTCGTAAATTGACTTATACTAGAAAAATATTTTTAAAACCTTATTTACTCATAAAAATGTCTAGAAAAGTTATAAAATAAAGAAAATGTGGAAAACGGGTGCAAATAAATAAATTAAAGCCTAGAAATAAAGAAAATTTACGGGTTCTGACACATAGCATATCATTTCATTTCATTCAATCATTCAATACATTTCAATCATTCATTGCATTTCAATCAATTCAATCATGATTCATTTAAATAAAAACGAGTGCGATAAAGTACACACTTGACTCAACGGTTATAGTCATTCTATACATAATTTGCAAATTCACATAATTTCAACTAGACATGCACTTGACACTCACCTAGTCAAAAGGAGAGTAGGTTGCACAATTCGAGTACTTAGGCGTCCGTTGTGAGGTCCTCTTGAAGGTCCCCTTGAATGCCTGAGCAAACAATAGGTATCTATTACACACTATCACTTAGAATCCCCAATTATCAAGGAAGATTGCACACTTGTACAATCTAAGAAAATATCATGAAAATGAGCCTTAATTGCTCAAAATTCAAGGTTTGAAGGTGGTGTTTAATAACACAAGGAAAAACTGGTTTCCTTCATGAAGACAAGTCCAAAATGGTCAATTAGTATTGAAGGATAGGGAAGAGTTTCAAAAACTCAATTCCCGTCAAGTTTGAAAATTTCAGATTTGAGGTACATTCTTGGAAAAATCATATCTCACTCTTCGTAGGTCTAAAATTGGAAAACTTGGTACCGTTGGAAACTACTTCCAAAAGTACTAAAAGTTCCTAGAAGGTACTTTTCCATGATTTAAAAATTGACGACACTCAAAGTTTGGCTTCAAGTTACTGATTTGGACTCCCAAGACAGATTCAGGGTTGGTTTTCGGCAATTTTGGAAATTCGGAAAAAATCACAGAATGCGAACTAGTCTCTCAAATTTGAAAATCAATTAGAGTTACAATCAAAGTTTAAAACACAATAAACGGAACAAGAATTGGAGTTTTGAGCGCCAAGATATAGCAGCTCAAAGTTGGTTCAAAATGAAGACCATTGGGCAATTTTCCAGATTTGAAACATAGACTTTAGGATTCTAGTTGGGCATCGAAATAGACTTGGAATGGCACCAAATTTGGTATGATTACACTACCATATAAGGGTTACTCCTCTGTCAAAATTTGCACAGAAATTCGTACGGGAAGTCAGTTAACAAGACCACTAAAGTTCTAGGAATATACAAGGCAATTCTGCCTTATGCTTCCATTTTCCTTTTTTCGAATCTTTGGCCAATGAAATCACCTCAAACATGGTTCATTTATGAAGGCAAAGGTCCAAGAGACATCCAAGATACATTTGGTAGGTGATTAACACCAAAAGTTTCAAAATAACAAGTCCCAATTCGAAATAAGCCATTGGCTAGCCCAAAATTAGGGTTTTCTTTCTCTGGTGCATATCTGTAATTAGGCCATAACTCACTCAATTCAACTTGGAATTAAGCATGGTTGGTGCGTTGGAAACTACATTCATAGGGCTACATTTGATCAGAAAGAAATCGTTTTAAACTTTTGTCCATAGCTAGGTCAAATTCAAGAAACAAGTCCCAGCACCTCATTGACTCTCTAGCAGAGCAACGAAACAGGACAGATAACTTTGAAGAACTGTACGGCTCACTCAAGTTGAATCAGGGGATGCATTTTATACTGTTAGAAAACTGAAAGTGTCTAGTTTCAAATGCACAAAGGGCACTTGATTTCGACATCGGAACAAAGATTTATGGTCGTTTAAAGTTCGCTGCCAGAGTACCTCTGTACATGTTTTCCAGGTTTGAATATGTTTCGAAAATGCAACTTTTACCCAACCAAATCAAGTGATTTTCGGTGGAAAAATTTCTACACAACCTATACAACATATCTACATCAAAATCAAGGCAATTTAACCACAAAAACATCGAACCAAGGCCTCTGCACAAACAGGGCAGAATTCGGCCCTTTCTCTTACAAGTTTCCCTTTTGTTTTCCTTCCACTTTTTCAACTTATAGCCACTAATTTAACACTTAATCAACATAAATAACATCCAAAATCATCATATCAGCCCAACAAGTCCATTGTGGGATTTCATAGAGCCCACTCACATGATTTTATACCAACCAAAGTTACCCACATGAAGCTACAAGCTTCCAAGTCCAATATAACTCTCAAAAATCAAGTTTCAAAGGGTGGATGATTTGCTACCTTCCTGGATGTTGAAACTCAGAAATTTTGGTCACCTAGAAGCTCCAAGAAACCGTGGATATGATGCTCTTCCTTGCCCAAGCGAAACTCCAAGTGGTTTTGAGTTTGTGTGGTGAATTTGGAGTGAATTTGATGGAAGAAATGAGGTGAAATGAGATGAAGTTCCCTTCTTCTTCCTCCTTGAGATGGCCGACCAGCAAAAGAGAGAAAAAGAGAGAGTGGAGAGTGTTGTATGGCTTCTTGAGGAAGCTTGGTAGGTAGAGCTTTAAGGTGACACAAAAGTCAACTCTCACTAGTGCGCGTACGCGCGCGTTTCGTGCCCGTTTCCTCTGGGTTTGTTTTACTTGTGCACTAAACCTCTAATGCACTTCCTTTAACACCATTATTATTCACTCTTAGTAGTCTAACAATATTTTTTAAAGTCCTTCAATTAGTCGCGCGCGTGAAAACGCGAACTTCTGACTTGTGCGCGATAAAGCGAAATTTCTAAGAAATTCTTATAACGATGATATAACTAACTAATACTACGGTAATTAATCATAAAAATACCTATTTTAGGAATAAAAACATGAGTCCTCACATGAGTCTAGTAGTAATTCCTCAAATTTCCAATTAATTTGTATCAGCGCGTCTTTCAGAAAACTATCGACACGCGAGCGGTATACGCTTAATTTTAACTCACTCATATCTAATCTCTCAATTAACTTTTCGTAGTCTACTATTGATCATTCTCAATTCTCCAAGATTATTGTACTCTCAAATCGAATTTTGCCTCGAAAATGTGTACTCGTTATTCCTTACTAAACGAGCCTTTGAAAATTAAAATTTTCTAACGAAACGTTTTAAAAACATATGAGAGACATTGTTCCATACAAATGGACTCAGGATGGTTAAAATAAATTATTCGAAGAAAACGGGTGAATAAATATTTACATAAACCAATAACATTCGATAAAAATAAGAAAATTTTCGGGTCCTCACACCAACTCTCGTCAGGACTCACTCACGAATCTCAGAAAATAATTACAATTCCTAAACTCCAATAGTATTAACCGCAAAATGAGCATCAAAACTTCATGGTTAAACATTACAGACCATCCAATGTTCCAAATTATCCCTATTTATATACATACAATCGAGTGAATAAACTCTAAGTCATTTAATCAAATCACCAAGTACAACTAGGATGGCAAGTTACTTAAAGTTAGATGTCAACTCTCGAACCGTTTTTTTTCCCCGCTTCCCGTTGCCCATGCCTGCTAAGGAAAACAAACTAAAAGGAATGAGTTAGAAGTCTTAGTGAGGTTCCAAGTAAACAGGCAAGTAAACTAGCAGGCATGATACTATTAAGTCAAAACCCAAATAGAGCAGGAACATAATGCATAATAAAGCAGGTAACCAGATAGATCATGCAATGGTATACAGTAAAGAATACGTTCATGGCAAAGGATATAGGCTGCTCTTAGGAGCAGGTTCCACGACAGCTTGTCCAGGGTCCGTTGACTCTCCGTCAACCATGAAATTATAATGTCCGTAGATCACCACTAAACGTCAATCTCCGTCCACCGATCATCCCCCTACTGGGCCCGAACACCAAATAGAAACAGTGGTGGTAATACTCGAGTATACCCAAACAAGAACAAGTATGGTCGATGAGATACTCTCCAATCAACTTAATCAAGATAGAGGTACTGAGACGGGAATGAGAGGCATCTCCCACTTGGATTGAGTGTGGTACATGCTGCCGCTCAGCATTAGGGTCGATGAAATAACTCTCCAATCGACTTAATCAAGATAAAAGTACTGAGACGGGATGAGAGGGCACCTCCCACTCGAATTGAGTGTGGTATATACTGCCGCTCAGCACTAGGGTCGATGAGATAAGGTTCCAATCGACTTAATCAAAATAAAAGTATGAGAATCAAGATAAAAGTACTGAGAATCAAGATAAAAGTACTAAGACGGGATGAGAGGCACCTCCCACTTGAATTGAGTATGGTACCATACTGCCGCTCAGCACTTACAAGTCAAGCACAAGCACAAACACAAGTACAGGTCAATCAAGTTCAAAACAAGTACAAGATCATTCAAGAAGGGGAGGACGAGTGCGAATAAGGACGCACTCGCCTAGCCCCTGACCAAGTCACAAATAATGCCCAGCATGTCACATTTCCAAGCATTTCAAGTATTTCAAGTCAATATACAGATCACATGCAAATCAAATTACTTGTACATGCATGAATGAGATATCAAGTGTTTAATCGAGTTAGGTCAAGTGCGATAAAGTACACACTCGCCTATGAAATGTCAAATCAAGTGTCTAGCAAATTTCTAGCAACAATGAGCAGGGAACATGCAGTTGGAACACTCACCGCGTTTAGAAAAGTTAACTTTCCTCGGTGAAAGGATCTGCGGGTTCACTTTTGAAACTTGTGATCAAATACATAAGGTAAGTGAACTAAAGAAGTTCACCGTTTTAAAACATTTGGATAAAGTAGTCGAACCCCCAAGTGCAAGCTTTTAGTCCAAAAGTATCACCTATCCGTGCTCAAACCACAAGGGAAAACTTTTGACGCTAAAGTAAAAATACGAATTTAAACGGGACAAAATAAGGTTTCAAATAAGGCAAGGATATGGTAAGGTGATATAATAACGTTTACTCTTGTCAAAACACTCAACAAGTGATTCGGAAAGAAAAGTCACTCGTTCTTTAAAACACCCTAGTTTTAAGTGAAAACTCACGTATAAGTAGTGATCTAAGGGTTAACAAGGCATAGTGGTCTAAAAGTCGCAAATTCACCATTCAAGTACCAAGTTATAGCTAGAATTCTTCTTCATAAGTCCTACCATCCTATACTAAACCTTTAACACCATCAAATAAGGATTTCATGCTATGCGCTATTCGAATAATGACTAAGGTCTAGTAGGGAAATTTGGCCTCGAACAATCAACAATCACTATTCAACTCAAAGGTATAAAGCTGTGAGAAAACCTCAATTCCACTCATAAAACCAAGCTCAAAATGGTTTAACAACTCTAACTTAAAGTTGGAAATGGAAGTAAGAACAAGTTTAAAACAGAATTTTCTCCAATTTTGCACGACACTGTTTGAAAAATCATATCACGAGTTTCTTAAGTCCAAAATTTATAAACTTTACACCGTTGGAAAATAGACTCAAAGGACTACAATTTTCCAAAATACACATTTTGTGACGCCCCCACTTCTCCCTAGCGCGAACCCAAGGGTATCCGCGGAACGCCTACCTAACTCTCGTCAGGACTCGATACAAGTCTAATTCAAACTTAAAGGATAACAACCAATAATAAAAGTCGAAATGAAGAAAAGTCGCTTCCTTAATGGAACATTCAAATCTTACATCATAAGTTTCCAAAAGGTACATCAACATTCCCAAAAATTACAACCACCAAAAGTCGACTAATCAATTACATCCAAAATTCTAATCAAAAGTAATCAAGTTGGCTTCCCAAAAATCTTTCCATCCCGAACTCCTGTTAAGGAAAACAAACTAATGGGGTGAGCGAACGCTCAGTGAAGCCAAGAAAAGCATGCAAACATATAGTTCAAGTAACAATAACATTTATACAGGAAATAAAGCTATAAAGTTCAAGTAATTCACAATTAACAATAAACACACTCAATAAAGATACGGGAGTTCTCAGGAGTTAGATTCCACTTGCTTTGCCGAGACTCGATCCAATACCTCCACGTGATGACACTCCGCCAACCGGGTAGGTATTAAGTCCGTAGAACTCTACTTACTTCACACTCCCATTCACCGTTACACCCCCTGTTCCTGGCCTGCACTTATTTTATGTAAGGCGATATTACTCGAGTATGCCAAGTGAGATCTCTCAAATAGATCAAGCTTATGATTTTCTCATGGCTCACCAAGCTTCACGACCAAGCCCATGCCAGCTCGAGTCGCAAGGTCGGCCGATGAGTTTGGGCATCCCCCACTATTATAAATATAAGTCGATGAGATTCACTCCAATCGACATCGATTCAACACAAATATAATTATAAGTCGATGAGATTCACTCCAATCGACATCGATTCAACACAAATATAATTTTCACTTCACACAATTCAATTATAAATTCACTTAAAAGTGAACGAGTGCGATAAAGTACACGTTCGTCTCGACAATTTCAAAATACTCAATTAATAAGGAACAATTCAAGTATATAGCAACAATTCATACACTTGACACTTACCAAATCAAAAGTAAGTGAGCAAGTAAAGTCTTTAATGGTCTGCTCTGGGATTTCCTTCAAACCCCTCTTGAGCACCTGCAGAAATAGTGATCAACTATCATATACTTACAATCACTTAATATTCACGGAAGAAAATGTGTTTGCTTACACTTAGAACAACGCTTCAAGAGAGCTTGATTCTATTGAAATTCAAGATTCAAAAGTGAGAATTTAAAATCACAAGGGAAATCTTGTATCCTTCGTGAAATTGGGTTTAAAACGAACTATCCATATTGAAAGGAAATGAAAAGTTCTTAAAACTCATTTCCTACAAAATCGGAAATTTTCCGCTTTACGCGACAAAACCTGGAAAAATTAGATCTTGAGTTTGGTACGTCCAAAAATGGAAAACTTTATACCGTTGGAAACTAGATTCAAAGTACTAAAATTTCCCAGAATATACTTTTCCAATATTCCAACCAGAAAGTATTCAAATTTCAGCTCAAAGTTACAGTTTCAAGAAGACGGGTCAGAACCAGTCTTGGTTTTTCAGCAATGTTTGGAAATTCGGACAAATTCACAGAAAGTGAATCAGCCTCTGAAATTTATAACAGAATAAGAGTTCCAAATCAAATTTCTAACACAACAAGTGGAACTAAATTCAGAGTTTTGAGCAACAAGATATAACAGTTTGAAGTCGGTTGATTTTCGCGACCTGATCAGTGGATTTACAGTTTTGAAGAGCAATCTTTGGGGCATTATTTGGATATCGAAATGGTATTGAAATTATGTCAAATTTGGTACACTTAAACTTCCATATATGGAATACCTCTCTAATAAAATTTAAGCAAAAAATCGCAAGGGAAGGCAGTTAACGAAACGACCAAAGTTTGTGAAATTTCTCAAAGCTAATCTGCCAACCCTATCTCTCTTTCTTTTTCAAAAGTTTTGTCCAACGAAATTAGCCCCAATTCGCTCCATTTTTGAAACCAAGATTCCAAAAACATTTAATGAGTAATTTATGGGTAAATGACACTAAAATTTTCGAAATATAATATCCCAAAACAGACTTGGTCATTTGGTCAACAGGGAAGGGAAAATTTTCCAGTTTCCAGCTTTGTTGCAGTTTCAAAATCAAAACCATATCTAACTATATACAAATCCAAATTGAGAATGCTTATGGCGTTAGAAACTAGATTCAAAATTATACAATTCATCAGAAGACATCATTTTGAAAATCATTTCACAAGTGGGACAAAATTGAGCCACAAGATGCAGCTTCCCAGTTTCATTCGGACAAATAGACAAAGCAGGACAGTCCACTTTGCCGATTCACCACGGTTTGCTCAAAACGAAATAGCAGGGGATTCTTATACCATTTGAAAGCTCTAAATGTCTAGTTTTGAATGCCACAAACAACACTGAATTTCGACAGTTGCACAAAGAGTTATGCTCAGACAAAAACCACTGTCTGGTTACTCTGCTAGCGAATTTCCAGATTCCAAACTTTTCCAAAACTCAAGTTTTGTGCAACCATTCAACATGATTTTTGAAAGACACTTTCTACACACATAATACAACATATATCCATCAATTTAGCATCCAACCAAGCATCAAAATTTCGAAATAAAAACAGAACAACATGAACAGAATTTCGGCCAGCTTTCCTTTCACAATTTTTCCAACTTTCTCTCCACTTTCTAACCATAATCATCTCATTCATCACATGAACAACAATAATCAAAAAATATAGCCTCAAGTCAGCTACCTACAATCCACCTCAAGACCGCTAGCTTACAATTTAAAGCGAGAAATAAAGTTCCTCAAGTCCACTAGCCTATAAACGCGATTAGGGTTTCAAACCCATGAAACAAACCATCCATCTTCTTATAATTTGAAAGATTAAGAGGTGAAGAAAGGTTACCTCTTCAAGTTAGGAACCCTAGTTGGAAGTGAGTTTTTCTACCAAATTTTCACCAAGAAAACTCCACAAGTCTTCACCTTTCTCCAAGATGGAACGAAATCCCAAGGAACTATGAAGTTGGATGATGATTTGCAAGTGAAATGGAACCAAAAGAAATGGAGTTTTTCTTCCCTTCTTCCCTTGCTAGTTTCGGCCGAGAGAGAGGAGAGAGAGATGAGTGAGTTGAGTGTGAAGCTTGTGAGGAAAGATTGGAGGGAAAAGTAGGCATTAAACTTGCCAAAAGTCAACTCTTAATAGTGTCCAAATAGGGTTTTGTACTACCACTTTTCTCTCTTGTTTGGTACACGTATACACTAATCCTCCAAGATAATTCCTCTAACACTTTAATTACTCATACTTACAAGTCTAATACTAATTCCTCAATTCACCAATTAAGCGGACCGACATGACTTTCGAGAAACTTTCGATGCGCGCGCGGTAAAAGCTTAATTTCACTCACTCACGTCTAATCCCTCAATTAACTTTTCTTAATCTACTATTAATCATTCTTAATTCTCCAAGATTATTGTACTCTCGGACCAAATATCACCTTAAAAAATGTGTATTCACTATTCCTTACTAGTCGAGCCGCAGAAAAATTAAATTTGCCAACGGGACATTTTAAAAATATAAGTGAGACCTTGTTCCATGTAAATAGATTTAAAATGGTTGAAATAAATTATTCGGAGTAAACGGTTGAATAAATAAATAAATAAGCCAGTAAAATAAAATAAATGTAAGTAAAATTCGGGTTCTCACACATTTGTAAGATTCTGTCCATAAATCAGTCAAATTCTAGTCTCAAGTTGCTGCCTCATCAAGTAGAAAAACAGAGCAGGTGTGAAAATTCAGTCAATTTTGGAAAATCATAGATATTCATAGGAATCGAGACAAATTCTGAAAATTTCACGGTAGAATGCACTCTGAATCTAGTTTCAAATGCAATAAACAGAACTCAATTTGGATTTTTCTATGCCAAGATATAACAGATTTCCCAAGACTGCTCAGAGTCTCTTGCGGGAAGATTTTCAGCAACACTTCCCCTTATTTTCTTAACTTTTCCATCCAAACTCAATACCAATATTCATATCAATCCAACCTCAATCACAACCATGAGTTACAAGCTATAAAGTACACTTGTTTAAGGCCACAAAACCATCCAATATAGCCAATTTTCAAGCTCAAAAACCAACCACAACAAAGCTGAAATTTTGAAACCCTAAGGTGAACTTTTGAACTACAAGTTGAAATTTTCCATAGGCAAGCCAAAATAACATATAAATGCTAGAAGATATACATGGAAAAACTACTAAATCATGGCCAAGCTCAAAGCATCATATAAAAGCTGACATTTCACCATCAAAACTGAAAATTTTGAATCACCACTCAAACCATGAAATTTCTCATGAAAACTACCAAAATCAAACCTTAAATCCACTTATAAGCAAGTATAAAAAGAAAAGAGAGCTTCTTGATATTGTTACCTTAATACCCTAAAAAGAAATGGAAACCAAGAGCTTCTCTCCCCAAATCACTCCACCAAAGCCCTTAATCCACCTTAGATATCCCCTTTTATGGAGTAGTTTGCAAGATCAAAGGTTAAAACTCAAGATTCAAGCAAGATTTGGTGGTTGAATGTTGAAGTTTTCTCTCTTTTTCATAGCTCAAGTTTTCGGCCAAAGGGAAGAGAAAAGTGATAGGATTTTGGCCAATTTTTTTGTTAATTAAAGGGTTAAGAAAGTCTTAGTCAAAGTCAAAGAACCATGGCTTTTATGACAAGTGTCTTGCTATGGTGAATCCTCATCTCTTTGTCTTTCATAGGCTAAAATATCTAGCCAACCTCTAATTATCCCTTAGCACTTTATAAAATAATATCCCTTTGTACAAAACTCCTCCTAATCTTTAAAAATTGATCGCACGCACCGCATTAGTGGGTCCTACTTCCATAATGCACTTCGAACTTAACATGTACTAACTTATAAAAGAAAAATGTTTTAAAAACTTGACTCGCTTATAAAAATATCTAGAAAATTAAGGCAATAAAGTAAAGTAAAGAAAATGTACTCAAAGAAATAAGATAAAATAAGATAATTTTCGGATCCTCACATGGCTTCTTGGTGGGATTCTTGCCTCAAATTACATGTTACATATTCCCTTTTATAGTCGATGCATTGTACTAGATTTTTGCCATGAATCTAAGTAAGAAAAGTGAGGATGTTAGAGGAAATTGGCAAGGTCATGTTGGACTTTTGCTGGAATTTGTATGATGATTAGGACCTATTTTTGCTCAAGATACTTGACAAGACTTTGGAACTTCACATGTACGTTGGATTGAGTTAAAACAAAGAGGGACAAGAGGAGGAAATGAGTTTTCTCCAAAAATGTTTCTTGCTTGAAAGTTCTAGCTTTGCACCTCGAAAGTCTAGCCCCATTTTCGTTAAAATTTTGACTAGAAGTAATGTCCTTGTGCTCTATATGTTGCTGGAGACATTGATCTATCATGCATGAGAATTCTCTCCAAGATTTAAACAAGAAAACTTTGTACTTTTGACAACTATATGAGGATTAAACCTGCAAATTATTTTGTTTGTTAAGTGAAGTTTCGAAGCTAAGAGTTTTGCATTTACCTTGGCTTTGCATTGCTAGTCTCTTGATGTATTATTTGACCACAGGACTCGAGAGTGTCCAAGAGGACAAACCAGGGTTTGGAGGGAAAAGATTGTAATTGATTGGTGAGTGTTCCTTGTGTTTTATGAATTAAATGCCTTTATTGTGTTGTATTGGCTTGTTTGACTGTTAAATGTATTTCAATGATCACTTTATGATTGATAGATGAGTGTGTACTTTATCGCACTTGACCTAAGTGAATGTGAATTTTTCAATGGTCAAATGATTGAATATTACTTGTACATGAATGTAAGCCATGTGTATTTTATCACATTCGCTAAATTGGGCCCTTGCCCTTCGTCGCTATCCTATTCGAGCCAGAAGTGGACTCAGTCGGATAGGTTGGTAACCTTGAGCCACTGTTTCGGTATACTCGAGTATTACTATGAATTCAAGTAGAGTACTGGCCAATGGATGGAATTCAAGAATAAAATAAATGAATGAAATGATTGAAATGAAATGATCAATGTAGGAATTTTTGTTTTCAAATGTCAGAAGTTATAAGGAAGACATGGACGGAGACTGAATGTATGAATGAATAAATGGCTGTAAATGAGTTCGTATCCTTTAAATGATTGAGTGTTTACTTCTTGAATGCCTTGTGACTGTTTATTACTATTAATTACTGTGCAAAGTGTGTGAAATTGTTAAATGCAATATTTTTGTGATTTGTTTGGTGTTTTGCTTGGATGCTTATTTGGAAACCTCATTGGGCGTAAGCTCATCCCATTAGTTTTTGTTTTCCCTATAGGAATTGAGGTTCGAAACGGATAAGTTTGAACTAGAGTGTAATGATCTTCTTGCACATGTACTTCTGGCAGATAGATTGTATTTTGATATTTGGTGGTGTATGTGATGGCCCCACCTTCCCCTAAGGCGAACGAAATGGTTTGGCGGACCACCTGCCCAACTCTCGCCAGGACTACGAAGTCGAATCATACAAACCCTAGGTTATGCGCGATCGAACCCAAAGGAAACGAACAATCGGAGCTTACCAAACCAAGAACACAAATACATACATTTATCAACAACTACATGAAGAAAAACATGAATAATTACTTATATACATACGTTGGAACTTTACAAGTCAAAGGAAAATACTTGTTCAAAGTACAATTAGGGTTTTCTTATACAGAGGAGCATAATCAAAAGGGATGTATATCACTAGCTCTACTCTTTTCTTCAAAATCATGGTTTCCAACAAGTTGAACCCTGTAAGGAAAAACAAAGGTGACGGAACGGGGTGAGCTTACGCTCAATGAGGTACCCAAAACACAAGCAATCATGATCCATGGAGATTTATTTTCATTTACTCAAATAGATAAAGCAGATAAGAATATAAACAAACATTTTGAATGGAAAGGATACAGGTAGCTCTCAGGAGCCAAATTCCCATGGCAGTACTTGATCCAAACTCGTTGACCCTCCGTCAACGTTTAATGAAACAAACATGTCCGTAGATCCCTCTTAGAACGCCAAATCCCGATCACCAAACATACCCCTTTACCGGGCCCGAACGCCAAACAGGAACAGAGATGGTAATACTCGAGTATACCGGAAATCCAGAGTCTCCAATACCCAAAGATTTCCCAAGAACAGGCACCCATGGTTCGTTACTTTCCTCGACCAAGCCCTTACTGGCTCGAATCAAGTAACTACCCATGAGGTTGAGCTCAGATTTAACAGGCACAGGAAGGTCGTTGGATACGCATCCAAACAACATCATATCAAGTATAAATAACAGATTCAAGTGTACACGGGATTCATATTAGACACAGGTAAAAGATTCAAGTAGATACAGGAAACAAGTCACACAGGCCAGAGAACGAGTGTGATAAAGTGCACCCCCGTCTCATACCAAATAAACTGATGTACAGTCATTCAAATCACAAGTTGCAAGCACATATACCATGTTAGACAACAATTGAGGGGAGTGGTACACTCACCAATCCAAGTAAGGATATGTCAAAAGTCTTCACCCAAAGTAGGGCTTTAATCATCGAGAAATCCTAGAATAACCAAGACAAGAAAGTTAGGGTTTCCGCATTCACAAACCCAGTAAACGGAGTGCACAAGTGAGGCCCGACTACTATCGTACGCGTATTCAAATGGCTACAATTGCAAGGAGATAAAATGTAACTTTTGAGTAAAAGGTAATAGTTGGTCCTAGGGCAAGAACGACCCCAAAACCTTTCATTTCTACCAAATTTATACCTACAATGATTTACTCACTCCAAACTTAAGATGCAAAATAAAGGTAAGAATAATTGTAGGAAAACAGGATTTTTCAGATTTGTGCACTATTATTGGAAAAATCATATCTCACTATTCTTAAGTCCAAAATTGATAAACTTTATACCATCGGAAAATAGACTCAAAGGGGTACAATTTCTCAGAAGACACATTTATAAGATTCAGATCACAAGTTGGTCAAATTGAAGCCTCAAGTCGCTGCTTCATCCAGTAAAAGACAGAACAGGTATGAAATTTCAGTCAACTTTGAAAAATCACCGTAAATCGCACAGATAGAACTAGGGTCTGAAATGTTCACGGTTTATAGCCCTATAAATCTAGTTTAAAACGCAACAAACGGAACTTAATTCCGATATTTCTACATCACGTTATAACAAATTTCCCGAAACTGCTCAGGAGTTCCTGCGAAACTTTTGACAGCACTTCCCTTGTTTTTCCTTTACTTTTCCAACCTACAAACCACATCAAACTCAATCCAATTCAGACACAATTTCACACATAAATCACAAGCTATTAAACACACCTAATTAGGGTCTCAATACCCCTAATATATAGCCAATTAGTGGCTCAATTTAGAAACCCTAAAGCTGGAATTTTGTGCACATAAGCTGGAATTTCTTTAAGCAAAGTAAACTAACACAAAAACACCAAATTTCTCACATGTCAAAGCTAGTGAATCATAGCCAACCATTAATCATCATATGAGAGCAGAAAAATCTCCAATAAAATCTGAAATTTAGCAAAACTCTACATTAAACCATGAATCTTCCACAAAACAACATTTTTAGCCACTATAAGTCACTAATTTACCATTAGTATGAACAAAAATTGAGTTTCCAAACAAAATACCTTAATCCTCAAGAGCGGTTGCAACTTAGGGCTTTCTCTTCCAAAATAACCCCACAAACACCTTCAAGCTTCCTTAGCAAGTCACTTTTATGGAGGAATTCAAGATTTAATCGGTTGGATTTCAAGATTTGAGCAAGAAATGGAAGATCAAGGTTGAAGCTCTCTTTCTTTTCTCTCCTTGTGAAATTCGGCCAAGAGGAAGAAGAAATGAGAAAGATGTTTGGTCAAAATTGCTATTTAGTAAAGGTAAGAAAGTTAGGCAAGTCTTCCTCCAATCGGAACGCGACACGTGGCGTCCTTTAGGTTTTAAGCTTATCTTCTTTCCTCCAATGGTTAATCTATCTAGTTAACCTCTAATTATCTCCTAACACCTTGAAAATAATATTCCAGTATACAAACTTCATCTTAAAACAAAATTTTACCGCATTTGCCGCACTAGCGGGTCCCACGTCCTTAATACACTTCCAAACTAACCCGAACTAACTTATACTAGAAAAATGTTTTAGAAAACTATATTCACTTATAAAATGTCTAGAAAATTAAGGTAGTAAAATAAAATAAAGAAAATGCATGAAAAGAAATAGAATTAAATGATATAAAATAAGAAAATTTTACGGGTTCTCACAGTGTATCTTGTGCTTCACTTTTGGTTTGTAAATAAGTTTGAATTTTGGTTGAATTGTAGAACTCTGATGTTAAATTTGGAGGCTTGAAAGGTTATTTTGAGAATTTATTGTCATGAGTCCTGGCGAGAGTTAGGCAGGCGGTCCGCCAAACTCTTGGGTACGCCCAGGGGGAGATGGGATCGTCACATGAATGGTTCTCACCGATTGTCCATCTGTTTGACGATGATAGGCTGTTCTATAATTTAGCTTAATCCCTAAAGGCTCTTGTAACTTTTGGGATACAAATAAAAGATCTCTATTGGACACTACACTCACCGATATCCATGCAATCTCACAATCTCATCCATGTAGAGTTTAGCAAGTTTTTTCAAAGAATACATGATGTTAACTAGCAAGAAATGTGCCGACTTAGTCAATCGATCAACTATTACCCAAACCGCATCATGACCTTTTTGAATTCGTGGCAAACCTGACACAAAATCCATGGTAATGTGCTCCCATTTCCACTCTGGTATCTCTAGAGATTGTAGCAATCCTGAAGGTTTCTGATGTTTAGCTTTAACTTGCTAGTAAGTAAGACATGTTTGAACAAATTGGGTAATCTCTGCTTTCATGTTATCCCACCAATATAATCCTTTGAAACCTTAGTACATCTTGTCACTTCCAGGATGCACTGTATACCTAGAACGGTGAGCTTCCTATAAAATTTCTTTTTTCACTTCTTCATCCTTTTGGCACCACAATTCGAATTCGAAACCTTAAGATTCCATCGGAACCTAGATTGAAGTCGGGTAGCTCTTCTTTTTTCACCCTCTCCAGCCACACTTTCGAACCATTGGTTCTTTCTTTTGAGCCTCTTTAATACGATCCAATAGTGTTGACTTCACCGTAATATTTCCAAAGATAACTTTTTGTCGCTCAAGGCACAAATTCCACTCACTAACGTCCTCTAACAGGTTCCACTCTTTCATCATTAAGCTTGTTAGTTGAGCCTTTCGACTCAGGGCGTCCACTACTACGTTGGCCTTTCCAAGATGATAATTAATGGTACAATCATAATTCTCCAAAAACCTCATCCACCGATGCTGCCTCAAGTTCAATTCCTTCAAGGAGAACAGATACTTAAGACTCTTACAGTCTGTATACACCTCAAAAATCACCAAGTAATGTCGCGACTTTTTCAGAACAAATACAACAACTGCGAGTTCTAAATCATGGGTCAGATAATTTTGTTCATGAGATTTTAACTTTCGAGAGGCATAGGCAATTACATTCCCATATTGCATTAAGACACACCCTAAACCTTCTCTCGAAGCATCTGTGTATACTATGAAACTATCCTTCCCACTTGGCAGAGCTAACACTGGCTCTATGGTCAATCATTTCTTAAGTTCTTGAAAGTTGGTTTCACACCTAGTGTCCCGAACAAATTTGCCTTGCTTCTTCGTCAAATCTATTAGAGACCCGGAAATTCTTGAAAAATCCTTTATAAATCACTGATAATACCCCGTTAAACCCAAAAAACTATGAATCTCAATAGGAGTCTCCGGCTGTTTCCATTTGGCAACAGATTCTACTTTAGCCGGATCCACAGTGAGTTCATCTTTTGAAATTATATGTTTTAGAAACGATACTTTCTCTAACCAAAACTCGCATTTACTAAATTTGGCAAACAATTAATGCTCTCTCAGGATTTGCAATACCATTCTCAAATGTTACTCATGTTCCTCTCTAGTCTTTGAGTATTACCAAAATATTGTTAATAAATACCACTATGAACTGATCCAAGTAGAGTTTAAATACCCGATGCATTAAATCCATAAATGTTGGTAGGGCATTGGTTAATCCAAAAGGCATCACCACAAACTCATAATGCCATATTGCATGTTAAAAGCAATTTTTGGTACATCCTCCTTCTTGATTTTCAATCGATAATATCCTTGCCTAAGATCCAATTTAGAAAACGCCGCGATTTCTTGTAATTGGTCAAAGAACTCATCAATGTGGGGCAAAAGATATTTATTCTTAACAGTACCCGTATTTAAACTCCAATAATCAATGCACAATCGCAAATTCCCTTCCTTTTTCTTAACAAAAAGCATTGGAGCGCCCCAAGGCGATTTACTTTCTTGTATAAACCTTTACTCCAACAAATCCTGTAATTGTAACTTCAATTCTTTAAATTTGGTAGGTGCCATCCGATAAAGCGTTTTCGAGACAGGTGTGGTTCTAGGTGTCAAATTAATGTTAAATTCTATCTCTCTCTCGAGAGGCAACGACACAAGTTCATCGGAAAAAACATCTGGATACTCATTTATCACCGGTACATCTTTCAATTTCACCTTATCTCTCGGGGTATTGACTAGACAGGCGAGATACCCCTATGCCCCCTTAACAATTTGCTTGTCTGAATTCCTGAAATAAGAGCAGATGAAACTAAAATACCCCTCACATCTAGCTTTAATGTTGCTTCACCTGGTATGTAAAACTCAACAACTTTCGTTCTGCAATCTAACCGAGCATGATTGCGGGCCAGCCAATCTATTCCTATAATGACGTCATACCCCTTAATGGCTAGACTTATAAGATCTACTACCAATTTTTACTCGCCAATCCAAATCTCACAGTTTCTATACACCTCATTAGCAAGCAAATATTGATCACCTGTGGGTGTTCTCATTTCTAAATCATATGGTAGTCTCTCAGCTTTCACATCAATTTCATACATAAAAGTAGGGTTTACAAAGGAATGAGTTGCACCAGAATCCATCAACATCTTGGCCAAACGATAAAAAATAGGGATCGTACCTTCTACCATCTCAGACGAATCAGGCACTTGTTGTTGGTCTAGAGCATATACTCTGGCGGCCATTCTTGGTCTGTTCCCTCCTACATTTGTTTGCTTAGGGTTTGACCTATCTACCTGTTGGGTCTTACTAGTAAGTGGACAGGTCGCAAGCTGGTGCTCTGCACTCCCGCATCATAAGCACTTCTGTGTCTTTCGCTAACAATTGTCCTCGAAATTATTCGACTTGCCACAAAATTCAAAAGATAAACGAGGACTTGATGTTTGGGCTCCTTATGAGGCACCTCTCGGTTGTCTTCTTCCACCTTGAGCTCATCTCGGAAACATTTCTTTGGGTGTCCCTGAAAATCTCACACCACCAACCCCTCTTCCCACCTTAGGAGGTAGCATACTTCGATCACCTTACCCCTGCCTATGGCTACTACTAGGCGTACCGCTTCTCTTTGCATGGAAAGTCTTTACCTGCGCCCTCGCGTTCTCGATCCTTTAGGCTTTCTCAAGAATTTCCGTAAATGTATCGATTTGAGCTGATGCCAACGCTTCCTAGATTTCCACATTTAATCCCTATAGAACCGTCTCTCTCTTTTTCACTTCGTAGCCGCCAATTCAAGAGCAAATTTGAACAATTTAGTGAACTGAGTCTCATACTCAGAGACACTTAGAGCTCCCTGACGTAGTCTAATAAAGTCATCATCTCTCTCTTTTTGGACTAGGGGTGGGAGATATTTCTCACTGAATTCCCTTGCAAAGTTAATCCAAGTCCATGGCATCTACTCTCTTTCCCACTTTGCCCTAATAATATTTCACCATATTCGGACCGGTCCTTCAAAATGGAAAATAGCAAACATAACTTGCCTCTCCTTTGTATAGTTCAGGGCTGCAAAGATACTAATCATTGTCTCCAACCAGTTCTCAGCTATTTTCAGGCCAGGCCTTCCAAAGAACTTTGGTGGAGAAAACTTTTGGAAACGCTGTAGGGCCCTATCTTCTCCTATCTCAGGTCCCTCGGCTAATTAATAGGGGCTTGACCCTGTTGCTCTACCATTCGCGCTAAAATATCGGTCATTCGTTATATGGCTGTCACTACTTGATCCCCTGCTTGGCCCTTGGTTCACATTGTTGCTCGGCCGTCACTTCTCTTTCTTCCCTTGGTTCCTGTGATTGTCTAGCCCCACATCCACGACTTCGTCTTCCCTCCATACCTTTTCGTTAAAATAGACTATATATACATAAGCAAAAATAATTCGGCTATATATAAGCAAAAGATAAACCAAAGACAATGAAACAGCCTTAGTATATATATAACACAACAAGTTATTAGACCATATCACAAAACAATTGTACATGTCAACCTAACAAAGTTAAGTACGCAAAACAAATCAAGTACCATACACATCAGCCTTAACACGTTAATAACAAAAGTACATGCAGTGGCAAAACAAGAAAAGTGACGTGTCATCCCAACTATCCTGGCTTACGTCCTACAGCCTCAAAGTCCTAAGTCCTTAGCTTAGTTCATCACCAAACTAGCCGATTCCATCTCTTCCTCAGGTTCTGTGTGCCCTTCCTGAAGCTCAAGGTCGGATTCATTAGGAACTGCATTCCCTTAACCTTCCTTGGCCACGTTCCCTAGTACTACCTCACCGACAAGCATACTACACTTAGCTCTAATATTCTTGGTTCGGTCTCTTACGTCTCTCACCACCCGATCGAGTGACCATTAATCTCTTGCACTTGCTCCCGAAAAGTGACCATTAATCTCTTGCACTTGCTCCCGAAAAGTGTTAGTCCTTTCTTGTTCCTCAAGCATGGAGGCCTCAAGTTCACGAATTCTGGCTCCTTGCACCCTTAGCATGGCCCTCAAGCGCTCGATCTCAGTCTGGGCCTTATGATTGGCACTATCCAACATTCTCCTCTCATCTGCTATGGCGAGAACCACCAGATCGGGATATAAGTAAGTCCGCCAGTAGTCACAATGCCTCACACTACGCCCCGGCGCCCATCGAAAACCAGTCCCTCCTGGACATTCCTGGTAACTAAGGACTCGACGAGATCGCTCAGGATTCTCATTCCCTCTGTCCCTTTCATTGCCCTACATTACAATCAAGCACCAAGACAATAAGACACGTAGGCAAATAAAACAAGATTCACCACCTAACACTAACACTCGCACTTAAGCCGCCACAACTACACTTACTCAATTCACCCAGGCCAATTCAAACCTAAGTTCTGATATCACTTGTGATGACCCCACCTCTCACTGAGGCGTCTCCGAGGGTTTGGCAGACCGTTTACCTAACTCTCGCCAGGACTCACGCACAAAATCCAATACCATAGCAAGAACCATAATAGCAAAAGCAATATATACATTCATGTATGTATATCGTCATTTAATTCTTATACATACCCCTAATAGATCAAAAGTTCTAGCTCTAGTTAATTCACTAACATTAGAAAAACACCCAGTACTAAAACAAAAGATGAGGGACCTAGACAAAATTCCACCCTTCTCCAACTCACACGTCCTTGTTTTCGCTCCCTGTAAGGAAATCAAACTAATTGAGTGAGCTATTACCAAGTAGCAAATTGGCAGTTCTATATAATTCGAAATCTCAAAGGAAAAAGAGTAAAAGTTCACAAGAGTAAGTATTAACACTTCAAGTAACAAGTCAATGAGGCTATCAACACTTTCATGCATAAAGATACAGTTCACTCTTGTGAGCTAATTCGGCAGCAGCTTGTCAAGGATCAGCTAACACTCCGTCAACCCTGGAAGTACAGTAACAAGTCCAGTAGAGCACCACTTAACTCCAATCTCTGTCCACCGATCAAACCCCTACTGGGCTCGAACTCCAAAGATAACAGTGATGGTAATACTCGAGTATACAGAATCTAGTAGACTGCATCCAGTGGATTAAACAATAAACAGTGGAGAAGTAGTAAACAATACCCATGATTTGCCAATCTCATCGATCAAGCCCTTGCTGGCTCGATTCGACCAACTAACCAATAGGGGTTTGGAATCCCATGCAGTTACTTTCAATTCATACACATGCATATCAATTCACTTGTAAACAATGCACAGTACTTCTATGATGACCCCACCTCCCCCTAGGGCTTACCCCAGGGTTTAGCGGACCGCCTGCCCAACTCTCGTCAGGATTCATTCACTCACTTCAAGAAAATAGGTTGCAATCTCAAGAGTAAATGGAATATCAGTTCCCAAATTTGGAACGTACATGCACATTCAGTTCTATTCCAAACATTCATACAATCCCAAATATAACAAAAAATGTGAATTCCAGATACATTCAACCCTAACCGAGCACTAGCGCGAGTACAATCGTAAAAATTCAAAAACTAGACTATGCTAGCCTATACCAGCCTCACGCCCTCGCTCGTACCCCCTGTAAGGAAAACAAATTTAACGGAATATAGTGAGCCAAAATTTAGTGAGGTTCCAAAACTTTATGCAGACCCAAGTAGCAAGTTGGCCGAGTGTAAAAGTTCATAAAAGAAATAATAACACGACAAGTAATAATCATTTCAAAATATAAGGATACAGATGGCTCTCAAGAGCCAAATTCCCGTTGCTTCATCATAGCTTGATCAAGTAGTAGTTGACACTCCGTCAACTTTCCAATAAAATAACCAGTCCAGTAGTGCTCCACTTAACGCCAATCTCCGTCTTCCATTCAACCCCCTTACCGAGCCCGAACGCCAAAATAAACACGTGTGGTAATACTTGAGTATACCGATTAGTCGAGGAGATAGCACTCCACTCGACAAAACAAGAGACCCAGGGTTCGTTACCAAATCTACCAAGCCCTTGCCGGCTCGACTCGAGTAACTAGCCACAGGGTTTCTGGAATTCCAGACAGGATGCAAGTCATATGCATGTATATCAAGTCAATTGCAACCAAGGAACAAGAATATATCACATTAAGGCAAGTGCAATGAAGTACACCCTTGTCCGACCAAACCAATCAAATATCAAGTATTTAAATCAAGTATCATGTTCAATCATGAATTTGGAAGAACTCACCAAGGGCTTAGTGCTTTTCAAGATCACGCTCAGGTGCAACTCCTTGGTTGGAGTCCAAATCTGCGATAAAATACCATTTAACGGTTTAAAACCAATTTGCGTTCAAAATATAGAAGTTTCGCTTCAAGAAAGTCAAGTAAATGAAACTCATTTAAGGAGTATTCATTTTGCTTATCACACTCTAAAAAACTCATGCTCGCTCTTTTAATTTTGGTAAGGAAGCGATTAAAACTTTTAAGTTCGTAAAGTGGTCTAAAAGACGAGGAAAACATATTTCGAGTGGTCGCTACTTTCGTCTTTTAAAGGGTATGAGTTTTGGCTAAATTTCAGCTTATATACCTCTTACTAAAGAAAACTGGAATACCATAAACAATCGAATTTCGCTTCAACCTCGAGTCGTTGCTCAAGTCTCGAGTTCACTCGCCTAACCCTCGAGCGAAAATTTGGGCAGCATGCCCTTTGTATTTATCCATTTTTCCATCCAAGTACAACTTGGATTCACAAGCCAACAAACCTCCAATCCAACCACAAGTGATAACCAACAACATACATCTATTCAAGGCCTCAAAACCAACCAAACAAACCAAATAATAAACTTATCACCATGGATATCAAAGCTGGAAACCAGTTTAGAGAAGAAATTATAAGTAGCAGATTTGTCATCGTTCGGTGTTTTGGTCATAACTATAGTTAGGTATATTGGATCGAGGTAAATTTTATGGCGTTTGGAAGCTAAGACATAGATCTACATTTCATATGAAGTCATCGACATCCAGTTCTTGCATTTTCAGGGTAAATAATGGACGGTCAGAAACACATGAAAAACAGGTCAGGAAAATTAGAGTTTTTTTGCAGTCAGGAGTGCTCTGGCCAAATCATAAGCTAAAATGATCCAATTGACTGAAAGTTTGCAGGTAGAAAGTTAACTCAAATCCCTATAACTTTCATGTTTTGTCCAAAAGCTGATTCAGTCTAAAACATGGAGAAATTTGCAGCCCAAGTTGATTCTAAAAACAGGGCAGAACTGACATTCACCACCAAATGTTGGAAATTCAACTTTCAACTCTAAAAAGTCACAACCAAGCCATTAGTCACTTCACCAATTCCATATCCAAACTCAATAACATCATTTACTAGATAAACAACAATAATCAAAGCTGAAAAATACAAACCCTAATTGAACATTCCACTACACCATCAAAAACTAGAGAATCATCCATCATATGCCAAGATTACAAGCTTCTATACCATATTTAGCTAAATTAAGGTAAAGACAAGAGGTGAATGAACTTATACCTGTAGACACCAAAATTTCATTTATTTGATTTTTAGCTTTATTTCTTATTTAATTCGATTTTAGATTTATTTGTTAGCTTTATTATTCTCGTCTTATTTTATTTTGTTGATTAAATAGTTAGGGTTTTTAACTGTCTTTATAAATTAGGTTCATTAGTTTCATTTTTATTTCTAAGATATTTTACATCAAATTTCTGAAAAAGGAAAATTTTCACAAAAAAAGATGTTTAATCCTCTTAGATTCAATTTAAAAAATAAAAAAAATATGTAATTGACATTGAAAATTTTCAAATTTGTTTTTAACTTTGTTGGTTTACCTAAATTGATTTTTGAAAAAGAAAAGAAAAAGACAAAAATTAATTATAAAAAAAAGAGAGGAGCCACACGCACGTACAGTTCACGCGCGCTCGTACAGGAAAAATGCAGTTCCGCTTCCTACTATTTTCCACCATTTGTTTCCTTCATTTTTTTTCACCATTGGATCATTCCAGTACTACTCCACCTGGCCTTGATCCAAACCTCAAGGCTCATGGAAACAAAGCCAATCGAATGGCTAAAAAGATAGGCAGTAGAACTGGGGTTCCTTATGAACCCTTGAGATGAGGGTTTGGAACCCTGACCTGATATAAAAAGATCAACAACAGGAAGGACAGGGGAGAAAGGGTGACGGCTAGAAAAGATTGGGGTTTTTGAGCAGAGGTTTGAGAGAGAGAGAACAAGATAGAGAAAAAAAAAGGGTGGTGGCTGAGTAGTGTAGAGGGGGAGACAAAAAGCAAAAGGAAAAGAGAAAACTGAGGAGGGAACTGAGAAAAGGGTTTCTGGGGGCTCAAGGGAAAGAAAAAGCAAGGAGATCGAGAGGAGAGTGAGAGGGGGGAGACCGAGAGAAGAAAGAGTGAGAGAGAGAGAGCTGGAAGGAGAAAGACAGCGAACGTTTCTGGAGAAACCCACGGCATCATCAGCACCAGAGTTAAGTTGTTTCCAGCACAAGACCTGCTCTTTCCAATCATTTCATGCCTTGTTTTGCCTTTTAAAAGGTTAAAGGTGATGTTTTCCACCTTGTTTGATAGCAGATTTTTGGATCTGCATTGAGAGTCATGCCTATTTCTGTTGTTTTTTCCTCTTTGTACATCCTGCAGTGAATTTGGTTGGGTTTGGGGGGGAAGAAGAAGGCCTTTGATCTAAGATTGTGTGTTAAGGAGGGTTTTCTTTGTTTGTTTCCTGTTAAGTTCGTTGGTTCTTGTTGAGTTCCATCCATGTTTAGTTATGGTTTCCCGTTGTTTTCTGTTCTTTCGGCTTATAATGAAGAAATCTGTGGGTTTGGAATGGTTTGGGGGGGGACAAAAGTTTGGAGGTTTATGTGAGTTTAGTTGATGGGTTTCATTTGAGTTTTGCATAAAAATGTCCGCGTGACGGGGGGGAAGCTGCAAATTTGCAGCAGAGAAGTACGAAGTTGCAGAGAAGCTCTTGCTGCATTTTTTTTCTCTTTCTTTTACTGTCGGTCAACCCAGATTTTCTGCTTTAATCCTGCAACAAAATATAGTATTTGGTTTAGTTGATGATTGAGACTTGTAGTGTTCGTTTGTTTTGACCCAAAATCTTGATATTCGTTGGACTTGTTTGCGTGATGAAATGGAAGAAAGCCATGGTCGAAAGTTGCAGAAATTTTCAGATTTTGCATGCTTTTTCTTTTCTTATGAAATTTTTAGTTTTTAGGGTCACAAAGTCGAGAGAATGCTTGGTGAATTTGTTACTTTGGCCCAAGCTGTTGTTGGTTGAGTCGTTAGCAATGTTTAGATGGAAAAGATTGCATTCAAAAACCCAGAAATTGCAGCTCAAGAAACCAGCGAAAGAAAAGGAGGTTTCTGCTAAGAGGATGCATGAACTGTCAAACCTTTTTGCCGCTGGTTTGCTGACCTTGTTCCACAGCTTTAACATGTTTGTTCTTTGATGATTCTCTTGCCATTGTTTCCTTTTTTTTCTGGCTTGTGTATCTTGGGCGTTAGTTTTGAAATAAAAAGCATCAGCTACATGATTTGGCTTGGATTTCATTTCCTTTCAGTTTGTACTTGGGTAGAACCAATCTAGGAGAGTTGTAGAAGAATTGTTGTGAAAGATTTGCTTGCTTGAAATGCTTGATTTGTTTGCTGTTTGACTGAGATGTCGTGTGCATGTTTGGGAGCTTAGTGGTAAAGCCCATCAGTGTTCATTATCTTGTTTTGGGTTTGTTTTTCTTGGAAGTCTGAGTCGAATTTTCAGCAAATAATCATAGCATTCCATTGTGTTTTTATCTTCCTCTCCCCTTTGTCCCAAGTTCTTTTCATTTGAGTTGAGTTATCAAATCCATTAGGAATTTCTTGGGTTGCTTTGCATGGATATGTCTCGGCTAAATGGAAAGCAAGTTGCGCCTGGAATGGTGCAGAAAAGAAAGCTTCTTCTACGTAGCTTGCATGCAAATTAAAAAGAAAAACTGCCTTTTAACCCCTTGATATGCATTTAATGCTATTATGGCCCGGAAAATTGGGAAAACTAATCAATTTGGTCCCATTAAATGTTATTTTTTTGATTGGCATGCTGTAATGTGGTCTTTGGACAAATTATTCACGAATTTTAGGATGAAACTTTGAGGTTTAATAGTTTTTGAGAGATTTATGATTTTGATTTGGATTCTAGTAAAATTTTTGGGTATTTTGCTGTTTAATTGTAACAAATGGTTTTCATTTATTTTTTGTGAATTTTAGTTTAGTTTTGATAGGTTTCATCTTGAGCCTTTAATTTTAATTTATTTCACTTTTAGACCCATAAAATATCTTTAATTCTTTTAATTAGGTCCTTGTTGGTTTTAATTTCTTGAACATGGATGGTTTATTTTATGTAAATACTTTAATTGATTCCACTTCGTGTTTAATTTTCGTTTCGTGTTTATTTTCATGCGATTATTTGTTAATTAAAGTGATGCTTTGACCTTTTTATTCGTTTTGGAGGGTAAATAAAAATATAAATTCCATCTCCTTAGGTCATCAATTCAAGGAAGGTACACTCTACCCTTTTATTTTGATTTGTACTTGATCCTATGTGCTCCTATGTGAATTTATGTGTGAAATTGCATGCTTTTTGAATATTTTTATTTTATTTATTTATTTAGTCACTTTATTTGTTTTAATTTAGTTTATTTATTTTAATTTAGTTTTGGTTATTTGAAAGGCATTTAAATGCTAAAATTGTAATAGTTAGGTATTTATTTTATTTATTTATTTTATTTCCCCTTTTAGATTGTAATTAGGGTCCCCAAATGTAATAGTTAGGGATTTATTCGCTTTATTTGCTTTATGTGTTTTGCATACTTGTGTGTTATGTGTTACTCGCTTTCTTAGAACCTTACATCTAGATATCATGTCTATGTGCTATGTGTTTTATGTGATTTATGTGTTTATTTACTTTATTATTCTTTATCTGATTTATTAGATTACAATAAATGCCTGTCGTCACCACACTAGTCCAATGCTAGTTGTGGTCCCTTTTTTACGATTCCACACTAGTCCAACGCTAGTTGTGGTCCTATTTCCGTTTTCTCGCTAGTCCAACACTAGGGAGAACTTATAGATATGGGTTAGTCCAATGCTAGACCCTTAGAAACCCATCCACGCATTAGATCATGCTTGTGTGATAAAACATCACATTTCCATACATATTTCCAATTTTTAGGGTTTTCTTCTATCATTTTTGTATGACATTTTCCTTATATGTATATCCCTTACCCCATATTTCCCCTATATGTATATTACTTATCCTATGTATGAGACATAACATTAGATTTGCATTCCATTTAAGAATTAGAATTAGACTAGTACATTTGCATGATTAGATAGGAGACATACCCCTTGAATATGGGATATGGACGAGTTTGGCTCTCTAGTTTTAGCACGCTCGTATTCCCTCTATTAAAGGGAAAATTGAAGTCACGAACATTAGATCTCCGCACCCGTTATGATGCATTCCTTTAGATCATGTATTCATATATAATTATTTTCTTTTTACTTTTCTTTTAGTCTCATATTTTTGCACAATTCGTGACTCCTTCGAAGTTTACTTCTCGGCGTCGCAATTCATGCGATTTGCATCAAATAACTTCGAAGAGATATTCTGACCCCGATAATTAGGTTTAGATTTGCATTCATGTAAATACCTCCAAAATGTGATAAATTTTTAGGTTAAATTAAGAAAACTTTTGACTAAATTACGCAACTAGTTTTGGTTAGATTGAAAGGGTGCCTGGGATTTTATCCTGGCATTCCTTTTCTTCAAATGTGGCTCCCGATCCTTTTTCTCTTAGTTTTCGTAGACTCAAAGTCGTTAAAAAGGGTTTTTCCTACCTTTCATTTAAAAATTCCTTTTAGGTGACTTGGTACACCTTAACTCAATACCAAGTGGCGACTCCTATTTTTCTTTTTTTTAAAACCCTTTTTAACTATTTTTTTGGGGCCCAAACCGTCGCACTTTTAAGTCCCATTAGGCCCATTTTTCTTTAATTACTTTATCAAAAATCAAAAAACTCATTTTTCAAATCAAAAAATTAATCAAAATTTCTTTCTTTATTTGTTTTCCAATAAAAGTTCATTTTTTACTTGAAATTAAATCAAAAATCCATTTTTTCTAAAGGTGTTTATTTTTTAAAATATGGCGCGACAGCTGGCGACTCCACTGGGGATTTAAAGAGTCCAAGCATTTGATTTAGCCAATCATTTTCTTCTTTTAACCTTTTTATATATCACATTTGGAGGTTTGGGGTTGCATTTTTCCTTTTTTAGGGTTTATTGCATCTAACACACAATCGTCTCAAATATCAACGTATACGATCGTTTATGTGTTTATTTCTCATTTGTGTTTGTATATCGCGCTTGCATTTTGGGTGGGGGGAAATAGTCACCCTAGAACCTTCACCCGCTTTTAAATGGTATTCAATCCCTTCCTTCAATAAGGGCACTTCATACGTGCATACGTTTTACTTTTATAAACCCTCATTTCTTTTTACTTTTAGTGGTTGTCACACCACTCCACCCGTTAGGATTAAGATCGATCCACTTGGACATGTGGCCGTAGCACGACATGCGCGTAGCAATGTTCAAGGGATCACTCGAACCACCGACTCTTAGGCATTGGGATTGATGACCCTTCGCCTTTGGTCTGAAGGTTTGGGAGTTTAAAAACCTTATCGAGTCTATATGCATTAGTAAGCCCAACCTCATGCATCCATATTAGAAATCGCTTAGGATAGAGTCGACCTTACCCTAATTAGGAACACTAGGCATGAAGGGAGGGATTCCACCCCTCTTTCCTTCTTTATCCTTTTTGCTTTTTGTATTATTTAATTTCCCAACGTGTTATGTGTTTGAACTAACATTTTCTTGTTTTCTTGTCTTCTGCATTCAGAAACACTAGAAAATAAGAGATCTGGCATGATTCTCTTTTAGAACCTACCCTCTTAGATAGGTGTTGCATGTTTAAGATTCCGAGGTATTGCATTTGTAGATTAATAATTGCATATATTAGAAATTGTTTAGGATAGAGTCGACCTTACCCTAATTAGGAACGTTAGGCATGAAGGGAGGGATTCCACCCATCTTTCCTTCTTTATCCTTTTTGCTTTTTGTATTATTTAATTGTCCAATGTGTTATGTGTTTGAACTAACATTTTCTTGTTTTCTTGTCTTCTGCATTCAGAAACACTAGAAAATAAGAGATTTGGCATGATTCTCTTTTAGTACCTACCCTCTTAGATAGGTGTTGCATGTTTAAGATTCCGATGTATTGCATTTGTAGATTAATAATTGCATATTTTTTAGGCCCATCCTGGTATACGAAAGGTCCCTTTAGGTCATGTTGCATATTTTATTGTTTTAATAAACTGGCATCATGCATCAACCTTAGAAGGGAATGCCATTTAGGGAATCCCATGTTAAGAATAAGCCAACCCTATGTTCCTATGGGTATTTAACCTTATTTTGGGATTTTCACATTTAAATTCATGTTTAACCAGAAAAGTGGGACCTGTAGGTAAGGTACTTGACACCAACTTCTTATTTCTAGATGGAACGCCATCGACGAGTCCAACAAATGTTAGTAGCACCGATTGAGGTACAGAGGTGGCCTGCATTGCTTTCACCTAGTGAAGTTAACCAAGTAACCTTGCAATTAGGACCAATTGGGGATTTCAAAGATATGAAATCTGATTGCTATTTGGTAGAAGCTTTATTACACTTGTGGGATCCCATTTGCTCCACATTTAGACTAGGCACGAAAGAGATGACCGTGACAATTGAGGAAGTTTCTGGTCTTCTCAATTTACCAATTCATGGTACTGCCGTAATATTCCCATTTGTATCTAACAAAGCCGAGTTCTGCCATTTCACTGGGTTAAGGGAATCCGTAATACAAGGGTCTAACCAAAGCATCGACGTGAAGTTCTTAATCGACCGATTCGCACTGAGGGATGACTTCGAGAGACACTTAGGAGATTTCTCATTTACGTCCAAGGTAATATGGGAGCGTAAAAGGGTGTGGGTGTATGGATTAGTTATGGCCGGAACTTACCTTTTCCCAAGGAAAGACAAAAAGATAGCCTTTAAGCTCACTAAAGTCATGTTTGATCTGTTTCTAGGAATAAAAGATAGGCAATGCTCTATTATTCCGACTATCTTAGCCGATATCTTTATAGCTTGCACTATTTATCAGAGAGGTGGAAAATTCTTTCATGGGTCAAATTTGGTTTTGCACATATGGGCCATGGAGCACTTCATGAGACGATCGCCTATTCCTGACAGCCTACCGATGTCTGGGTATAACTGGATAATCACGCATCACAAGAGGGTTAGTGTAAATGGTTTGCCGTGTAATGCATCCGAGTTCATGGATTTCTTGAAGAATTTGCCTGATCAGAATGTCAGATGGGTCTTAGATTGGACTAATTGTGTTAACCCGTCCTTCGCACCAGAGTGTCCGAGTTCATTCCATTGTTAGGCACCCAGGGTATCATGGTATATGATCCGAAGAGGTTTCTCCAACAGTTGGGCCGTACTCAGGAATTACCGCATATATTTGACTTGACCGAATTCATTATTGTTTTTGACAAAGAGGTATGTCCAAGTGAAATTCCAAAGAAGATTCCTATCATTGAGGCCTGGGGGACATTGTCCGATGACGAGCACGTCAAGTATATTCCGGAACTCAAGCAAAAGGGTTTAGTAACTTCGCAATATGAGGATTGGCTTAAGGGTTTAGGTACACAAGAATCGCGAGACGAACCATCCGAGGAGGTCAAGAGATTGAGAGCCATCATCGAAGCCAAGGATCAAGAAAATTTGCAATTGAAGGAGTCCGTCAATACTCACCAAGAGATGGTCGAGAAACATAAGAAGGCATGTGAAAAGGTGCAAGAAAAACATCGACAATTGAAAAGAAATGTGGGGAACTGTATGATGAAGCGGAACGTATGAGAAATCCCTATGCCAGAGAATCCAAGGATGCTGTAATAGATAGGTTAAAAAAGTTTAATAACTTTGTACAAAACCGCCTCCGAGGAATGATGTAAATAATGTTTATAAATGGAAATTTGAAATTTGAAATGACTTTTCTTCTGTATAAAATGGTGGTCAAAAACATGTTTGATAAACGGGTCCCACTTTAAAGGTGTTGCATCATGATAGGCTTTTACCCTTGGCACAAAAAGGGCTCCCCCATAGGATATGCATCCGAATTACTTGAATATCTACTAATTCATGTCTTTTTTCCTTTTCTTGAATAAACTACAGCGATTTGATACCAAAATACATTCCTGAGCCGATTTCTTTCCTCTACTATCAGGTAACTGCAAACATAGCTACACGAAAAAGTCTCATCATTACCCGATCGCGTGACCACTTCAAGAATTGGTGTAAACATGAGTACACACCCGGAATCGTCCGACAGGCCTGTGACGACATCATCAACTGACCTAGCAAATTTGGGAGCTCAACTGAGCGAAGTGCTAAATAGATTCAACGAGTTGAGTATGGAAATAACCGCCCAACGGCGAGTGATTGATCAGTTGGTCGCTGGTAGCGGTAGCGGTGGTCAACCTGAGCTTTTACCTGCTAGTCAACCTGAAACACAACCAATACTTTTACCCTATACTCAAACCTCTATTACTTCACATGTCATAAATCCACCCGAGAAAACTTTCTCCTATCCCACCCATGGCCCACCTACCTATGCACCCAACATCCAAACCAATCCTTCTTACATTCAAATTCTCCAAAATTATCCGCCGGTTAGTATGAACATACCGCTTGAAGCTCAAGGACCATATTACTATTCGACTGCAGAGCCATTCAGGCTAGACACCGCTGGCCAAGGAAAAGTTGAAGCTGGGGAATCCTCTGCCCCGATTGACAAGAATTTGCTAAAAAGGTTGGATCGGTTTGACGAGTTCATAAGGAAGAATCAAGGCTTGAGCAAACAAGAAGGATTAGATTATAACGAGTTATGCCTATTTCCTGACATGCAACTTCCTGTGGGTTTTAAAGCACCCAAATTTAGCAAGTATGGTGGAACGAGTAATCCCAAGACGCATCTCCGAATGTTTGCTAACAAATTAGGCAAGCCTATAGATAATGAAAATCTACCGGTTCAGTTGTTCCCCGAGAGCTTAGAAGGCGATGCACTAGATTGGTATTCCAATTTGAAACCTGAAGACATGAGAACATGGGTGGATTTGTCAACTGCATTTGTAAGACAATACGAGTACAACTGCGAGCTCGCTCCGACGATGACCACACTGGAAGGAACCAAAAGGAAGCCATCTGAGGATCACAAGACGTATGCAAAGAGATGGAGAAAATTGGCTGCCAAGATGGAACCTCCCATGACTGAAGAAGAAATTGTTCGTATGTTTATCAAAACCCATGACCCACCCTATTTTGAGGAGATTTTCCGCATGATTGGATGTTCCTTCGCAGAAATTGTTAATAAGTTGGAAGAATACGATGAGTTTGTAAGAGTAGGGAAGATTGTTAATGTGTCAGCTTTAAAATCACAGTTGGAAGCAATGCAAAGTCAAAGCAGCAGTAGTAAGAAATCTCAGTTCAAGAAGAAAAAGGAGGAAGCTTTATTTGTCTGGAACCAAGGCCCTTCTTTCTGACCTAGATACCAACAATACCCCACCTACTCACCCCGTTACCCATACCAATCAAGCCCTCGACCTATTTACCATATCACCATTAACCATCCTCGACCTCGACCAAATTATCCAAACACACCCCCAACACCATTTCACATTTTCCCACCTAACTTTCAGATTAGACCTCGCTCTCCTTATAACCCAAGACCTACTTCACCCGTCAACTCGAATTACCACTATCAACAAACCAATGACACGCAAAATCCAACCCCATACCGAACCTTCACCAATCTAGGTTCGCCCGTTGATCAATTATATGAACAATTGAAAGCTGCAGGGAAAATTGGTACGGTACCCCCCAAAACCTATCCTAAAGGATTTCCATTTAGTTATGATCCTCAAGCCTTTTGCGCTTATCATTCGGGAGCTCCTGGACATTCAACTGCCAATTGTTGGGCACTTAAACACAAAATTGAAGACATGATTGATGCTAGAGACATAATTATGAGAAGGAGAGATGAACAAGGGCCAAGTGTTAGTAAGAATCCTCTTCCTACACACAAAGATATTGTTGGAGCTATTACTATAGATGAGGAGATCGAGGAACCTACGCAATACATTTTGGATGAAGCCGAGATAATGGGGTCATTGGAGAGCCATTCATACTGGAGGAGGAAGCCTATGAAGTTAAGGAAAATACTGATCCTTTTATTCTGGATGTGATACCTTTCGAATGTGAGTCTTCAGAACTTGTGATACTTGAATTTTCTGAACAAGCTCCTGTTCTTAATCTACAAGAGATCCCATGGAATTATAGCGAGCCAACGCTATTAATTGGAGGAGAATAAGTGCCCAAGAAGGAGGTGGCTGCCATCACTAGATCTGGAAGAATCGTAGGTGAACCCGCAGTTGATGAACCCTCAAAAGCAAAGGAAAATGCCGCGCCAACCAGACCAACTGTGACTGAAGAAGAGGCATTCAATTTTCTTAGGATGTTGAAGAAGAGCGAATACAAAGTGATCGAGCAATTGGACAAAATGCCCGCTCAAATTTCCATGTTGAATCTGCTCTTAACCTCGGAATTGCATAGAGAGACTTTGCTCAAGGTGTTAACTGAGACTCAAGTGCCTAAGAATATTCCGGTTGACAAATTCATCCACATAATTGAACATGTTTTGGCTTCCAATCAGATTTCTTTTCTGACGAAGATTTAACCTCCGAAGGGATTGGACACAACAAAACACTGTATATCTCGATCCGTTGTAATGGGAAGTTATTGCCAAGGGTTCTGATAGACAACAGATCTGCTTTAAATATTTGTCCATGGAATACTTTAGTTAAGTTGGGATTTCAAGAAGCTAAACTTCGCCCGTCTGCAACCGTTGTGAGAGGATTTGATGGCGTGAAAAGAGAATCAATGGGGGATGTGGATTTAGTGCTAGAAATCGGACCCGCACAGTTCCAAGTCATATGCCAAGTTATGAATTTCTCGAGTGTTTATAATATTCTACTTGGACGACCTTGGATTCATACTTCGGGCGCGATACCATCTTCGCTCCATCAGATGTTGAGGTTTGTGGTAAATGGACAGTTGATCACGGTGTTTGCAGAGGATGATTGCACTATGATCGTCAATCCCGCATTGGAAGAGGGAAGTGATAGAAAAGCTTTGGTTTCTCCTCACCACGTGGCCGATATTGTCTCAGTAGGTTGGGTATCTAAGGAAAAGGCAGTGGTGGGGGTGAATTTGTTAGAAACCAGTGTTATGATGGCTAAAGAGATGATTTGGGGAGGATATGAGATAGGCAAGGATCTCGGGCGTAATCTGCAAGGTGTGCTAGAACCAATAGAGCTTCAGGGAAAGAAGGATACCTTTGGACTAGGTTTTCAACCTACTGTCAAGGACAAGAAAGAAATGCTGGAACATAAAAGGGCAGAAAAGAAAGGAAGGCAAATGATCAGGAGTATCCCACCGTTGTATTGCACTTTTCCTTATCCATCAGAAGTGATTAGATCTGAAATGCACCCAATTGAGGAGATGGATATTGGTTTGTCTGAGTTATTTGTGGGGGTTACTTATGAGGGTGAGCCGTCAGAGGATCCAGAATTCCCGGAGGTTCCCGTAGAAGCGATGAAGAACTGGACCAGTGATTTCCTTCCCTCTCGAAGGGAATTTCGGTAAATCTAGGGGATTGCCTTTGGTTGAGAAAAATGAGAGAAAGCATTCGCATTATTCATCTTTTGTCTTTCAATTTTGTAAATAGCTTTGAATCAAATGTTTTTACTGCAAGTCTGATGCTAAATAGCAGCGTGTTATGACGTCTTGTCCTTTATTTGAAATTCAATGAAATGCATAGTGTTTATTTCCCAAATTGATTTACTTACACTTTGTTGTATCTATTTCATTCTTTTCAGATGGCCAAAAATAAAACACATTGACCCTTTGGATATCACTATTCCGGAATTTGATGATTGCAATCTCGATATCTATCACGAATTTGAAATTATGGAATCAGAAATTCAAGACGAGAGCGATAACGAGGAAGATTCTGAATCTTTGTTAAAGAATCTTGAACAATATGAAGAGAAATCCAAACCGAACTTAGAAGAAACAGAAACCATTAATATTGGCACTGAGATTGAGGTTAAGGAGATAAAAATTAGTATTCATTTGAATAAGAAACAGAGAAAAGAGATGATTGAGTTTCTAACCATGTTTCAAGATGTGTTTACTTGGTCCTATGATGATATGCCTGGAATTTCAACAGACATAGTGGTCTATCGGTTGCCGACTTATCCGAATTTTTCGCCAGTGAAGCAAAAACCGCGCAAATTTAAGCCAGATATGAGTCTCAAAATCAAGGATTAGATCGAGAAGCAGCTCAATGCCAGAATCATCATGGTATCTCATTATCCCATTTGGTTTTCAAATCCCGTACCCGTTCCAAAGAAAAGTGGAGAAGTGCGAGTCTGTGTCGATTATAGAGACCTCAATAAAGCCAGTTCGAAAGATGATTTTTCGTTGCCAAACATTCATATTCTTCTGGACAATACCGCAGGCGGATACCATCAAATCTTAATGGCAGGGGAAGATAGGGAGAAAACTACTTTTATCACTCCGTGGGGAACGTGTTGCTACAGAGTGATGCCATTCGGATTGAAAAATGCTAGAGCCACTTATCAAAGGACCATGACCACCCTGTTCCACGATATGATTCATAAGCAGATGGAGGTTTACGTGGATGACATCATCATCAAATCCAAGAGAGCAGAGGATCATTTCATTGATTTGGAAAAGTTATTTGAAAGATTGAGAAGATATAATTTGAAATTGAATCCTACGAAGTGTGCATTCGGGGCCCCTGCCGGCAAGTTATTGGGATTCATTGTCAGTAAGAAGGGTATAGAGATAGATCCGACAAAGATTAAAGCAATTCGTGAAATGCCAGTGCCAAAAATCCAAAAAGATGTGAAAAGTTTCTTGGGGAAAATTAACTTTATTGGAAGGTTCATTGCCCAGTTGACTCATACATGTGAACCTTTGTTTAAGTTATTAAAGAAGGATGTACCATTGCATTGGAATGAAGAATGCCAGCAGGCATTTGATAAGATCAAGAATTACTTATTGCACCCCCCGATTTTAGTGCCACCCAAGCCGGGTCGACCTTTGATTATGTACCTGTCTGTACTCGACAAGGCTGTGGGATGCGTTTTGGGGCAGCATAATGATTCTGGGAAAAGAGAGCAAGCCATTTATTACCTCAGCAAGAAGTTCACAACTTACGAAGCAAAATACTCATTTCTTGAAAGAAGTTGCTGTGCATTGGCCTGAGCAGCGCAGAAACTGAGGCATTACCTGCTTAGTCACACCACTTACCTTATCTCTCATTCAGACCCTTTGAAGTATTTATTGGAAAAACCAATGCCAACCGGACGCATGGCTAAATAGAAAATGATCCTTTCTGAGTTCGACATCATTTTCACCACACAAAAGGCAATCAAGGGCCAGGCTATAGTAGATCACTTGACTGAAAATCCAAGGGAATATGATTATCAACCGCTTCACACTTATTTTCTGGATGAGGAGGTCATGTTTGTTGGTGTAGCAGAGGATATGAACGAACGATACTCTGAGTGGAGACTATTATTTGATGGTGCTTCAAATTCTTTCGAAGCTGGTATCGGAGCTGTTCTTGTATCACCCGAAGGAAATCATTACCCCGGTTCCGCTAAATTGCGATTTTTCTGTACCAACAATATGGTTGAATATGAGGCTTGCATTTTTGGACTCAAAATGGTATTGGAGATGGAGATTAAGGATTTAATAGTATTCAGTGACTCCGATTTGCTCGTGCATCAAACACTCAAAGAATGGATCACTCGCGGGATTCAAAAATTTTGCCCTATCATTGCAGTTTACTGGATTTAGCAAACAAATTCAAAACTTTGGAGTTCAGGCATATTCCACGTGCCAGAAATGTTTTTGCTGATACTCTGGCTACTTTATCTTCGATAATTCAACATCCAAACGAGTTGGTGATTGAACCTATCCAAATTCAATTGCAAGAGAAGCCTGCACATTGTTTGGTTACGGAAAAATCTTTTGATGGCCGTCCCTGGTACAGCGATATCAAAGAATTTCTCAAAACGGGGTCTTATCCTCCAGGGGCTGATGCAACTGCTAAAAGTTTCTTGCGCAGATTATCATCCAAGTTTTTCTTGAACGGAGAGGTGGTATACAAACGGACGTCAGATATGGGCCTTCTGAGGTGTGTTGATGAAGATGAAGTAGAGTACTTGATGAAAGAGGTATACAGTGGTGTATGTGGATCACATATGAATGGTAATTTTTGGCGAAGAAGATCATGAGGACCGGATATTTTTGGCTTACTATGGAGCATGATTGTATAGTTTTTGTTAGAAAATGCATTAAATGTCAATTGCATGGGGATGTTATGCATACTCCTCCCACAGAATTGCACTGTATGACTGCCCATGGCCATGTTCAATGTGGGGTATAGATGTAATTGGAACCATTGACCCTCCTACTTCAAACGGGCATCGATTTATTCTGATGGCAATTGAATACTTTACAAAATGGGTTGAAACTGAGTCTTACAAGCATGTGACTACGAAGGTGGCGACCGATTTTTTGAGAAAACACATCATTTGTCGTTTTGGTGTGCCAGAGACATTAATCACCCACAATGCCAAGAATCTCAACAATGACATGGTGGATGGATTGTGCGAACAGTTCAAGATCAAACATCGGAATTTCACTATTTATAGACCGCAGATGAATGGAACTGTGGAAGCCGCGAATAAGAACTTAAAGAAGATAATTCGTAAAATGACTGAAAGACAACGTAATTGGCACGAGAAGCTCCCCTATGCATTGATGGCATATAGAACTGCTATTCGGACTTCTACTGGGGCAACGCCTTACAACCTCATGTACAGAATGGAAGCATTTTTGCCAGCTGAGGTTGAAATTCCTTCTTTACGTATACTAATGGAGGCCAAACTGGATGAAACTGATTGGATTAAACAACGTCATGAGCAGTTGTCTCTGATTGATAAGAAGAGGCTAAATGTTATTTGTCACGGTCAATGCTATCAAAAGAAGATGGCCCGTGCTTACAACAAGAAAGTCATACCACGATTATTCAAAGAAGGAGATAAAGTGTTAAAGCGAATTTTGCCAGTACAAAAGGAGGCTAAAGGCAAGTTTGCACCAAATTGGCAGGAGCCTTTTATTGTTAAGAAAGTGTTGCCTAGTGGAGCACTTATTCTCACAGAAATAGATGGACAAGTTTTTCCCCAACCGATTAATTCGGATATGTGTAAGAAATTCTTCATCTGATAAAATGAAGTTTTCTTTTAGGGTTAATACAAAAAATGGAATGAAAGTTAGGCTTTCTTCCTTTCCAATTAAACATGATATCCATAGTTATCCCTTTTGAACTTTCAGAATAAATTATTTCGTTTGGTAACCCCTGAAGGCCGCAAACCCCACATTGGGGCAAATTTTAGTTGAAAAAGGAAAAGAAAGAAAATCTCAAAAGATAAAAAATAATAGGGGAACAAAAGTAAAAGAAAATGAAAAAATCTCAGTTAAGAATAAATTGGGGCAATTTTAGTAGGGTTAATATGAAGATGCGACCTCAGGTCATTTAACCACTTTTAAAATCTGCCTTCAAGCCTTAACCTTTCTTAGCACCCCACCAGACCCCATTACAAAAGCCAAAAGTCCTGACGCCTGTTCTTTGTATCACCTCTTTCAAGAAATTTTCTAATCGAATGGCAAATGATATCAATATATCTTTACCATTTTGTAGGGGAAGGGTTGTCGCACTGATGCCATCATTTCTTAAAACACATTTCTGAGTTGATGAAAGCTATCGACAGAATCCGTTCATCAGGTGAAAACCCGAAAGGGCACCTTAAAATAAAAAGAAAGGGAAAAAGGAAAATAAAAGAAGAAAATAAAGAAGAAAATAAAGAAGAAAAAAAAGAAGATGAAAAAAAAGGAAAAAAAAGAGAAAAAGAGAAAGAGAAAGAAAAGATAAAAGGAAAAAAAAAGAAGAAAAATAAAAAGGGTAGGGGTAGCCTTGGTGAAAACTCGAAAGGGCGCTAAGGTAGGGTTTTAGAAGTGAATTTTGGATTTTGAAAGGCTGGTGACTCAAGTTCGTTGGAATTTCTTTTTACATTGTGGTTCTGTAGCCAAGCATTGAACTTCGGAGGGATGAAATCCAAAGGGTCAAACGTGGCATCCTGTTCGGGAACCAAAGTGTTTTGATTTATCAAACACAATTTTTTTGAATTTGAATGTACAGGTTCATTTCTTTAAAGTAAATTCGCTTTCAATAAAAGTAGATGATTGTTTTCATATTACTAGAATTTAAGTCATTTTTGTGGAAGTAGAATGTTTTTCCTTGTGTTCCATAATCTCATTTGTCTCTTAAGACTTATCAAACGGCAATCCCTATAATTTATCAAGAGTATGTTGATACCAAATGACGCGTTCGTATAAGTATTGGAAATTACGAAAACTTGATCTCATTCGTAGGCCAAAGTTGAATTCTCACTACATCAGGGAAGACGTTCAAATACTCATGTTTACACATTTCTTGAAGAAGGGGGTTGATCGGATGGTGGCGGCATTATCTGTCATTATGATTATATCTTCTTTTGTAGGTTCAATGGTCCAATAACATCACACTAGGGCACATTTTTTAGAAGAAATCATCTGTCTCTATTTTCGAAATTCTATAAAAAGCATTCCCCACAAATCGTTCAAAGTTACGGCAGGCTCGGGTTTTCATCCCACTGACCAAGGATACGGCAGGCTCGAATTTTCATCCCACTGACCAATTTATAACTTCATGGCAGAATAACTACAGGTAAGTATTTGGTGTCTACGTCTTTGTCTCAAGTTTCTTCGAAACTCAGACAAAGAGGGGCAAACTGTAGACATCAAAATTTTATTTATTTGATTTTTAGCTTTATTTCTTATTTAATTCAATTTTAGATTTATTTATTGGCTTTATTATTCTCGTCTTATTTTATTTTGTTGATTAAATAGTTAGGGTTTTTAACTGTCTTTATAAATTAGGTTCATTAGTTTCATTTTTATTTCTAAGATATTTTACATCAAATTTCTGAAAAAGGAAAATTTTCACAAAAAAAGTTGTTTAATCCTCTTAGATTCAATTTAAAAAATAAAAAAATATGTAATTGACATTTGAAAATTTTCAATTTTGTTTTTAACTTTGTTGGTTTACCTAAATTGATTTTTGAAAAAGAAAAGAAAAAGAAAAAAATTAATTATAAAAAAAAAGAGAAGCCACGCGCACATACAGTTCACGCGTGCCAATCCTTTCCCATGGCTTCGTACCAGAAGCCGTGGAGAATCGAACAGGAAAAATGCAGTTCCGCTTCCTACTATTTTCCACCATTTGTTTCCTTCATTTTTTTTCACCATTGGATCATTCCAGGACTACTCCACCTGGCCTTGATCCAAACCTCAAGGATCTCATGGAAACAAAGCCAATCGAATGGCTAAAAAGATAGGCAGTAGAACTGGGGTTCCTTATGAACCCTTGAGATGAGGGTTTGGAACCCTGACCTGATATAAAAAGATCAACAACAGGAAGGACAGGGTGTGAGGACTCGCAAAATTCTTCTTATTTACTTAAAACACCCTTTTATTTTGATTAAATTAGTTTATAATATCTTTACTACTCATTTACTCCCTCAATAGTTACAATAAATCATAGAATCAAGGGTTGTACCTTTAGTTTTATAGTTAGCGTAAATTAGGGTTTTCGCGTATTTTGGCCGTATGATCACTTGGTGAGCTGTGTGTACTAAATTTGGTAGATAAGAATGAGTATTAGGTAAGGAAAAGTGTGTGATTAGAAGTGATAATAATAAACTAGTGAACCATATGTAAAAACACAAGTACGTGCGAGTTAAGGAAAAACGGCTCGAACCGACGTGCACCGTTTGCTACCGAGTGAGTGCACCACTTGAGCACTACTTTATTACCTTAATCACCTTGCTTTTATTTCAGCTAATCACCCCTAAAATATCCTATAAAGAAGCCACCATTTTTGACCAAAGGAAAGGAAAGAAAAGAAAAAAAATAAAGAAGGGAAATCTTGGCTTGACAAGTGTCAAGGATCCAACCAACTTTGACCAAATTAATTTCCTATCTTCTTATCTTTCTCTTGGCTTCATTTATTCTCCATTTCCTTCACCTTGGCCGAAATTCTAGGGAAATAAAAGAGAGAGAAACTTCCAAAAATTCCATCTTGATAGCTTGCTTGATTCTTGAGAAAAGTAAAGTGAAACTTGAATCCAGTTCGATTAATTTTTGGGGAAGCTTGGAGGTGAGCTTGGTGCAACTTTTGTATCACAACTTATTTTGGGGGTTTTGAGGTGTTATACTAGAAACCTCTCTTTTTCTTTCTTATTTTGCAATTGAAGCAATACATGGCTTGATAGTGATGGATTTTATGGAAGATTTCATGGTCTTGCTTATTAGCTTATAATTTTCAGTTGTATTAAGGTTGTTTATCTAGTATATGATGTTTATGAGCTTGGATAGGGACTTGGGGTAATGATTAAAGGCATGAGTGTTAGTTTTAAGCATTGAAACATCAAATTTCCAGCATTAATGATGAATCTGCCCTGTTTCTGACCTACATATTCGTCCATGTTAAAGGCCGAATCAGGTCTAGGTCAAAACATGAAAGTTGTAGGGAATGGAGTTAACTATCGGCCTGTAAATTTCAGCTCAATCTGAGCACTGTAGCATGTGAAATGACTAAAATACCCCTGACTGCCAAAAGCCCTATTTCACAGGCAGCTTTATGTTTTCTCTGAGATTGCACATTTTGACCCTGAAAATGCACGAACTGGGTATTGATGTCTTCATAGGAAATGTAGGTCTATGTTTTAGCTTCGAAACGCCATAAAATTTACCCCAATCCGATAAGCGTAACTTCAAATGTGACCAAAACGCCGGAAGATGGCAAACCAGCTACTTAGCCATTCGTCTTCAAAACTGGTTTCCAACTTTAATTTTTATGGTTGCATTGCTAGAATTGCCTTGTATTTGGATGACATTGAGTCTAGTTAAAGGGCTACTGTTAAGATTGCTTATGTGTGAATTTGAGCTGAGTTGAGGAAAAAAAATGGAGCCATAAATGGTTGGAAAATAGCAAAATACAAAGGGCATGCTGCCCAAATTTCTATTACTTGCTTTTATAAATATTAGTGAGATGTAAGGTTTGAGTTTAGGGTTAGTTGGATCTTAAGTTATATATGTATCCTTGAATGCATTTCAATAGTAGTATATGAGTTGTTTTGACCAAGATTTGGTATCAACTAAGATGAAAAGTGTTAGTTTTCTCTCGAAAACTTTGAATTACCTTTGCTCACTTCAATTTGGGATTGGTTATTCTTAGGGTTTGTCGGTGATCAAGGGCATAATTTGGAAGAAAACTTTTGACGTTATTTTGCTTAAATTGGTGAGTGTTCTTTGTAGGTTATGCTTCAAATGACTATGTGGATTGTTGTGAATGTTTGATTAAATGTTAAATGTTTTCAATGATTGCTAAAATGAATTTTTGCTAGGCGAGTGTGTACTTTATCGTACTCGACCTAATTGAACGTGAAATTTTCAATGATTAAATGATTAAATGCTACTTGTGCATGAATGTAAGCCTTTTGGCTGAATTGGGCCCTGGCCCTTCGTTGCCAGTCGACTCGAGCCAGAAACGGACTCAGTCGGGCGACTGGTGACCCTGGGATAATGTTTGGTATACTCAAGTATGACCACGAAAATTGGTGAAAACTAGCCAGTGAATTGGCTAGTGGCGGGAAATGAAATGAATGAATGAATGTCAAGAACATTGGAGGAGTTTTCACTTGCAAATGTTTTCTAATGTTGGAGGAATAAGGAAAATGGTTGGCGAACGAATGAACAAATGGCTCCTCGTGAGCATGTATTCTTTTAATGAGTGGGTTATTATTGCTTTTATATGTTAAATGTTTTCTGGATTATTTGCTATTAAATGATTAATGTTCTGGATTTAATTGCTCGATTATGTGTATGGAACCTCACTGGGCTTTTAGCTCATTCCTTTAGTTTTGTTTTCCTTACAGAGGATATGAGCGAGGCGTGAGACTTGTACAAGCTAGCGTAGTCTAGTTTTTTTTCGATTTTACAATTGTACTCGCGCTAGTGCTCCACTAGGGTTGGTTGCACCTGGATTGTAAACACCTTGATATATTTGGGCATGTATAAGCCTTGTTGTTGGATTTGAGCATCAATGTATATGTTAAGTTTGGAATCGTTGTTTTATTTCTTTTCTATGGTTGTAAGTTCTTTTCTCGAGTTAAGCGTGAGTGAGTCCTGGCGAGAGTTGGGCAGGCGACTCGCTAAACCCTAGGGTACGCCCTAGGCGTCGTCACATAGAGGAGAAAGGGTGACGGCTAGAAAAGATTGGGGATTTTTAGCAGAGGTTTGAGAGAGAGAGAACAAGGTAGAGAAAAAAAAGGGTGGCGGCTGAGTAGTGTAGAGGGGAGACAAAAAGCAAAGGGAAAAGAGAAAACTGAAGAGGGAACTGAGAAAAGGGTTTTTGGGGGCTCAAGGGAAATAAAAAGCAAGGAGATCGAGAGGAGAGTGAGAGGGGGGAGACCGAGAGAAGATTGAGTGAGAGAGAGAGAGCTGGAAGGAGAAAGACAGCGAACATTTTTGGAGAAACCCACGGCATCATCAGCAATGGAGTTGAGTTGTTTCCAGCACAAGACCTGCTCTTTCCGATCATTTCACGCCTTGCTTTGCCTTTTAAAAGGTTAAAGGTGATGTTTTCCACCCTGTTTGATAGTAGATTGTTGGATCTGCATTGAGAGTCATGCCTGTTTCTGTTGTTTTTTCCTCTTTGTACATCCTGCCGTGAATTTGATTGGGTTTGGGGGGAAGAAGAAGGCCTTTGATCTAAGATTGTGTGTTAAGGAGGGTTTTCTTTGTTTGTTTCCTGTTAAGTTCCTTGGTTCTTGTTGAGTTCCATCCATGTTTAGTTATGGGTTTCCCGTTGTTTTCTGTTCTTTCGGCTTATAATGAAGAAATCCGTGGGTTTGGAATGGTTTGGGGGGGACAAAAGTTTTGAGGTTTATGTGAGTTTAGTTGATGGGTTTCATTTGAGTTTTGCATAAAAATGTCCGCGTAAGGGGGGGGGGAAGCTGCAAATTTGTAGCGGAGAAGTACGAAGTTGCAGAGAAGCTCTTGTTTGCGTGATGAAATGGAAGAAAGCCATGGTCGAAAGTTGCAGAAATTTTCAGATTTCGCATGCTTTTTCTTTTCCTATGAAATTTTTAGTTTTTAGGGTCACAAAGTGGAGAGAATGCTTGGTGAATTTGTTACTTTGGCCCAAGCTGTTGTTGGATGAGTCATTAGCAATGTTTAGATGGAAAAGATTGCATTCAAAAACCCAGAAATTGCAGCTCAAGAAACCAGCGAAAGAAAAGGAGGTTTCTGCTAAGAGGATGATGAACTGTCAAACCTTTTTGCCGCTGGTTTGCTGAGCTTGTTCCACAGCTTTAACATGTTTGTTCTTTGATGATTCTCTTGCCATTGTTTCCCTTTTTTTTTCTGTCTTGTGTATCTTGGGCGTTAGTTTTGAAATAAAAAGCATCAGCTGCATGATTTGGCTTGGATTTCATTTCCTTTCGGTTTGTACTTGGGTAGAACCAATCTAGGAGAGTTGTAGAAGAATTGTTGTGAAAGATTTGCTTGCTTGAAATGCTTGATTTGTTTGCTGTTTGACTGAGATGTTGTGTGCATGTTTGGGAGCTTAGTGGTAAAGCCCATCAGTGTTCATTATCTTGTTTTGGGTTTGTTTTTCTTGGAAGTCTTAGTCGAATTTTCAGCAAATGATCATAGCATTCCGTTGTGTTTTTATCTTCCTCTCCCCTTTGTCCCAAGTTCTTTTCATTTGAGTTGAGTTATCAAATCCATTAGGAATTTCTTGGGTTGCTTTGCATGGATATGTCTCGGCTAAATGGAAAGAAAGTTTCGGCTAGAATGGTGCAGAAAAGAAAGCTTCTTCTATGTAGCTTGCATGCAAATCAAAAAGAAAAACTGCCTTTTAACCCCTTGATATGCATTTAATGCTATTATGGCCCGGAAAATTGGGAAAACTAATCAATTTGGTCCCATGAAATGTTATTTTTTTGATTGGCATAATGTAATGTGGTCTTTGGACAAATTATTCACGTATTTTAGGATGAAACTTTGAGGTTTAATAGTTTTTGAGAGATTTATGATTTTGATTTGGATTTTAGTAAAATTTTTGGGTATTTTGCTGTTTAATTGTAACAAATGCTTTTCATTTATTTTTTATGAATTTTAGTTTAGTTTTAATAGGTTTCATCTTGAGCCTTTAATTTTAATTTATTTCATTTTTAGACCTTTAAAATATCTTTAATTCTTTTAATTAGGTCCTTGTTGGTTTTAATTTCTTGAACATGGATGGTTTATTTTATGTAAATACTTTAATTGATTCCACTTCGTGTTTATTTTCATGCGATTATTTGTTAATTAAAAAGTGATGCCTTGACCTTTTTATTTGTTTTGGAGGGTAAATAAAAATATAAACTCCATCTCCTTAGGTCATCAATTCAAGGGAGGTACACTCTACCCTTTTATTTTGATTTTTACTTGATCTTATGTGCTCCTATGTGAATTTATGTGTGAAATTGCATGCTTTTTGAATATTTTTATTTTATTTATTTATTTAGTCACTTTATTTGTTTTTATTTAGTTTATTTATTTTAATTTAGTTTTGGTTATTTTAAAGGCATTTAAATGCCAAAATTGTAATAGTTAGGTATTTATTTTATTTATTTATTTTATTTCCCATTTTAGATTGTAGTTAGGACCCCCAAATGTAATAGTTAGGATTTTATTCGCTTTATTTGTTTTATGTGTTTTGCATGCTTGTATGTTATGTGTTACTCGCTTTCTTAGGATCTTACATCTAGATATCATGCCTATGTGCTATGTGTTTTATGCGATTTATGTGTTTATTTGCTTTATTATTCTTTATCTGATTTATTAGACTACAATAAATGCCTGTCGTCACCATACTAGTCCAATGCTAGTTGTGGTCCCTTTTTTACGATTCCACACTAGTCCAACCCTAGTTGTGGTCCTATTTCCGTCTTCTCGCTAGTCCAACGCTAGTGAGAACTTATAAACATGGGTTAGTCCAATGCTAGACCCTTAGAAACCCATCCACGCATTAGATCATGCTTGTGTGATAAAACATCACATTTCTATGCATATTTCCAATTTTTAGGGTTTTCTTCTATCATTTTTGCATGACATTTTCCTTATATGTATATCCCTTACCCCATATTTCCCCTATATGTATATTACTTATCCTATGTATGAGACATAACATTAGATTTGCATTCCATTTAAGAATTAGAATTAGGTTAGTACATTTGCATGATTAGATAGGAGAAATACCCCTTGAATATGGGATATGGACGAGTTTGGCTCTCTAACCTTAGCACGCTCGTATTCCCTCTATTAAAGGGAAAATTGAAGTCACGAACATTAGATCCCCGCATCCGTTATGATGCATTCCTTTAGATCATGTATTCGTATATAATTATTTTCTTTTTACTTTTCTTTCAGTCTCATATTTTTGCACAATTTGTGACTCCTTCGAAAATTTACTTTTGGGCGTCGCAATTAATGCGATTTGCATCAAATAATTTCGAAGAGATATTCTGACCCCGATAATTAGGTCTAGGTTTGCATTCATGTAAATACCTCCAAAATGTGAAAAAATTTTAGGTTAAATTAAGAAAACTTTTGACTAAATTACGCAACTAGCTTTGGCTAGGTTGAAAGGGTGCCTGGGATTTTATCCTGGCCTTCCTTTTCTTCAAATGTGACTCCCGATCCTTTTTCTCTTAGTTTTCGCAGACTCTGAGTTGTTAAAAAGGGTTTTTCCTACGTTTCATTTAAAAATTCCTTTTAGGTGACTTGGTACACCTTAATTCAATACCAAGTGGCGACTCCTATTTTTCCTTTTTTTGAAACCCTTTTTAACGATTTTTTTGGAGCCCAAACCGTCGCACTTTTAAGTCCCATTAGGCCGATTTTTCTTTAATTACTTTATCGAATATAAAAAAACTCATTTTTTGCTGTAAAACTAATAAACTACTATAGTATGAATGGAGATATTAGAGAAAAAAGTAGAGCAATGGAGAGTGATATTCTTATATTCCAACAAATACAAAAGTCTTCACAAAGGGTGTTAATGTACCCCTATATATAGGTACTACAAGATTAAAGGTATATCAATCCTATTAAACACCCACTACTACAAGAATATGAAGAAACCTATGAAACGGTTTCTCCACTACATGAATAGAATTATGGATTGTAACTTCTATACATAATGTAATCATAAACCATGAATTAATCCTCTTGGGAATACAAAGAGACATCCACACTTTTAGTTGTTTTATAACACTTCCCCTTGGATGTCCATTACACAAAGAATATGCCTCGTTAAAACCTTACTAGGGAAAAATTCATCGGAACAAAAACTCTAGTGAAGGAAAAAGAATACACTATTCCTGTGTATTAATTTCTCCCCCTGATGCAAATATCATTTGAGATCTTTTAATCGTCGCATTCCAATACTCTTCACCAATTTCTCAAATGTTGCAGTTGGCAATGCCTTGGTAAATAAATCCGCCAAATTATTATCTGATCGGATTTGTTGCACATCAATTTCACCATTCTTTTGCAAATCATGAGTAAAAAAGAATTTTGGTGAAATATGTTTCGTCCTATCTCCTTTAATATATCCTCCTTTCAATTGAGTTATACAAGCAGCATTATCGTCATATAATATAGTTGGAGGATTTTCTTTTTCGGAGGATAACCCACAACTCTTCCGGATGTAGTGGGTCATTGATCTTAACCAAACACATTCTCGACTGGCTTCATGAATTGCTATTATTTTAGTATGATTTGATGAAGTGGCAGCTAATGATTGCTTTGTAGATCGTCAAGAAATAGCTGTACCTCCATATGTAAATAGATAACCAGTCTGAGATCTTGCTTTATGCGGGTCAGATAAATACCCAGCATCAGCATTACCAACCAATTCAGGTTTGGATTTATTTGAATAAAATAAACCAAGATCAATTGTTCCTTGGAGATAGCGAAAATATGTTTAATACCATTCCAATGTCGTCTTGTGGGCGAGGAACTAAATCTTGCTAATAAATTCACTGCAAATGATATATCAGGTCTTGTACAATTAGCAAGATACATTAGTGCACCAATTGCACTGAGATATGGTACTTCAGGACCAAGTATCTCTTCATTTTCCTCTCGTGGTCTAAAAGGATCCTTATTAGGATCTAATGATCTGACGACCATTGGGGTATTTAATGTATGTGACTTATCCATATAAAATCGCTTTAATACCTTCCGGGTATAAGCAGTTTGGTGGACAAAATTTCCACCTTTCAAATGCTCAATTTGTAAATCAAGGCAGAATTTTGTCTTTCCAAAATCTTTGATCTCAAATTCTTTCTGCAAATATTCAACACTATTTTGAATCTCTTCAGGAGTTCCAATCAAATTTAGATCATCAACATATACGGCAATTATCACAAATTTTGATCCATTTTTCTTGATAAAAACACATAGACATATTGGATCATTGGTATAACCTTCTTTAGTTAGACATTCATTGAGGCGGTTATACCACATACGTCTAGATTGTTTGAGCCCATACAGAGACCTTTGTAATTTAATAGAATAAATATTTTTAAGATTTGATTTGCATGCTTCAGGCATCTTGAATCTTTCGGGGATTCTCATATAAATATCATTTTCAAGATTCCCATATAAATATGCAGTAACGACGTCCATTAGACGCATATCTAATTTTTCATGTACTGCAAAACTCACAAGATATCTAAATGTGATAGCATCCACTACAGGTGAATACGTTTCATCATAATCAAATCCAGACCTTTGTGAAAATTCTTGAGCTACAAGTCTTGCTTTATACCTTATAATTTCATTTTTCTCATTTCTTTTTCTCACAAATACCCATTTATATCCTACTGGCTTTACACCTTCAGGTGTTTGGACTACAGGTCCAAAAACTTTCTTTTGGCCAGTGAGTCCAATTCAGATTGGATCGCATCTTTCCATTTTGGCCAATCATTTCTACCTCGACATTCATCAACCGATCTAGGCTCATGATCCTCGTCCTCTGCCATAATATCAAGTGCTATATTATATGCAAAAATACTATCAATAATTATTTCTTTTCGGTTCCAACTTTTTCTTGAAGTGACAAAATTTATTGAATTTTCTATAATTTCATTATCTTCAAGAATTGACTCTTTAGGAGCGACCTCTTCAAGAGGTTGAATTTTGTTACTAATTGTTGATTCATCTACTCCTCTTTTCTTTCGAGGATTTTTATCTTTGGAGCCAAGAGATCTCCCACGCTTCAGGCGTATTTTAGACTCATTAGCACTTGTAATTTGTCCTTCAGGGACGTTGATTTTAATCGGAGCATTTTCAGCAGGAATATGTGATTTAGTAACTCTTCTGGAGTCATTAAATGCATCCGGTAATTGATTTGTAATTTTTTGCAAATGTATAATCCTTTGAACTTCTAGTTCACATTCTTTAGTACGAGAATCAAGAAAATTCAACGATTTTTTCCAAGTAATTTCCTTTTAGGTTGATTTTTATCTCCCCCTAATGTCGGAAAATGTGATTCATCAAAATGGCAATCTGCAAATCTCGCAGTAAATAAATCACCTGTTAATGGTTCCATATATTTAATGATTGAAGGTGATTCATATCCGACATATATCCTCAATCTTCTTTGGGGGCCTAATTTACTACGTTGGGGCGGTGTAATTGGGACATATACCGCACAACCAAATATTCGTAAATGAAAAATATTGGGCTCATAACCAAAAGTTAATTGTAGGGGAGAATAAGTATGATAACTTGTCGACCTAATTCTCACAAGTGTTGCTGCATGTAAAATGGCATGTCCCCAAGCAGATGAAGAAAGTTTAGACCTCATCAACAATGGTCTAGCAATTAATTGTAACCGTTTAATAAGTGATTCAGCTAGATCATTTTGTGTGTGAACATAAGCTACAGGATGTTCAACGGTTATTCCAATGGACATACAATAATCGTCAAAAGCATGTGACGAATATTCATCAGCATTATCTAGACAAATTTTCTTTATTGGATAATTTGGAAATTGTGCTCGCAATTTAATTACTTGAGCAAGCAATCTCGCAAACGCCAGGTTGCGAGTAGATAATAAACATACATGTGACCATCTAGTTGATGCATCAATTAGCACCATAAAATATCGAAATGGTCCACATGGTGGATCTACAGGCCCACATATATCACCATGAATTCGTTCTAGAAATGTAGGGGATTCAGTCCCAACTTTGGCTTGTGATGGTCTAATAATTAATTTTCCTTGAGAACAAGCAACACAAGAGAATTCATTGATTTTTAATACTTTTTGATTTTTCAATGAGTGGCCATATGAATTCTCAATTATTCGTCTCATCATTATAGACCCGGGATGTCCGAGACGATCATGCCAAACCATAAAATCATTGGGATAAGTAGACTTCTGGTCTACTAGATGACGAATTTCAATTGCACTAATTTGTGCATAATATAAGCCAAAAGAAAAAGAAGATAATCTTTCTACTACGCATTTTTGCCTAGAAATGATACTTGTGATTAATAAAAATTCACCATTTGTTTCAGTCATTGTCTCAATATGATATCCATTTTCGCGGATATCTTTAAAACTCAATAAGTTTCTTCGAGACTTGGGAGAAAGTAGTGCATTATTTACGACAATTTTAATCCCTTCAGGGAGAAATATAGTGGCTCTTCCGGATCCTTCAATCAATTTTGCACTACCACCAATGGCATTAACATTTGTCTCTCCCATTTTTAAACAAGAAAAATATTTTTTATTTTTCAATATGGTGTGCGTAGTAGCACTATCAATGAGACAAATATCATCATCACCATTATTTTAATCCAAATATTTGACATCCATTTCTTCTTCAGGAAGAAATTTTCAAACAAAAATAAATATTAATAAAGATGCGAAAAATAAATATTCAATGGAAAGGAAATTACATGAAAGATATAAAGCATCATAAAAATATCTAAATAATCATGGGATATTTGTTGACATCTTCAGGATGGTTAAAAAAATCAGTTACATCGAGGTGTGTCATATCAGCATCATCACCATCATCATAATCATTCTTTTGATCAATGAAATTTGTCTCAACACCTTTATCTTTCTTTTTCAATGATGCTTGATAGAGGTCAACAAAATGCTCAGCCGTACGACAGGTTCGGGACCAATGACCTTCCATACCACATCGGTAGCATTTTTCTTCATAAACTTTCTTTTCTCCATTTTTCTGATCGTAGTTATTTTCCCTCTTTTGGAAAATATTTTGTTGTTTGCCACGGTTATAATTTTGACGGGGCACAAATCTACTACGATCACGCCCACGGCCTCCTCCACGGCTACCTCTACGGCCATGTCCACGACCTCGACCAGAATTTTGAAATTGAGTCGCATTCGCTTCAGGGAATGGACTTGCACCAGTTGGTTGGGACTCATGATTTTTCAGCAATAATTCATTATTTTGTTCAGCCAAAAGAAGACATGTGATAAGTTCAGAATATTTTTAAAGCCCTTCTCTCGATATTGCTGCTGCAGGAGTATGTTAGAAATATGAAAAGTAGAAAATGTCTTCTCTAACATATCTTCATCAGTGACTTTTTCGCCACATAATGATAATTGAGAAGTGATTCTGAACATGGCTGAATTATATTCGTTGACAGATTTAAAATCTTGCAGCCTTAAGTGAAACCAATCATATCGGGCTTTTGGAAGAACGACCAACTTCAGGTGGTCGAATCTTTCTTTCAAATCTTGCCAAAGGACAAGAGGATCTTTAACAGTAAGATACTCTATTTTTAATTTTTCGTCTAAATGATGACGAAGGAAAATCATAGCTTTGGCACGGTCTTGGTTTGAGAATTCATTTTTTTCCACAATAGTATTACCAAGACCCATTGCCTCAAGATGAATTTCAACATCTAATACCCATGATAAATAATTTTTTCCAGAAATATCAAGAGGTACGAACTCTTGTTTTGTAAGATTAACCATAAGAAATTGAAATAAGTTTTTGAGTTAGAAATTTACCTCAGAATTTTCTTGAAGAAATATGGGCAGAATTTCGACAAAATCTTGTGCTTCACCTTTGTTCAAGGTAGGGCCTCCGTTTTCACCTTTTGCTCAAAAGTAGAGATTTCGTGCTGATAACGTGTTGTAAAACTAATAAACTATTATAGTATGAATGGAGATATTAGAGAAAGAAGTGGAGCAATGGAGAGTGATATTCTTATATTCCAACAAGTACAAAAGTCTTCACAAAGGGTGTTAATGTACCTCTATATATAGGTACTACAAGATTAAAGGTACATCAATCCTATTAAACACCCACTACTACAAGAATATGAAGAAACTTATGAAACGGTTTCTCTACTACATGAATAGAATTATGGATTGTAACTTTTATACATAATGTAGCCATAAATCATGAATTAATCCTCTTGGGAATACAAAGAGACATCCACACTTTTAGTTGTTTCATAACATTTTTCAAATAAAAAAATTAATCAAAATTTCTTTCTTTATTTGTTTTCCAATAAAAGTTCATTTTTTACTCAAAATTAAATCAAAAATCCATTTTTTCTAAAGGTGTTTTTTTTTAAAAATGGGGCGCGACAATACCTTCCCAAAGCCTTCTTGTAAGTGAGGAATCAACCACTTTCTTCCAAGATTTTCACCACTCCTAGCTTCCTGTCGCGCCCCATTTTTAAGAAAGAAAAAAATAATAAATTTATGTGTTTATGAAAACTGAATTTGATTGGTTTTTGAGTGAAAATAAGTTTTTGATTTGTTAGAGAGTAATAAAGAAAAAGGGCCTAAAAATGGAACTTAAAAGTGCGACGATTTTGGCCCAAAATAATAGTTTAAAAAGGGTTTTTAATAATAAAAAATAGGAGTTACCACTTGGTATTGAGTTAAGGTGTACCAAGTTACCTAAAAATGAATTTTAAATAAAAAAGTAGAGAAAACCCTTTTTAAACGATTCCCAGTCTGCGAAAATCAAGAGAAAAAGGGGTCGGGAGTCACGGTTGAAGAAAGGGAAGGAAAGATAAAATCCAAGGCACCCTTTCAACCTAACCAAGGCTAGTTGCGTGATTTAGTCAAAAATTTTCTTAATTTAACCTAAAAACTTATCACATTTGGATGTTACTAAATGAATGCAAACCTAAACCTAATGATTATGGGAAGAGTCAATATGTCTTTTCGAATTTTAATTGGTGTAAATCGCATTAATTTGCGACGCCCAAAAGTCACTCTTTGAAGAGGTCACGAATTTGCAAAAAATGAGACTCGAAGATAAGAAAAGAAAATGAAGTAATAATATACAAATATATATGACCTAAAGGAATGCCATCATAACGAGTGTGGGGAACTAAAATTCGTAACTAGATTTTCCCTTTTATAGAGGGAATACGAGCGTGCTAAGGCTAAGAGGCTATACTCTTCCATATCCCATACTTAAAGGTGTAATTCTCCTAATTTTAGTCAAGCAAATTGTGAGAACCCGAAAATTTTTCACATTTTCAAGTATTATTTTATTTCTGTGCTATATTTTATACTGTCCTTTGAAAATATTAAATGTTTTGTACATTTTACAAGTAAGTACAATTTTTAAATCATTTTGCTAGTACAAGTTAGTGTACATAACTTGAAGTGCATTTGTTAGATGTGGGGCCCGCTAGTGCGATATAATTTTGCCGATTAGGTGATGAAATACTAAGTGATATTATTCTACATGGTGTTAGAAGATAATTAGAGGTTAGTTAGCTACTTGAATCATTGGAGGAGAATAGATAAGCTAGAAACTTCAAGAGGCCAATGTGTCATGTTTTGATTGGAGGTTGGACTTTTGGACCCAAGACATTAACTTTCTTCAAACCAAATTTTTGACCAATTTTCCTCTCATTTTCCCTTGCCTTGCCGAACTTCATGAAGAGAAAAACAAGGAAAACCTCTTCCATTTCTAGCTTCAATCCTTGCTCAAATCTTGTGATTTAGCCAACCAAATTAGAAACTACTCCATAGAAGTGATCACCAAGGAGGATTAAAGGCTTTGGTGGATTTGTTTTGGAGGAGGAAGTCTAAACTACCAACTTTCTTTGAGGTCTAAGGTAAAATTGCTAAGAACATCCTTTTTGTTTCCAATAGATACTAATTAGTGGCTTGTGGTTGCTACTTGGGTGGTTTTGTGCATTATTTCTTAGCTATGAGTAGGGATATGTTGATTTTCAGTTATAGTGAATTTTTCTGCCCTAATCTGATCAGTGTTGTTCGGCCATGATGGGGGCCGAAATTGGACTTAGCTCAAAACATGAAAGTTGTAGGGAATTGAGTGTAGATCATGCCTGTAAAAGTTCAGCTCAATCGGAGCACGGTAGACTGTGAAATGACTATTTTACCCCTGCTGCCCTGTTTCTGTCCGAGAATGATAATCAGCCTCTGTAATTGGCTCTTTTGGCTGGGAAGATGAATGAATTAGCTTTTGATGCCTTCTTAAGAATTATAGCCTTGTATCTTAGCTTTCATATGGCTTTAGAATCAACTGAATCGGAGTTGTGTGTGCTGAGTTATGATGGAATATTAGGGCCTGTTTGTGGTTGGTTGTAAAGCTTCCAATTGGGTGTATTTTAAGGGTGTTTGATAGCTCATGATGTGCATATGAAATTGTGATTGAATGGTATGATTTGGTGGTTGGGTTGTAGCATGGAAAAGTGAAGGAATATAGGGGAAATGCTGTCCGTTTATTTTCTTGAACTTGAGTGAATGGAAATGAGGTTTGAAATGTGATTTTTGGAATGCGATTGAACTTCCTTGCTTGGACATTCTTAGTTCCACTTGAGTAGTGTTATGTGAGCTATTTTACTTGCATTTGTACGTTTCCATTTTTACCATAATGTTTGGTTCCAATTGTCGAGTTTCGAACTTCAAATACGTGTTCATTTTCGTCCCGAAACAAAAGGAGTGGCCTAGGGTTTCTCGGCCACAAAAACCTAATTTTAACGCGCAAGGTTTTAAGTGTGAATCCAAGGTATTTGACTACCTTTTTCATATGATTTTAACCAAGATACTTGTTATACATTAATTCCTTGCAAATGTGTTAGTTTTGAGCCAAAAAACACGTTTTACGAAAAAAAGAGGAAAAATTCTACTGTTCACTATCCGGCCAACTCTTGGCCGGATTGCTGGCCGGATTGACAGGGGAAGAAGAAAAACTTTTGAGATCGCTCACTGCCTTGAATCCGGCCGAATATCCGGCCAAGTTCTGGCCGGATTCTGACGTGGCAACTGTTTCAAAATTTTTTCCGATTTAATTTTCTAAAACCTTTTGAGCTTAGTTTTATGTTTGATTTGGAAAACCTTTAGTTACTCATTTCCTTTGATCAAAATGTACCCTTTTCACTTTCAAAAAAATCATACTTCCCCCTTGTACTCGTTTTATTCGAATTTTCTTTGATTCACTGGACATTTTGATGGTTGAACCATAATATTTCTCATGACTGTTATTAGGGTTTCTTGGTGACCAAAGTTGATATCCGGAGGGATACTTTGGACGTTTTGCTTGCTTAGGTGAGTGTTCTATATACGATTTGTTTCTAATGATTAGGTGAATTGTTATGACTATTTGGATTGTTACTTTATTAAGCAAGTGAAGTATGTTATGTTTCCATTGACTATGTGACTAGTGTGATTCTTGATTAAATGTTAATGTTCCCAATGATTGCTAAAAATGAATTTTGCTAGGCGAGTGTGTACTTTATCGCACTCGACCTAAATGAACGTGAAATTTTCAATGATTGAATGATTAAACGTTACTTGTGCATGAATGTAAGCCTTCGGGCTGAACTGGGCCCTTGCCCTTGGTTATTGGTCGACTCGAGTCAGAAGCGGACTCGGTCGGGCGATTAGTGACCCTGGGTGAATGTGAATGTTTGGTATACTCGAGTATTACCACGTAGTTTGGTGTGGACTGGACAGTGCGCTGGCCAGAATGGGGAGAATCAAATGAACGATTGAATGGCAAGAATGACGGAGGGGTTTTCAAAGTCAATGAAATTTTCTAAATGATTGAAGGAATGGATGGTCGATGAACGAACGAACGAATGACTCCATGTATCCTTTTAATGAATGTGTTACTCTTGCTTTATATTGTAAATGTTATCTGGATTACTTGTTGTTACGTGCTAATGTCCCTTGTTTAATTGCTTAGTTGAGTATATAGAATCTCGCTGGGGCTTTTAGCTCATTCCACGCCGTTGTTTTCCTTAACAGGGGTTGCGAGCAAGGGCGAGAGACCTGTATAGTATAGTTTAGCCTTTTGTATTGTTCTGGCTTTTGATCTCGTTCTAGTGCTTGATTAGGGTTGGAATGTACTAAGAATTTAAAGCTTTGGTTATAGTTGGGACTGTATATTTGATTACGCTTGGAATGAATGTAAATTTGTATTTCAAATTTGGGATTTGTCTTCGTTTCCTCGAGGGTTTATCTTATTTTGTTCGGAGAGAGTGAACGAGTCCTGGCGAGAGTTGGGCAGGCGGTCCGCCGAACCCTTTGGTTCGCCTTAGGGGAAGGTGGGGCTGTCACACAAATGATCTATCCTATTTCTAATTTCCTAAATGTTATGTTTTATACATAGGGATAAGCGATATATAGGGAAATATCATGTAATAATGATAAGGATCCTCAAAAGTAGAAAATTGTATGAAATGTAGTGATTTGTCACACAAAATGATCTAACGTGTGGACGGTCCCTAAGGGTCTAGCGTTGGACTAACTCATGTCTATAAATTCTCACTAGCATTGGACTAATGAAAAATTGAAAAAAGGAGCCACAACTAGCGTTGGACTAGTGTGGAATCGAAAATGGGGCCACAACTAACGTTGGACTAGTGTGGTGACGTCATGTATTTATTACAATCAGATAAATCATGTAAAATATAATAAAGCAAATAAACACATAAATCACATATAGCACATAACACATAAGCATGATATCTAGATGCAACAACCCTAAGAAAGCAAGTAAACACATAGGCACACAAGCATGCAAACACACATAAACTAAAAAACGAATAAAGACCTAACTATTACATTCAGGGGATCCTAACTACAATCTAAAAGGGAAAATAATGAAATAAAATAATAACCTAACTATTACAATTTGGTATTTAAATGCCTCTCAAATAACCAAAATTAAATTAACATAAATAAAATTAAAATAAATAAAGCGAATAAATAAATAAATAAAATAAAATAAAAAATATTCAAAAAAAGCATGCACATGTAAATCACATAGGAGCACATAAGATTGAGTAAAATCAAAATAAAGGAGTAGAGTGTACCTCTCTTGAATTGTTAACCTAATGAAATGAAATTTCCCTTATTTACCCTCCAATACAAAAAAAAAAACGATTAAGGCACCACTTTAATTATCAAATAATCATAAGACAGGGAAATAAATATGAAATTGAATCAATTAAAGTATTTAAAACAAGTGAAGTCCTAATTGAGATAATTATAAAAGTTTTAGAGGTCAAATCAAAGCAAAATAAAAGCTCTAAAAACTAATTAAACTCTAATTATCTCTTTAAGCCAGAAAATGAACGTGTCTATAGCATGACTAAAACATAAGAAATGATTGAATTTCCAAAAAGGGCAAAATTGATTATTTTTCCACATTTCTTGAGCCATAGTAATATTTTTTAAAAAGTCTGGGGGTCAAAACGCGATTTCTGGAAATATTTCATGCAAGCTACGAAGCTTTCTTTCCTCTGCAACCGTTCTTATGCAGTTTCTTTCTTATTCAGCCTAAATGTGTTCATGCAAAGTGACGTAAAAACTGGATATGTTCAACCTAGATATTCCCAGAAGATCCAACAAAGCCAAGCAACAAGGCGACATGAATATTTGCTGAAACTGTGAGGACCCGAATTTTTCCCACTTATAATTCTATTTTATGGCTTATTTAAATACTTATTCACCCGTTTTCTCCGAATAATTTATTTCAACCATTTTAAATTCATTTACATGGAATAATTTCTCGCTTATATTTTTAAAATGTTCCGTTAGCAAATTTAATTTTTCGGAGACTCGTTTAGTAAGAAATAGTAAATACACTTTTTCAAGGTAATAATCGATTCGAGAGTGCAAAAATCTTGGAGAATTAAGAATGATTACTAGTAGATTAAGAAAAGTTAAATTGAGAGATTAGATGTGATTAACTTAAATAAAGCTTTTACTGTACGCGCATCGATAGTTTCTCGAAAGTCATACCGCGCGACAAATTGGAGATTTAAGGAATTAATATTTGTGAGGACTCATGTTTTATTTCTAAAATGGTTATTTCATAATTAATTACATTAGTAGTAGTTAATTATATAATCGTTATATGAATTTCTCGTAAATTTCGCCTTCAATATGTGTTTATTTTGCATAATGATAACTGTTCCATGCTAATGTGCCAATGTGCAATCTCGAACTATACATGTGTTATGTTCAAATTAATCGTACAATGAACACCGTCTCATGCTAATTGTGCCCAATATGAAACCGGGACCATATATGTGGTATGCTCAAATTACCTGATTTATTAGAACTGCTAGAGTGTCTTGGAACCTCACTGGGTTGTGTAGCTCATTCCACGTTTTTGTTTTCCTTAACAGGGTTCGAGACCAAGAGTGCTCGTAGATAGTACTAGATTGTTTTCATTTGAAGACCTTAAGTTGTATTATAACGGATGGTTGTAGTACATATTCTTTTGGTTTGTATTAAACTTGAAAGCTAAGTAATTGTAAGCATGCAATATTTTGGAGTACGTTAATTATATATTGAAGTTATTTGAAGTATTTCGAGCTTTTGAATTGTGGATTGTAGTGAGTCCTGGCGAGAGTTGGGCAGGCGTCCCGCGGATACCCTTTGGTTCGCCTTAAGGAGAAGTGGGGGCGTCACAGCCATTCTATACGGCGTCTTAGAGATACGTGTTACTCCCGGAATCACATCAATCTTAAAAGCTATTTCCCTTTCCGGGGGTAAAGACTCTAACTCTTCAGGAAAGACGTCCGGATACTCCTTCGCTACAGGCATGTCCTCTAATCTCACTTTGTCACTAGGAGTATTGATAAGAAAGGCCAAATATCCCTAAGCTCCCTTACTTAACATTTTCCTAACTCGAACTCCTGAAATAATTGCAGATGAAGCTAACCTACCCCTTACATTCAATTTCAGGGTTGCCTCTCCTGGAATGCACAATTCTACCGTTTTTGTCTTACAATTCAACTGAGCATTATAACGGGCTAACCAGTGCATTCCTAGGATCACATCATACCCCTTAACTGCTAAACCCCATCAGATCGGTTAGTAATTTCCGTTCACCAACCCATATGTCACAATGTCTATATATCAAGTTAGCTAGTAAGTTTTGATCCGCAGTAAGCGTCCTAACTTCCAAATCATAAGGTAACTTAATTGGCTTCAAGTCTATTCGTCCCATAAAGTTAGGGTTTACAAAAGAATGTGTTGCACCCGGATCAATTAAAACCTTAGCTAAACGGTGGAAAATAGGGATCGTACCTTCAACCACCTCAGTTGCATCAGGAATCTGTTGATGATCCAGTGCATAAACCCTAGCCGGTACTCTAGGTCGACTTCCCTCAACACTAGTCTGCTTAGAGGTTGACTTTTCTGGCCTTTGAATGTTACTTCCTAGTTTTGGCGCCTTCGGACAACTCGCGAGTTGGTGTTCAGCACTACTACAGAACAATCACTTTCCTGACTTTCTCCAACAGTCATTCTCCGAATGATTTGATTTGCCACAGTAACCACAAGTAAGTTGAGGGGTTACGGCCGAACTACTAGAAGGCACTCCTCTCGCTTGAACCGGCCCACTACGACCTCCTCTGGATAAAGCTCCCCTTGAAGCTCCAGCAGTCCTTACTCCTCCCATTCCCCGTCCCATCTTGGAAGGTGGGGTACTCTTACTAACCTGTCCAGAAGTATGACTAGAAAGGTTCCTTTTTTTAGAGTGAAAATCCCTAACTTGCATTCTTGCACTCTCAACTCTCTATGCTTTCTCTAAAGCTTCAGTAAACGTAGAGATTTGGGCTACAGCCAAACCCTCCTGAATCTCCACATTAAGCCCTTGTACAAACCGTCTTATCCTTTTCCGCTCATTAGTCACCAATTCGGGAGCGTATTTAGAAAACTTAGTAAACTTCTCTTCATACTCGGCTACACTAAGAGTTCCTTATCTTAACTTGATGAACTCATCCTCCCGCTTCTCTTGGATCAGAGGCGGAAGAAATTTCTTATTAAACTCCCTCGCGAAGTTTTCCCAATTTCAAGGGGTTTGGGTTCTCTCCCACTTTTCCCTTATCATGTCCCACCAGGCACGGGCTACTCTCTCAAATTGGAAAGCAGCAAAGTTCACTCGCCTATCTTCGGTATAATCTAAGACGACGAATATGTTGGTCATCCTCTCCAACCAGTTCCCCGCTACCTCAGGATTAAGTTCTTCAGTGAATTTAGGTGGGTTAAACTTCAGAAACTTCTCCAAGGCTCTATTTTCCCCTCTATCATGTCCCCCAGGTTGGTTAAGTAGTCCTGGTCCCTGTCTCTCAGTTAATCGTTCTAGGATATCAGTCATCCCATTAATGGCAGTAGCCACTTGGTTACCCTCTACATTCTCTTGTCCCTGGGTCGGTCCAGTTGCCGATCCCTGGTCATCCCCGTGAGGTTGGGTTTGCCTAGTCCCTCACCCACGACCTCGACCACTCCTTCGTCCGTCCATAATTCTAGTTATGTCAAGTGCAAGAAATAAAAGTAATTACGCGAGAAAATACTTAAAATAAGAACCAATCATGACAACATCGGGAATAACAATAATTTACATACATTAGCACTTTTGAAGTCCATACAATTAGCAAGTCATGGGGTATTACAAAAATATAGCACACAGATGCCACAGAAGTACTATTAGTCATGTGCGACTAAAGTAAAATCAAGTGCCTCAAAAATAGGCCACACAGTTAAGCAAAATACAATGGCCTCAACACTAGCATCACCCCAGCTATTTCTAACTACAAAAGTCAAAAGGTCGATCACTCTAAATCTAGTCCTCAGGGGCTATCAGGTGGAACCTCCTCCTCAGGGTCCTCCTCCGGATCCTCCTCAGTGCCCTCCTGAACTGGACTCTGTACAACCTCCATCACCTCATCAATCAGCATAGTGGCATCGGCTATGATCCCAGAAGCCCGAGGTCCGCTATCCTAGTAAGTCGAACCCTAACTCTCTGAAACTCATCACGGGCGGCCTTAGTCCTATCCACCTCGTCCACTAATGTCCCCTCGAGCTCAGCAATCCTAGCACTCTGAGCATTCACCATAATGCTCAGCTCCTCCACCTCCTGAAGCAGATCTCGGTTGGTATCCACCAATTGACGTTGCTCATCGTCAAGGGCAAATACAAGGTGATTCGGGGAAGCGCATCTCGCCCTACAGACACATCTGGGAAACCTAGTAGAGGGTGAGTAACGCACACGAGCTGCTCCACCCCGTGCGCTATAGTAAATGGACTTAAGGGGCTCCACATGGCCATTACCATTAGCAGCAGGTCCTCCATGACCATTATCCATCCCTGCAAAACAACCACAATTTTCAGGTTAGAAACTTAGAGTCACTAACTCACTCAAATATAACTTAGGATATAATTAGGTTATCTCGTTCCTATTCTTAGAAGTAAAGTCCCTAATACATCTCCCAAATAGATCTCTAACCAAGCGCTCTGATACCAACTGTGACGCCCCTACTTCTCCTTAAGACGAACCAAAGGGTAATCGCGGGACGCCTGCCCAGCTCTCGCCAGGATTCAATACAAATTCAGTCCAAACTTAAAGACTAATACTAACAATGAGAGTCAGAATAAAGGTACGAAGTCAATTCCATACATAAATATTTAATCTTACATCACAAATTCGAGATACATCCCTTTCCAAAATATACAACTTCCCAAAAGGGTGTCTAAGCAAAATACATTCCAAAATTCTAGTCCAAAGAGCCATCAAGTAGACTTTACCATAACTCCTTCCAATCCAACTCCTGTTAAGGAAAACAATTCTAACGGGGTGAGCAGATGTTCGTGAGGCAAAGAAAACATGCAAAACACATAGTTCACATAACAATAACACTTTAACAAGAATGAAAACTATAACATTCGAGTAAATCACTTTCAACAATAAAACACTCTTGATAAGGATACAAGAGCTCTCAGGAGCTATATTCCGCTTGCACAATCCAAAACCTCCACGAGTTGACACTCCGTCAATCGGGTAGGTTATAAGTCCGTAGAACTTCACTTATTCTTCACCGTTCACCGTTGCTCCCCCTGCTTCGGGCCTGCACTTCTTTTATATAAGGCGATACTACTTGAGTATGCCAAGTGAGATCTTTCCAGTAGATCAAGTTTTTACATTTTTTTCCCATGGCTCACCAAGATTCCCGACCAAGCCCATGCCGGCTCGAGTCCAAGGTCGGCCAATGGGATTTGGGCATCCCCCACTATTACCACTAAGAGTCGAGGAGATTCACTCCAATCGACTTATACAACCATAGCATATTTAACCATTTCAACACTTCACTTAATACACTTAACAATTCCCTTCAAATAATTCAATTTCACTTCATTTAAATGAGAACGAGTGCGATAAAGTACACACTTGACTCGGCATATTTAAAATTCTCCCTCAATAATAACAATTAAGCACATAACAATTTTTTTTTCACACACTTGACACTCACCAAGTCAAAGTAGGGGTAAGTGCTCAATCAAATGTTTAGGCGTCCACTGTGAGGTCCTCTTGAAGGTCTCCTTGAGTGCCTGAGTAAAATATAATTTACTACCACACACTATCACTTATAAACCCCTTATTAAGTAGGAAAATTGTACACTTGTACAATACTAAGAAAATATCATGGAAAAGAGCCTTAATTTCTGGTAAATCGAGGCTCAAAAGTGGGGTTTAATAACACAAGAAAAAACTAATTTCCTTCATGAAAGCAAGTTTAAAACGGTCAATCAATATCAAAAGATAGGGAGGAGTTTCCAAAAACTCATTTCCCAAACAAGTTGGAAAATTCAGTTTTAAGTGTCAACTTTGAAAAATCATAACTTACACTCAGTAGGTCCAAAATTGGAAACATTTATACCGTTGGAATCTTGGTTCAAAATACTAAAAGTTCCTAGGAGACACCTTTCCAAGATTCTAAATGGAAGACATTCAAATCCCAGCCTAAAGTGGCTGCTATAAGCACACAAGACCGTTTTTGTCTTGTTTTTCGGCAAATTTTGGAAATTCGAAAAACTTCACAGGAAGTGAACTAGCCTCTGAAATTCATACTACAATGAGAGTTCTAAGCCAAGTTTCAAACACAACAAACAGAACTAAATCCGGAGTTTTGAGTGCCAAAATATAGCAGCTCAAAGTTGGCCCAAAATGAAGACTGTTGGTAAATTTTCCAGATTTTGAAGAATAACTTTGGCCTATCATTTGTATATCAAAACAGTCTTGGATTGACCCCAAAATTGGTACAATTGAACTTCCATATGAGGAATACTCCTCTATCAAATTTCATTTCAAAATTCGCATGGGAAGGTAGTTAACAAAACTACCAAAGTTCAAGAAATTTTGAAGACAAATCTGTCTTCTTGTTTCCTTTGCCCTTTTCAAACATTTTGTCCAATGAAATCAACTCCAATTTGGTACATTGGTGACACTAAGGTCCAGGAAACATCTAATATACATTTGGTAGGTGTTTGACACCAAAATTTTCGAAACAACATGTCCCAAGTCAAACTAGGCCATTCGGCTAGCAGAAATTAGGGTTTTCCAGCTTTGGTACAGTTCTGTAATTGGGCTATATCTCACTCAATAAAACTTACAATTGAGCATGGTCAGTGGCGTTGGAAACTAGATTCACAAGCCTACATTGCATCAGAAGAAATAATTTTGATATTCAGTTCACAAATGAGAGAAATTAGAGCTACAAGTTGCAACTCCTAACTTCCTCTCGGTTGGACTAACAGAACAGGGCAGCCAACTTTGATCAATCACTACAGATGGCTCAGTTCGAATTAGAAGGTACATTATACACCGTTAGAAAGCTACGGATGTCTAGGTTTGAATTCCGCTGACGGCACTCAATTCTGATGTCCGGACAGAGAGTTATGTTCGTTCAAAAAACACAGCCAGAGGACCACTGTTACCCGAATTTCCAGATTTGTTCTTGCCAAAATTCAATTTTTATCCAACCAATTCAACTAATTTTTAGTAGAAACTTTCTACACACACTATATAACATATCTACATCCGTTTCAAGGTCATTTGAGCATCAAAAATTCGAACCAAAGCTTTGAGAAAAACAGGGTAGATTTCGGCCAAGCTTCCTAGGCAATTTCCTTCGGTTTTCCTTTCACTTTTCCAACAAATCTCATCTTGTTTATCACATAACTAACACAAACAACACTTATTATCATCATATCAGTCTTATACCATCAAGGTGGGATTTCATAGAGCCCACTCCAACCATTTAAATCCAAACAACAACAATAACAATCAAGCTTCAAGCTTCCTAGCAAAGATCAACCTACTAAAGCCAAAGTTAGATGGTTGGATGATTACCTCCTACTCCTTTGAGTGAAATCAGAAATTTTGCACCTCCAAGACCCAAGAAAAACTGTGAGAAAGATGTCCTCCACCAAGATTGAGTTGCTCTCCAAGTTGTTTAGGTGTTGTGTGAAGGATTTTGAAGTGAAAAGGTTGCAAAAATGGAAGTGAAATGGGATGAACTTTGCTCTTCTTCCTTGGCTTGGGGTGACCGGCTATGGTGAGTGAGAGAGAGAGAGAAGGCTGATCAATGAAGCTTCTTGAGGAAGCTTAAGAATTTGTGGTTAAGATTCCTTCAAAAGTCAACTCTTAATAGTGCGCGCATGCGCGCGTTTTGTATCTGTTTTCTCTCGGGTTTGTTTCACGTATGCACTAAACCTCTAATTTACTTCCTTTAACATTATAATTATTCACTCTTAGTAGTCTAGAATAAATCTCTTAAATCTCCAATTAACCACTCCGGTTCGGCATACGCGAACTTCCAATTCGCGCGCGATAACAAGAAACCTAAAAGGAATTCTTGTAACGATAATATAAGTGACTAATACTAGAGTGCTTAATCATAAAAATAACTATTTTAAGACTAACGCATGAGTCCTCAAATCTCCAAGGTCACTGTACTCTCAGATCGAATATTGCCTCAAAACGCAAATTCGCTATTTCTTACTAAACGAGCTTCCGAAAATTAAATTTACTAACGGGACGTTTTAAAAATATATGCAAGTCATAGTTTCATGCAAATGGTTTTAAAATGGTTGAAATAAATTATTCGGGGAAAACGGGTGAATAAATATTTAAATAAACCAGTAATATGAGATTAAAATAAGTAAATTTTTGGGTCCTCACAGATTAGACGAGGAGATAACACTCCACTCGACAAAACAAGTGACCTATGGTTCGTTACCTAATCGACCAAGCCCTTGCCGGCTCGACTCGAGTAACTATGATGTGATCCTTGATCCACAGGAACCAAGGAGACGACGCGCGGAAGCAAACCTTAGACCTTAGAGGACACGTTACGAAGTTGATGGAATCGAACCCAAATTTGGACCACTCAAGAACGGACTCGACGGTAGAAGACGCCACAATCAAGTGTGTGTGCTTGATTGATAAGTCAAGAAACAACGTAGAATCAACTCTAGGGTGTTCAACTTAGCTTTTACAAGCTCAAGGAAAATTGCTTCAAAGAAGACAAGTTTCTAGAATTTCTGTTTAATAATGTCAAAAACTGCCTGAATACATTAACTTAGGGCTATTTATAGCCTTGTCTAAACCTAATAAAGCTTGGAAACTACTAATGAAATTCGGCCAGCACTTGCTCATTCTCTTGGCCGAAATTAACCCTAGGCAACTAACTAACTAACTAAAGCACTACTAGAACTAAGGCCCACAAGGCTGATCCTCTAAGCTCAACATGAGCTAATTAATCTTGGCCCAATCGGCCATTGAGGTTTGATCACTTGCATCTTCAATTGTAAGCAACAATTTGGTAGTCGTGCAAGGATCCTCCATGTCAATTCCTTCAATGCACGGAGTCTCTTGAGTTTGAACGGCATGAACTAATGCTTGAAGCGACTCTTTGAACCTCTTAACTCGTGCACGTGTCACGGGTCCTTGAGGGACCTTCACAGGGTCTACGTGAACACCATAGGAAGTTTGCTCATTCACATCATTCCCCCCCTCTTGAGAAGGATTTGCCCTCAAATCGTGTTCGTCCCCTGCAAGAAATAGACTTAGATCAGCAACGTTAAATGTAGCACTTACATTATACTCACCAGGTAGATATAAACGGTAGGCATTGTCGTTGATGCCCTCAATGACCTGGAAAGGCCCATCTCCTCTTGGCGACAACTTGCTTTGGCATTGTTTTGGGAATCTCTCCTTGCGCAAGTGTAACCATACCCAATCACCAGGTTCAAAGACAAGCTTGCGCCTATTCTTGTTAGCTTGTTGGACATATTGGGCTGTTCTCCTCTCTATGTTGGTGCGGACTTTCTCGTGCAAGGATCTCACGAACTCAACTTTCTTCTTGCCATCTAAGTTCACATGCTCAGAAGAAGGTAATGGCAACAAATCTAAAGGAGTTAAGGGGTTAACACCATACACAACTTCAAAAGGTGAAAATTGCGTAGCACTATGCACAACCCTATTGTATGCAAACTCTACATGCGGTAGACACTCCTCCCATGTCTTAAGATTTTTCTTGATAATTGCACTTAAGAGTGTCGACAAGTTTCTATTGACTACCTCAGTTTGACCATCCGTTTGAGGATGACTAGAAGTAGAAAACAGCAATTTGGTCCCCAACCTACCCCTCAAAGATTTTCAAAAATAACTCAAGAATTTAACATCTCTATCGGACACTATAGTCCTAGGTATGCCATGCAAACGAACAACTTCTTTAAAAAATAAATCAGCAATGTGCAAGACATCATCAGTTTTATGACATGCAATAAAGTGAGCCATCTTGGAAAACCTATCCACTACACTACAACAAATATAGAATCATGTCCACATTTAGAGCGGGGTAAACCAAGTGCAAAGTCCATGGAAATGTCAACTTAGGGTTGTCTAGGTATGGGTAAGGGAGTATACAAACCGTTCAAGTTAACCCGTGACTTAGTCTTGTGGCACACTCCACATCTTTCAACAATCCTTTCCACGTCCCTGCGCATGTGTGGCCAATAGAAATGTTCCTGCAACATAGCTAATGTCTTGGTGACACCAAAGTGTCCCATTAAGCCACGACTATGTGACTCGTGAACAAGTAAGTCACGTATGGAACCTTGGAAAATGCATAACTTAGTAAGATAAAACAAGAAACCATCATGCACATAGAAATTTTCAAAATCCGACTTTCCACAACTCACATAGGCATTCGAAAAATCCATGTCATCTTTATACAACTCTTTCATAAGGTCAAATCCTAGGAGTTTAGCATCTAAAGCAGTGAGCAAAGTATGTTTGCGAGATAAAGCATCAGCCACTACATTAGACTTACCTGTCTTGTATTTGATGACATAGGGAAAGGACTCTATGAAGGCAACCCATTGAGCATGACGTTTGCTCAGTTTTTGTTGCCCCTTTAGGTGCTTGAGAGACTCATGGTCGGTTTTGATAACGAATTCCCTTGCACGTAGATAGTGCTGCCAAGTCTCCAAAGCGCGTACTAGGGCATACAACTCCTTGTCATAGGTCGAGTAGTTGAGAGCCGCGCCATTTAAGTTTTTCACTGAAATAGGCGATTGGTTTTCCTCCTTGCATGAGTACAGCTCCAATACCTACACCTGATGCATCACATTCCACTTCAAAAGTGAGATCAATGTTAGGTAATGCAAGAAGTGGTGCATGTGTGAGTTTGTGTTTGAGCAACTGGAAGGCCTTATCTTGTGCTTCCCCCCAAAAGAACTTCTCGTTCTTCTTCATGACCGCGGTGAGTGGCGTTGTAATGGTGCTGAAATCCTTCACAAAGCGGCGGTAGAAACTTGCTAATACATGGAAGCTGCGCACATCACTGACAGAGGTAGGTGTCGGCCATTCTTGGATGGCTTTAACCTTCTCTTCATCTACATGAATGCCCTGCGCACTAACAACATAGTCTAGAAACACCACACGGTCAGTGCAAAATGTGCACTTCTTAAGGTTGGCATATAGCCTCTCCCTACGAAGTACTTCAAAAATAGATTTGAGGTGCTCAAGGTGCTCCTCTAACCTTCTACTATAGATCAAAATATCGTCAAAATAAACCACAACAAATTTTCCAAGGAAAGGTCTAAAAACATGGTTCATTAAGCACATGAAAGTACTAGGTGCATTAGTTAAACCGAAAGGCACATTACTAACCACTCATATAGACCATGTTTAGTTTTGAAAGCGGTTTTCCACTCATCTCCTTCTTTCATTCTTATTTGGTGGTAACCACTTTTCAAGTTAATTTTGGTAAAAGTAATGGCACCATGCAGTTCATCTAACAAATCATCTAACCTAGGGATAGGGTGACGATATTTTACCGTAATAGCATTGACTGCCCTACAGTCGGTGCACATCCTCTAAGCTCTATCTTTCTTTGGCACAAGAATCACTTGTACAGCACATGGATTTAGACTTTCTCGTGTCCAGACTTTCTCAAGACCGAATGATGACCACTTGGACCGATTACACGCGCACGGGCAAAGCGCTTCAAAGAGTCTCTTCAAACCCTTGTTCGAAGTGTTCAAGATCAACAAGGGGTCCATAGGAACCTTGGAAGTGGATAACCGAGTTGTCTACACGATGCTCCAAGCTAATGAAGCCACAAGTGGTGGGCCCGCATGTCTGTAGCTACTTAGGACACTTATATTGGTTTGTTAGTTGGTCTTAGTGTCTCGGTTTTACTTAGTTTTATTCGTTTCAGTTTATTGGTTTCGGCTTGTTAAATAAGTGGGCTCACTTATGAATAAGTGAGGCCCGAATCCATGTCTTAGTTTAGGTAAGAGTAAAGGTCCATCAATCCTTGTTCCAATCAGATTTGGCATTAGTTTCTTAGCCTATAAAAAGGCACCTCTTGTACGAACAAAGGGTTACAAACTTTTGAGAATAAACATTACATTGGTTATCACAAAACCGTGTGCACTTTCTTAATTGCAAGGCAAGGGTTTTTGAGCAATCTCGCGTGACGTCCTTGGTTGTTCATTCAGTCTATCTCCTTGAGTAACCACCTCAATTACAGTCGCTATTCTACCACCTTCTATCAAGTTGAGTCGTCCATCTTGATTCTAGGTTCCGCAATCCAAATGGTTTGATCATCCGTCTAGATCCTTGGGCAATCGTGCTACGAGTCTTGGAACAAGTTGACCGAGGAGCGTATCAGTTGGCTTCAGAGCTGGTTGAGGTATCAATTCGTTATATCCATTTTTCTTGTTTCATCTAGATCGCTTTAGGGTTTTTGTGTCCACTGCCTTGTTACTTATTGCATTGTTGAAAATCTGTCCGTGTTTGTGTCTTGTCGTGAGTCTTCAATTTCTGTCCGTTCTTGTGTCGCGTCGTTGTCTTGATATTTGTCCCTAGTTGTATTGTCGTTTGGTTTAAATTTCTGTCCGTAGTGTGCCTTACAAATCTGTCCAACTCATCGTTCTTGTGTTATCCAACTTGTTAACTAGTTTTCAAATCTGGATTTTGGCAAAACTTGTTGGAATTTTGTGAATCTTGAGAGAACCTACAAGAATCTTGAGTTTCTTGCTCTTGACCACAATCTTGGAATTCTTGAAGTTCTTGATAACCTCCTTGAAAGTTCTTGAAGGATCTTGAAGTTCTTGAAAGTTTCTTGTTCGTGTGATTGGCCAAAAGAACAAATCTGGAATTTCTTCCATTTGGCCAAACATTATAGTGCTCTTGTCGCGTTAGTCCAAAAAAAAATGAAACAAAAGAGAGAAAAAAAGGAAGGAAGACTCGGTTGGCAAAACAAAAGAGAAAAAAAAAGAAAAGATAGCAACCGAATTGTGTTGGAACAAAATTCTGATTTGTGCAATCCCTCTTGGAATTGGATTTGGAACTTTCTAAAAGTTGTTTTAAGAGGAAAAGGGTTTCCAAAAGGTTTCCAAAAACTAACTTGTTTCCAAATTCAATTAGGAAACTAGTAGACAGCTTGGATAACTCTCCTATTTCCACTTGACTAAGTCCATTCCAATTAGGAAACTTCCAAATCTCGCATTTGCTTATTTCCTTTTTCCATTCTCGCAACTTCCAAATCTGTCCGCCTTAGGAAACGGCCAAAACCATACACTACCGTGTTCAAATTGTTTCCAAATTGTGTCTTTGTTCTTGGTTACTCTTGTGCGAAGGGTTGGTGAACAATTTGAGGGTCTTGTGCGGCATTTCTCAAACTACTCAAACCGGCAAGGTAAGAATTGTGGTAAGACATTAGAGTGCATTTGGAGTGAAACACGAGCGCGAGTGAAACACTTAGGGAGTGAAGTGCGCGATGAAATCCGAACTTAAGCGGATTAGTGAACAACAAATGGAGGAAATGCACAACCGCTTTGATGAACTCTCCAAGAGCTTCACGAGAGGCTCTCGATCTAGATCTCATAACTGAAATCGAAGCGGTACCAAGGGGGCAAATTATGAGGATTACTCGGCAAGTGAGGATGAGGAGAGAGTCAAGAGGCCTAAGAGGGACACTTCGAAAGAGGTGCTTCGTGGCCTTAAAATTAAAGTCCCTACTTTTCAAGGTAAAAATGACCCCAAGACTTACTTGGAATGGGAAGGCCGAATCGAAATGGTCTTCGATTGCTATGACTACAGCGAGGAACAAAAAGTGAAGGTTGCCACTGTTGAGTTCACCGAATACGCACTCATTTGGTGGGATCAAGTAAGGACTGGGCGGAGACGGAATGGTGAACCGCAAGTCCAAACTTGACGTGAACTCAAGGCCATGATGCGCAAAAGGTTTGTTCCACGCTACTACAACCGAGATCTCCATTCAAAGCTGCAAACTCTCACTCAAGACAACATGAGTGTGGAGGATTATTACAAGGAGATGGAAATGGCCGTGATGAGGGCTAATATCCAAGAAGATAGTGAGGCCACAATGGCAAGGTTTCTTAGAGGTTTAAACTCTGAACTTCAAGAGGCCTTGGAACTTCAACATTACTTGGATATGAGTGACCTACTTGAACTAGCCATCAAGGCCGAGAGGGGAAGGAAACAACGAAGGGGAGGCTGAACCAACACCACCATGAACCCGCAACCTTGGAGAGGAAGTCAACCGAGAAGAACCTCCCACGAAGCTGGAAATTCGGCTACACCATCCACTGCTAGTCGAAACCAAGGAAACTGCCCTAACCGTAATTTCCATTCTACCCCTAACAAGGTTGTCGATCCATCTAGGTCCACTTCAAAGCCTACGCAAGAGACTCCTAAGCCTAGGAGTATGGACATTAAGTGTTTCAAATGTCAAGGATTCGGACATATCCAATCTCAATGTCCGAATCAAAGGGTAATGCTTATCACTCACAATAGAGACGTCGTGTCGGTTGATGATGATTGTGAGGAGATGCCCAGCTTGACCAAGGAGGAATGCTTGGAAATTGACTCGGCCGAGGAAGAATGTTCACTAACCCAAGGTGAAATTGGTTGTTTGATTGCAAGAAGAGTTCTAACCGCCCAAGTTAAGGAGGATGAGCAGTTACAAAGAGAAAACTTGTTTTACACTCGGTGTAAAGTAAATGAGAAAGTGTGCAGCCTTATCATCGATGGAGGAAGTTGCACCAATGTAGCAAGTTTGCTAATGGTGGAGAGATTGGGGCTTCCTACGACTAGACATCCACACCCTTACCGACTTCAATGGCTAAGTGAAAATGGTGAAGTACGTGTCTACAAACAGGTACGTCTTCCTTTCTCAATTGGCAATTACATTGATGAAGTTGTTTGCGATGTTGTCCCTATGCATGCTACTCATGTGATATTAGGAAGACCTTGGCAATTTGATAAGCATGTTACTTTTGATGGTAGATCTAATAAATACACTCTCTTGCATAATGGTAAACGAATGGTCTTAACACACCCCTCACACCTGCACAAGTGTATGAGGACCAACTTAAATTGCAAAGGGAATGTGACTTAGATCGTCAAAAGAGAAAACTCAAGGGCACCGAATCTGAAAATTGCTCCAAATCGCCCCTTGAGCATTCGGCCAAGAGCACCAATGTTGGCCCTAGTGTTACAAATGATCAAGCATTGATTAAGTCAAGCACTAGGAAACATGTGCTCTGATCAGCCTGTGTTACTTATGATTTGTGTTACTTAGGAAACATGTTAGAAAAATTGTGTATTCTGATCAGCCTGTGTTACTTATGATTTGCAAACATGTGCTCTTGAATGTTGATGACCTCGATAAGGCATTGCCTTCGAGTGTAGTTGCATTGTTGCAGGAATTTGAGGATGTGTTCCCTGATGAGGTCCCTGATGGCTTACCACCCATCCGAGGGATCCAGCACCAAATCGACCTCATTCCTGGAGCACCATTATCCAACAAACCCGCCTACCGAATGGGTCCAGAAGAAACTAAGGAACTTCAAAGGCAAGTTGATGGCCTACTAGGTAAGCGTTGGGTTAAGGAAAGTTTGAGTCCGTGTGCTGTACCTGTTATACTTGTTCCAAAAAAGATGGTACTTGGCGTATGTGTACTGATTGTAGAGCTGTAAATACTATAACTGTTAAATACCGTCATTCCACTCCTAAATTAGATGATATGTTAGATGAACTTGATGGTACTGTTATTTTCACAAAAATTGATTTACGAAGTGGCTATCATCAAATTAGGATGAAAGAGGGAGATGAGTGGAAAACAGCTTTTAAAACAAAACATGGTCTTTATGAGTGGTTAGTCATGCCTTTTGGGTTGACAAATTCACCCAATACTTTCATGAGATTAATGGACCATGTTTTAAGGCAGTTTATAGGAAAATTTGTCATTGTTTACTTTGATGATATTTTGATCTATAGTCGAAACATGCATGAACACATGGAGCATTTGAGATTAGTATTAGACACACTTCGAAAGGGGAGCCGCTCTGCTAACCTTAAGAAGTGCACTTTTTGTACTAATGAACATGTGTTTCTAGACTATGTTGTTAGTTCACAAGGCATCAAAGTGGACAAGTCAAAGATCGAATCCATCAAACAATGGTCAATGCCAAAGTCAGTTGCGGATGTGCGAAGCTTCCATGGTTTGGCTGGCTTCTACCGGCGTTTTGTCAAGGACTTCAGTACCATTGCTACGCCATTAACCGCAGTGACAAAGAAAAATGACAAATTCCATTGGGGAGAAGCACAAGAAAATTCTTTCCTTGCTCTAAAGGACAAACTCACACACGCACCTGTTTTAGCATTACCTAACTTTAATAAAACTTTTGAAATTGAATGTGATGTTCTAGTGTAGGGATTGGAGCTGTGTTGATGCAAGACAAGAAACCTTGTGCATTCTTTAGTGAGAGATTGGGAGGGGTGGCACTGAATTACCCCACATATGACAAGGAGTTGTATGCACTTGTGAGAGTCTTGGAAACATGGCAACATTACCTCCGTCCAAAGGAATTCGTGATACACACTGACCACGAATCATTGAAATTTCTCAAGGGGTAGCCGAAATTGAGCAAAAGGCATGCCAAATGGGTAAGCTTCATTGACACCTTCTCCTATGTCATTAAGTATAAGACTGGTAAAACGAATGTTGTAGCTGATGCACTATCTCATAGACATTCCTTACTAGTCTTTCTTGATGCGAAATTACTTGGTTTTGAGATGCTAAAAGAACTCTATGCACATGACTATGATTTTAGTGAAGGGTTTGCATCGTGTTCTAAGAGCCCCTACGGAAAATAGTTTTTGCATGAAGGATTCTTGTTTTATGTTGATAAGTTGTGCGTGCCTAACTCTTCCATTCGTGATTTATTGGTTAAAGAGGCACATAGTGGTGGTCTCATGGGACATTTTGGCATTATTAAGACTTTAGCAATGTTGCAAGAGCACTTTTATTGGCCCCACATGCGTAGGGATGTTGAACGCATGGTTGGTAGATGTGTTACTTGCCATAAAGTTAAGTCTAAAACAAATCCATATGGCTTGTATACCCTATTGCCAATTCCAAAATATTCTTGGGTGGACTTGTCTATGAACTTTGTTTTGGGATTACCTAGATCTCAAAGGGGTAATGACTCCATCTATGTGGTAGTTGATAGATTTTCAAAGATGGCTCATTTTATCCCTTGCCATAAAACTGATGATGCATCTCATATTGCTAACTTGTTTTTCAAAGAAATTGTGCGTTTACATGGAATGCCTCAAACAATTGTTAGTGATAGAGATGTTAAGTTCTTAAGTTACTTTTGGAAGATTTTGTGGTCAAAACTTGGCACTAAATTGTTATTCTCGACTGCAAGTCACCCCCAAAATGATGGACAAACTGAGGTTGTCAATCGCACTCTTGGGACTTTGTTAAGGGCATTAATTAAGAAAAACCTTAAATCTTGGGAAGAGTGTTTGCCGCATGTCGAGTTTGCTTATAATAGAATTGTTCACAGTGCAACACACTACTCACCATTTTAGGTTGTTTATGGGTTTAATCCACTGACCCCCCTTGACATGGTACCCTTACCTTCCTCTGAGCATACAAGCTTAGATGGGAAAAAGAAAGCTGACTTTGCGCAGGTTGCATGAAGCTGTTCGAACAAATATTGAAAGGCGTACTCAACATTATCTCTAGCAAGCTAACAAGCATCGTCACAAGATAGTTTTTGAACCTGGAGATTAGGTCTGGCTACACTTAAGGAAGGAAAGGTTCCCTAAGCAACGCCAAAGCAAATTGTCTCCCAGGGGCGATGGGCCTTTCCGAGTGCTTCAACGTATCAACGACAATGCCTACAAGTTGGAGTTACCCGGGGAGTACAATGTTAGCGCGGCTTTCAATGTCACGGACTTGTGCTCGTTCCTTGATGAGGATGATCCATATTTGAGGGCAAATCTTTCTCAAGTGGACGGGACTGATGTGTGCACGGATGACTCAAGACCGAATGATGACCATGAACTAGTGAGAGTTCCACTTGGACCGGTTACACGTGCACGGGCAAAACGCTTCAAAGAGTCTCTTCAAGCCCTTGTTCGAAGTGTTCAAGATCAACAAGGGGTCCATAGGAATATTGAAGGCTTGGAAGTGGCTAACCGAGTTGTCTACACAATGCTCCAAGCCAATGAAGCCGCAAGTTATGGGCCCGCGTGTCCGTAGCTGCTTAGGACACTTATATTGATTTGTTAGTTGGTCTTAGTGACTCGATTTTACTTAGTTTTACTCGTTTCAGTTTATTGGTTTCGGCTTGTTAAATAAGTGGGCTCACTTATGAATAAGTGAGGCCCGAATCCGTGTCTTAGTTTAGGTAAGAGTAGAGGTCCATCAATCCTTGTTCCAATCAGATTTGGCATTAGTTTCTTAGCCTATAAAAAGGCACCTCTTGTACGAACAAAGGGTTACAAACTTTTGAGAATAAACATTACATTGGTTATCACAAAACCGTGTGCACTTTCTTACTTGCAAGGCAAGGGTTTTTGAGCAATCTCGCGTGACGTCCTTGGTTGTTCATCCAGCCTATCTACTTGAGTAACCACCTCAATTAGAGTCGCTGTTCTACCACCTTCTATCCAGTTGAGTCGTCCATCTTGATTCTAGGTTCCGCAATCCAAACGGTTTGATCATCCGTCTAGATCCTTGGGCAATCGTGCTACGTGTCTCGGAACAAGTTAACCGAAGAGCATATCACTTTCCTTAGCAATTCCTCCACTTGCTATTGCAATTCCTTTGTTTCCTCAGGGCCCATCCGATAGGTGGGTTTGTTAGGCGGTGGGGCTCCCGTAATGAGGTCAATTTAATGCTCGATTCCCCTTAGGGGTGGTAGTCTATCGGACACGTCCTTCGGGAATATGTCCTCAAACTCCTGCAAGAGAGATAAAACGTTAGAAGGTAAGGAGTTAATAGGTATAGATGAGATGACCAACTCTTCCTTGCACACAAGCACGAGTAAGAGTTGGTTGGAAGACAAGACTCGCTTTACATTTTTGGCTTTTGCTAGCAAGCTTAGCTTCCCCTTATTATCCTCCCTCATGGGTGACCCTATGGTTGCCTTTTTCTTTCCTAGAGGCTCGACCTTATCCTCTCTTTTTTCTTCCTCACTTTTATCTCGTTTTTTTCTCACAAGTTCTAACTCATACTCCTTTTGGAGTCTCATTTGATCTTCATACACTTGTTTTGGGGTTAGGGGTACAAGATTTACTTTTCTATTACAATGCATAAAGACACATTTGTTAGCTCTCCCTTTGAACTCAACATCTCGATCATATTGCCAAGGTCGGCCAAGGATGAGATGACTTGCTTGCATTGGCACAACATCGTAAGTGATTTCATCTTCGTACTTGCCAATTCGAAATAGAACCTTTACTTGCCGAAATACACGGAATTCCCTTTCATTGTTCAACCATTGAAGGCGATAAGGTCTTGGATGCTTGACAACTGGAAGCCCTAGTTTTTCTATCATGAGTAGACTAGCTATATTGGCACAACTTTTACTATCAATAACAACACTACAGACCTTATCCTTGATATGACACCTTGTATAGAAAAGGTTGTCCCGTTGTACCTCCATTTCCTCCTCCTTGGCTCGCGTAGTAAGGACCTTTCGCACCACCAAGCAACCGATCTCTTCATGCGTAGGTAACTCCTCGCCCGAATCATCCTCTTCCTCCTCAAGAGACGGCATCCCTTTATACTCCTTCTCCTCATCCGATACAATCTCCCCATTCGGCAACAAGAACATAGTTTGTTGGTTAGGGCATTGGGAGGCGATATCACCAAAGCCTTGACACTTAAAGCATTTAGTGTCTCGGCTTCGTGGCTTGGAAGCTTCATTGTTAGCCTTTGGTTCGCCCATTACCTTCATCTTTGGAGGGAAGGCATTCGGCCTTGAAGGGTTAGAGGGGGCCGTGGCCTTCTCCTCCCTCTTTGGTTGAGAGGTGCGCCAACTTCCCGCTTGGTACGTAGTGCCTAGACGTGCACTACCCCTCCTCTTGAGACGCCGCTCAACTGTGACTGCCTTTTTCTAGCATCTCGTTCATGTCGAGGTAGTGTTGGAGCTCCACTACTTCAGTAATCTCGGGCCTCAAGCCATGCAAGAACCGAGCCATGGTGGCTTCTCCTTTTTCACGTAAATCTGCCTTCATATTGGCCATCTCCATTTCCTTGTAATAATCTTGGACGGACATGGAACCTTGAGTGAGAGCTTGTAGCCGTCGGTGTAAGTCTCGGCTATAGTAGCTTGGCACAAACCTTTTCCTCATTAAGCTCCTCATCTCTTCCCAAGTCTCCACGGGCCTCTCTCGGTTTCTCCTTTGGCTAAGTCGTAGTTGGTCCCACCAGATGGAGGCGTAGTCTGTGAATTCCACGGCTGTAAGTTTCACTTTTTGCTCCTCCGTGTAAGCGTGACATTCATAGACTAACTCAATCTTCCTTTCCCATTCCAAGTAAGCCTCGGGATTCGACTTGCCTTGGAAGGAGGGAATTTTGAGTTTGACACCTTTAATGGCATCATCTCCTCGCCTTTGTGCCTTTTGGTCAGTTTGGTACCTCCCTTCGAATGGTTCCTCTTCATCGTTGGAGTAGGCCGATTCTCTCCCCTTGCTCGTACTAGGTGGTAGCCTAGAGTTCTCCAACTGGTCAATCCTTTCATGCAAAGGTTCAATGGAGCTCTTAAGCATTCGCTTGAATTCCCCTATCATGGCCTCCATGTGTAGTTTAAGGTCCATTGTTTGGTCACCAACTCCACTAGACATGCTTAGGTAAACTTGCAAAAACAAATGAAAACAACTACCTCTCTCTCTCTCTTTTTTTGTTTTTTTTATACAATATATAGATCACTCACGCTTGTGTTTCACTCAAGCTCGCTGCTCTCTACTAATCTCTCCACACATTTCCTTGGCTTGCTAGTTGCTCGAGTTGAACAAGCTAGGCGTCACCGTAAGGTTCGTTTCTTGACTAGTCAACAAGTGACTCAAAATTTACAGCAATAATAGAGATGAATGATGACCTAAAACGTGACCTAAGACTCAGATTATGGCTGACAATAACTAACGACTCAAAAGAAAGCACAAGAAATGACTCCAAGAGTGAAATTTTCGAAAATCCTAGAAGGACTCTACCCGACAACCAAATTTTCTGGAATTCTTTGAGCTGCTGTTTCTCGGCCTTTTGGTCAGGGTTTTGTGGTATTTTGGGTGGCCTTAGGGTGCTCAAATGATGGGCAATCCCTTCCTCAAAACTCAGCCAAATCGGGTTGGTACAAGTGCTCAACCGATTTAGGAAAGTTCAAGAATCAAGATTTGGAAATTGTAACGTTTGGTCTGATTTGGACACTTGGGGTTCGTCAAGGTTTGGAAACCTTAGAGTTTGCTCAGATTTGGAAGTCCCAAATTGTTCAAAATTTGGAATCTTGGGTTGATCAGATTTGGAACTTGGAATTTGAACCAGATTTGGAAACTTGGAGGTTGATCAAGATTTGGAAACTTGGAGTTTCTTGCTAGAGCCGATTGTCCTTTCTTTTTTTTCGTTTCTTTTGTTTCTTTTTTTTACTCTTTTCTTTGGTTCTTTCTTTTTGTTCTAGGCTCTTCAAGAAACACAATTGCAGATCCAATCTCGTCCAAATTCAAGATCAAAGTCCAAGAAGATCAAGAACACGGCTGAAGGTTATTTCAAGTTTCAAGAACTCCCCAAATCAGCCTTTGGTGGTCCAAGAACTTCAAGAAATTCGTTCAAGAAGCTCAAGAACTTTCCCAAATATGTTGTGGTATTCAAGTTTTGCAAGAGACAACACAAAAATTCGAGAAACAAGGTGCAAAACAGGTTCGGCAGCCCCCAAAAACAAATTCCAGCAAACAACTCAAGGAAACAATGAGCTATGTGACACTTTTGTTTTTTTTTTTTGACTTTTGCTGGGCTGTTTTCAAGACCCAAACAACACAAAAAATCCAACAAGAATTATATCACAATCTAGACAAAACCAGCAGCAATTAACAAACGAAAATCTGGACAGATTGCAACAAGAACAAGCCAACTTAAGATGCGACAAGAAGAGGGAGAAACCCTAGGTGCCACACTATATTTTTTTTTTGTTTTTCTTGCTGGTCAAGTCACGACTAACAAACACAAACAGAATTTTGGACTCAAAACAGAATTTCGGATACAAACACAATGACAAATCTGGACAGAAATTTCGGACAGCAGCTAAACACCAAACCAGAATTTCGTACGTGACGCAAGAATTTCCAACGACCCAAGACAAAAACCCTAACACGTAGCTACGAATATGGAGGATAAAAACAGACTCAAAAACAATAAAAAAGGATATACGTGATACCTCTAATTGGCTCTGATTACCAACTGATGTGATCCTTGATCCACAGGAACCAAGGAGACGATGCGCGGAAGCAAACCTTAGACCTTAGAGGACACGTTGCGAAGTTGATGGAATCGAACCCAAACTTGGACCACTCAAGAACGGATTCGACGATAGAAAACGCCACAAAAATAACTTAGGATCAACTCTAGGGTGTTCAACTTAGCTTTCACAAGCTCAAGGAAAATTGCTTCAAAGAAGACAAGTTTCTGGAATTTATGTTTAATAATGTCAAAAACTGCCTGAATACATTAACTTAGGGCTATTTATAGCCTTGTCTAAACCTAATAAAGCTTGGAAACTACTAAGGAAATTTGGCCAGCACTTGCTCATTCTCTTGGCCGAAATTAACCCTAGGCAACTAACTAACTAGCTAACTAAAGCACTACTAGAACTAAGGCCCACAAGGCCGATCCTCTAAACTCAACATGAGCTAATTAATCTTGGCCCAATCGACCATTGAGGTTTGATCACTTGCATCTTCAATTGTAAGCAACAACTTGGTAGTCTTGCAAGGATCCTCCATGTCAATTCCTTCAATGCACGGAGTTTCTTGAGCTTGAACGGCATGAACTAATGCTTGAAGCGACTCTTTGAACCTCTTAGCTCGTGCACGTGTCACGGATCCTTGAGGGACATTCACAGTGTGACAGCCCCACTTCTCCCTAGGGCGAACCCTAGGGTATCAGCGGACTGCCTGCCCAACTCTCGCCAGGACTCAGTCGATCAAAGAACTAGTAACTCAATATACTCAATGGGAAAACTTTAAATCAAAGAGTACAAACCCTAATAGCAAGTAATCGTCCAACCAACTGTCCAAAACTTAAGAAGTCAATCTAAAAGTCACACTTACCACTTTGTACTATAATTTCATAATACAGGTCGAACTTAAGTATTTAAACTTACACAAGTCGAAAATAAAGTCATTACAACAAAAGGATTACAAGTTTAATAAAAAAGGAAGCTAGTAAGGCTCTTGATCCTAAATCTGTTCCCGATCTGTTAAGGAAAACAAAGGGAGTGGGGTGAGCTATAGCTCAGTGAGGTTCCAAGTAAAGCAAGTAAGCGCATAGCCCAAATAAGAGTATAAATAACCAAATAAATACCGTGCAATACAATAATAATTAAATCACAATTCAAATTAAGGATACGAGTGGTTTTCAAAAGCCAAATTCCCTTGAGCTTGATCACACTGGGGCCCGTTGACTCTCCGTCAACGTTTGCATTTAAGAAATATACAGTCCGTAGATCACCACTTTCTCCAATCTCCGTCCACCAGTCAACCCCCTACCGGGCCCGTACTCCATAACAGTAATTGGGTAATACTCGAGTATACCAGTTTCCAGTGATTAATAAACAGTCCCCAAGGTTTATCGGCCTATTCGACCAAGCCCTTGCTGGCTCGATAGAACCGATTCACCTTTGAGGTAGGGTACCCAAACAGTGGCAATGGTTGATGAGGTATCGCCCATCAACTCATGTACAGTCACATATAGATGAATCACATCTCATACAGTCACATATAGAGAGATTATATCTCATAATAACAGTATACAGAGCCACAGTGGAAAATGAGGGAGGTCGAGTGCGATAAAGTACACGCTCGCCTCCATATCATTAAAACATAGTTTGGCTCAAACAGTAGCAATTCAAGCATTCAGTTATTTCACATAAGCAGGTAGCAGGTAGTGGAACACTCACCTGGCAAGCAACGTAGTAGTCAAGCATCAATTCGTGCGATTACATTCACCACCGTTTCCACTCCTAGGATAACGAGTGAAATTGTTAACGACTCGGTCTAATTCCAAGTAAAAGTGAGCTCATTTAAGTGACTAAGTGAGTGATTAACTCTACTCAATTCACTATGAAATTTAGGTCCAAAATGCAGTATAAGTTCATGAGAAAACAAGTTTAACAAGTGCAAGAAAGTTGGCTAAGAGAAAAGTTTCATTTAAGCTTAAAAGGGTTCTTCGCGGTACACAGTCGCGCCCGTGCAGTCTCAGTAAAACGGCTATATCTCACTGTAGGAAAGTCGGAATCAGCTGCCGTCAGTGGAGTTGGAAACTAGACTCGAAGGACTTTCCAACGGTACCTCGCACACATTCTAGTTCGTCTCCTAACATTGCCAGTAACTCAGAGAATTCGGCTGTTTTTCCTGACCTGGATCAGTCTCAACCCTAACAAATGCACACTAGTTCCTCATGCTATCTTCACTTGTTTTGGTTCAAATTCACCCAAATCAGTTCTCTAATGTTCATATGCAGGGAGTTAAATCATTTGGTACAATTGGAGCTCAAGATGCAACACATAAACATGAATAAAGTGACCATAACAGTCTAGTAAGTAAGAAATCCTAAACCAGTCCACTAATGGTCCTTCTAGCCACTTTGCTTGTTCCAAATCCATTTCAATTCACACATGAACTTAACCAATCTCTAGCCAAATTGTTTAGGCATACTTAAGGTGTAAATAAACCACAAAAGCAAGGAGGAACCCTTCCTTCACAATCCGGTCAGCCATGGAAGATAAAATCAGTCCATATTTTCCTTTAGTCACCCCAATCTTCATCTTCTAATAATTTGCACTTAAACCACATATCAAGTATAGATCTAGCTCAAAAGAGTTTTAAAACAAGTAAATACTTCATAAACCATCATAAACAAAGGGAAAACATTTCATCAAACACTTGGTGGGCATACTAACTACCTTAACTTCTACTTGTTCAATTCAAGAAATCAACCCCAAATCTCAACCAAACAGCATGTAGTTTGCCATTAAAACTTCAAGTACAAGCTAAAACACCATAAAACCAAGATTCAAGGATTGTTTACCTTTCTTATAAGAAGCTTGGACCACCAAATCAACCAACCAAAATGAAAGCTTCAGCTTGATCCAAACACTAGGGTTGGAGGAAAGTTTCTCACTAACTCAAGATCTTTCTCTTTGATTTGTTTGGCTCTTGATTACTAGGGTTAAAAAGCAAAGGAAATAGAGCTCTCTCACTCTCTCTTGGAAGCTCATGAAATTCGGCCAAAGTGGGAAATAAAAAGGCCCCAAGAAGGTTTAAATTCTTTCTAATCTCTTGGTCAAACAAGATCCATGGCTAGGGTTTTGCCACATGGCCCCTTTCTTGTCCAAACCTTCTCTTAATCTTTTGACTAATGCTAATTCAACCTTTCCAAGTGTACCAATCATTATTTAACACCCCTAACCTATCTTTTAAGGTCCTTAACACATTTCAAAGCCACTTGGAAAAATATAAGTGGTGAATTATTTAAAAACATCTCAAGCAAATATTGTACTTCAAGTTAAAAGAAATGAAATGCCATGTATGAAAAATGTTGGAACACTTGGAGAGTGTCATGCAAGGGCATATAATAAGTGGTCTAGATCTTAGAGTAAAGCATGTATTTAGGGAAACTTAGGGTTTCAAGTGAGGGTTCTCACACACAGGGTCTACGCGAACACCATAGGCAGCTTGCTCATTCGCATCAAACTAGCCACAGGGTTTCTGGAATTCCAGACAGGATGCAAGTCATATGCATGTATATCAAGTCAATTGCAACCAAAGAACAAGAATATATCACATTAGGGCAAGTGCGATAAAGTACACCCTTACCCGAGCAAACCAATCAAATATCAAGTATTTAAATCAAGTATCATGTTCAATCATGAACTTGGAAGCACTCACCAAAGACTTAGTGCTTTTCAAGATCACGCTCAGGTGCAACTCCTTGGTTGGACTCCAAATCTGCGATAAAATACCATTTAACGATTTAAAACCAATTTGCGTTCAAAATATAGAAGTTTCGCTTCAAGAAAGTCAAGTAAATGAAACTCATTTAAGGAGTATTCATTTTGCTTATCACACTCTAGAAAACTCATGCTCGCTCTTTTAATTTTGGTAAGGAAGCGATTAAAACTTTTAAGTTCGCAAAGTGGTCTAAAAGACGAGGAAAACATATTCGAGTAGTCACTACTTTCGCCTTTTAAAGGGTACGAGTTTTGGCCAAATTTTAGCTTATATACCTCTTACTAAAGAAAACTCGAATACCATAAACAATCGAAGTTTGCTTCAACCTCGAGTCGTCACTCAAGTCTCGAGTTCACTCGCCTAACCCTCGAACGAAAATTTGGGCAGCATGCCTCTTTGTATTTATCCATTTTCCCATCCAAGTACAACTTGGATTCACAAGCCAATAAATCTCCAATCCAACCACAAGTGATAACCAACAACATACATCTATTCAAGGCCTCAAAACCAACCAAACAAACCAAATAATAAACTTATCACCATGGATATCAAAGTTGGAAACCAGTTTAGAGAAGAAATTATAAGTGGCAGATTTGGCATCCTTCGGTGTTTTGGTCATAACTATAGTTAGGTATATCGGATCGAGGTAAATTTTATGGAGTTTCGAAGCTAAGATATAGACCTACATTTCCTATGAAGACATTGACACCTAGTTCTCGCATTTTCAGGGTAAAAAATGGACGGTCAGAAGCACATGAAAAACAGGTCAGGAAAATTAGAGTTTTTGTGCAGTCAGGAGTGCTCTGGCCAAATCATAAGCTAAAATGATCCAATTGATCTCAAATTTTTCAGGTAGAAAACTCAAATCTCTATAACTTTCATGTTTTGTCCAAAATCTGATTAGTCTAAAACATGGAGAAATTCGCAGCCCAAGTTGATTCCAAAAACAGGGCAGAACTGACATTCACCACCAAATGCTGGGAAATTCAACTTTCAACTCTAAAAAGTCACAACCAAGCCATTATCACTTCACCAATTCCATATCCAAGCTCAATAACATCATTTACTAGATAAACAACAATAATCAAAGCCGAAAAATGTAAACCCTAGCTGAAAATTCCATTACACCATCAAAAACTAGAGAATCATCCATCATATGCCAAGATTACAAGCTTCTATACCATATTTAGCTAGATTAAGGTAAAGACAAGAGGTGGATGAACTTATACCTTCCCAAAGCCTTCTTGATGTGTGCACGGACCTTGGCCCAAGTCATGACCCAGTTCGAGTGCCATTGGGCCCAGTCACACGTGCGCGGGCCAAACGCTTCAAGGAGTCCCTCCAAGCCCTAGTACGAAGCGTGCAAGACCAACAAGGAGTCCATAGAAACATTGAAGGCTTGGAAGGGGATACTCAAGTCATCTACACAATGATCCAAGCCCATGAAGAATCAAGTGGGCCTCCAAGTGGGTTGGTCGACTAGGCCCTAGGCCTTAGTACTAGGTTTTCATCTTTTAGAGTTGGATTAGATTATTAAATTAGGTCATGGGCCGGCCCATATTGTCCAAAGAGTGGCCGCCCCCTTGCTTGCTTTATTAGGGTTTCATTAGTCCCTTGACCTAGCCCTTAACTTATATAAAGGCTCACTTTGTACGGTCAAAGGGGTACGCAATTTTGATAATAAATACTTAGTTTTGTTTTCTCTTCCATTGAGAGATTCAAGCCTTTACTTGCTTTGGCAAGGGTTTTTGAGCAATCTTGTGCTTGACCTTGATTGTTCCACCGACCTATCCACTAGAGTAATCACCTCGGTTGGAGTCGTCGTTCCACCACCTCTAATCAGTTCGTGTCGTCCGTATTGATTCTAGGTTCTGCAATCCAAGCGTTGGACAACCTCGCTAGATCCTTGGGCAAACGTGCTACGTGTCTCGAAACGTGTTGATCGAGGACCGTATCAGTTGGCTTCAGAGCTTAGGTGGAGGTATTCTTCGTTATATCCTTGTTTTTCGTAGTTGTGTCATAGGATTTGTGTTATTGTCCGCTGCCTTATCCACACAAAAAAAAAACGGTACTGTTCATCGGTACTGTTTACGTCACTGTTCATCCACGGCACTGTTCATCAGAAACCCAAAATCTGTTTTGGTGCTGTCTTTTTGTGTTTTCTGTCAAAATTTCATTCTTGGATCTTGTGTTTGGGTTGTTAGGGTTTACAAACAAGAGAAACAAAAAAAAAAAGATTTGCGACGGCTAGGGTTTCATCGTGCGGCTAGGGTTTTGTTTGTGCAAGTCTCTTTGTCTCCAAATCTGACCAAGTTTTCGCTTATCCCCTCCAAGTTGTTTTACTTGTTTCCTAAACCTGATTTTGGTAAAACATTGTTGGAGTTTGTGAATCTTGAAGAGAATCTACAAGATTTTAGGGTTTCTTGAAGTTCTTGAAATTCTTAATCGTATCTTGCTAGTTCTTGGAAGAGTTTGGATGTGCATTGCTTAAGGGCTGATCACACCTGGAATTTTTTTTTTTGACTCCTTTCGGCCAAGAGTCTTGTGTTTTGAGGTAAAAAAAAAAAAACATAATCGAAAAGAAAGAAAAGAGGGAGTTCGGGTGGGCAAGAAAACAACAAAAAAGAAAAGGAAACTTTGGTTCTTTATTACCCAAATCAGTCTCAATCCACTTTGTTTCTAATACAAAACAGAAAATTACACCAACAAAGGAATTCAAAAGTTTTGATCTACCACTTCTTGAAGTTCTTGAATTTCTTGAATTTTGGGCACTTGTTTCACCTTGCGAGGAAACATCTTCTTGTACTCCCTTGCGGTGGTGAAGGGCTTCCTTGGCCTTGGAGTGAATTTCTTGGGAGTTTGAGTGGGGTTGTGTGCATCTCCTTGCTTGTTCTCCATTGGGGTAAGAGGGAACCGAAAATTACCTTGAGTGTTTGCCAAAGAGAGCCGACCAGCCTTGCTTCTTGAAGAGAAAAAAAAAATTTGGGAGGGCCGAATCTGATTTTGTGTTATGTGAGAGAGTCGGATCTTGCTTGGGTTTTCTTTTTAGAGCCAACCGACTTGGGGAGGAAGGTTTTAATAACCGACTTGGGGGAGAGAATTTTGGGAAGAGGCCGAATCCGAATTTCCACTATTCTTGGAAGAGAGTTAGGAAATTACTTAAAGTGTTGAAAGAGAAGGTTTTCTAAAGGTTTCCAAAACTAACTTGTTTTCCAAATTCTATTAGGAAACTAAGTAGTACACTTGGATAATTCTTTTACTCCCACTTGGACACATTCCTACATTCTAGGAGCTAGGGTTTCCATTTGATTCCGTTCACACTAGCACTTGTTTCCAAATCTGTCCGCCATTAACTTCCGTCCAAAAACATCCCAATCTTGTTTCCTTTTTGCATTCCATTTTGTGTCTTACTTCTTGAATACTCGTGCGGAAAAAGTTGGTGACACTCGGTGGACTTGCGCAACATTTCTCAACTACCTAAACCAATAGGTAAAGGTAATTGGTAAGATCATTAGAGTGTTGGAGTGATATACACAAGGGTGAGTGAAACACTAAGGGAGTGAAGTGAGGTTATACTTGCATTTTTTTTGTCTTGTTCACTAACCTTTTGCAGGACTAAGGAAAGAACATGGAGCAAGCTCAACCTACCAACGACTACTCGTTGATGTTCGCAGCCATGAAAAATGAGCTCAGGCGAATTAGTGAGCAACAAATGGAGGAGTTGCACACTCGCTTCGATCAACTATCCAAGAGTCTCACGAGGGGCTCTCGGTCCAGATCTCACAACCGGAGTACCCAGGGCACCAAAGGGGCACATAGTGAAGATTACTCGGCCAGTGAGGATGAGGAAAGGGCCGAGCGGCCCAAGAGGGACACATCCAAGAGCGAGATCAAGGGACTTAAGATCCAAGTCCCCGCATTCCAAGGCAAAAGCGACCCTGAAGCTTACCTGGAATGGGAAGGCCGTATCGAGATGGTCTTTGACTGCTATGATTATAGCGAGGAACAAAAGGTTAAGGTAGCCACTGTTGAGTTCACCGACTACGCCCTAGTCTGGTGGGACAAAGTAAGGACTCATCGGAGGCGAATGGGAGAACCACGAGTCCGGACTTGGCGAGAACTCAAGGCTTTGATGCGCAAAAGGTTCGTTCCAAGCTATTACAACCGCGATCTCCACTCCAAGCTTCAAACCCTCACTCAGGGCAACATGAGCGTGGAGGACTACTATAAGGAGATCGAAATGGCCATGATGAGGGCAAAATATTCAAGAGGATAGCGAGGCATGTGAGAGCCCGTAAATTTTCTTTATTTTAGGTATTAATTTATTTCTTTGCACATGTTTTCCATATTTTCTTTATTCGATAAATTTTCTAGACATTTTTATGAGTAAATAGGGTTTTAAAAATGTTTTCCTAGTATAAGTCAGTTTATGAGATTTTCGGAGTAAATAGTGGACGTGGGACCCGCTAGTGCGTTAAGTGAGAGAAATTCGGCCAATTAGGTTAACTTGTGCAGTAAGGCATTAAATTATTGAGTGTTAAGAGATAACTGGAGGTTAGTTAGGTATTTAATCATTGGAAGCTAAAGGATAAGGAGAAATCCAAAAAGGCGACACGTGGCGCGATCCTATTGGGCCAACACTTGGCCTAACTTTCTACAACTTTACCAAATCAAAATTTGACCAAATCATCTTCATTTTGCAAGCTTCTTGGCCGAAATTCCTCTAGAGAGAAAAGGAAAGAAAGCTTCAACTTCTACTTCAATTTCTTGTCCAAATCTTGAAAATTAACCGATAGAAATCCGATTTGCTCCGTAGAAATCGCATACTAAGGAAGAACAAAGGTGTTTGTGGAGTGATTTGGAAAATCAAAGCTCTAAGAGGCTATCTTTCTTGGTGTTTGAGGTATATTGCTTAGAACTTCAATTTTGTCCATAATAATTGTAAATTAGTGGCTTATATCGGTTAAGGAGCTTAGTTTATGGATGATTTTGTGAATTAAAGTGAAGTTTGGTGAATTTATCATTTTCTTGGGAATTTTTCTGTTTTCATATGATGACTAAGGTTGGCTTGGATTGGTGGCTTAGTATGGTATGGAATTGAAGTTATTGTGCATTAATTGTGGTTAATTGCGGAAATTTCAGCTTTATGTGGGAAAATTCCAGATTAGGGTTCTTATATTGCCCTGTTCTGACCAGTTCTGTTCGTCCAGGATGGAGGCCGAATTGGCCTTAGCTCAAAACATGAAAGTTGTAGAGAATTAAGTGTAGATTATTCCTGTAAAATTTCAGTTCAATCGGAGCACGGTAGCCTGTGAAATGACTATTTTACTCCTGCTTCCCTGTTTCTGTCCGGAAATGATAATCAGCCTCTGTAATTGGCTCGTTTGACTGGGAAGATGAATGAATTAACTTTTGATGCCTTCTTAAGAATTGTATCCTTGTATCTTAGCTTTCTAATGGCTTTGTAATCAACTGAATCGGAGTTGTGTAGCCTGAGTTATTGCTGGTTAAAGTCAGTGCTGATAACTAGACTGATCTTAAACTTTTGGATCTGTGTTTTGGTAAATTCGACTTAGATAAACTATAAATTAGGTTAAGTGGCCTTCATAAAAGTTGTTCCCCTCTGTCTTAGCTTCGAATGGTATAAGGTTACCCCGATTCGATAACCATAGCTTCGGTATGACTAAAATACTATGAGATGCCAAATCTGCCATTTAGCTTTTGTCTTCAAAATTGATATTTGCTTGTACTATTGCACTTGTGTTGTACTTGGATGACTTTGGAGCCTATGGAAGGGCTATTGTGGTAACTTTACTTGTGTGTATTGTGGGGCTGAATTAAGGAAATAAAGGAAGCCGTAAATGGCTGGAAATTTGGTAAACACAAAGGGCACGCTGCCCATCTTTCTAGGCCGCTTGGTTCCTTCAACTTTGAGTTGATTCTTAGTAGATGAACGGCTTTTAGGTCATTGAAGCCCCTAGGTCCTCCTGTTACCTTTTCGTTCCGAAATCACGCTTTTGCAACTTTGCCTTCATAGTTCATTTGGGTAGGCATACGACCATAGTCGAGCCTCACTTGTGCGTTTCATTTACTAGAATTTGGGATGTGAAAACCTTAATTGCTACTTTGGTATTTTTAGGGTTTCTTGGCGATTAAAGTCATTTTGGGGGAAAAACTTTTGAAGTATCTGCACTTGAACTGGTGAGTGTACCACTCCCCTCACTTGTTGCTAACTTTGTATACTGTACTTGCAAATTGTAACTTGAATGACTGTATCATCTGTTTGTCCGGTATGAGACGAGGGTGTACTTTATCACACTCGTTCTCTGGCCTGTGTGACTTGTTTCCTGTATATGTACTTGACTCTGTTACTTGTGTCTACTATGGATCTCATGTACACTTGAATATGTTATTTATACTTGATATGATGTCGTTTGGACGCGTATCCAACGACCTTCCTGTGCCTGTTAACTCTTGAGCTCAAACCTCATGGGTAGTTACTTGATTCGAGCCAGCAAGGGCTTGGTCGAGGAAATTTAACGAACCATGGGTGCCTGTTCTTTGGAAATCTTTGGGTATTGAGACTCTGGATTTCCGGTATACTCGAGTATTACCATCTCTATTCCTGTTTCGGCGTTCGGGCGCCGGTAAGGGGTATGTTTGGTGATCGGGATTTGGCGTTTAAGAGGGATCTACGGACATGTTATTTCATTAAACGTGACGGAGGGTCAACGAGTTTGGATCAAGTACTGAAATGGGAATTTGGCTCCTGAGAGCCACCTGTATCCTTTCCAGTTGAGATAATTGTTCATTCCTTATATGTGCCTAAACGTGAAATGCCATGATCCATGACTAACTTGTATTCTGGTACCTCATTGAGCGCAAGCTCACCCCGTTCCCGTTATCTTTTGTTTTTTCTTACAGGGGACCAACTTCGAAATCATGATTTTTGAAGAAAAAGGGGCGAGCTATTGTATATGTATTTTGTTAAGCTCTTTTGGCAATTGAAACCCTAATTGTATTTTTGACCGATATGGATACCCTGGCTTGTATTTTAGTTACTTTGTTCAAGACTTTGATGTAAAAATATGTATAAGTGTAATCATTTGAGGATGTTGTGATTCTATGGCTTTGGATTCTATGCGCGCGTAGTCTATGGCTTTGGTCATGTGAAACTCGACCTCTGCTTCTCGTGGTCTCTACGGGTACTGTGGGAAGCCGAACCACACGGAAGATGTCTGCTGGAAGAAAGGAAGAAAATGCCTACGATGTGGGAGTGCAGATCATCACATCGCTTAATTGCCCAGGCCTGCCTCGAGAAGGGAGTGAGAACCGACAAACGACCAAAACCAATCCCAATCAGTCGAAGGGGGAAGGAACTGGACCGAAGGTGTCAGCTCGGGTGTATTCCCTAAGAGTCACATCAGTCCCTGACTCGTCTGAAGACGTGGAAGGTAAGAAAAATTTCGAGGACGAAATTCTTTAAGGGGGAGAGAGTGTGAGAGCCCGTAAATTTTCTTTATTTTAGATATTAATTTATTTCTTGGCACCTGTTTTCCATATTTTCTTTATTCGATAAATTTTCTAGACATTTTTATGAGTAAATAGGGTTTTAAAAATGTTTTCCTAGTATAAGTCAGTTTATGAGATTTTCGGAGTAAATAGTGGACGTGGGACCCGCTAGTGCGTTAAGTGAGAGAAATCCGGCCAATTAGGTTAAGTTGTGCAGTAAGGCATTAAATTACTGAGTGTTAAGAGATAACTGGAGGTTAGTTAGGTATTTAATCATTGGAAGCTAAAGGATAAGGAGAAATCCAAAAAGGCGACACGTGGCGCGATCCTATTGGGCCAACACTTGGCCTAACTTTCTACAACTTTACCAAAAGCAAAATTTGACCAAATCATCTTCATTTTGCAAGCTTCTTGGCCGAAATTCCTCTAGAGAGAAAAGGAAAGAAAGCTTCAACTTCTACTTCAATTTCTTGTCCAAATCTTGAAAATTAACCGATAGAAATCCGATTTGCTCCGTAGAAATCGCATACTAAGGAAGAACAAAGGTGTTTGTGGAGTGATTTGGCAAATCAAAGCTCTAAGAGGCTACCTTTCTTGGTGTTTGAGGTATATTGCTTAGAACTTCAATTTTGTCCATAATAATTGTAAATTAGTGGCTTATATCGGTTAAGGAGCTTAGTTTATGGATGATTTTGTGAATTAAAGTGAAGTTTGGTGAATTTATCATTTTCTGGGGAATTTTTCTGTTTTCATATGATGACTAAGGTTGGCTTGGATTGGTGGCTTAGTATGGTATGGAATTGAAGTTATTGTGCATTAATTGTGGTTAATTGCGGAAATTTCAGCTTTATGTGGGAAAATTCCAGATTAGGGTTCTTATATTGCCCTGTTCTGACCAGTTCTGTTCGTCCAGGATGGAGGCCGAATTGGCCTTAGCTCAAAACATGAAAGTTGTAGAGAATTAAGTTTAGATTATGCCTGTAAAATTTCAGTTCAATCGGAGCACGGTAGCCTGTGAAATGACTATTTTACTCCTGCTTCCCTGTTTCTGTCCGGAAATGATAATCAGCCTCTGTAATTGGCTCGTTTGACTGGGAAAATGAATGAATTAACTTTTGATGCCTTCTTAAGAATTGTAGCCTTGTATCTTAGCTTTCTAATGGCTTTGTAATCAACTGAATCGGAGTTGTGTAGCCTGAGTTATTGCTGGTTAAAGTCAGTGCTGATAACTAGACTGATCTTAAACTTTTGGATCTGTGTTTGGTAAATTCGACTTAGATAAACTATAAATTAGGTTAAGTGGCCTTCATAAAAGTTGTTCCCTCTGTCTTAGCTTCGAAATGGTATAAGGTTCACCCCGATTCGATAACCATAGCTTCGGTTATGACTAAAATGCTATGAGATGCCAAATCTGCCATTTAGCTTTTGTCTTTAAAATTGATATTTGCTTGTACTATTGCATTTGTGTTGTACTTGGATGACTTTGGAGCCTATGGAAGGGCTATTGTGGTAACTTTACTTGTGTGTATTGTGGGGGCTGAATTAAGGAAAATAAGGAAGCCGTAAATGGCTGGAAATTTGGTAAACACAAAGGGCACGCTGCCCAACTTTCTAGGCCGCTTGGTTCCTTCAACTTTGAGTTGATTCTTAGTAGATGAACGGCTTTTAGGTCATTCAAGCCCCTAGGTCCTCCTGTTACCTTTTCGTTCTGAAATCACGCTTTTGCAACTTTGCCTTCATAGTTCATTTGGGTAGGCATACGACTCATAGTCGAGCCTCACTTGTGCGTTTCATTTACTAGAATTTGGGATGTGAAAACCTTAATTGCTACTTTGGTTATTTTAGGGTTTCTTGGCGATTAAAGTCATTTTGGGGGAAAAACTTTTGAAGTATCTGCACTTGAACTGGTGAGTGTACCACTCCCCTCACTTGTTGCCTAACTTTGTATATGTACTTGCAAATTGTAACTTGAATGACTGTATCATCTGTTTGTCCGGTATGAGACGAGGGTGTACTTTATCACACTCGTTCTCTGGCCTGTGTGACTTGTTTCCTGTATATGTACTTGACTCTGTTACTTGTGTCTACTATGGATCTCATGTACACTTGAATATGTTATTTATACTTGATATGATGTCGTTTGGACGCGTATCCAACGACCTTCCTGTGCCTGTTAACTCTGAGCTCAACCTCATGGGTAGTTACTTGATTCGAGCCAGCAAGGGCTTGGTCGAGGAAATTAACGAACCATGGGTGCCTGTTCTTTGGAAATCTTTGGGTATTGAGACTCTGGATTTCCGGTATACTCGAGTATTACCATCTCTATTCCTGTTCGGCGTTCGGGCCCGGTAAGGGGTATGTTTGGTGATCGGGATTTGGCGTTTAAGACGAATCTACGGACATGTTTATTTCATTAAACGTTGACGGAGGGTCAACGAGTTTGGATCAAGTACTGAAATGGGAATTTGGCTCCTGAGAGCCACCTGTATCCTTTCCAGTTGAGATAATTGTTCATTTCCTTATATGTGCCTTAAACGTGAAATGCCATGATCCATGACTACTTGTATTCTTGGTACCTCATTGAGCGCAAGCTCACCCCATTCCCGTTATCTTTGTTTTTCTTACAGGGGACCAACTTCGAAATCATGATTTTTGAAGAAAAGGGGCGAGCTATTGTATATGTATTTTGTTAAGCTCTTTTGCAACTGAAACCCTAATTGTATTTTGACCGATATGGATACCCTGGCTTGTATTTTAGTTACTTTGTTCAAGACTTTGTTGTAAAAATATGTATAAGTGTAATCATTTGAGATGTTGTGATTCTATGGCTTTGGATTCTATCGCGCGTAGTCTAGGGTTTTGCGTGTTTCAACTCCGTAGTCCTGGCGAGAGTTGGGCAGGCGGTCCGCCAAACCCTTTGGTTCGCCTTAGGGGAAGGTGGGGCTGTCACAAGGCAACCATGGCAAGGTTTCTTAGAGGTCTCAACCCTGACCTACAAGAAGCCTTGGAGCTCCAACACTACTTGGACATGCATGACCTTCTTGAATTAACTATCAAGGCCGAGAGGGGAAAGAAATTGAGGCGAGGGGCCCGCAACTACCAAACTTCCAATTCGACTCCATGGAGGGGCAACCAACCACGGAGGGCGACCCACGAAACTGGAAATTCGGCTACACCTACTTCATCTAGCCGAGTTCAAGGTAACGCTCCTAGCCGAAATTCCCATTTTACCCCTAACAAATCTGTTGATGCATCCAGGTCCACTACTAAGGCATCCAATGAGACTCCTAAGACTAGGAGTAGGGACATAAAGTGCTTCAAGTGCCAAGGGTTTGGACATATCCAGTCCCAATGTCCGAACCAAAGGATCATGTTTAGTCACTCACAATGGGGAGATCGTGTCTGATGACGACGATTGTGAGGACATGCCTGGATTGATCAAGGGCGATTTCTTGGAGGATGACTCGGCCGAGGAAGAATGTTCTCCTACCCAAGGGGAAATTGGCTGTTTGGTGGCATGACGAGTGCTAACCGCCCGAGTCAAGGAGGACGAGCAATTGCAAAGGGGAAAACTTATTTTACACTCGTTGTAAAGTAAGTCAGAAGGTGTGTAGCCTCATCATCGATGTGGGAGTTGCACCAATGTGGCAAGCCTGCTCATGGTGGAAAGCTTAGGACTTCCGACAACTAGACATCCACACCCATACCGCCTCCAATGGCTGAGCGAAGAAGGAGAGGTACGTGTCTACAAACAGGTACGCGTCCCTTTTCCATTGGCACATACATTGATGAAGTTGTGTGTGATGTAGTTCCCATGCATGCTACACATATCATTTTAGGGAGACCTTGGCAATTTGACAAGCATGTTACATTTGATGGGAGGGCAAATAAATACACTCTTTTGCACAATAGTAAACGCATGGTTCTCACACCACTCACACCTGCTCAAGTGTATGAGGACCAACTTAAACTGCAAAGAGAGTGTGAGCTGGACTGCCAAAAAAGGAAACAAAAGGCGGCCGACCCTGGCAAATGCTCCACTTCTACAAGTGAGCAATCTACCAAGGGTCAAGTGAGCACACCTAGTGTCACACATGAGCATGCACCATCTAAACCAAACACTAGGAAGCAAAACATGATAATCAAGGCTAAGGAAGTGCGAAAACTTGTAAATGCTGACCAGCCTGTATTGCTCATGGTTTGTAAACATGTGCTACTCAACACTGATGAGCTCGACAAGGCATTGCCTTCGAGTGTTATTGCTCTTTTGCAGGAATTCGAGGATGTATTCCCTGCTGAGCTCCCTGATGGATTACCACCCATTCGAGGGATCGAGCACCAAATAGACTTGATTCCTGGAACACCATTACCCAACAAACCCGCCTACCGCATGGGTCCGGAGGAGACAAAGGAGCTTCAAAGGCAAGTTGATGGCCTGCTAGGTAAGGGTTGGGTAAGAGAGAGTCTCAGTCCTTGCGCCGTGCCTGTGATACTTGTCCCCAAAAAGGACGGTACTTGGCGCATGTGCACTGACTGTAGAGCCGTTAATGCTATCACTATTAAATATCGTCATCCAATTCCTAGACTAGATTGATATGCTTGATGAACTTGATGGTGCCATTGTTTTCACTAAAATTGACTTAAGGAGTGGTTATCATCAAATTAGGATGAAAGCAGGCGATGAATGGAAAACGGCTTTCAAAACCAAACATGGTCTATATGAGTGGCTAGTCATGCCCTTTGTGTTGACTAACGCCCCTAGTACGTTCATGAGACTAATGAACCATGTTTTGAGACACTTTATTGGCAAATTTGTGATTGTCTATTTCGATGACATCTTGATCTATAGCCGTAATGCACATGAGCACATGGAACACCTGAGATTAGTTCTTAGCACACTTCGAGAGGCGCGTCTATACGCTAACCTTAAGAAGTGCACTTTTTGTACTAATGAGCTTGTGTTTCTAGGTTATGTTGTAAGTTCACAGGGCATCAAAGTAGACGAGTCCAAGATTGAGGCCATCAAGCAATGGCCCACGCCTACGTCTGCCCTGAGGTGCGAAGCTTCCATGGCTTGGCAGGTTTCTACCGGCGATTTGTCAAAGACTTCAGCACCATTGCTGCACCATTGACCGCCGTGACAAAGAAGAATGACAAATTCCATTGGGGCGAAACCCAAGAACAAGCATTCCTTACTCTCAAGGACAACTCACACACGCACCTATTTTAGCATTACCTAACTTTGACAAAACATTTGAAATTGAATGTGATGCTTCTGGTGTAGGTATTGGAGCTGTGCTTATGCAAGACAAGAGGCCTTGTGCCTTCTTTAGCGAGAAATTGGGGGGAGCTGCTTTGAATTATCTCACGTACGACAAGGATTGTACGCACTCGTGAGGGCCTTGGAGACTTGGCAACACTACCTCCGCCCAAAGGAATTCGTGATACACACCGATCACGAGTCCTTGAAGTTTCTCAAGGGGCAACCAAAGTTGAGAAAGCGACATGCCAAATGGGTTAGTTTCCTTGACACCTTCTCTTATGTCATCAAGTACAAAACTGGCAAAACCAATGTGGTAGCTGATGCACTATCTCGACGACATTCTTTGCTTGCTGTCCTTGATGCTAAGTTGCTAGGGTTTGAGCCACTTAAGGAACTATATGCACATGACCATGACTTTGGTGACATCTATGCATCCTGTACTAAGAATCCACATGGAAAGTATTTTTTGCATGATAGTTTCCTGTTCTATGTGGATAAATTATGTGTGCCTAATTCTTCTATTCGTGATCTTTTGATTCGAGAGGCACATAGTGGTGGTCTCATGGGACATTTTTGAATTGTTAAGACTTTAGCAATGTTGCAAGAGCACTTTTACTGGCCTCATATGCGTAGGGATATTGAACGCATGGTTGGTAGGTGTGCCACTTGCCACAAAGCCAAGTCTAAAACAAATCCATATAGCTTGTATACCCCATTACCTATTCCACATCATCCTTGGGTAGACTTGTCTATGGACTTTGTCTTAGGACTACTGAGGTCGCCAAGGGGCAATGACTACATCTTTGTGGTAGTTGATAGATTTTCTAAGATGGCTCATTTCATCCCTTGCCACAAAACTGATGATGCATCTCACATTGCTAGCTTGTTCTTTAAAGAAATTGTCCGTTTGCATGGTATGCCTCAGACCATTGTTAGTGATAGAGATGTGAAATTCCTGAGTTATTTTTGGAAGACTTTGTGGTCTAAGCTTGGTACTCGATTGTTGTTTTCTACCACAAGTCATCCTCAAAGCGATGGACAAACTGAGGTTGTCAATCGCACCCTTGGTACATTACTCAGCGCTTTGATTAAAAAGAATCTTAAGTCGTGGGAAGAGTGTTTGCCACATGTCGAATTTGCTTCTAATAGAACTGTTCATAGTGCAACACACTACTCACCCTTTGAGGTTGTTTATGGCTTTAACCCCCTGACCCCCTTGATTTGGTACCCTTACCTTCCTCTGAGCACACCAGCTTAGATGGGAAAAGAAAAACTGAATTTGTGCGCAGGTTACATGAAGCCGTCCGAGCAAACATTGAGAGGCGTACTCAGCAATACGTCCAGCAGGCCAACAAGCACCGTCGCAAGATGACTTTTGAACCTAGAGATTGGGTTTGGCTGCATCTGAGGAAAGAAAGGTTCCCTAAGCAACGCCAAAGTAAATTGTCCCCAAGGGGTGATGGACCTTTCCGTGTGCTCCAACGTATCAATGACAATGCCTACAAATTGGAACTACCTGGGGAGTACAACGTGAGCGCGACTTTCAATGTCGCGGATTTGAGTCCATTCTTTGACGAGGAGGATCCAGATTTGAGGGCAAATCCTTCTCAAGTGGAGGGGACTGATGTGTGCACGGACCTTGGCCCAAGTCATGACCCAGTTCGAGTGCCATTGGGCCCAGTCACACGTGCGCGGGCCAAACGCTTCAAGAAGTCCCTCCAAGCCCTAGTGCGAAGCATGCAAGACCAACAAGGAATCCATAGAAACATTGAAAGCTTGGAAGGGGATACTCAAGTCATCTACACAATGATCCAAGCCCATGACGAATCAAGTGGGCCTCCAAGTGGGTTAGTCGACTAGGCCCTAGGCCTTAGTACTAGGTTTTCATCTTTTAGAGTTGGATTAGATTATTAAATTAGGTCATGGGCCGGCCCATCTTGTCCAAAGAGTGGCCGCCCCCTTACTTGCTTTATTAGGGTTTCATTAGTTCCTTGACCTAGCCCTTAGCTTATATAAAGACTCACTTTGTGACAGCCCCACCTCCCCCTAGGGCGTACCCTAAAGGTTAGCGAACTGCCTGCCCAACTCTCGCCAGGACTACTAACGCTCACATATACGCAAATAAAAGCGTTTCAGAAATTATAATAGTAATTAAGGGTGACAATGAACACGCAAAACGAAAACGAAAAAACAAAACGGAGATTAACAGTGACGACACGTCACAATCCGGCCGGATTCTTGGCCGGATTGGAGGCAGTAGCTACCTCAAATTTTTTTTCCAAATTCACCCCGAATCCGGCCGGATACTTGGCCGGATTCTGATGAACAGTGTCCGGCCAGAAATTTTTCTTTTCGCGGTTGACGTCGGAACTCGTCCAAACGCGTCCCAAACATGACCAAACTTTAAATAGGAATCAACAAGTGCATTTCCAAGAAAATACATTAATTACTTACGAGAAAATATATACACATACCTACTCTAGGGTTTTCAATTCAAAACGAAATGTTCAAATACCACAGTTAGGGATTCTAATAGTCGAGGAGCTATACAAAAGTGCAAAAGAATGCCTGACTAGCTCAACTCGCTTCCCAAAATCATGGTTTCCAAAATATACCCTGTAAGGAAAACAAAAGTAACGAGTGTGAGCTTTCGCCCAATGAGGTACTAATAAGGCATGCAACCAAAGCGCACATATGTAGTCATGCTCAATGATACACAAGGATCACATCACACATGGAAAGAAACACCAAGCCAAGCTCAAAAGTAGAAGGATACGGGTGGCTCTCGGGAGCTAATTTCCCCTTGTAATCCTTGATCACATTCCGTTGACCCTCCGTCAACGTTCAACGGACAAGTACGACCGTAGATCACCACTTTACTTCCATTACCTTCCACCGTACATTCCCCTACCGGGCCCGAACACCTCACAGTAATCAGGGGTAATACTCGAGTATACCACAAAGTCGAGGAGCTAACGCTCCACTCGACACACAGTAACCTCATGGCTCGTTACCTAATCGACCGGCCCTTACCGGCTCGACTCGATAACGGCTATAGAGGCTTGAGCTCAGTTGTCACAGTAAAGTCGTAGGGTTCATGCCCCAACCGACATTAGGCCAAACACAAGGCAATTTCACATATATCCAGTAATCAGTTATACACATAAGAGAACGAGAGCGATAAAGTACACTCTCGCCTCGAGCACAGAAACCACAGTTATCCAAGTCAAGGATTCAAGTATAAAACCATTTAAACGCAAGTCATGCGTAGTACACTCACCACTTAAGTAAGCAAATCACAAATTCTCGCCCGACGGTTGTCCGGGATCACCAACACGACCTACATGATCAAGAAAATACAAGTGAGACTCTCGAACACGAGCCGAAAGCCTCTTACATGAACTACGAAGGCAAAATTCAAATATAGAGCTTAAAAAAAATGGACAATACTTTGATTTTTAAGGCCAAAGGTGTAACAAACCCCAAAACCTCGCATTTTTACTCAATCACAACTTAAACGCACGAAACCCTAATTCTCTCGATACTCGAACAGCATTTCCCCTAAATTCCAGCTTTTCCATCTTACAATTAAACATCAAATCCCATCCAAACCAAACACAATTGCCACAATTCACTCATAGGCTACTTAATAAGCTTCATTAGGGCCACAATACCCTTCATTCACAACCAATCGCAAGATTAATAACCAATTATAGAAAAGCCCCAAATTCCAAAACCCTAAAACTGAAATTTTCATTCAAAGCTGAAATTTTCCGCAATTAACCGCAATTCACATACAAGAGCTCCAATTGGCCCAATATTAAACCATCAATCCAAGACTAACTAACATTTATCATATATACCAGAAAAATTCCCCAAAAATCAGAAATTTACTCAACTTTCAATTAAACTACCAAATCAACCATAAATCTAGCTATTAAGCCACCATAGGCCACTAATTTAGCATTAATAGGAACAAAAGTGAAGTTTCCAAGCAAAATACCTTAATTCCCAACAAAGGTTGTAGCTTAAGAGCTTAATCACCAAAACAATTCCACTAAGACCTTCAATCTTCCTTAGCAAGTGGTTTTTATGGAAGAATTTGAGAATCAAATGGTTGGTTTGCAAGATTGAGCAAGAAATGGAACCAAAATGGAAGCTTTTCTCTCTTCTTTTCTCTCCCAAATTTTCGGCCAAGAGGATGAAGTATGAAGATGATTTTTGGTCAAAATTAACCTTTTGGTAAAGGTGGTCAAGAGTTAGGCAAGTCTTGTCCAATGCAATCGCGACACGTGGCACCTTTGTAAGTTTTAAACTTATCCTCTTACTCACTAGGGTTAATCCATCTAGGTAATCTCTAATCACCTCCTAACGCCTAGTAATTAAATCCCTGTACACAAAACTTGACCTAATTGGCCGAATTTCTCTCACTTAACGCACTAGCGGGTCCCACGTCCACTATTCACTCCAAAAATATCGTAAATTGACTTATACTAGAAAAATATTTTTAAAACTCTATTTACTCATAAAAATGTCCAGAAAATTTATAGAATTAAGAAAATGTGGAAAACAGGTGCAAGGAAATAAATTAAGACCTGGAAATAAGGAAAATTTACGGGTTCTCACACACTTTGTACGGTCAAAGGGGTACGCAATTTTGATAATAAACACTTAGTTTTGTTTTCTCTTCCATTGAGAGATTCAAGCCTTTACTTGCTTTGGCAAGGGTTTTTGAGCAATCTTGTGCTTGACCTTGATTGTTCCACCGACCTATCCACTAGAGTAATCACCTCGGTTGGAGTCGTCGTTCCACCACCTCTAATCAGTTCGTGTCGTCCGTATTGATTCTAGGTTCCGCAATCCAAGCGTTGGACAACCTCGCTAGATCCTTGGGCAAACGTGCTACGTGTCTCGAAACGTGTTGATCGAGGACCGTATCACTTCTTGTAAGTGAGGAATCAACCACTTTCTCCCAAGATTTTCTATGACGACCCCGCCTTTCCCTAAGGCGAGCCAAAGGGTTCGGCGGACCGCCTGCCCAACTCTCGTCGGGACTCACTACAATCCTCAAATGAAAACAAACCAATTCCAATGATTACATCTAAAATGCCAAAATAATAACACGACTATAATTTTTCATTGCATAAGTACATCCAAGGATACAAATCTCAAGTCAACTACATCGAGTTTCAAATTTTACAATTTCCCCAAAGGTCAAATACAAAATACCAAACTATACAAAAGACTAGCTTTCACTAGTATCTTCTAATCACTTCCTTCACGTCACTCCCCTGTTAAGCAATAACAAATGGAATGGGATGAGCTAACGCTCAGTGAGGCCAAGAAAAAAAAAATGCAAACACATAGTTCAAATAGAAATAGCACTTATGCGAGAATTAAAGCTATAACATTCAAGCAATTCACAATTTAAAATAGACACACTCAATAAGGATACGGGAGCTCTCGTCGGCTCGAGTTACATGGTTGGCCAATGGATTGGGGTGCCCCCCCCAGAAGTATAAGTGGTCGATGAGACATCGCTCCAATCGACTTAGAATTGTTTATAGTTCTGAGTCGACATGAGAGGTACCTCCCACCCGAATTGGTGTGGTACATGCTATCCCTCCGAGAACCAATTATAGCACTGAGACGGTATGAGAGGTACCTCACACCCAAATTGGTGTGGTACATGCGTCCGCTCAGAGCTCACGAGTTAAACATATTCATGTACAATTACCAATCATTGTTTATGGTTCTGAGTCGACATGAGAGGTACCTCCCACCCGAATTGGTGTGGTACATGCTATCGTTTAGAGAACCGGGTCGATAAGATATCGCTCCAATCAACTTAGAATTGTTTATGGTTCTGAGTCGACATGAGAGGTACCTCCCACCTAAATTGGTGTGGTACATGCTATTGCTTAGAGAACCGCTTATAGCATTGAAATGGTATGAGAGGCACCTCCCACCCGAACAGGGTGTGGTGCATGCATCCACTCAGAATTCACAAGTTAAACATATTCATGTACAATTTCCAAACATATGTATTCATGTAACAAGTATCACGTAATTAAAAGAGAGAGAGGACGAGGGCGATAAAGTACACCCTCGCCTCGGCGAGTTTACGTATCCTGCATAACACTTGTACAATTAACATTTCAATCACATAAGCATCTAACATGCACTTGACACTCACCACAAGTCAAGGGCAAGTTAAGAGTGAAACGAGTTATCAAACGAGCTCTTCCGCATCTTCGTGACCACCTGAGACATGTACAATCATAATTACCTAGGTGCTCGACTAAGGTTACAAAAAAAGACATTTTCTCGCTACTCATTCTCCAAGTCACAAGTTCGAGCTAAATTAAAGAAGCTTTTCTAGCTAAATCGTTAAAATAATGCTCAAGAGAGCTCGAAGGTAGTTTTTGATTCAAGTCGTGATAAGAAATCTCAAATCCAAAAGATAGCACCATTTTCACTTTCGACATGAAAATCGAGGAAAAGAAGTAAATGGTTCTCGTTTCCCAAAACTTTAAATCTCATGTCCAAACTTTGGAATGTAAAGAGTATTCACATTTTTTCCAAGCTAATGAAGTCAAACATATCCAAAACTCCACTCATTTCATAGAAAAAATATCAAAACTAAGGTTCCAAGATTCATGTATAAAATAAGGTGTCATTAACCAAAAAAGTGGAACAACCAAAAAAACGCATTAGGAAAGGTTTAACCTTTGGAAACCAAGATTTGAAATGAAGGTTTAAAGTTCTAATGGAACCGTGTATTCCACCATGAAATTACACCTAAAACCGTCCAACAATTGCAAAGGAGGATGGAAAGTTCTTAAAAGTTCATTTTCTAAGAAATCAAGAATTTCAGCTTTGCGCGACAAACTTGGTAAAATCAGATCTTGAGTTCGTATGTCCAAAAATGGAAAAATTTATACCGTTGAAAACTAGATCCAAAGTACTAAAAGTTCCTAGAAGACACTTTTACATGGTTCCAAACAGAAAGCATTCATTTGTCAGCTCAAAGTTGCTGATTTAAACAAGCAAGACAAGACCAGTCTAGTTTTTCGGCGATATTTGAAAATTCGGTAAAATTCATAAAAAATGAATCAACCTTTGAAATTTGTAACACAATAAGAATTCCAAACAAGGTTTCAAACACAACAAACGGAACTAAATTCGGAGTTTTGAGCAACAAGATATAACAGTTCAAAGTCGGTTGATTTTCACTACGTGAACAGTGAATTTCCAGATTTGAAAAGCCATCTTTGGAGCGTTATTTGGGTATGGAAATGGTATTGAAATTCCACCAAATTTGGTTCACTTAAACTTTCATAAGTGGACTACCTCTCTATCAAATTTCACACAAAAACTCACATAGGAAGGCAGTTAACAAAACTACCAAAGTTTAGGAAATTCTCAAGGCTAATCTGTCACTCATGCTTTCCTTTCTTTTCCAAACATTTTACACAATGAAATCAGCCCCAAATTGATCCATTTTTGAAACCAAGGTCCTATAAACATTTAATAAGCAATTGACATCAAAATTTCGAGACAAAACATCTCACAACAAACCTGACCATTCGGCCAGCAAGAAGGGAAAAACTTTCTAGTTTTCCAGCTTTGTTGCACTTTCAAAATCAGGCCACATCTCACTCAATACAAGTTCAAATTAAGAATGGTTGGTGGCGTTGGAAACTAGGTTCAAAATTCCATGCTTAATCAGAAGGAATCATTTTCAAAGTCAGTTCTCAAGTGAGAGAAAATAGAGCCACAAGATGCAGCTTCTCCACTCCTCTCGGACAGACAATCAGAACAGGACAGCAAACTTTGCCGAATCACTACAGATGACTCAAAATGAACTAGTGGGTGATTTTTATACCGTTGGAAAGCTATGAATGTCTAGTTTTGAATGCCACTAACGGCACTCAATTTTGACTTGTGTACAGCGAGATACGTTCAAACAAAGAGGTACTGTTCTGCTGCCCAGGTTATCATTTCCAGATTTCTTTCAATTTCGAAAACTCTAGTTTTGAGCAACCAATTGAAACGATTTTTGGTAGACACTTTCTATACACAATATACAACATATATCACTCAATTTCACAGCCAAACAACCAACAAAAATTTGAAATACAAGCAAGATAACCACTGGACAGTTTCGGCCAGCTTGCACTTCCATTCTTCCTTCGATTTTTCCTTCACTTTCTAACCGTATTCATCTCCAATAACACATAAACAGCCACAATCAACTAATTACACCTCAAGCTAGTTACCTATAATCCACCTCAAGACCACTAGCCTAAAGATTAAAGCAAGATAAAATGGGTTTCCTCAAGTCCTCTACCTATTTCTTGCTTAGGGTTGTAAACCTATGCAATCTAAGCTTGATTCTTGAAGAAAAATGAAGAGATTGCAAGAGTTGAAGTTTACCTCTTGAACCCTTGTAGAAACCAGAAATTTTTCACCACAAATCCTCCAAGAAGCTCCACTAGGTGATGTCTTTCTCCAAGGTAGAACTAATCTCCAAGTAGTATGTGAGTTGGGTGAAGATTTGGAGCAAGTTTGATGCAAGATTTGTGAAGCTTTCTTCCTCCCCTTTTCTTTCTTGTGTTGGCCAACCAAAGAGGAGACAAAGAGGAGGGTTTGGTGTGTTGTAGCTTGTGAGGGAAGATTGGAAGAAAGTAGCTTTATGTTGGGTGAAAAAAAGTCAACTTTGAATAGTTGTCGCGCGCGGGTTTCGTACCACCGTTTTCTCTCGGGTTTGATACACTCATGCACTAATTCTCCAAGGTACTTCCTTTAACACTATAATTATTCACTTTTAGTAGTCTAGTATTAATTTCTCAAATCTCCACTTAGCCGTTCCGACGCGAAATACGCGAACTTTCGACTCGCGCGCGATAAAGCGAAATTTAAGGGCAATTCGCGCAACTAAAATATAATTAATTAACTCACATCTAATCCCTCAATTAACTTTTCTTAGTCTACTATTGACCATCCTTAATTCTCCAAAATTATTGCACTCTCGGATCGAATATTGCCTCGAAAAAAAAACGTGTACTTGTTATTCCTTACTAAACGAGCCTCCGAAAAATAAAATTTGCTAACGGGACGTTTTAAAAATATAAATGAGACATGGTACCATGTAAATGGATTTAAAATGGTTGAAATAAATTATTCGGAATAAACGGGTGAATAAATAATTAAATAAACCAGTAAAATAAGATAAAAATACGAAAATTTTCGGGTCCTCACATTTTCACCACTCCTAGCTTCCTAAACACCAAGAGATAAGTTTAATCGGTTTGGTTGTGTGATTTCAACTCAAACAAGGCTACTCAAGGATGAAGTTGGAGGTTTCTTCTCTTTGTTTTTCCTCTCCAAACTTACGGCCAAGCTAGCAAGAAATGAAGCAAAAATTGGCCAAGAAGAAAGATAAGAAGGAAGAAATGGTCTTGGTCAACCAACCTTTGGATGGCCGACACTTGTTGCCTCAAGATGGTTTTCTTATTTTTTTTCTCTTTCATCCTCTTTCCTTAGTCAAGAATTTCGGCTGCTTTGAGGGGATATTTAGGGCTGATTAGCTCAAATAAAAACAAGGGGATTAGGGCAAGAAAGTAGTGGTCAAGTGGTGCACTCAATCAATAGCAAACGGTACACGTCGGTTCAAACCTATTTTCCTTAACTCTCTTGTACTTGCGTTTTAACTTATGATTCACTAACTTATTATTAGCACTTCTAATCACACACTTCCTCTTACTTAATACTTGCTCTTATCCATCAAATTTAGTACACACACCTCACCAAGTGATCACACTACCAAAATGCACCAAAAACCCTAGTATGCACCATTCCTTTAGAAAACTCATAACTTCAATTATAATTATCAAAAAATCATACAAATTGGCCTATTAAAAACTAGACTTCAAATACTAATAATCTTTAGAAGACACCTTTGTACAATTCAGACCACAAGTCAGTCAAATTTCAACCTAAAGTTGCTGCTTCATCCAGTCAAAAAACAGAACAGGTATGCAAATTCAGTCAATTTTGAAAAATCATAGATATTCATAGGAATTGAGAAACATTATGAAATTTGTACGGTTGATAGTAATCTGAATCTAGTTTCAAATGAAACTAACGGAACTCAATTCTGAATTTTTTACACCAAGATATAACAGATTTCCTAAGACTGCCCAAGGGTCCTTGCAGAAAATTTTCAGCAGCACTTCCCTTTGTTTTCTTTAAATTTCCATCCAAATTCAACACCAAATTTCATCTCAATTTAACCTCAATCACAACCACAAGTCATAGGACATCTATATACTTATTTAAGGCGCAATACCATCCAACTGTAGCACATGTATAGCTCAAACACCAACCACAACTTAAACCATGAAATTTTCCAAGTAAACTACCAAAATCAAGTTCTAAATCTACTCATATGCAAGTGATAAGAGAGAAGATGGTTTCTTGATGTAGTTACCTTGAAACCCTATGAAGATATGGCAACCAAATGCTTCCTTCTCCAAAATCTTTCCACCAAAACCCTTAATCCTCCCTAAGTGTCAACTTCTATGGAGTGATTTGCAAGATTACGGTGAAATCTCAAGATTCAAGCAAGGAATGGAGGTTGAAGTGGAATCTTTCTCTCTCTCTTTTTTCTCAAGAAGGTTCGGCCATGGAGGGAAGAAAATGGAAGAGTTTTTGGTCAAAATTTGTTTTCATTCAAGAGGTAAGAAAGTCTTTGGTCAAGGTCAAAGATCCAAGAGTTTGGTGACAAATGTTTAGCCAATATTAATCCTCATCTTGTTGTCTTCCACTCACTAAATTGTCTTGCCAATCTCTAATTATCCCTTAACACCTTATAAAATAATATCCGTTTATGCAAAACTTCACCTAGTTGTCGCGCCCCATTTTTTAACTAAAAAATAAAGAATTGAAATGTTTAGAAAAATGAATTTTTTTGGTTGATTTTTATTTGAAAAATGTGTTTTGTTTTTTAAAATAAATGAATAAAATATGGGCCTAAATGGGACTTAAAGTGCGACGATTTTTGGCCCAAATTATAGTTTAAAAAGGGTTTTTGAATAAAAAATCGGAGTCGCCACTTGGTATTGAGTTAAGGTGTACCAAATCACCTAAAAATAAATTTTTTTAAAAAAAAGTAGAAAAACCCATGTTAAACGACTCCAAATCTACGTAAATCAAAGAAAAATGTTCGGGAGTCACATTTGAAGAAAGGGAAGGCAAGGATAAAAATCCGAGGCACCCTTTCAACCTAGCAAAGGCTAGTTGCGTGATTTAGTCAAGGATTTTCTTATTTTAACCTAAAAATTTATCACATTTTGGAGATATTTTACATGAATGCAATCCTAGACCTAATTATCGGGGTCAATATATCTCTTCAAAACTTAATAGGTGCCAATCACATTAATTGTGATGCCCAATAGGGACTCTTTGAAGAGGTCACGAATAATGCAAAAATATGAGACTCTAAGAAAAGAAAAGGAAAATAATAATATACATGTCCTAAAGGGATGCATCATAACGAGTACGGGGAACTAATATTCGTGACTCAATTTTCCCTTTAATAGAGGGAATACAAGCGTGCTAACGTTAGAAAGCCAAACTCGTCCATATCCCATACCCAAGGGGTATTTCCTAATCTAGTCAAGCAAATGTACTAACATAGTTCTAATTCTTAAATGAAATGCAAATCTGATGTTATGTTTCCATACAAAGGGGTAAGGAATATACATATAAAAGGAAATATGGGGTAAGGGATATACATATAGTGGCAAATGTCATGCAAAATGGTAAAACCCTAAAAAGTGAAAAACATGCGTGAGATGAAATGATTTTATCACACAAGCATGATCTAACGCATGGATGGGTCTCTAAGGGTCTAGCATTGGACTAGCCCACGTCTATGAGTCCTCACTAGCGTTGGACTAGTGGGAAATCGGAACAAAGGGCCACAACTAGCATTGGACTAGTGTGGAATCGAGAAAGGGGCCACAACTAGCGTTGGACTAATATGGTGACGTCACGCATTAATTATAACTAACTAATCATGTAAAACATAATAAAAGCATGTAAACACATAATATCACATAAACACATAACACATAATCATGATATCTAGATGCAAGGTCCTAAGAAAGCGAGTAACACATAACACATAGGCATGCAAAACACACAAAACAAATAAAGCGAATAAAGTCCTAACTATTACATTCGGGGAGCCCTACTACAATCTAAGGGGGGAAGGAATAAATAAATAAATAAACCTCTAACTATTACAACTTGGCATTTAAATGCCTTTCAAATAATCAAAATTGAACTAAAATAAATATACAAAATTAAAACAAATAAAGCAAATAAATAAATAAATAAAATGAAAACATTCAAAAGGCATGCAATTAAGCACATAAAGTCACATAAGGGCACATAGGATCAAATAAAAATCAAAATAAGGGATAGAGTGTACCTCCCTTGAATTGGTGCCCTAATGAATTGAAATTACTTATTTACCCTCCAAAAACAAAGAAAAGGTCAAGGCATCACTTTAATTAACAAATAATCACATGATATGGGAATAAACATGACATTGAATCAATCAAAGGCATTTAAAGGAAGGTAAACAACCCATGTTTAAGAAATTAAAACAAGTAGTGACTTGATTGTAAAAATTAAAGAATTTTGAGGGGTCAATTCATCATTATTACAAGTATTAAGGGTTTAAATTAAAATAGACTCAAGGGCTTAAGATGAAACCTATCAAAACCAAATGCTAAACTTTACAAAAGAAATCACTTAAGTCTAAACTATTCTTACAAATCCAACAAATAAAGAAAAATCAACTAACAATTTTTAATTAACTCTAATTATATCCTAAATTCCAGAATTAATCTACCCAATGAACCACTAAAATATAAAAAAAAGAATGAAATCAAAAGGGGCAAAACTGATTTAATTGGAAAAGGTTTTGAGCGCATAATAGAATTAAGCCAAAATTAGGGGGTCTAATTGCAATTTTCAAAAAAATTTCATGCAACCCACGAAGAAGCTCTCTGCAACTTGAAACTTTCGACAACACCTGAAGCTTTGGAACTTCAGCAACCTTATGCGGCAACACAAAAAATTTTAACAACTAGAAAGATTCGACTTCCAAGCTCCCATTAGACTTCATGAACTCATCATCAAGATACTATGCAAGGGAGAGAAAGATTCAGAACTAGAAAAGCTTGCAAGTTTCAGGTTCATTCAACAGATTTCCACCAGTTGCTGGGTTCATCAAATGCGACCTTCTTTTATCCAGACACAACTAACAGCTTAACCAACAAAATCTTGGACCAAAGTAATGAACTCACCAAACATTCTTTCCATTTTTGAACACAAAAATTCAGAAGCAAAGAACATGCAAATTCTGAAAAATTCCCGCAACTTTCCCTGAGCAATATCTCGCTTCATGATAAACCAAACCAGAATCTCCGAAAAAAAGCAACAAAGCTCTTGAACAAAATCAACCAAGCTCCACAGAAAGACAAGAAAGCAGCTATTCGAGCAAATGAACAAACAGGAGAAAGAAAAATGGAGACAACATAACAAAAGGCAGCAGGCATGCGTAACTAAGGGAATCCAAATCCTATCAATTTTCTCATGCAAATATCGAAAAACACTTTCTGCATTTTCCAGCCGCAGCTCTCTATGCTGTGATTATTAAATGTAAATTTCCATCCGAACCCAGCTGATTCCTTAATCAAACATCAGACTTCAATCTCAAGCAAGAAAAACAGTAATTCAACGTCCAAACATACAACTTTTAGTCCCAAAAATGCAATCTTTTCTCAAAAAACTTTCTTCTTCAGTTTATGGGTTTTGAATGTAATCTCTTTCTGGGTTCATGCCAAACGTAAATAGCCAAAATCCAAACATACAAGATCTCATGGACTTTCTTTTCACAAATCCAAGGCCAAACTTAAACACAAAAGGGCCATAATCAAGAAAACCATCTAGAAATGAGCATGAAGAAAATCCAGCAGCAAAAACTCAAGATTCATGTCTAACAAATCTGAATCTTCATGATATTCATATAAAAATAACAAAAAGGGAAGCAAGAATTACCACAGGATGTTCGTGGGATCCAACCAACGCGAAATCTCCAAGAAGTTTGCGTGTTGAATCTTGAGACGAAGCAAATGGAACGTTGCCGCAGAAATTTTAGCGATGGAGAACCTGCAACTTCGAGTCTCGATTCAACAGATTTTGAGACGTCTTTTCCAAATAAAATCTGAATAAAAGTTGCTTAGGTTCCTCCCAAGAAAGTGTAGAAATCATAAGATCCCTCAGAGAGCTTGAATCGAAGCAGCAATTCGACTCCAAAACATGCCAGTTCGTCAGCCTGTGACGACAAGTTTCGGCAGCAATTTTCTCAGTTTCCTCTCTTTTTTTTCTCTCTTTTCCGTCTCCCAAGCTCTCTCCTTTCCCCTAGATTCTTCTCCGTTCTCAGATCCTCTTCTTTCTTTCGCTCTCTCGATTTCAGTTTTTTTCCTTGCCTTTTTCTCGCCGCCACTCTCTTGCTCTCCCGTATCTTTTTTTTTGCCTCACCCTCGCCGTCACCCTTTTCTTTTCACTCTCCAGCCGTCACACTATCCTCCCCTTAAACCCTCGATTCTCCTTTGCTAGCTTATATAGCAGATGGCAACCTCAAAAACCTGATCTCAATAGCTCTCCCTAAACCTCAGTTCACTGCCTCTCCTTTTAACCATTGGATTGGTTTCATTTCTAGATCCTTCTTGGCATTTGGATGAAAGCCAGGTGGAATGAGGTTAACATAATCCAATGGTGAAGGAAAAACAATGGAAAAAATAGTGGAAAAAGAAAAATGGAACCAAGCTGCATCTCTGTACTTCGCGCCTGGTTTCTGATACGAAGCTAAAGAAATGTTTGGGTTCGTTTGCGTGAGCTGCTTCCTCTTTTTTTTTTTTTAACTTAATAACGAAATAAAGTGATTTTCTTAACAAAAATGGAAATAAAACAAGATCAACTAAAAGGTAATAAAATGCTAAAAATTTTTTGTGTTTGAATGATGATATTTCTTTTTTCTCTCCAATGAAGTAATTAATAATAATAAAACAATTTTCTTAACAAAAATAAAAAATAAAATAAAATAAGCAAAAACAAAATCAACTAAATAAATAAATAAATAATAATAAAAAGAAAGGCTAAAATTTTGGTGTCTACACTTGTGAGAACCCGAAAAATTTTCACATTTTCAAGTATTATTTTATTTCTTTGTCTATATTTTATACTGTCCTTTGAAAATATTAAATGTTTTGTACATTTTACAAGTAAGTACAATTTTTAAATCATTTTCCTAGTATAAGTTAGTGTACGTAACTTGAAGTGCATTTGTTCGATGTGGGGCCCGCTAGTGCGATATAATTTTGCCGATTAGGTGATGAAATATTAAGTGATATTATTCTACATGGTGTTAGGAGATAATTAGAGGTTAGTTAGCTACTTGAATCATTGGAGGTGAGAAGATAAGCTTGGAAACTTCAAGAGGCCACATGTCATGTTTTCATTGGTGGTTGGACTTTTGGACCCAAGACATTAACTTTCTTCAAATCAAATTTTGACTCAATTTCCCTTCCATTTTTCTTAGCCTTGGCCGACTTTCTCGAGGAGCAAAGCAAGGGAAAACCTCTTCCATTTCTAGCTTCCAAATTCACTCAAATCTTGAGTTACAACCGACCAAATCGCAAACCCTTCCATACAAGTGACCACTAAGGGAAACTAAGGGCTTTGGTGGAGTTGATTTGGAGGAGAAAGACTAAACTACCACTTTCCTTGAGGTTCTAAGGTAAATTTGCTAAGAACACCCCTCTTTGCTTCTAATAGATGGAAATTAGTGGCTTGTGGTTGCCACTTTGGTGGTTTTGTGTATTATTTCTTGGTTATGAGTAGTGATACGTGGATTTTTAGTTTATAGTGAATTTTTCTGCCCTGTTCTGACCAGTGTTGTTCGGCCATGATGGAGGCCGAATTGGACTTAGCTCAAAACATGAAAGTTGTAGAGAATTGAATGTAGATTATACCTGTAAAATTTCAGCTCAATCGAAGTACTGTAGTCTGTGAAATGACTATTTTACCCCTGCTGCCCTGTTTCTGCCAAAACTGGAAATCAGCATCTGTAATTGGCTCTTTTGGCTGGGAAGATGAATGAATTAGCTTTTGATGCCTTCTTAAGAATTGTAGCCTTGTATCTTAGCTTTCGAATGGATTTGGAATCAACTGAATCAGAGTTGTGTGTGCTGAGATATGATTGAATAAATCAGGACTGCTAGTTGACTTTCACAGTGAGCTTCGAACTGGAAAAGCTGGGGCTGTTTGGGTAAAGTTGACTAGGTTAGGTTGAGAAATGGGTTGCGGTGTCTTCATAATAATTGTAGAGCTATGTCTTAGCTTCGAAACGGTATAAAGTTTACCTCAATCCAATAGGTGTAGCTTCGGTTGTGACCAATACGCTAAAAGATGTCAAACCTGCCATTTTGTTCCTTGTCTTAAACCTTAATCCCGATCCCTTTTCTAGTTTGGTTTTGTAATTGAATGACTTTTAGCCTTTTTAACGGCTATTGTAATGAGATTATTTGTATGTGATTTTGGGGGCTGATTGAGGAAAATAATGAAGCCATAAATGGCTGGAAAATAGATAAATACAAAGGGCGTGCTGCCCAAATTTGCACTCAAATGGCGATTTCAAAATTTTAAGAGCGGACATAAGTTTTACGACTATTTTACTCATGTCTTTTGGACTAAATGCACTCTTTTCACTTTCAAAATCATACTTATATTTCGTACTAGTAATTATTCGGATTTTCCTTGATTCATCAAACATTTTATTGGTTGGACCATAATATGTTCTCATGATTATTCTTAGGGTTGATTGGTGACTAAGGGTGATATCCGAAAGGATACATTGGACGTTTTGCTTATTTAGGTGAGTATTCTATATACGCTTTGTTTCTAATGACTATGTGAACTATTGTGACTATTTGGATTGTTGCTTTAATACGTGATTGAGGTATGTTATGTTTCCAAAATGATTTTTGCTAGGCGAGTGTGTACTTTATCGTACTCGACCTAAATGAACGTGAACTTTCAATGATTGAATGATTAAATGTTACTTGTGCATGAATGTAAGCCTTCTGGCTGAACTGGGCCCTTGCCCTTTGTTACTGGTCGACTCGAGCCAGAAACGGACTCGGTCGGGCGATTAGTGACCCTGGGTGAATGTTTGGTATACTCGAGTATGACCACGAAGTTGGCGGAGATTGGGGAATGAAATGAATGAACGAACGACAAGAAAATGAAGGAGTTTTCACTTACAAACAATGTTTTAATGATCGGAGAAATAAGGAAAATATTAGGCGAATGAATGAACGAACGAACGAATAGCTCCTCGTGAGCATGTATCCTTTTATTGTATGTGTTACTATTGCTTTATATCGTAAATGTTATCTGGATTACTTGTTATTACATGCTTAATGTCCTTGTTTAACTGTTTGGTTGTGTATATAGAATCTCGCTGGGCTTTTAGCTCATTCCACGCCTTTTGTTTTCCCTTACAGGGGTAGCAAGCATGGGCGAGGGGCCTGTATAGAATAGAATAGCCTAGTTTTTGTTTTGAATTGTTTTGTTTTGGCTTTTATTTCCGCTCTAGTGCTTGGATAAGGTGGATTGTATTGTGAATTCAGAGCTTTGGTATACATTTGGGACTGTACTTGTGGTTGAGGTTGAGATGAATGTATTTATATGGTTCAAGTTGGGTATTGTTTTCGCTTATTCTCGAGGCTTTTTCTTATTTTATTTTATGTGAGTGAACGAGTCCTGGCGAGAGCTGGGCAGGCGGTCCGCCGAACCCTTTGGTTCGCCTTAGGGTAAGGTGGGGCTGTCACAACACTAGTCATCAAAATTTTATCGCACTTACCGCACTAGCGGGTCCCATGTCCATAATGCACTTCAAACTTAACAGGTACGAACTTATACCAAGAAAATGATTTAAAAGATTGACTCACTTATAAAAATATCGAGAAAATTAAGGCAATAATTTAAAGTAAAGAAAATGCATTCAAAGAAATAAATAAAATACAACCTAATTTTCCGGGTTCCCACAATTTCTGTGACGACTGGAAAATTCGTTCATATTTTCTTAAAATTTCCTCTTATTTTGATTAAATTACTTTATAATATCTTTACTACTTATTTACTCACTCAATAGTTGTAATGAATAAGAGATTTAAGGGTTTTACTCTTAGTTTTATAGTTCGGATAAATTAGGGTTTTTGCGTATTTTGGCCGTGTGATCACTTGGTGAGGTATGTGTACTAAATTTGGTGGTTAAGAGTGAGTTTTATATAAGAGAAAGTGTGTGATTAGAAGTGAATATAATAAGTGAGTGGATCATAAGTTAAAACCCTAGTACGTGCGACCCCACTTGACTTTATTACCTTAATATCCTTACTTTTATCTCAGCTAATTAACCCTAAAATATCCCTTAAACCAGCCACAATCTTTGACCAAAGAAAAGAAGAAAAATGTGAGATTCAATCCTAAGGTGACACTTGGAAGTCGTCCACCCAACTTTGACCCAAATAAATTCCTCTCTTCTTATCCTTCCTTGAGCTTCATTTCTCCCTCATTATCCTCCATGGTGGCCGAGAGTTTAAGAGAGAAAAGAGGGAAGAAACATTTAAATTCCAAGCTTGAATTTTGGCCTTGTTTGAGTTGAATCAAAAATCTAAACCGACTAAACTTTTACTTGGGAACTTGGGAAGCTTTGGGTGGTAAAAGTTTTGGAAGGAAAGGTTGTGGTTTTCTCTTGCAAGCATCCTTGGTGAGGTATTATGGTTTCCTTCCTTTTCTTGTACTTAATCTTGTTAAAGTTTGGTTAGAAGCTTATATTCTTGGCTTATGAAGGTAAATTAGTTAGTTTTGAATGATATGGTGGAATGTTGAGCTAGGGTTTGAGATTTTCAGTTGTGTTTATGGTTGTTTATATAGCATATGATGTTGATAAGCTTGGATAGGGACTTGGGGTAGTGATTCAAGACATGAAGGTTAATTTTTAGCATTGAATCATCAAATTTCCAACCTTAAGGATGAATCTGTCCTATTTCTGACCAGTATGTTCGTCCATGCTAGAAGCTGAATCAGGCCTAGGTCAAAACATGAAAATTGTAGGGAATGGAGTTAACTAGCTTCCTACAAAATTTCAGCTCAATCGGATCACTGTATCATGTTAAATGATGAAAATACCCCTGACTGCCAAATGCCCTAATTCGCGGGCAGTTTTGAGATTTCACATTTTGGCTTCGTTTTTCACTTTGATCCGTATCAAATCAGCTTTTGGTCAAAACACAAAAATTTTAGTTCTATGTTTTCCGCTTTTCAACGCATCTGAAAATCTCTCAATCGGAATTTTGTAGCCTGAGTTATTGCCATTTGAATCCAGTTCTGACAATCAGACCGACAATGAAATTCTGGTTCTGTAATCTGCAAATTCGACCTGGATCAACTGTGAACTGGGTTGACTTGTCTTCATGAAAGTTGTAGTCCTTTGTCTTAGCTTCGAAATTCTACCCAGTACATCTTGATCTGATAACCACAGATCCATTTATGGTCAAAAACGTGTAACCCATTTTCATACCGTTTTCCGTCGCGCGCACCGTTTTCATTTCCGCACGCGCGCATGCATTTCTTTGCCGTTTTTGCTGTTTTGGCCGTTTTAGGCCTTATTTCCATTATGATGGTTGTTTGACTAATAGTTAAGTATAATCTTTTATCACAGGCAGTGACGATCCGGACGGAGTCGGTGGACCCGTATAAATTACCTTGATTTGCGTGCTAGTTATTTTGGGTGAGTAATTGGGTTTGTTTATGTGATAAATTGTCAAAGTGCTTTGTATATGTTAAATGGGTACTTAAGCGAGGGTGTACTTTATCTCACTCGACCTAAGCCCATTCTCTGCTCTTGATTTAATAGGTGAGAATGCATGCCTTGTGTTGAGTATCACCCCTTGTGCTGTGTGCTGTTGCGGTGATTACGTGACTTGAGTATTTTGATGAGTTCTTTGTTGGGAGGTATCCTTTGTTGAGAGATTGGATATCTCAGAGCTTGGTTCCAGACCGGTTCCAAGGGTAGACGGACTATTCGAGCCGGGCGGGGCTTGGTCGAAGTCAATTCTATGCTAACCTTGGGATTTTGTTCTTTGTTAAAGCAAAGTGATTTTGCTTTTTTTGCTCGAGCTGCTGTGTACTGTTGACTGGCCAGCGGGGGTTGATAAGGTGAACGGGGAAAGTAAGTGGAGTCTACGGACTATGAGTATTTTGGTTGACAGAGTGTCAATAGGTGGTCAACCTCGGGGAATTGAACTGGCTTTGAAGCCACTTGTATCCTACCATTGTGATGTTACATTTTTGTTTATTGATGTGAAATATCTTGGTTTACATGTTTATTTGGATGTGATTTTACGTTTTTGCCCCGATTATTCACTAAGCATATAGCTTACCCCATTCCATTTGTTTTCCTTAGCAGGGGCCGACGCGGGGAAAGCTTGGGAAGGTGTATAGACTTTTGGTTTATAGAATAGATGATTTTGCCCTAGTGCATGTTATAAGTTGACTGGTAAGATGTATATAATTGTTGTGGTGGTTATAGTCAGTAGCTTCCCTAGGGTTTACCTTCTGGTACTAGTGGTGTGTATGGCTTGATGTAATAGTTTATACAACTTTTGAAAATGTAATAGTGTAAATAGAACTTTCTTTTAGCGTGAAATCTATTTTCTCGTTTTTGGTATCGAGTCCTGGCGCAAGCTAGGCAGACGATCCACTAAGCCCTTTGGTATGCCTCTGGGTACGGTGGGGTCGTCACTACTTCAGTCAAGTTAGGGCAAGTGCGATAAAGTACACAGTCATCCAAATCAAACTAGTCAAGCATTGTCTAATTACAACAAGAGAGCGTTTCATTCAAATGGCAAGTTCGACCATGCAATTAGAGAGACTCACCAACCAATATAGGTCTAGAAATGTCAAGCTTAGGGTCTGCCTCCTGGCCATGCTCGAAATCTACGATCAATGATCATATAGCAAGAAGCTATCAAACTTCCAGGATACGGTTCAAAATGCGCGCTTTTAACTTGTAACATTAAAGGAATACTACGTAAATACAGCTCATGAACCTCCATACAGAATATGTATCTCAAGCAAACACATATGTGAAGCATAAGCATGACTTTTTGAAGAGAAACAACAAAACCCTTTGAAAAACGCATGGTTTTGGCAAAAATCCAACTTATATGCAACAATCAAGGTATTCTCAAGTAACTTCGAGTAAAGCAGGTTCAAATCATCCTATATTTACACATCAACTCTCACTCTCGCTCACTTGACCAACAATGATAAATTCCAGCAACTAGCCCCTAAATGCCTCAAGTTAAGCCTCCAATTTCCAACTCTAGTTTCATGGCAAGTTGTGAGAACTCGAAAAAAAAATCCGATTTTAGGGTTTTAGGGTTTTATCGATTTTCGTGCACACATTTTTTTTATTTTCTTTATTATATTCATTTTACATATATTTTATAAGTAAATATAGTTTTTAAACCATTTTTCTAGTATAAGTGAGTTCACGAGATATTTGGAGCGAATAGCGGATGTGGGACCCGCTAGTGCGTTAAGTGAGAGAAATTCGGCCAATTAGGTTAAATTGTGCAGTAAGGCATTAAATTACTAGGTGCTAAGTGATAATTAGAGGTTGGTTAGATATTTGGTCATTAGTATGCTAAAGGATAAGAAAGAAATCCAAAAGTGCCACGTGTAGCGTTCTTATTGGACTAAACTTGTCTAACTTTCCTTTAACTTTACCAAAAGCTTAATTTTGACCAAAATCATCTTCATTTCTTTCTTCCTTTGGCCGAAATATTGAGAGAGAAAAAGGGAAAGAGAGCTTCAACTTTTCTTTCAATTTTTGCCCAAAACTTGAAAACCAACCGATAAAACTTCGAATTCCTCCGTAGAAATAGCTTACTAAGGAGGATTGAAGGTGATTGTGGAGTTGTTTGGCAAGGGAAGGCTCTAAGTTGCTACCTTTCTTGAGGATTAAGGTATTTTGCTTGGAACTTAACTTTTGTTCATAATAAATGGTGAATTAGTGGCTTGTAGTAGTTAAATAGCTTGTTTTGTAGATGATTTCATGGATTGAAGTGAAGTTAGGTGAATTTCTTATTTTCTTGGGAATTTTTCTGTTTTCAAATGATGATCATAGTTGGCTTGAATTGATGGCTTAATATGGTATAGAATTGGAGCTAGTGTGTGTTAATTGTGGTTACTTGTGGAAAATTTCAGCTTTGTACACAAGATTCCAGCTTAGGGTTACATGTGGTAGTAATCTGCCCTGTTTTTGCACTGTATGTTCGTCATTGAGGAAGACCGAATCAGCCCTTACTCAAAACATGAAAGTTGTAGGTATTTGAGTTAGCTAGCTACTGGTAAAATTTCAGCTCAATCCGAGCATGGTAGGATGTAAAATGACCGCAATACCCTTACTGCCACAAGCTGCAATTCGTAAACAGTTTTGTGAATTGACCAGTTTGGGCTGCGTTTTGCATCCTGATTCGTATCCAAGTAGCTTTTGGCCAAAACACAAAAACTTGTATCCCTATGTTTTATCTTTCCAACGCCTCTGAAAACACCCCAAACGGAATTGTGTAGCCTGAGTTATTGCAGGTTAAAATCAGTGCTGACAACCAGACTGATCACGAACTGTTGGATCTGTGATTTGCAAATTCGACTTAGATAAACTATAAATTAGGTTAGGTGGCCTTCATGAAAGTTGTTCCCCCCTGTCTTAGCTTCGAAATGGTATAAGGTTCACCCCGATTCGATAACCATAGCTCCGGTTATGACTAAAATACTACGAGATGCCAAATCTGCCATTTAGCTTTTGTCTTCAAAATTGATATTTGCTTGTACTATTGCACTTGTGTTGTACTTGGATGATTTTGGAGCCTAATGGAAGGGCTATTGTGGTAACCTTACTTGTGTGTATTATGGGGCTGAATTAAGGAAAAGAATGAAGCCATAAATGGCTGGAAATTTGGTAAACACAAAGGGCGTGCTGCCCAAATTTGCACTCAAGGGTTAAGTAGAATTACACTTGTCTTGAGTACGGTTTTGAGGACGAGTCTAACTCGATTTGTCTAGGTTATTCGAGTTTCCTTTTGTGGAGATATATAAGTTGAATTTCGGCCGAAACTTGTACCCTTGGAATTTAAAACTGATAGAAATACGTTTCTTTCATTTCTTCGACCCAAACGGCATTTTTCACATATAATGGCTTGAAAATTTCACCGTTTGAAAAGGGATCAAGGGTTTTACGAATAGTCTCTAAATAAGTCTCAATTACTTGATTCTCGTTAAACGAAATGTTTAAGTTTCAAGCCTTAGTTACTTTTCAATGCTCTTAAACAATATTTCCTCGCAGATTTGAACTACAAGAGCGGAGTAATACCCAAAACCAACGTGTAAAGGCACTGCATCTGTTGTGAGTGTACCACTCCCCTCCTTTGTTGCTTAACTTGGTTTCTGTTCATGCAATCTGTAATTTGAATGACTATGCTAACTGTTTATTCCGTTGAGACAAGGGTGTACTTTATCACCTTTGTTCTCTTGTCAGTATGCCTATTTACTGTGGAAAATTTTGAATCTGTTATCTGTGCTTAATCTACTGCCGTTTGGACATTGCATCCAACGACCTTTCTGTTACCTCTGAGCTCAAATCCTGTGGCTAGTTATTCGAGTCGAGCCGGTAAAGGCCTGGTCGATTAGATAACGAACCACAGTAGTCTGTTTCTGAGAAATCTTTGGGTATTGAGACTCTGGATTTTTGGTATACTCGAGTATTACCACCCTCTGTTCGGTTGAGGTGTTCGGGCCCGGTAAGGGGTATGTTTGGTGGACGGAATTCGGTGTAAAGTGGGGTCTACGGACATGTTGGTTCTATCTATGTTGACGGAGAGTCAACGGGTTTGGATCAAGTATCGTAATTGGGCATTTTGGCTCCTGAGAGCCACCTGTATCCTTTCTCTTTGAAATGTTTATTTATTTCCCTATCTGGTGTGTATAACTGCATGATTGATACGTGAAATGCCATGATTCATGACTACTTGTACTTCTGGTACCTCATTGAGCGTAAGCTCACCCCTTCCCGTTATCTTTGTTTTCCTTACAGGGAACAACACTTTTGAACCATGATTTTGAAGAAAGTGTCAAGCTAGTGTAAATGTTATTTTGTTACGCTCTTTTGTAATCAAAACCCTAGTTACTTTTATCAAGTATCACGTTTTGACTTGTACAACTTTCTATGTATGTACTTAAGTGTTTAAGCATGTATATTAGGTGTATTCGTTTGAGATACTACTTGTAATCATTCGGAACATTTTAGTTGTGTGTAATCGGCGTAGTAGTCTCCGAGTGTTTGTTTTCTTTGGTTTCGATCGCGCGTAATCTAGGGTTTGTGTGATTCGACTTCGTAGTCCTGGCGAGAGTTGGGCAGGCGGTCCGCCAACCCCTTTGGTTCGCCTTAGGGGAAGGTGGGGCTGTCACACAAGTCACAATCAATCAAAGTAACATGTTACATGTGGTACAAGTTCTAGGTCACAAAAGCTATCAAATTTCGACATATTCATAGCTCAACCTCAACTACATCAAGGCAGAAAATTTAACCCTAAAGTTGGAAATTTCAAAACAAAGCTGAAAAATCGCATATAGAAGCTAGAAAATACATATCAAGGCCAGAAAATTCAATCCACTCAATAAAAACATGATATCATCCACAAAATCTTCCATAATCAAGTCATATGCCCATTAAAAGGCAAGATAAGAGAGAGAAGGGAAGTTTCTTAGTGTGATACCTTCAACCCTAAGAGGAAAATGCAAAACAATAGCTTTCTTTCCCCAAAAATTCACCACAAGCTCATTTCCTCCTTGTCGTGATGATCCACGAATTAGATTAAGGTTTTATGTCGGATTTCTCAAGAAATCAAGATGGACTTGAAGTTTTTTTTCTCTCTTTCTCTCTCTCTCTCGGCCAAGACACAAAAAAAGTGAAGAAATTTTGTGTTAAAAATGAAAGATAAAGACTAAAGAAAGTCTTGGTCAATGGAAGTTTTGATTGGTGACACTTGGTGCCTTCTACTTCAAACTTATCTTTTTGTCTCTCTTTGTCTCTAACTAGCCAATCCATCTTGTGTTCCACTAATTCACTCTTAACACTTCTAATCACATAATCCCTCTTGCTTAACACCCTTTCTTGTCCACCGAATTTATTACACACCTCACTAGTTGATTACACTACAATAATGCACTACGAAACTTCACATGCACCAAATTATAGAAGGAAAACAATAAAAATCTTGACTCAAACTATGAAAGTATCTAAGAAATTAAGGCAAATAAATTAAAATAAAAGAAAATATCATCTAACTTATTCAAAATGCAGGGAAAATATAAAAATAATTTTCGGGTCCTCACAAGATCAAGGCTAGAACTTGAGTTTTTTTCTCTCCCTTTCTCCTCTCAAAATTTCAGCCAGCCCATAGAAGAAAAGAAGAACATTTGATGATGAAATGGAAGCTTAGTTTGGATGAGTATAAAGCTAGTCTTGGTCAAGAGGCTTTGGATGCTTGACAAGTGGCAAAACATGAACTAATATCTATCTAATAACCCAAATATCTCTCTTTTTCCTAATTATCTATTGACACCTCTTTCCAACAATCTTTTTTTTTTTGCACAAAACTCCCTCTAATTCATCAAATTTATTGCACACCTCACTAGTTGGTCACATTTGCATAACGCACTATGAAATTCAACATGCACCAAATTAAATAAGGTAAAAGGATAAAAATCATGACTTAACCCTTAAATTAACCAAAAATTCAAGGCAAGTAGATTAAAATACAAAATATAAAAATAATTTTCGGGTCCTCACAGTCTTTCCCTCTTAAAAGAATTTCGTCCTTGAAATTCTAACCTTGCTCGTGAATAAAATAAAACTCGATTCTGCAGGATTTCCTTAGACACCCAAGATGCTTCCTCTTACCCAAGATGCTTCCACCACATTATACCGAGAGGAGAATCTTACTAATGTAACGGCTAAACTAATAAGCTAAGGCAGTTTAAAGAAAATTCTATTATTCAAGGTGATATAGACTTAGGTATCGATAAAAAGAAGAAACCGTAACTATGAAACTTGTATACTACTCTTGCCAAATCTTCAAATCATACACTATGCTTGGGCAAATAGTCTCCAATGTAAATCTCCTATTATTTCTACAATTAAGTCACTAAACACGTACTATCCTCTCTAATCGAAATTCCTTCCTTCATTACTAACCACAAATTCAAGAATAGTTTGCAGTAATAGAATCATCAAATCAGGTACCAAGTTCACTATTTCTAACGGAGATACAACTTACTAAGTAAATCTTTCACTACACATAGTCCAATAAATACAACTATTTCAGGTAAAACATCACTAATTGATAACTTTGACTATTACAGCAGCTTCACCATCACGAAATTCATTTGTTTTGGGCAGTTCCTCATTTGATGTCCAAGTTTGCCGCATCTAAAACATGCACCAATTTTCGAATAATATATTCCAGTATGAGTTTTGTCGCAGATTTCACACTTAGCAGCTACACATCTCTTCTTGAAGTGTCCATTCTTTCTTTCCTTCCTTCCTCTATCCTTCATAACAAGTTCATCTCTACTAATCTCTTTGTGTTTTCCTTTGGTATCGTGGAAGCTTCCCTCACCGCTTTTCACTTGGTTGCTAGAAATGTCTTGAGATGCAACTTATATAGTTGAATGCACCAATTCAAACTTATTTCGCAACTCCTCCGGTATCCCTTCGTCCATGTTCTTGGTCATTAACTCAGTTTTCTCCGTATACTCTTATTTCCATTGTTCTTCCCAGTGTTCAGCCAATTTCTTTTGAAATGCTAACTTCTTTTAAAAAATCTCTATTTCCTCATGTATAGTTTTTGAATTCCTCATATCACCGAGTTACTTAATTTCAAATGATAGCCTAGCAGACAAATCAAAGTATTTAAAGGAGTAGCTAGTCACAAATTGAAACTCTAACCGTATAACTCTTAAGTCCTTTTGCTTCCAAGTCATCCATGAAAAACTACTCTTAACTATTCTCAAACTAGGTAAACGAGAATTTTAAACACAGATAGGCAATACCTCAACATGCTATAACACTTACTCCTATTCTTGGTACTTACCAAAATAGTTACCATTATCACTTATGCACAGAACAAAGTACTAAATCATACTCCTTAGAAATCACTCCCATCTTCTATATTTCAAGAGTCTCCACTATACCCTCATCTTAAATAGACATGTTCAAGAAGAAACTATGACCTCTTACCCCAATAGTGCCTTTTATAATTTTCAATCAGAGCGATCATCCTATTTTCACCAAAAGTTTGCATACAAGATTAGAACCCAAATTCTTTCCTCAGAATCTCTATACATAATCCAAAACTCTGAATCTCAGATAATTTAAAATCTTATACTTCTACCAAAGTACTAATCACTAACACAAAAGTGTCATGCATGTTTCACCATGAATGAGCCGCTCCTCCAAACTGGAATGCCATAAAAGTCACTTATCTTTCCTCTGAGTACCCTAAGACATCAAAGATAGTGATCATATCTGCTAACCAATGTTCAACAACTTCGGGTCAGGACTTCCAGAAAACTTAGGTGGAGAACATCTCTTTTTTTTTCAACATCTCTCTAGACCCTTAACTTTTTCCATATCTTGATCTCTAAGTTGGCTGAAAAGCCCAGCCTTGGCACTATTGAGGTACTAAACATTATAAAAGATCGGTCATCCAATTTATGGCCATCGCTACTTAGTCCCCTATCTCGACCCTGGGTTCCTGATTTGGTCGGTTGTAAATTCCAATCACCCCTCCTTAATCCCGAGGCTATTAAGCCTATATGGACATCCCCAATGTCATTTCCCTAGCTTTTATTTTCCACACAAGTCCACGTCTATATATATATATATAGAAGGATAGGAATCAAGTAAACATATAGGCAATGGTAGTCAATCAGAAGCCAAAATGCATTTATCTAATATCTTAAAATAAATACATATTTACTTGAAGTCAGACTGCATCAAAATCAAGTAAACACGTAACAAGTCACACATTCATAGGAGAAATTAAATAGGTTTGCAGTGCTAGCACCTTAGACATTCATGACAACTATTAAAATTCAAATCTAGCCACTATCTATCGAAACCCTAGCCAAACATTTACTAGATTAGTCCATAATAGCACTCATCGATCCAATCTTCTCGATCAGTTCAATCTCAGGTCCAATACTAGAATTCTCCACGTCTTGACTTTTGCTATCAAAACTTACCTCAAATTCACTCGTGCTGTCTACTCACACATAATGCTATACCATATTTGGTACTCGGGTACAAGAATCTAAAAATAGGATAATTCACAACTCGAGCTGACCAGTTTCAAGAGTAAATCACTCACATTTGAGATTCCTACCTAACATAATTATCTAATATTTCCTCAACAATAGTAACCCGTTTCACACTTAACAAGCAATTCCCCACAGTTCGAGAACCCTCTCCCGATTTGAGCTTATTAAGAGATCTGATACCATCTGTGATGACCCCACATTCCTCTAGGGTGTACCCCAAAGGTTAGCGGATTGTCTGCCCAACTCTCGTCAGGATTCACTCACTAACATTCCAAATCAATAACACTAAAATCCTTCAATATAACATTTACATGCTACAAATCTCTTAAATATTCAAGCCAAAGTAAAAACCAAAAGAAAAGAGTTTAAAGGGCTAGTACCATAATACTGTGTTGGTAAAAAATAAGCTCAAGATATCTTATTACAAACTATTACTATTCTTGTCTCTCACATCCCCACACCCTGTTAAGGAAAACAAATAATAGGGTGAGTTAAAAGTCCAATAAAGTTTCAAGAAAACATGCAGTCAAATTGGCAAGATATCAATCATATCAATCAAAATCTTAAAGCGAAAACAGTAAATAGTAGCAAACAAAGTCACAGTTCACATTTTCAAATAAGCAATTTAACACTAGTAAGAAAAGGATACGGTACTGATATAGTGGCTCCTGCCAGGATCTAGGTAGAGCACCCAAGATTCAAATATTGATACAGCTGATACGGTGGTTCCTGCTAGATTTCAAGCGTAGCACTTAGTTCCGTTCATTATTTCACTTGCAACTAGTCCAGCAGTAGCTTTTTCGAGTCCGTGGACACTCCGTTAACGTTTGAAATGATGTAACAATGTCTGTAGATCATCGCGTTACACTAATTTCCGTCCACCGATCAACCCCCTACCAGGCCCGAAATCCAAAGATAATAGTAGAAGTAATACTCATGAATACCGATTTCAGAGAACGTATCTAATGGAATAAACAATAAACAGTCCCCATGGTTCGTCAACCTCCTCGACCAAGCCCTTACTAGCTCGATTCGACCAACTAGCCGATGGGCTTTGGGATCCAGGCAGTTTACTTTCAAGTCATGCACATGTAAACAGTTCACTTGTAAACAGGATAATAAAAGCTTAGTCAAGTTAGGTCAAGTACAATAAAGTAGACACTTGCCTATTCATTTACAGTTCAAGATATGTAGCAGTATCAATCAACTAGGCATATTGAGCATCATTTAAACAAAGTTAGGCCGAGTGTAATAATGTACACATTCGTCTTTGCAATAACAAGTCAAGATATCTAGCAATTTCAGGCAACAATTCACATTTTGATCAACAAGTCTCATGAAGCATCAATCAAGTAAATCACATGGTCCTAACATGCAATTGGAACACTCACTAATTATTTACAATCTTGGGTTAAAAACAAAAAACCCCCTGTGGTATATCTAATACACAGAAAAGCACCTCGTGGTTTCAAAACATACAAAACGACACCTCATGTTTTGAACTAAATTGTAAACTAACAAGATTCATTAAACTTAACGGAATCCGATAAATTTAACGGTAAATTTAACGGAATCCGGTAAATTTAACGGTAAATTTAAGGGAATCCGGTAAATTTAACGGTAAATTTAAAGGAATCCGGTAAATTTAATAGTTGAGACCATCATTTTCGTTAACTTTAACGAATTCTGTTAGTTTACAATTTAGTTCAAAACATGAGGCATCGTTTTGTATGTTTTGAAATCACAGGGGGCTTTTCTATGTATTAGGTATATTATTGGGGATTTTTTTGTTTTTAACCCTTACAATCTTTCCACTTGGACACTCTCGAGTCCTGTGGTCAGATAATACATTAAGAGTGTGAGAACCCGAAAAAAAATTTCTAAATGTTTCTTATTTATTGGCGTATTTAAATATTTATTCACTCATTTTCTCCGAATAATTTATTTCAATCATTTTAAATTCATTTTTATGGAACCATGTCTTATTTACACTTTTAAAACATCTCGTTAACAAATTTAAATTTTTCGAAAGTTCGTTTATTAAGGAATAACAAATACACATTTTCGAGATGATAGTCGATCTGAGAGTGCAATGATTTTGGAGAATTAAGAATGATCAATAGTGGACTAAGAAGAGTTAATTGAGAGATTAGATGTGATTAAGTTAAATAAAACTTTTATTGTGTGCACATCGATAGTTTCTCGAAAATCGTACCGCGCAACAAATTGGAGATTTGAGGAATTAGTACTAGATTCGTGTGAGGACTCATGTTTTTATTTCTAAAATAGTTATTTTTATAATTATTTACCTTAGTAGTAGTTAAATATATCATCGTTACATGAATTCCTTTTTAAAGTTCGCCTTATCGCGCGCGAATTGGAAGTTCACGTATATCGACCTCGAATGGCTAATTGGAGATTTAAGAAATTTATTCTAGACTACTAAGAGTGAATAATTATAATATTAAAGGAAGTACATTAGAGGTTTAGTGCACAATTAAAACAAACCCGAGAGAAAATGGATACGAAACGCGCGCGCGACACTATTAAGGGTTGACTTTCGAAGGAATCTTAACCAAAAAACCTCAAGCTTCTCAAGGAAGCTTCATGACACACCAAACCCTTCTTTTCCGCTCCTTAGTGCCGGCTGAACAAGAAAGAAAAGAAGGAAGAAGAAAGCTCTTCTCATTTCACTCCAATCTTGCTTCGATCTTGCTCAAATCCTTCACCCAACTCCTAAACTACTTGGAGATTCACTTAAACTAGAAGAAAAACATCATCTCACGGTTTTATTGGGGTTTTAGAGGTGCAAAAATTTCTGGTTTCTCTCAAGGATTAGGAGGTAATCATCCAATCACTTAATCTTAGCTTTAGTGGGTTTAATCGTTGCTATGAAGCTTGTAGCTTCATTATAGTTGTTGTTATTTGGATTTAAATGGTTGGAGTGGGCTCTATGAATTCCCACCTTGGATATATGGACTGATATGATGATATAATTGTTGGTTTGAGTTGTTTAAGTGTTGGTTAAGATGATTTTGGATAGAGAATCGAAGGAAAACCGAAGGAAATTTCACTTGGGCTGCTGACCGAAAATCTGTCCTATTTTTCCGTGGCTTTAGTTCGAATTTTTGTTGCTCAAATGACTTTGAAACTCATGCCGATATCTTGTATATGATGTGTAGAAATTTTCTACCAAAAATCATTTGATTTGGTTGAGTAAAAGTTGAAATTTCGAAATTGTAGAAATCTGGAAAAATGTGTTCAGGTGGTCTGGATAGAGCATCTTTGAACGAACATATCTATCTGTACGGAGGTTGAAATCAAGTGCCATTTGTGGTATTTGAAACTAGACATCCGTAGCTTTCCAACGGTATAAAATGCTACTTTTAATTCGATGTGAGTCATCCGTACTGATTGATCAAAGTCGGCTGCCCTGTTCTGTTAACCTATCCGAGAGAAAGGTAGAAGCTGCATTTTGTGGCTCTATTTTCTCTCACTTAGGAATTGATTTTGAAAATGATTTCTTCTGATGAAATGTAGACTTTTGAATCTAGTTTCAAACCCCACCAACCATGCTCAATTACAAGTTGTATTGAGTGAGATATGGTCTAATTCCTGAACTGTACCAAAGCTAGAAAACCCTAATTTTGCTAGCCGAATGGCCTAGCTTGACTTGGGACATGTTGTTTTGAATATTTTGGTGTCAATCACCTACTAAATGTATATTAAATGTTTCTTGGGTCTTGGTTTCACAAATGAGTCAAATTGGAGTTGATTTCATTGGGCAAAATGTTTGAAAAAGGAGAAGGAAGCAAGGAGACAGATTTGTCTTGGAAATTCCTTAAACTTTGGTAGTTTTGTTAACTACCTTTCCTTGCGAATTTTTAAATGAAATTTGATAGAGGAGTAGTCCTCATATGAAAGTTGAATTGTACCAATTTTGGTGTCAATCTAAGACCATTTCGATATACAAATGATGTCCCAAAGTTGCTTTTTAAATCTGGAAAACTTTCCCTTTTCTCTTGGCCGAATGGTCAAATCTGATTTGGGAAGTTATATTTCGAAAACTTTGATGTCAATTACCTCTAAATTGCTTATTGGATGTTTATGGAACATTGGTTTCAACATTTGAATTAATTGAGGTTGATTGTGTGGAACAAATCTTTTAAAAAGGAAGGAAACGTGAGAAGGCAGATTAGCCTTGGAACATTTCTTGAACTTTAGTTGTTTTAATGACTGCCTTTCCATGGGAGTTTTTGCATGAAACTTGGTAGAAATGTTTTTCACACATGGAATATTTAGCGTACCAAGTTTGGTGTATTTCCAATTCCAAATCGATGGCCAAATGATACTTCAAAGATAGCCTTTCAAACCTGGAAAATGACAGAACAGTTTATAAAATGCGACCAACTTTGAACTGATGTATCTCGACACCCAAAGCTCCGATTTTAGTTCCGTTTATTGTGTTTGGAACCTTGATTGGAATTCTTATTAATTTTAGAGGCTAGTTCACATTCTGTGAATTTTGCCGAATTTCCAAAGTTTGCTGAAAAGCTAAGACTGAAACTGTCTTGTAGGCTCAAGTCAGCCACTTTGAGCAGAAATTTGAATGTCTTCTGTCTAGAATCTTGGAAAAGTGTCTTCTAAGGACTTTTAGTACTTTGAAACAAGATTCCAACAGTATAAAATTTTCTAATTTTGGACCTACCGAGTGCAAGTTATGATTTTTCAAAGCTTGTCATTAAAACTGAATTTTTCGAACTTGTTGGGAAATGAGTTTGTGGAGACTCTTCCCAAATTCTTTGATATTGATTGACCGTTTTAGACTTGACTTCATGAAGGAAATCAGTTTTTCCTTGTGTTATTAAATACCACTTTTGAACCTGGAATTTTGAGCAAGCAAAGCTCTATTTCATGACATTTTCTTAGATTGTACAAGTGTACAATCTCCCTTGTTAATAAGGGATTTATAAGTAATAGTGTGTTATAGCCAATTGTTATTTGCTCAGGCTCTCAACTTCAACAGGAACTCGAAGCGGACGCCTAAACACTTGTTTGAGCACTTACTCCCTTACTTTAATTGGTGAGTGTCAAGTGCATGATTTGCTGCATCTACTTGATTTATCTTGCTTATATACGTGAATCCCACTTGATGAGACGAGTGTGTACTTTATTGCACTCGCTCTCCTTTACTTAACATGGTACTCAACTTGTTATATGATTACTCGAATTGTCTCGCATTAAACTTGGTTTTCAAAGTCATTGGAGTGAATCTCCTCGACTCATAATTGAATTGTATGCATGCCGATTGAAGTGCGCTCATTGGCCTATAACGGTATTTGTCGATGGGACTGAATGTCATCGACTATAACGGTAATTGGGGGATGCCCAAAACTCATTGGCTAACTTTACGACTCGAGCCAGCATGGGCTTGGTCGAGAAGCGTAGTGACCCGTGAGCAAACATGAAGCTTGATCTATTGGAGAGATCTTGCTTGGCATACTCGAGTAGTATCGCCCTTTTCTAATCGTCGTTCGGGCCCGGTTAGGGGGTGTAACGGTGGACGAAAATTTGACGTTGAAGAGGAGTTCTACGGACTTAATACCGACCCGGTTGACGGAGTGTCATCGCGGGAAGGTAATTGATCGAGCATTGGCAAAGCAAGTAGAACCTAGCTCCTGAGAGCTTCCATATCCTTGAATTGTTTCTGTTTACTTTTCTCACTCGAATTGTTAATTACTTGAATACTACTATTTTATTTGCTAAATGTGATTGCTACTTGGATTACGTGCTTGCATGTGTGTTTCTTGGCCTCACGAACAATCGCTCACCCCGTAGATTTGTTTTCCTTAACAGGAACCGATATGGAGTGACACTCGAAGAAGCCATTTGGATGAACTTTTGATTAGGGATTTGAATGTATTTGACTAGACAATTTGGAAGTTGTGTATTTTGAGAAAGTGAATGTATTTTGAATCTTGTGGTGTAAGATTGAACATTTTGTATGGAAGTGACTTCTTTTCTTTACTCCGTATATTATTATTGGTGATTCTACCTTAAGCTTGAACTGGAACTGGAATTGTACCGAGTCCTGGCGAGAACTGGGCAGGCGTCCCGCCGATACCCTTGGGTTCGCCCTTGGGAGAAGTGGGGACGTCACAGTGAGTCTAGCAACTCAAAGCGAATAGAAATAAGAAACTTGAAGCTTCAAAAACTTCACTTAGAAGACACATCAATTTGCTAGTTTTACCCCTAATATAACTTCCAAAAGGGCAAAATTTTTTTATTCAAATCATAGGGCAAAACCACATGCATGCTAAAACAATGTTTCAAGTATAATATGGAGCAAAAATATATCGATTATAGTTAAGAATTTGGAAGAAAACTGGTCAAGACTTTCGATGTTCAAAACTAGAAATTTTCGACTATAAACCGGTTTGGAGAAAACTCATTTCCTTTCGCTTAAATCTCTTTGTTTTGGCTCAAATCCAACCTATATGTGAAAATCAAGGGTTTCTCAAGTAACTCAAAACCAGGCCAAACCTAAAATTCAAAAGCTTCAAATCAACATACATGTGAAGATCAAAATATTAGCAAGTGTCTTGAGCAAAATATGTGAAAACCATCCCAAACATCTCACTCAAACAAGAATTTCCAGCAACTTGTCCTTAAATTCCTTTCCTCTAACTTCAAAGTTTCAACCTTATCTTCATGGCAAAAACACAATAAATCATGACTAGCATAGCATGTGTCATATAGTATATATTCTTGGCAAGAAAAACCATCAAAATCACACATATCTAGCTTGAACCTAGGCTATGCACTTCATGAACCAAAGTTAGAAAATTCACAACATAACTTGAAAAACATGCAAGCCTCCATAAAATCCTTCCTTTTCATCAAAATTGCATATATATACATATAAAGCTCAAAACTAAGCTAACTAGATTATGCACTAAAACTGGAATTTTTGCAACATAACTTGAAAACCATAAAATCCTCATACGAGTCCTTCCTTTAGCTTTTATTACCTCATACATCAACTAAACTCAAAAAGAAAGGAAGAAAACTAGGAGTTCAAGTAAAGTTCACCTCTTTGCCTCCAAACCCAAAATTAGGGTTTTTCTTTAGATTTCCCAAGAATCAAGCAAGAAATCAAGGCTAGAACTTGAGTTGTTTTCTCTCCCTTTCTCCTCTCAAAATTTTGGACAGCCCATAGAAGAAAAGAAGAACATTTGATGATGAAATGGAAGCTTAGTTTGGATAAGTATAAAGCTAGTCTTGGTCAAGTGGCTTTGGATGCTTGACAAGTGGCAAAACATGAACTAATATCTATCTAATAACCCAAATATCTCTTTTTCTCCTAATTATCTATTAACACCTCTTTGCAACAATCCTTTTTTTTGCACAAAACTCCCTCTAATTCACCAAATTTATTGCACATCTCACTAGTTAGACACATTTGCATAACGCATATGAAATTCAACATGCACCAAATTAAACAAGGTAAAAGGAAAAAAAATCATGACTTAACCCTTAAATCAACGAAAAATTCAAGGCAAGTAGATTAAAATACAAAATATAAATTAATTTTTGGGTCCTCACAATTTGTCCATCAAACTTTTTGAAGATTTTTCTGGAGTATGTATTTTCTTTTTGCCTTTGTCATTTTGTTTTTCTCGGAGAAAGCATCTTCAGTTTGTTGTGAAATCATCTTCAGCAATTCTTGTTTCATTTGGATGTCACAAAGAATTTGGACATCTATGGGCCAAGTAATCTCTTTTACTTTTGACTGAAAATATTTAGCTTCTTCTCTTGTAATTTGTTCAGCAATTTGATTGATTGAATATTCACAATTGGGCCACCATTTGTGGAAATGAAGTCTCCTCAAGTGTGGGAAAGCATTGACTGTTTTCCAATTTCAAAAGTCCAAGCGAAAGCCATGGAATTTCAAATTTTACTAAAAAGTATAAAAGACAACTATTTGGAATTTCATCAAATTTTTATGTATATTTTGAATGAAATTTAACATCAGAGTTTTACAATGTAGCCAAAATTCAAGCTAAACATTATTACCAAATAAAAAGTTTTGCATGCGAAAACCCTAAACCCTAGCCCTCTCCATCTCCATCTCCTTAGAAGGCTTACGATCAGCCATGGCTGCCCTTCATCCGATGGGTGAAGGACAACCCTCCCCCTATCGCCGTTAAAACGCTCATTCGCTGAGATTCTCTATTCATCGTCACCAACATTGATAGCCTCCTCATGCCTCAAGCCTGGCAAAAACTATAGGGGTGAACCTGTGGTCTCATTCTCAGAAGAAGAAGTTCGTCTACTCTCTACTCCTCTTAAGTACGCTCTCATTGGCAAATTCTCCAAGGGCCAGCCATCAATGGAGGGGCTCCAAAAAGATTTCATGGCAGTCGAGTTTAAGGGCCTTTTCTTGTTGGGACTGCTCGACCCTTGGCATGTACTAATCAAGTTTGATCTTGAAGAGGACTACCACAGATGCTGGTTGCGTGGATTTTGGTCTTTTCAAGAGTTTGCCATGCGAGTTTTCGAATGGTCTCCAAGCTTCTCGGTGAATACAAAATCATCGATTGTGCCTATTTGGATTCGTCTGCCATACCTCCCAATCCATCTTTTCAGCAAAGGACCTCTGTTCTCAATAGCCAAGCTAGTTGGCGATCACTTATGCTTGGATGCATCCACTGCGACTTTGTCTCGACCCAGCATGGCCAGAATCTGTGTCGAAGTGGATTTGCTAAAGCCCCTGCCTCAACGAGTTTGGATCTGGAACGTCTCAGTAGGGTTTGGCAAAAGGTGGAGTACGAAAATCTTCCGAATTATTGTTACCAATGCAAGAAGCTCGGCCACTCCGCCAGCTCTTGTCGATTGCATGATCGAAGGGAAGACTGAAGGGGTGGTAAAGAGGTAAATCAAAAAGGGTGGACTCCAAAGGAGGTTCTGAACCAACGGGAAAGAGAAGCATCTAATCTGGAGGAGAGGGATCAGATTCCAGGTTTGGAAGCAGCTGTGGTGGTGTAGACAGCAACAAAGGAGACTCCTCCCAGCGATAAACCACTTTGCTCACAATGAGCACCTATGAAGACCCGCCATGTGAGTAGGAAAGTCTGCCTATCAACTTCCATGCACCAGCAGTAGAACGATGTACCCTCAACTCTCCGAAGTGATGGGTAGTCGTGTGTCTCGATGATGAAGCATTCAGCACCACAAGCAATCCCTGTGCACAAACCCAAGCAACAGTCGCTACTGGAGCTACTACCCTTACCACAGGTGCCACTGCCAAATCCTGCCCACTCTCGCAGCATGTTTCTGACGACCAATTTAATTGATGACCAGCAGCTCTACTCCAGAAAATGGGATAATTTGGATTCCCTTTTGGATGTTGAAGGACAGTAGCGTCCGGCCAAGCCCAGAGCTGCAGTCATGGAGGAATTGGCTCGTTTTAAGAAGCAGTTTGATCACCTTTTTCCTATTCCCCAGAAAGAGCCACCCTCAACCAAGAGGGGCCGACGTAGAAGGTTCTTGAATCTGCCAAACATGGTTGTGACTCGACAATCTTCTAAGGTGGCCGCTACTTTCCCTTCCCAGTTTTAATAATGATTAGCACACTGGTTTGGAACGTACGAGGCATTGCTGGGCATGCCTCAATCTGTCGTCTAAAGAAGTTAATCCATTTGCACTCGGTTTCGTTCCTAGCAATTCTAGAACCTATGGTTGATCCAGTACAACTCACAAACTTCACTACAAGGTTTGGGTTCCACCTGGCAGTTTGTAATTCCTCCAATAAGATATGGGTGTTTTGGAAGGCTAGTTTCGCAGTGAACGTCATGGTCAATGAAGACCAATTTATTCACTTAGCAATTGCTCACGAATCTTGGAATTTTATCTCCTATTGCTCCTTTGTATACGCTAAATTCTGGCGTGAAGAAAGAAGGACGCTATGGTTAGCTTTGGGTGCTATCTTCAAATCCATGGATGGCCGGCCGTGGCTAGTGGGAGGTGATTTCAATGTTGTAGCTTTGGATGAGGAATATCTAGGTCATGCGAGGCAAGACTTGATGGCAATGTCTGACTTTGCTGACTGCATCTCCGCTAGTGGCCTGAAGCATATCACAACAACGGGGAGCTGGTACACTTGGACTGGAATTCGCCAAGGTAGACATGTATGGAAGAGGTTGGATAGGCTCCTAATGAATCTAGAATGGCAGCGCCACGTCTCAAGTAGTGGGGTGTAGCATCTCAATGGAGCTACCTCGGACCATAGCCCACTATTGCTGCAGGTGTCAACAATTGCTACTTCGGGGCCGAGGTCATTTCGTTTCCAAGAAATGTGGCTTAACAACCTAGGTTTCCTGGCTGTAGTTCGCCAAAGTTGGGACCTTCGAAAACTACAACGGCTAAAACAAACCCTACATGAGGGGAATAAAGAGGTCTTCGGTAATATCTTCACAAAAATTTCTCAAGCGGAGAAAGAGGTGAGGCTGAAGGAGTTACAGCTAAAGGAGACTGACTTGGATGCAGCCCAATAACAGTGGAGTCGGGCCCAGGCTACTTTGTTAAAACACTTGGCAGATGAGGAAATCTTTTGGAAGCAGAAGGCCAGAGTGAAGTGGCTGAAGGAGGGTGACGCAAATACCTAGTACTTCCATTCATCCTTGATGGATAGGCGGGCTCGTTTTACTATCAACAAGATTGCCAGCTCTGTGGGTGGTGACATAGAGAGAGAGTAACATTGGAGTTGCGGCTGTGGAGTTCTTCAGGTCTTTATTGACTGAATCCAACCCTATCAATAGCCAAGCTGCTTCTACGCTGCTCAATTTAATCCCGAAATTGGTAACACTGTAGCAACATGAACATTTGGCCCGAGATGTAATGCTAGAGGAGGTGAAATAAGCTGTGTTTGAACTTGACGGACAAAGTGTAGTAGGCTGTGATGAATTTACGGGGCGATTCTACATGCATTGCTTGGACATAATGTCGAATCATGTGTTCCAGGCTGCTCGGGAATTTATGTGCGGTGTCCTAATACCTAAAGGGATTGTGAGTACTTTGGTCGTATTATTGCCCAAGAAGGAGTCGCCTGGATCATTCGTAGACTTTAGACCCATCAGCCTATGTACCTTTATAAATAAAGTTTTCACCAAGATTCTTAGCAACCGTTTGAAAGGTGTCTTGCCAGCTGTCATTTCACTAGAGCAATCTGCTTTTGTCAGTGGTAGAGAGATCTCGGATAACATATTGCTGGCCCTGGAGTTGGTGAACTCGATCGATAAGAAGGCTCGAGGACACAACGTCATTTTCAAGTTAGATATTATGAAACCTTTTGATCGTGTATCATGGGATTTTCTGTCACAGTTGCTCGGCAGATTCAATTTTCACCCCCTATTTCATTTCCTTGATCATGAACAATCTAGTCGCTGCCTAGTTCTTTATACTCGTCAACGGGAAACCATATGGTTTCTTCCAAGAAACACGTGGCTTGAAACAAAGAGACCCCTTATCTCCTTTCCTTTTTATATTCATGTCAGAGGCTCTCAGTCGAGGTCTGAAGAGCTTGGTCTTGCAATGGAGAATGCAGCCCTTTGCATTAGGACGTGATTGCCCTCCCGTGTCGCACTTGGCATTTGCAGATGACGTAATAATTTTCATGAGAGGAGATTGTCGATCGGTGAAGTCCCTCATGGATTTCTTGGAGCTATATCAATAGGGCACTAGACAACAGGTGAATAAAGAAAAGAGCTTTTATGTTATGTCGTTCAAATGCCCATCAATGCTGAAGCGACTATTGGCTCATAGAATGGGGTTTCAATATAAAAGGCTCCTCTTTGACTACTTATGGTGCAAGCTGTTCAAAGGAAGAAGGAAGAGTGAGCTTTTTCAACATCTAATTGATAAGATGCAGGCGAAGTTAGCTGGATGGAAAAATAGAATTTTATCAGCCAGGGGTCGGCTAATCTTGCTCAAGCACATCTTGGCTGCTATACCGCTTTACACGTTTGCCGTCTTAGAGCCACCCAAAAGTATAATACAGAGACTCAAGCGGGTAATGTCATCTTTCTTTTGGGGGTAGGTTGGAGGCAAGGACAAGCAACATTGGAAGAAATGGCACAAATTGTGTCGGCCGACACAAGAGAATGGTTTAGGTTTAAGTCATTTGCAGGATATCTTATGTGCTTTTGGTTGCAAGCTCTAGTGAAAAATGTGCACTACGGACACACTATGGACTCGATACATGCATGCAAAACATGCAGTTAACGTTGAGCAAATCACTATAGCAACAATAGGGAACTCAAGTTCAAGAGCCTGGAAGAGAATGCTGCGCATTCGCGATCTAGTGTAGGAACATTCACGAACTTTGGTCAAGGATGGAAGCTCTTCTTTCTGGTATGATAACTGGCTTGGTTCAGGCAAACTTGGCAAGCACTAAGCACTGGTCCCCTACCGCACACTTGGGTCCAAGAGGTGCTGGTGAACAACACCTGGAAACTGGACCAGGTTGAAGCAGCTCTCACACAAGAAGAAAAGTGCCAAATTTTGCAATCCCAGGTGCAGCTTCTCCCTGGTAAAGACCTCATGGTTTGGTGTCCCACATCAAATGGTCAGTTTCACATATCCTCAGCCCTAGACAAGCTTCGGCAAACTACCGCTCCAACGGTATCTCGGAGATTAATCTAGAACAAGCGCATCCCAGTAAAGGTATCTATCTTCATGTGGAGGTTGCTAAATTCATTATTGTCGTTTCCCGATGTTTTGCAGCATTTTTGTTTCAATTTGCCTTCAAAGTGCCCTTTCTATGACAGGGAGGATACTCTGGACCATTGTTTCATGGGTTGTCAAGTTGCGAGGCAAGTGTGGGTTAAACTGGAGCAGAAGCTAAATCCCCATGCACAGCCAACGCACGATGTGATGCTTAAATTGCAAAGCTGGTGGAGCAACTCTTCGGGGAAGTTTTCTTTGTCTAAGTTAGCGCTAATTGTCCCTTCACTTATCTACTGGGAGCTTTGGAAGGAAACCATTCATGGACGCCTGATCAGATCTGTTAATCAGGTGCTTAGGCAGCTACACTCGATTGCTCTGGCTCATCCCTTCGTGCTAGCAAATAATGACGCTGCGGATTTGCTACATAGGGGAATCCTACCTTCTCTCAAATGGATTGACGCCTACGAACATGCTTGACTCTCGTGTGGTCCCCATTGCTACCTCCCTATTCAAAACTTAATGTTGACGGCTCTTCTTTCGCCAACCCAGGTGAATCAAGAGGAGGGGGCATAGTTCGTGATCACCATGGCTGTGTCTTAGGAGCCTTTTCCTCATACTATGGCTTCTCAACCAACATGATTGCTGAAGCAATGGCACTCCTTGATGGCTTGCAGCTTGCATTACATTGGGCTTGCACCATACTGTGGTCAAAATGGACTCACTAACTCTGCTGAAGGCCATCAAAGAAGGGCAACAGTGCCCCTGGCACATTGATGTGATTATAACACGGGTTCGTATGCTACTAAGCAAGGCTGAATTTGTGTTCAAGCACTGCTATAGAGAGGTCAACTCAATTGCTGATAGTTTGGCCAAAAGTGCAAGCCCGGTCTCATGCCCTCAGCCACCTCGATGCGGTCTCTCTACCTTCGCTTGCTAAAGGGATAACTCGCCTGGACCAAAGTCAGTTTGTGCAGCCCCACCTTCCCCTAAGGCGAACCAAAGGGTTCGGCGGACCGCCTGCCCAGCTCTCCGCCAGGACTCGTTCATTCACAATCAAACCAAAATGAGATTATTACGCCCTCCCGGAAAAAAAAAAATGAAAACAATTCCCAACTTGACCATTATACTTACATTCATCCAAACTCAGATGGTAATACAAATCCAAAAGAGACAAAAGTCCTCAGTTCTCCGTCCGACCCAGTCCTAACCATATCCTAGAGCGAGTACAAAAGCCCATAATGTACAAAAGGGACTAAACTATGCTATTCTAAACAGATCTCTCGCCCTTGCTTGTAACCCCTGTTAAGGAAAACAAAAGACGTGGAATGAGCTAAAAGCCCAGCGAGGTTCTATATACACAACTAAGCAAGTAAACAAGGACATTAGCATGTGATAACAAGTAATCCAGATAACAATTATGAAGTAAAACAAGAGTAACACTTTCATTGAAAGGATACGGGCTCACGGAGAGCCATTCGTTCATTCATTCATTCCTCATTCCTTCAAGCGTTTTAGAAAAAGTTGCATTTGTCATTGAAAACCTCTCCGTACATCTTGCCATTCATTCGTTCATTTCGTTCTTCCCCTTCTAGCCAGCGCACTGGCTAGTCCTTCCCAAACTTCGTGGTCATACTCGAGTATACCAAACATTAAACATTCACCCAGGGTCACTAATCGCTCGACCGAGTCCGTTTCTGGCTCGAGTCGACCAGTAACAAAGGGCATGGGCCCAGTTCAGCCCGAAGGCTTACATTCATGCACAATTAACATTTAATCATTCAGTCATTGAAAATTTCACGTTCATTTAGGTCGAGTGCGATAAAGTACACACTCGCCTAGCAAAATTCGTTTTTGGCAAGCATTGAGAACATTTGACATTCAATCAAGGATCACAAGTAGCCACATAGTCAATGTAAATGTAACGTACGGCAATCACTTATTCAAGTAACAATCCAAAGAGTCACAATAATTCACGTAATCATGAGCAACAAATCGTATATAAAACACTCACCTAATTTCAAGCAAAATTACGTCCAAAGTATCCCTCCGGATATCAACTTTAGTCACCAAGAAACCCTAATAACAATCATGAGAAATGTTATGGTTCAATTATCAAAATATTTAAGCAAATCAAAGAAAATCTGAATAAAACTAGTACAAGGTGGAAGTATGATTTTTGGAAGTGAAAAGGGTACATTTGATCAAAGGAAATGAATAATAAAGGTTTTCCAAATCAACACATAAAACTCAAGCTCAAAAGGTTTTAGAAAATTAAATCGGAAAAAATTTGAAACAGTTGCCACGTCAGAATCCGGCCAGGAATTGGCCGGATATCCGGCCGGATAGGTCGCCGGATTCAAGGCAGAGGACCGACCTAATTTTTTTCTTCTTCCCCTGTCATTCGCCAACAATCCGGCCAAGAATTGGCCGGATACACGGCCGGCATTACTGAACAGTAAATTTTTCCCCCTTTTTTCGTAAAATGTGTTTTTTGGCTCAAAACTAACACATCTATAACGAACTTAATGTATAACAAGGGTTTTGGGAAAAATTCACATCCAAGACGGATGATAAATACCTTATTGCACCCCAAAAATCCTTACTTATAAAAAGCTAGGTTTCGTGGCTGGGAAACCCCTAGGCCACTTCTTTTTGTTTTGGGAGGAAATCAAACAATATTTGAAGTTCAAAACTCAACATTCGAAACCAAACATTATGGTAAAAGGGAAGTGTACAAATGCAAGTAAAATTACAACTAAATGGAAACTTAAAATCAACTACACAAGACAAGTTCAATACCATCACCAAATCACATTTCGAATCTCATTTCATTCACTCTAATCTTCAAGAGAATAAACGGACGGCATAACCCTTGTTTTTCCTTACTTTTCCAGGCTATAACAGCACCAAACTCACAACATTCAACCCCAATCTCATATACAAATCATAGACTATCAAAACACCCTTAATATACAACCAATTGGAAGCTTTCACAACCAACCAACACAAACCCTAATTTAATCATATCTCAGCACACACAACTCCGATTCAGTTGATTCCAAAGCCCATAGAAAAAGCTAAGATACAAGGCTACAATTCTTAAGAAGGCATCAAAAGCTAATTCATTAATCTTCCCAGCCAAATGAGCCAATTACAGACGGCTGAAAATCATTTCCGGACAGAAAACAGGGGAGCAAGGGGTAAAATAGTCATTTCACAGGCTACCATGCTCCGATTGAGCATGAAATTTTACAGGCATATCTACACTCATTATCTCCAACTTTCATGTTTTGAGCTAAGTCCAATTCGGCCTCCATCATGACCCGAATAACACTGGGCAGAACAGGCAAAAAAATTCACCAAAAACTGAAAATCAACACATCCCTACTCTTAGCTAAGAAATGATGCACAAAACCACCCAAGTAACAACCACAAGCCATTAATTTCCATCTACTAGAAGCAAATAAGGATGTTCTTAGCAAATTACCTCAAGACCTCAAAGGAAATGGTAGCTTAGTCCTTGTTCCTCCAAATCAACTCCACCAAAGCCCTTAATCCACCTTAGCTAGCACTTGTATGGAGGGGTTTCAAATTTGGTTGGTTAAATCTCAAGTTTTGAGCAAGGATTGAAGCTAGAAATTTGAGAGCTCTCTCTTGTTTTTCTTGTCATGAAGTTCGGCCAAGAGCAAAGAAAAATGGGAGGAAAATTGGTCAAAGTTTGGTTTAGGAAGATCAAAGAAAGTTAGGCAAGTCTAGGCCAATCGGATTGCGACACATGGCCTCTTGAAGTTTCTAAGCTTATCTCTCACCTTCCAATGATTCATTTATCTAGCTAACCTTCTAATTATCTCCTAGCACCTTGTAAATATAATGTCACTTAATATTTCGTCACCTAATCGGCAAAATTATAACGCACTAGCGGGCCCCACATCGAACGCATGCACTTCAAGTTACGTACACTAACTTATGCTAGGAAAATGAATTGGAAAATTGTATTTACTTGTAAAATGTATAAAACATTTAATATTTTCAAGGATAGTAATAAAATGTGGGCACAGAAATAAAATAATACTTAGAAAATGTGAAAATTTTCGGGTTCTCACACTCTCTCCCCCTTAAGAAATTTCGTCCTCGAAATTTTACCTTCTGTTTCCTCATGGAATCCTGGAGCTTGTTGCGGTTCTATGGCATATACCTGAGCTGGTGTTTTTGTTCGGTTCCCTCGTTCGTTAGTCGGCTTCGGTTTGGCTTCACTTACTTGTTGAGTACTAGCCCCTCGTGGCTGCTTCTTTGGACAATTACTCAGCTGATGCTCACCACTCCCACAGATCAAACATTTTCGTCCTTTCCTCCAGCAGTCATGCTCAGTGTGGTTTGCCTTTCCACAATAGCCACAAGCCAAGCGAGGGTTTACTGTTTGGCTTTCTCGAGAAGTCTTCTCAGGCCCTATTTGACTTCCTTTTGTAGACCCCTCATATAGTGCTCCATATGTCCAGGGTGGATGAGGGAAACGGTTCACTTTTGGCACTTTGGAGGGCGTTGTCTTTTCCCCAGATTCTTCAGGCATGCTACTAGGTGCGCCCCTTTTCCGCACTTGAAAAGCTTTTACTTGTGCTTTTGCATCCTCGATTCTTTGTGCTTTCTCAAGAGCTTCTGTAAAGGTGTTAACTTGAACAGCCGCTAAAGCTTCTTGAATTTCCAAATTCAAGCCTTGGATGAACCGCCTTATCCGTCTTCGCTCAGTAACCACTAATTCAGAGGCGAACTTGGATAGTTTAGTGAATTTCGTCTCATATTCGGCCACACTCAGGGTTCCTTGACGCAATCCAATAAATTCGTCCTCCCTCCTTTCTTGGACCAGGGGTGGGAGGTACTTCTCGTAAAATTCTCGTGTAAAGTTCACCCATGTCCATGCAGTTTGTTCTCTCTCCCATTTAGCCCTAATAACATTCCACCATGCTCGGGCCGGTCCTTCGAATTGAAATACTGCAAAGTTCACTTGTCTTTGCTCCGTGTAGTTTAGGGCTGCAAAGATGTTAATCATCACCTCTAACCATTGTTCAGCTATATCTGGATCAGATCCTCCAAGGAATTTAGGAGGATTAAACTTTTGAAATCTTTCTAAAGCCCTATCTTCTCCTATCTCTCTTATTTCGGGGTTCTGGGGTTGATTCACTGGCAATTGGCCCTGTTGATCTACCAATCGCGCTAGAATTTTGGTCATTTGTTGTATTGCCGTCGCCACTTGATCTCCGGCCCCAACCCTCGGTCCACTATCTTGCTCAGTTACTGTTTCCCTTTCTTTTCTTGGTTCTGGGGCTTGCCTAGCCCCACGGCCACGACTAATTCCTCGTCCACGACTTACTCCACGTCCTCGACCACGTCTCCCTTCCATGTCCTTTTCTCTCTTTTCTTTCTCTCTTTTTTTTTTTTTTTCCAAAATTTGATTTAGTATGCAAACAAAGTAAATGAACTACAATGGCACAATATAACACACCAAATACGCAAGGAAACAGATCAAGTTGGGCAAAATCAAATATAGCAAGTACTATACACATACTTATTGAAAAGCTTTAAGCCAAATAGATACAGTAGCAACCAAATGCGTACAGTAGCAGTACAGGGCAAAACGGGAAGTAAACGTGACGTGTCGTTCTACTCTCGGTTAAAACATTCCCCGTTCAATTTCTCACTTCTCTTACTACCCGAACTGGACATCCGATAACGCTTTACACTTACTTTTACTAAACATTAGCCCATTCCTACTTCCCACAAAAGATTGCAAGTCCTTAGTATTACCCTCAAACTCTCGCGTACTCGGGTACAAAGAATCCGAGATAATTCACCACTCGAGCTGATCAGACCCAAGTACAAATTATCTACAATCGAGATTCCTACCTGACGTACATTTCTATTGTCCTCAAGTACCATGAAAAGGATTTACACTTATAACGATTCATGATTCATAACTTATACTCAAAAGAGCACTTAATCCGTCATACTTATTCACGAGATCAGGACCATACACCACTTGGCCCCAAGCTCACTCCGCGCAGAGACCACGCGAAGTAGCTCTGATACCACCTGTGACAGCCCCACCTTCCCCTAAGGCGAACCAAAGGGTTTCGGCGGACCGCCTGCCCAGCTCTCGCCAGGACTCGTTCACTCACATCAAACCAAAATGAGATATAGCCTCGAGAAAAAAAAAATGAAAACAATTCCCAACTTGAAACATTTATACTTACATTCATCCAAACTCAGATGGTAATACAAATCCAAAAGAGACAAAAGTCCTCAGTTCTCCGTCCGACCCAGTCCTAACCATATCCTAGAGCGAGTACAAAGCCCATAATGTACAAAAGGGACTAAACTATGCTATTCTAAACAGATCTCTCGCCCTTGCTTGTAACCCCTGTTAAGGAAAACAAAAGACGTGGAATGAGCTAAAAGCCCAGCGAGGTTCTATATACACAACTAAGCAAGTAAACAAGGACATTAGCATGTGATAACAAGTAATCCAGATAACAATTATGAAGTAAAACAAGAGTAACACTTTCATTGAAAGGATACGGGCTCACGGAGAGCCATTCGTTCATTCATTCATTCCTCATTCCTTCAAGCGTTTTAGAAAAAGTTGCATTTGTCATTGAAAACCTCTCCGTACATCTTGCCATTCCATTCGTTCATTTCGTTCTTCCCCTTCTAGCCAGCGCACTGGCTAGTCCTTCCCAAACTTCGTGGTCATACTCGAGTATACCAAACATTAAACATTCACCCAGGGTCACTAATCGCTCGACCGAGTCCGTTTTCTGGCTCGAGTCGACCAGTAACAAAGGGCATGGGCCCAGTTCAGCCCGAAGGCTTACATTCATGCACAATTAACATTTAATCATTCAGTCATTGAAAATTTCACGTTCATTTAGGTCGAGTGCGATAAAGTACACACTCGCCTAGCAAAATTCGTTTTTGGCAAGCATTGAGAACATTTGACATTCAATCAAGGATCACAAGTAGCCACATAGTCAATGTAAATGTAACGTACGGCAATCACTTATTCAAGTAACAATCCAAAGAGTCACAATAATTCACGTAATCATGAGCAACAAATCGTATATAAAACACTCACCTAATTTCAAGCAAAATTACGTCCAAAGTATCCCTCCGGATATCAACTTTAGTCACCAAGAAACCCTAATAACAATCATGAGAAATGTTATGGTTCAATTATCAAAATATTTAAGCAAATCAAAGAAAATCTGAATAAAACTAGTACAAGGTGGAAGTATGATTTTTGGAAGTGAAAAGGGTACATTTTGATCAAAGGAAATGAATAACTAAAGGTTTTCCAAATCAAACATAAAACTAAGCTCAAAAGGTTTTAGAAAATTAAATCGGAAAAATTTGAAACAGTTGCCACGTCAGAATCCGGCCAGGAATTGGCCGGATATCCGGCCGGATAGTCGGCCGGATTCAAGGCAGAGACCGACCTAATTTTTTTTCTTCTTCCCCTGTCAATTCGGCCAACAATCCGGCCAAGAATTGGCCGATACACGGCCGGATTATGAACAGTAAATTTTTCCCCTTTTTCGTAAAATGTGTTTTTGGCTCAAAACTAACACATCTATAACGAATTAATGTATAACAAGGGTTTTGGGAAAAATTCACATCCAAACGGATGATAAAATACCTTATTGCACCCCAAAATCTTACTTATAAAAGCTAGGTTTTCGTGGCTGGGAAACCCTAGGCCACTTCTTTTGTTTTGGGAGGAAATCAAACACATATTTGAAGTTCAAAACTCAACATTCGAAACCAAACATTATGGTAAAAGGGAAGTGTACAAATGCAAGTAAATTACAACTAAAATGGAACTAAAATCAACTACACAAGACAAGTTCAATACATCACCAAATCACATTTCGAATCTCATTTCATTCACTCTAATCTTCAAGAGAATAAACGGACGGCATAA